>CM029369.1:10553340-11255840 GCA_017165825.1 Hepsetus odoe
CTGTGTGCCTTATTCTGTTGCTTTCCAGATCTCCTGCAGAGTAGCATGTGCACTTTCTCGCACTCTCATGCCTGTTATTGTTTTGCCGAGTTTTCACATCAGTTTCTCATTATCAGCCCCATCCCCTCATCTGCTGACCTGATTCCTGTTCTGAGTCTGCAGTTGAGAGTATCCTTCCCAAGAACAGAGCATGCTGTTCTGCCCTGCAGCATCTCTCTCTAACTCTCTTTCTCTCTCCTTTTTTTTTCCTGGCTCACTGTCCACCTGCTTGCCTGAGGTGCATATTTGCTGCAAGACTTTCTACATAATTAAACGTTTTTTTTCTAAGAAAGTGATGAGTCAGGGGCCACAGAGGCAGAGGGCCCTCTGAGGAAGAACTTGGAAGCTACCAGCTTCCATCTAATTTTTGCTACAGTGAAGTTAAAGAATAAACCTTGCTTCTGTAAAGTGACCTAAAATCAATACAATAGTAAAGTAGCTCTTAGCGTCAGGCAGGGTGCTAGACTAAGGTAGACCCTTGTAGTGTTGTCACAGCAAGGGTGGAAGAAATTTTATTCCCAGAAGCTCTGATAGCAGTCTCTTCTAGATCGATTGGCTGCATTGACAGGAACAGTCTACAATTTCTTGCTTTGCAGCAAACCAGTATTTACACTCAGCAAAATAAGAACAACAGATTTTGCAATATCATTCTCTTTTTATAAAAAAAGCATCCAAGCCAGTCTTCACATGCTTTTGGAACCAGGGCTGCTATTTTGAGTGATTGGTTTGTTTGTGCAGTAAAAGGAGACCAAAAAACAAACAAAAAAAAGTAGTTGTGATGCTACAGTGTTAGTGTTTCAGTTTTATTTATTTTTTTTGTACTGCATTTTGCATGGATTGTATTCATTTGTACATTATGCCATGTTTGTCTCTATCATTTGTGCTGAAAAGGGTTGAAAAACAGTGGAGCTCTCTTCGCCATTTGCATTACAATTAAAAGCAACAGATAGAAAGTCAACTAGCTGTGATGGTGGTATGATCATCACGAGGTGCTGATGGGGCGTTTATAGCTAGGTAGCAAGTCTTAATCTTAATGAATATGAAGGCAGCGCAAAGCAAGTGGTGTTTGGATTTTGAATTGATCAGGGGTGCCTTTCAGTGGTTGGCTGGGCAGTGCCTAAGAAGAGAAAGTTGCGCTCTCAGTCCACACCTCTCCACTACTACAGATCTTCCTCTGAGGCTGTAGTTTTAAAGGTGAAGATGGCCAGCTCTCATAAAAATTTTTGTCCACTCCACCACTATCTTTAGCAGGTCAAAGAAATCTGAGGCATTGTGTTTTACTCAGACAACAGAGTGACCTTTAACTGGAGGAACAGGAGTGTGGGAATCCGACAGGGGGATAGATGCAATGGAGGATGAATGTCCTTACTAATTATGAAAAGAGAGAGGGTGTGTGTGTGTGCATGTGTTTAAAAGCAGCATTTGCATGTGTGTGTGTGGACATTTCCTTCACAGATGCAATCTTGCCAGCAGGTTAGTCATTTGTAAAGACATCAAATTAATAGAGTTTATGTCAAGCTGACCAGCTGAATCCTCTTTCATGCCTTTTATATAACACTAGATATTATATTATGTTTACATGGCTGGCGCCCTTTTTCCATGTTCACTGAAGTGAAGGCGGATTAAAATTGCGCTCACGTATTTCGCAATTAAAACGAGTGAATTGTAAAGTGTAGTGATACTAATGAAGCTAAGAGCTGCAATCATTAGTCATTTAGCTCCTTGTTTTTCTTAAATCTGCCCTTGATGGATTGCCTGCGGAGGAAGCAGGAGAGATGGTGAGACTGATTTAACATGCTGTAGCGCCGCGCGTGCTTACAATTTGACGCGCCGAGAATGAGTGAAATGGTGTGATGATGGAAAGAATTGTTCACCTATGAGTGGCCAATTAATATTGTTCTTTCTGTTTGCTTTATCGGGTAAGGTATCTGTACCTTATTCTTTGGGAAAAATGAAAAACAAACTTGTTGTTAAGTTTGAGTGTCTTTAACTTTGGTCTGCGCTCAGAAACACCGTTGTGTGATTCCTGAAAAATGAAAATTTGGAAATGTGGGGTGAGGGGAGCATGATGGATATGTCAGGGGCATATATATATATATTGTTCAGCGTTTTGATTGCACAGGTTAATTCTACATTGCTCACCCTTAAGGTACTTGGTTGCTAAGTAGAATACACTGTAATTTTACTGCTGGATTTAAAATCTGGTGGGAATGTAGGTAAAGCTAGATTTAAAGTCTGGTGATAATGGAGGTAAGGATGGATTTAAAGTCTGGTAATGTGGAGAAACCTGGTTTCAGAGTGAATTGTAATGAGTAAGTGGGTAGAAGAGGCTGGTGGGCTGGTGGGGCTGGTTCAGGAGTCCGGTAATAATAGAATGAGGATCTGGTGGTAACATGGGCATACTGATTTAAGGGCCTGGTATTGGTGGTTTGCATGAAGGAAGTGATGTTTACTCATGCTACTTAAACTTCAGAACCTTATGTTCCCTTACATCATTCACAGGGCATCCTCACCTGTTCTCTATTCCTCTCCACCAGCCCTGTAAAATATTTAATCTCACATTAATTCCTAAAGCACTTTGCAGGGACCTTGTGCTTTGAATTGTTTTCCAACTGTGTGCATGTGTGGCAGGTCAACATTATTTAAAGAATCTTTTTTCTTATATGTCTATCCGACATGCCAGGTTTATCTGCTTCATGTGAACATTCTGTGCTCACTCTTTGTGTGTGTGTATGTGTGTGTGTAGTTGTAGTGTAGTTGTAGTAGCAGTAGTAGTGTTAGTAGGAGTAGTGGATGTGGATGCAGCTGCATTCCAAGGTCAATGAGGCTAGAGCGTTCATCTATAGCAGCAGGAGTGTGTGTGTGTGTGTGTGTGTGTGTGTGTGTGTGTGTGTGTGTGTGTGTATGTGTGTGTACAGGAGAGAGTGGGAGAGAAGATTCATTACATAGAGTGAAGTTAAGCCTGCACATGTCAACTCTGTATTAAATCTCTGCAGGTGTTTCGGCTGATATCCGAAACTCTCTTCATTTACAGGCAATATAAAGTTTAAAGGGTTATTCTGTGGTCAAGAGTCTCAGTTTTGATCATTATTCTCCTTTTCTTTTTGTGAACTTTATTTTTTCTTTTTAACCAAAATGTGTTCTCGCTCTGTCCTGTTTCAGTCCACCCACTATTCCTGAAGTACTGCAAGCTTCAACTCTGCTCAGCAGAAAGTGCTGTTTCATAAAGCAGCAGTTGGTCAAAGATGTACAGCCTATCAGGGAAGATCAGGCAGATGGTGGAGCCATGCAATTCTGACTCCACAGATTCAAGCTGTTGGTATGATTGAACATCCTCCAGGTATAAACACAATCTAACTATTAGCACCATAATGGTACCCTAAAAATAGTAATATCATTAATTAGTTACATTTTTAAAAATGATTATTTTAGTCTAAATTGCTCAATAGTTGTTATATATTTTTAAAAAATGATCAGAATATGATTCTGGTCAAATAAGAGAAAATGGACTGCATGATTCTGTGGAAACCGGCGATTCAGCCTACATGCAGAAGTGAAGTAAAGGAATGGGACATGATGATACTGTCACAGTCTTCAAAGAGCTAACTATTATTCTTTTTCTTTGAAGCTGCTCCCGTTTGAGGTCGCCACAGCGGATCAACTGCTCTCATTTCTTCGGTCACATCTTCCATCACAGCTGTGACCACCTGCATGCTCCTCTGCGTCCTGCCTCCTCTTTGGTGCCTCTTCTCCTCTTTCCTGGCAGCTCCATCCTCATCTCCTTCCAATATAATCCCATACGTCTCCTCTGCATGGCCGTCACTTTTTGTGCAGCCTCTAACCTTATCTCAGGCGTCTAAACACAAACTGTCCCTCTAATATACTCATTTCTAATCCTGTCAACCTCGTCACACCCAAAGTGAAAAAATCAGCGTCTTTAACCTCTGGCACCTCCAATCGCCTCACTGCACTTTTAGTCTGGTCCTGCCGTCTCCAGCCATACATTTTAGCTAAGATCTCCTGTCCTGTAAACCTTCCACTTTATACAACAGATGTAATCCTGCTGCAATCACTCCAACCACTCTCACCCATTCCAATGACCACTCTCTTCTTCCTCTCTTCCACACCTGTGACACTCAGACTATTGGTCTGAGTATTCCATCACTCCACATGCATTTACCCTCCATCACCATCCTAACCCTCCACTCCTCCACTTTCATTCACCTCATGTATTCTGTCTTTGCACACTCTCTTCATTCTCCTCTCCAGGCATGATCTCCATCTCTCCAGGTTCTCCAAAAGCTGCTCCCTACTCTACACTGCAGATCACGATATCATCAGCAAACATCATCGTCACGGAGACTCTCTTAACCTCGTCAAATCAACTATCCATTCTGCTGCCAACCAGAGCAGGACTCAGTGCCAGTCCTTAGATGTAATCAACCTCTACTTCGTAATCAAGTCACTCCACTGCAGATCTCACCACTGTTACACCACCTCAGCACATATCTGAACTACTCTCATACTTCTCTGTACCAAACCTCACCTGAGGCACAGCCACTCTGACACCCTATCATATGCTGCCAATCCACAAGGCACATTAGAAAAATCCTTCTGACTGTCTCACCTTTACCTTGCCCTCCATCAGCTATACGACAAACATTGCATCTGGTTATGCTCTCTGACATAGGCCATACTGCTGTTCCATAATCTCACCTCTTTTCTTAACCAGGCTTCCTGCCATAACTTGCTTGGTGTGGCGCAGTCAACTTCTTCCCTCTATAGTTACTACAGCTCTAGCCATCACCCCCTTATTCTTGAAGATGTTTTATTACACTTCCATTCTCCATATAGGCATCTTTGCCTTGCCAGATTGTGTTAAACAATCTGGTCAAACCTCAACTTCCATCTACAAAGCATCTCCATACTTCCACTGGTAGCCGTATCGATCAACAGCCTTTCATTTCTTTAATCTCTTTAACAACTTCTTGCCCTTCCAAATCACCATTTATTTGCTGCCTTCTAGTTCCTCTTACTCTATTATCAGTCTTCTCTCTCACATTTCTTCATTCATCAGCTCCTCAAAGTATTCCTTCCTGCTCAACACGCTCCTGTTCACCTGTGATAAATTTTACCATTCTATCACATCCTTTATTATAACTAAATCTGGATCTGTCTCTATGTGTGTGTTGAGTCCTTTTCTCCTCTTTACCTGTCCAACCTCTCATACAATTGTGACACCCTGATCTTTGGCCTTCACCACTTAACCTTGGCCTGCAGTTCAATACTGTAACACCTGTCAAAGCCTTCATCTCTCTGTATGTCCCCTTATGTTCCTTTCTCCTCTTCTTTTAGATACACTCCTGTGGTTCTTGGTTTCACCACCAGGTCTCCTTCTCCTCTTTCTTCCTTCGGATGTATGATACATTTCCTGGCCGTCTGCACAGTCCCCTTCTGCAATGGTTTCCCGTAATCAATTGGCTCTTGTTTCCAGTGCCCGTGTTAGCTCTGCAATTTACCTTTTGGTTCATATATTCAAACCACCACTTGATCATAGGCTCACACCTCACTTTCCTCCTCTTCTTGGCCTCCAGGTCCATCTGGAACCACTGCATCCTGCTGTTTGTGCATCTCCTATCACTGTGCAGTCTCAGTCTCTGGGTGGGCCACTCTATACAAAGAATATAATCCACCTGTGAACATCTTCCTCTTCCCTTATACGTCACTGCGCCTCCCTCTTCTTAGTAAAATATTCTTGCAGCCATTCATGTACATGAGAATCAGCAACCATCATTATTAGCCATTCTCTCTATGGCCTGTGCCTGCCATCCTCCTCATTCTTTATATCTGTTCATCACCAACATGACCACATTAGATCTGCACGATATCACTCTCTCTCCCCTAGTTTGCCTCTCCTATCACTTCATCTAACTCATACGAGAATTTTTCTTCCTTTCATCTACAACCAACCTTGGGCCTGACTTTTACTGTGACTATTGTCATTAACTTTGGCTTCAAACCATCCTCTCTGACACCTCTTCTTCAAACACTCTCTATCTGTTCTTGGGACCTTTCCTCCATTCCTCCTTCATCCACCATGGTAGAACAGTTTAGCCTCTCCATTACCTGACATGCTACCCTTCCATCAGCCTCTTACGCACACTCCATCATATCAGCTAATTCTCTACCTTTACCAGTCATGCTGCCAACATTCAAAGTCCCTACCCTCACTTCCACTCTCCTCTCCTTCTTTCTCTCCTTCTCCCTCTGGACATGCCTTCCTCCTCTTCTTCTTCTTCTTTGGCCAACAGTAGTCCAATTTCCACCAGCACCCTGTAGGCTAACAGCACTGATGGCGGTCGTTGTTAACCCGGGCCTCGACCGATCCGGTATGGAATTCTGTATCGTTGTCCGCATATTGATTTGGCAAAGTTTTACACCGGATGCCCTTCCTGACGTAACCCTCCCCATTTACCCGGGCTTGGGACCGGCACGAAGAAATACACTGGCTTGTGCATCCCTAGTGGCTGGGTTCCTGATGTCAAAGAGCAAACTTGTCAAAAAGCAGCAGATTAAGGGGTTATGATGCTTATAGTACCACTTTACTTTACAAATTAAAAGATGTGCTCATATTTTTGTGTGGCATCCGGGGCATCCATTTGACCCACTGTATCATCAAGGACACTCTTTCGTGCAATGATCAGAACGATCAGGCAAACCAAATAGATTAATCAATATCTGCCGGAGTCTGACAGAGAATAATGTGGCTTGCTGTTTTCTATGTTTATCAGTGTTCTCACATGTGGGTGTTGTTGAGAGCTGCATGCATGTGTGAGTGTACAGGGTAGTACACAGTCATAAAGTCTATTATATGTACAGTATTCTCCTAGATGGCTGCAGCAGAACTATAGACTATCTCTCTTGCACACCTGATAATAATGGATCGCACCTCAGTTTGTGGAGGCTTATGTCTCGATGAGCAGCAGTACGCAGCGTGAGTGCTAACATTATGCTAAGCAACCTGGCAGTGTTTGCCCCCTGTGTTTGGATTGATTGCTGATGGAGGACCAGTGCAGGGCTCCATATAGATGAGGCCACTGCAGCTCGGCTTGTCTTGCATCCTCTCTCTCTCTCTCTCTCTCTCTCTCTCTCTCTCTCTCCCTCCTTTTCACATCATTACATATACAGAAATATGTTGGAAAACATGTTGCAAAAGTTTGGCCACCCCCCTGATGAGTGGAAACATGTGCATACTCTCTTCAGACAACACACGTCTGCAGATTTTTCTGTTAATCTGCTGAGTTTATGCAGAGAGAAAAAGGCCAATGGAAAAGGTATAGCGCGTATATTATTTGAACCTGCTACCTCCTGGTGAATAGGCAAGTCTCCTACTGCTAAACCACCGCCCACATTTGACTGCCATGTCAGTATCTCCACTGTGACACTCTGACCGTATCCCCCAACCAGCTCTGTGGTCAGAAACTAATCAATGAATGGGCTAGATGTCGATTGACAAATATATTAGGTGTTTGCTATAATTAGTCATACTGTATATAGTACGCACCCCAGTGTGGGTAATTATGTCTTCCAGACTGTAGAGAAAGGGGCCCATGCATAGACCCTGCCAAACTCTCACTCCCACTCAGACCGCACGCACACACAGCTGATTGGAGCTGAGAGACAGAGGAAAGGCAGTAGACCTCAGCATTCGCACAGCGTACAGAAATAACTGAAGCGCTAGCCAGATTAGCTATTCAATAAAACTGCAAAGTGTTTGATGTTATTTGGAATGAGCGAACTGTGGAGCGACAGGTAGGAAGTGCTGACAGCGACTAAGCTCTAGAAACTTGGAATGGAAATGAGGTGAGCAGGTTATTTATGCAGCTCCTTAGCTTAATTGGAGAATGACACTGTAAATATGCCCATGAATTTCTTTTACAATTTTTTATTTTTTTTTCCTGCAAGCAAACACAAGAATGGATGAGGTTAGGTGTTGCAAGCATGCACACACACAACATGCTGGTAAGAGAACGAGAAAGAAAGTCATTCCTTTCAGGGCCTGTTGAGTTCAGTATCTGGAACAGGAATATGGATTTCACAGGCCAGAGGCAGAGGGCATTGATCAAAGCCATGAAACATGGACTCTGTGTGTGTGTGTGTAATTGTATAATTTAGACTGCAGGATATGGGTTTTCTGAAAGTAATGAGTATAACTTATCTTGTTTCTCTCTCTCTCCCTCTCTAGGCCCCACCACCTTGTCGTCTCTGAGTGGTTTGTGTGACTTCGAGCAGAATATGTGTGGCTGGACTCATGACCGTATAGCTGAACTGAACTGGTCTCTACACAGTCCTTCCAGCCCCAGTATGAACCTACCTTTGGGAGCTGATGGTACAGGACCCTTTCACAAATTTAACAAGCCAACTGCATGTGTGCATCTATTTAAACAACAAATCTTACATTATAGTTAGTGTCCAGTAAAGAGCCAGATGGGTTTCTGGATTTACCTTGGGCATTTATTTTTTAGTTAGCAGACCACTCTCATCCCAACAGTGACACTGACGAGTGTGTGAACATCTACCTGGAATGCTTCTGTGTCTGATGCACTCATATCAGCACAACACATTACCTGTCACAAATGTGTATGTGTCACTATTGTGAAGAGAGTGGTCCAGCACCCAGATAAAATCTGCATCTTCAACAATCATTATTGTTCTAATAAAATGATCGGAATAATACCAATATCACTAATAACACTAATGGGACGGAGGTTTGAAGTGTTTGCTATACTAAGTCATACTGTTGATAGCGGTGGTTTTCAAACTGGCTCCAAGGGATTCTCTTATGTACCACATTTAAGCCCCCATGCGACTCCCAACTCATTCTTCAGCAGCTTTTCGTTTATGAAGCTGTTATTAATTTAAAGGCTAAAGTCTGAAGATGGTCTGCTCTGGCCAAACCTTCTTCCCTGTTACTTTCCCCTGACACTTAAAAATCCCCCAGGAAGCACAGGGACATGTTGTTTCAAAAAAGTCTTTCTCACACGCACACACACACACACACACACACACACACATCCTCTGTTCCTGAGGATCTCCTGTCCTGAATATCTTGTCAAAAAAATGTTTTTAAAAAAGCTCTAGCTCTGTTTTCCGTCTGTGGACATTTAAAGAGGGAACCAGGAACGGAGAGGAAAGAATTCATGTCTGTTTTAAACATTCTAAAATCAACAAGGTCACTTCTCTCTCAACTCATATTTTCCCTTTTAGCTTTCTCTCTCTCTCTCTTTCTCTTTCTCTCCATCTCTCTCACTCGTTTTCTCACTCTCTGTACTTCTTCACCAGGGATTTCATACCTTTCCTAAACAAAGCTCCGTCAGAGACCTTGACATTGACCGGACCTGTTTAACGTGTTCACTCCATGGTTCAGTAACAGTCACATCCATAAAGCACATGAACATGAACTTAAGTACAGGGCTCTTCTACAACACTGAAACTAACGTTTTGGAACACTGAGGGCCTAATGGTCCAACCCTAATGGAGGTGAGAGGATTACAGCTGTGTCAGCTTAATAAACTTTTGCATGGAAGTGTCACATGATGCTGAGATCACAGAGCATCCTGTCTTCCTCTAATAGGCAGACTGCCAGCATGGGTGAGGCTTTGATAAGAATATTTATTCATGCTTTATTCATTCTTATTCCCAATGTAGAAATGTAAAATGAAACAGTGGCAGAATGTCATTGTACTTGTACGTACTTAGACATTCAGTGGACTGCTCAGACCTGCCTCTGTTATGGCACAGTGAGCGTTCAGCATGCTTTATGAGCTTGTGGGGGTAAAGAGAGTTTTGTTTTTCAAGAATTCAGACCTAAGGCAAGGTTGGAACATATACTGCGACACCTATCAGATAAACAACTTTTATAAAGGAGAAGTGTTAATTATTTCTGCTGTGGTGTCCGGTCAGATCATTCGAGAACTTCTACATTTCTCTCCTTATCTCCCTTTCTTTCTTCATCTCGCTCGCTGTCTCCCTCCCTCTTCCAAAACCTAGTTTCCCGCTCTCAACCTTTCTTCTCTCTGAAGTGTCATCAGTGTTTTAGAAATGGCCAAGTTGATTTCACTGAGGCTAAGTGCTCCTCCTCTAAGAAGTAATGCTTTTGTTTGTAGAGCAGAGTCAATGTTTCCTCTGTTGACTGAGGAAGAGAAACAGGCTGATCATTTATTTATTGCTCACCAGAACATAAATAGGACATAAACCGAAGTGTTCTTCAACTCATGGTGCCATGCTGAGACGCAAAAAAGCACACTAAAAATAGACAGCAGTACTTAGAAGCCTGTGATCTATTTAGCACAGATCTTCTGATGATAGCTGTGGATGTGCAAACAAACGATACAGTGACACTCCTATGGGTTTTAGTTGTGCTCCGCAGGCCTCGGCGGCTTCAAGCCCTCTGCTGCGGTTCTGTCAGTGTTACTGGAAAGAGACAGACATAAGGGAATAGCTGAGTGAAAAATCTAATTTACACCATTTTTAGCCATCCTCAGACACACTCGATCAGCCCAGACAGATTTTGCACTGCAATGGTCAATGTAGAAAGTAAAGATGTGTATGTAATACAGTGAGGAATTCATTGCATGACTAAAAACAATAATGACATCTCTAGTCAGAAGTCTTTATGCATTATATGCAAATAAAAGTTTAATCTGAATGAATAAACTTTATGGTCTGAGGCAAGTTTATAAAGATTTATACTTTAAGTGGGCATGTATAGGTCACCATCATCTCATATCACTTCACTCAGGAATTATTTTCACTGGAAGAATCATCTTTTGGAGCAGTTGTGCAGGGTGTGCATTATCTTTCTCCATGCTCATTGCTGTCGCTTTGTCCATGCAGATTATGGCAGCTTCCTGTACTTGGAGGCGAGTCCGAAGACTGAGCGTGAGCAGGCCAGGCTGGTGAGCCCACCAGTGGGACCTGAGAGAGGGCCCCTCTGTTTGCTCTTTCGCTACCAGCTGACGGGCGAAGCTCAGGGCACACTGAACATTTTAATCCGTGACCACGATCATGAAGAAACCCTGCTGTGGACCCTGAAGGGAGAGCAGGGCCACAGGTGGAGAGAAGGACGCACCATCCTGCCTCAGTCACCCAAAGAGTACCAGGTGAGGAGATGTCATCTATCAGCTCCTAGCTCAGATTATAGGATGTAAAACAGCCCTTAATGATCCAGATGTTCAAAAAGTGGTGTATTTGAGCTTATCAGGTTACTGTTGCACCTCCTGGTAATGTTTTCCTAGTGTTTCAGTTATACTTCCTCTCTTTGTTTTCTTTGTGCACTTGTTCTAGCGAATGATGTTCTCTGTATAAAATTATTGTAACTTCAAAAAACTATTACTGCTACTATTACCACTAATACCTCTACAACTCCTGCGATTGCCACTTATGTTGCCACAATAGTTTTACAACAGTTTTAATAATAATAATTAGCATTATTTAATCCATCATATTTTTAATTAACGTAGGTTTAATTTTAATCTACACCTATCCATTTAGGTCTAAGTGATTTTTGTAGGAAACCCTAAGATTATAATTAAAAGTATTAGTTATTATTAATAGTAGCAGCATGATGATAGTAGTAGTAGTAGTAATAGTTGTAATATTAGTACTAACAATGCTCATACAAGTAGAAAATAGTAGTTATAGAAGTGCTTGTAGATATTGTTAGTATTAGCAGAAGTAATTTTAATAGTAGATAATAGAAGTAGGGGTAGTTTTAGTAGTAGTTAACAGTAGTAGGGGGAATTAGTAGCACTAGAAGGGATTATGGGTGTAGTTAATGTAGTTAATAGTATTAGAAGTGGATCGTAGTGGTAGTTAATAGTAATGGGGTAAATTGTAGACATGGAAGTGGTTATAGTGGTAATAGGTAGAGGTAATGCTGGTAGTTAATAGTAGTAAATGTGGTTTCAGTCATAGTTAGGAATAGTAGAAGTAGTTTTAGGCATAGTAGAAATGAACATGGTTGTAGTGGTAATGAATAGTGGTAGTAGTGGTAGTTAGTCATAGCAGAAGTGTTTGTAGTGGTAGTGACTTAATAGAAGTGGTAGATGATGATGTTTCTTTGTTCACTAGTTTTCATTCCACACTTCACGCCTTTCTTTTGTTATCTTTTCCTTCATATCTTTGTCTCCCTCTCCTTCTGTCTCTCCCTCTCTTTTTCCCTCTTGTCTCTCCTACAATCCACTCCCCACCCCTCCATCATGGTGCTTTATCAGGTTGTCATTGAGGGCTTCTTCGAGCATGGCAGTCGTGGCCACATCTGGATCGACAACATCCACATGAGCACCAGCACAGAGCTGGAACAGTGCACTCGTAAGTCCATATCACTCACACACACATTCTCTCTCCATTCTGTGTCGCCTCCCTCCTAGACACACCACGCTTTTGTCACACTCTCTTCTTTCAAGGCCCAACATTTACTGTGGAAAGAAACAGATTGGTTAGATAGAAGGCGCTTTTAAAATGATCCGTTCATGCCGACTGCTGGAAAGTAGGCCACACTAGCCCTGTGGGCTCTGATCCTAATCTATGTTTCATCAGATTTTTCCCTTCTTCTTTCTTATTTGTAAACAGACCCTTCCAGAACTGAGGCAGGGAATTACTAGACAGCCAACGTGTTGGTCACAAAACCCAGCAAATTTTTGTAGACGTGCTCGACACACTCTAATGTCCCTGAGGAGTGTGGCTGCTTGCTCATGTTGATGCTGAGCAGTATCTGTGGGTGTTTAGCAGGAATGGCTATTAAATAGAAAAACACGGGCTTCCCTTTGTAGACCTTTCAATAACCCATGGGATATACATGAAGGCCAGACTGCCAAAATGCTTTGTTTTTTGAACCATATAAGAACATGCACATGCAGACACACACAAACACACACATTTACATTCACATTTACTTTCCAAATCCCAGCTTTGGGAGCGCCCTTATCAATTAATGTTGTTCAGCATGCACACACCAGACCTTGTACCCTTGCCAGACTGGTCTCTCTGCACCGCCCCTTTCAATTGTGTCTGCATTCCAACTATTCTAAACAGTCTTTCTGTCTTTTGAGCATGTGCAGAGCGCTCCTCAATCACTGCTGAGGATCAGAACACTCCACTCTGTGCCAAATTACACAGAGCCCAATTACACAGAGCCCAGTCTCTCTCTCTCTCTCTCTCTCTCTCTCTCTCGCTCCTTTTCTCTTCCTATCTTTCTCTCACACAAACCCACAAAGCCCTTCACCAGCTTATCCTCCTTCAGCACTGTAATGTATTTGTGAGGAGCTGAAGGACTTCCAGAAGGGAAAGATGCTTTAATTTTTTGTCACTGGCATCTGCTTTCTAAGTATTCATTTTGTCAAAGAGTAATTAATATTTTAATGAGTCAGTAACTGTCACATGGCAGACCTAAAAAAAAAAAAGAAAAAAAAAAGAACATAACATTATACTAGTCTCTCTCTGTTACACCGCCTTGCACTTCAGATCACCTCTACATTTCTGTAGAACTGAACTATGTATAGATTCAACTGAAAACATACAGATTTTGCACAACTTAAATTTGTTATGCAATTAACACAAGAACAGAGTATTTAACTCATTCATAATCTATTGAATCTGTCTAATTTGGCTCTTAATGCAGTCAGATTTCTCTCTGGGTTTGATTTCAGAACCTTTCCCTGCCTTCCCTCCAGAGATGACTGGTGAGTCTCTTTGTCAAATTCTTGTAACAATGTCTGTCATATACCTGTGCAGATGTCCGTGCTTCCTGCTTGTTGCCCAGCACAGCTTGTGGCAGCTGATTGGCTCTTGGGAGAACCTACGTTGGTCTAGCTTTGCACCTTTAGGTGTGAAAGAGCCTCTGCTTATGAGCTCTACATCAACACACTTATTTTAGGCCACATTAGGTCCATCATGTATGGCCAGAAGTGTGGGAGACAGTGAGTGTGCTGAGTAACTTACATTATCGTCTCCAACAGCACTTTCATCCTCATCATCTTGCCATTCAGAGCATGGGCAGAATCCTAGCATGCAACGGGAACTCCATTTTAAACATTAGGTGCTGTCTGGTTGTGTGTGGTGTTGGTGGTCAGTGCTGAGGTTGGTGATTGATGTTGATGGTTAGTGTGATGATGGAAGGTGAGAATTATGCACTACATGTAGATGCAGTTCTGACCTTCTCGCTGCACATACACTGCCTGTTAAGAGTCTGGGGACACATTGCCTTCATTTAAAATTACATTAATTCAGTCAGCCAAGATAACTTTAACATTAAACTACCATGTACAAAACCTGTGGGAATATTTACAACATTCCAAGTGACATTCTTGGTATGATGAGCAGATTTTTGTCTACATTTAACTTTTTTTTTTTTTTTATCCAAACTTGTTGTTAAAAACACATGCTCTCTAAAGGTGGTTTAACCTGACATCAGGATATGTGTGCAATAAACTATAACACCAAAGTTGTTGTTGCCCCATATAGTCATAATTATTTAGTTTTACCCTTAAATAGCATTAAATGTCTCAGTTCCAACATTTCCATCAGTGGTTATTTCTATGCATTTTTCTCTTCATCTCTGAGATTTACTTTTTTTTTCCTACCTGTAAGGAAAATTACTTTTTTCCTATATATATATATATATACAGTACTGTGCAAAAGTTTTAGGCAGGTGTGAAAAAATGCTGTAAACAAAGAATGCTTTCAGAAATATAAATAAGGATTGTTTATTTTTATCAATTTACAAAATGCAAAGTGAGCGAACAAAAGAAAAATCTAAATCAAATCAGTATTTGGTGTTAATACCTTTTGCCTGATGATCATCAATGTCACACGGAGGCTGAAACACAGTCATGTTTGGAACAACCTACCAGCCGAGTTCCTTCACAAACTGTGTGCAAGTGTACCTTGAAGAACTGATGCTGTTTTGAAGGCAAAGGGTGGTCACACCAAATATTGATTTGATTTAGATTTCTCTCTTGTTCATTCACTACATTTTGTTGATTGATGAAAATAAATGATGAACACTTCCATTTCTGAAAGCATTCTGTGTTTACAGCATTTTTTCACACCTGCCTAAAACTTTAGCACAGTACAGTATATTGTTAAACAAAAACTGCAATTTTAATGCAGTTAAGGCAGTTTAATTTCCATATATGGACTAAGTGACATGGTACCCTTTAACAGATACTTAAACAATGGGTTTTTCCATGAGAATAGCCCTTGATTTTATAGCAAAGCAATAGAAGCAAACATGCTCATATGTAAAACATTTTGGAAAAACTAGGTGACTTATAATGACAGTGTACCATGCTGTCTATGAAAGTTTTGGCCTGTAGCATAAGTGCAGCAGTCATGCACTTTTCTGATTGCAATTGATCTCTCAGCTGCTTGTGTGAAGTGTGTAGGAGTTATGATGTGTAGTGTGAGAGGGACAAGGACAGTGGCTGGACAATGGGTTCACTGATCCACAATGGCCTATTCCTCTAGTGGCATCTGCATATTTTTCTACCATCTCTCTCTCTCTCTCTCTCTCTCTCTCTCTCTCTCTCTCTCTCTCTCTTTGGCTGTATATACCCCTGTGTCTTTCTTGCTCTGCCTCTCCATCTCTCCTTCTCCCTCTCTCTTTCTGACCATATAAGGGATCACTTCCACTCAAAAGCAATGTGCAACCAGCTCCTTGTCAGAGTGGGATTTGTTTTAGTTTGACTGGCTGACCTGATCCCCAGACAACTTCAGGAGAGATGAGCCAGACACACAGGCAACCCAAATTACACACTTGTTATGTTTTAGAGTTCAGACTCAGGAGATTAGAGTGAGATGGTCGAGGGCCATCAATGACAGAGGTTTTCTAGATTCTGTGAATGTGTGTGTGTTTGTGTGTGCAAGATGGGTGAGTTGTTTCCTTGCAATGCTGGATGGGATACGTGGAAGAGTTTGGCTTGAAGCAGATGAAGTTGGCGCAGTTCCATGCATGCAAGAAAACAGAATTTGCAGCCAAGAGAAAGACTGCCTGCACACACGCACGCACGCACGCACGCACACACACACACACACACACACACGCTCATTCACTCACACATTTACTTACATTGAAGTTAAAAAGGATAAAATTTTATGTATGCATGTGCATGATTACTCAGCAAGAGGCCAGTGTTCAGGAAGTCTTCAGTACCATCAGATTGTGTTGACAATATTCTTATTCTTGTACATTTTTTTGTTAAACTGACTCCATACAAACTCCAGTTTCAACTTTTTAGCAGGCTCGTTAGTTTATTTAATATAATGACATTATGGAGGAAAAAAAAAACCCTGTACTTTATGTGGGAAATTAATGTAGTGTAATGTATTTTGAAAAATGATTTGGCAAATACATGAAATGTACACAACAGGGCTACAAGGTTTATGTTGTTAATGAACACTAAAGGTAGCTATTCACCCAAATCTTTTCTGTAAACCCATCCCCAAAACATCCCTGCACTAAATTCAGCTCTTCATTTTGGTGCTGCAGGCTTGTCGCTGTGGTTTCTGGTGCAGTTTGACTTACTGTGAGTTATACAACTGAGCCAAACTCCTGTCCAGTTTAGTTCAACATCAGGGCTGGTGTTTACAAAGCAGCCATCTGAAGAATTGATCTTGGATCAAATTTCTCAGATTTATGAAGGTCTGTATTCTTTAGCTGAACTGGTTTGTGAGTAGAGATCATGTGCTCTAGAATGGATGTTTTTGAAGTTTTGTTCATTGTTATTGCTCATAGTAAGTCATACTGTGTTCTAAACCACACTGACCTACTTTAATGAGGAGATGAGTTGGTTGAGGAATGTTTGAGATATGTTTTTATGAGAAAGAGATTTGGGTGATGAATGAATAGTTTTTGTTAGTGTAGTTGTAGTGGTTAACAAAGACTTGGCTTATCCACCACTACTAGGGTGAGTAGTTAAAGGTGTACATTCAAATGTTTCTAACATTTGAACTTTAAGAACCGTGTTGTGCCTTTGATAATACATCGTTTATTTGTTAGGACACTAAATTTACTTGAATAAAACGTTTTTTTTTTTTTCCTGACAGTCTACTGCATGGTTATCAACATTACTCATCTGATCCAGTAACACTTTCAAAAGAATAATGTCCCCGCCAAAAAGGAAACAAAACCAGCAATCTGCCAAAACATCAACTTAAAATGATCATACATGTGCAGGTCTAGGGCAAGGCAACATGCATGCGCATCTGCCTGTCTGTGTGCAGCAAGTGTCTGTTTCGTTTTCTGTGCAGCAGCCAATCAGAGCCAAGAAAATAAAATTAAAAAGCAATCATTAAAAAAAAAAAAAGTACTGCAAAAATGAAAGCTTGGCATTTTAAGCTCTGCAGTCTGCATGCTTCTCTACCCCAAGCCAACTCTTCTGTGTCTCTCCACCAGGGGGCGCCTCACCTGGCAGGAGTGACCCCACTGTGGACACTACGGTGTCCCAGCAGCCCATGCCCACATACTGGTATTACGTTATAGCCGGAGGGGGTGCATTCTTGCTGCTGGCCTCCGTGGCGCTGGTCATGGCGCTGTGCTGCCATCGCTACCACCTGGCCGCCAAGAAGAGCCAGCACTCAGTGTCCTACCAGAGCACACACTACCTGGGCAGCAGCTCGGCCGGGCCTGGGGTGGAGCCCATGCTGACCATTAGACTAGAAAAGCATGAGCCATGCTCACAGTGCTGAGGAGAGAGAGAGAGATGGAGACTGCAGGGGGATCACTCTCTCGCTCTCTCTTTCTCTCTCTGTCCATTCTTCTGCTGCTCCATAACTACCAACAGGCACAGAGACCCAGCCGATGCAGTGGACATCCCTCCCTACAGGAGAGATTTTTTTTTTTTCTTGAAGGATCTCTTTGGAGGATTGCGAGGCTGCCGTCGCTGGCGAATAGAGACTTTTGAAAGTGTTGAATTGCTAATTGAATAGAGGGGAGAAAAAAGGAGCAGAACCATGGATATGCTGCCCTGTCAAACCCCTTTTTGCGCTGTGTTTGCAGCTCTTGCTAGAAAGAAGAGAGTCTCAATCCTGAGTGACAGGAAGCCACCTCTGTGTGCATGTGTGTGTATGTGTGCATCTCAATGGGAACCTGACTTTGCAGGGTTCTAATCCCCTGCTTGTGACCAATCCCATTGCCCAGTGGAGAAGGGCTGCCTTTGCTGCCAACAGGAGATGCTGGAGAGAAGTGAAGAGACAGCACACAAGAGAATTGGACTTAAGAGGGCAGGAGGACACTGCTGCGTGTGCTTGCATTTGGACTGCACAAGATTCACACACTAACACACTTTTTGGAGAGGGCAAAGACAAACTCATTTTGCAGAGAGTTGCTAACTGAAAACAAAGAGTAAGAGAAAGTGTTTGAAAGATAGAGAGTGAGCGATGCACTGGAGCTATGGCAGGCAGCAGCATAACAAACCCTTCAGTTTCTCGGAAGGATCTGTGTCCGTGTGGTTGTATGTGTGGCTGGCTGGGTTGTAGTGTGTGTATGGGTGTATGAATGTGTGTGAGTTACTATCCCAGACATGCAGCACTGACCGTTTTCCTTTTTTCTCCCTTTTCTACTGAGCCTGTGTCCTTCCTAAACTCTTTATCTAAGGACTTTCTTGAAGCGTCTGTTTGTGTGTAAATTAAACAATTTTTTTCCAAACCACCCATAAGGCTTCATGGAAATTGAAATCGCTTCGTGTCTCTGACGAGGTTGAATTTATTTATTTTTTTCTTCTATATGCAAAAGTCATGTGACCCTGCCTTAGCCAGACTGCACCTCTGAGAAGCCCACAATCTTTCAGTCACGTCATTTAGCCTTAAACATACGAGTGGCACAGGGATGTTCAAGACCAGTCACTATAGAGCCTCACTTTTTTCAGTAATGATCTCTAACTAAATGTACTTTACTCTTTATATGCTAATTATTTTCTGTGAAATGTTTTATATCCAACTTATTTTGCCATGAATGCTAAACTAGAAAGCTGGATGAAATGAAATGCATATAACTGATGCACTGATTACTGGCTTATTCTGAAAGCCAGCTCTAATGTTTCTTTTGCTTTAACTGGTTTGGCTTCTATTGGCCTTTTTTGGGGGGGATAGTTTTTTTGACTCATGATTTTCTAAGAGTGAACTCAAGCAGGAAACATGCAGCTCTGCTGATGTGCTTTATATTTGACAGTGGCTTGGCTCCCGCATGTTTGAAAGCACTATAGAGTGTCAGCAATTTCACTGGCTCTATATGTGTCCAAACCGCACTGCACAACACTCAAACTTTCCCATTTACCATCTCTACAAACCTCATGGTTTCCTGATGGTTCTTTTCAAGTCTGTATGTCAAATATACAGAAATGATCTTTTTTATGCAGTTATATTTGGGAAGACATTTATATCGCGTACCTGTCTTGATGTTTGAAGACGTGCTTACTGTGATACATGTTCATTTTGAAGCATCTGTATGTTTGGTTCCCTTCTTGGCCTTGTGACTAAAGCGTTATATTCATCTTTTTCAATCCTCCATTTATAAGTCATCATCCAACAATGCACTGATCTTACATGTCTACTGCAAAGCATAAGGCTTTCATAATATATAGAGCAAACACACAATACAGCCAAGATACACAAGGCCACAGGGAGACGCATGGACTTATTCAACCCATGAACTCTTCATAAACATATTGTTCCTCTTCAGCCCTAAAGAGTTTGAGTGCAATCCATCATTAAGAAAAAAATGGCGCAGCCTGTCAGGGAGCCGCCTCAGGTTTTGGCAGCATCCGCAGAGTTCGGGGATTAAAGGAGAAAGCAAATCCCACTATCTTGTTATGTCCTCCATCTGGCAATAGGTGAAAATAATCCTCCATCATGGAGACGCTGGCCATTTTCGCCCCATTAATCTGCTCTTCACAAAAGAATGTTTGGAGAGATGGAAGGGGAGATCAAAGCGGGAGGCCGCTCAAAAGATAGGCCCGCTCTGGTTCGGCCTGGAGTCTGAAGGGTTTGTTTAAGAACACAAAAGCACATGAAAGCCCCTCACAGGCAGCCAGAGAAAGCACCTGACCTGGTAGACCTGTGACGAAGCAGAGAGGGAAAAGAGAATTTTCTGCCTACTTTTTCTCCCTTTTTCATTTTCTCCCTTCTCTTTCTCGCCTCTAATCCCCATATCCAGTACATCCTTGATGACTGAATTAAAGCCACAATAATGAAGCTTGGCTGCTTGTCATGTGTGTGGTAGGCTGTCATTGGAGCTATTGTTTAAGACATTTGGGTGGGTTTAAAGTTGAGATTACATTGGTGTTTTTTTGGTGAGAGCAGCTCTAACACTAGCCAAAAGCCTTCATCAGGTTGGTCAGCTGTTACAAATGCTCCTTACCTCTTTCTTCGTTCTCCAACTTCTAGTTTTCTACGCCTTTATCTGTGAAACAATGCAACGGATACTGAACCAAGTTCAGTACATTACTGTAAATCTCTGATGTGTAAATTTCACTGTTAAAGTTGTTTTGTCCAGATAAGAAATTATTCTCCACTTCCTTTTTCGTTCCTTCTCCGCTGGACCTGCACCAGCTTGTTGGCCTTTATGATTTATTTATAAAACTTACAGAGGGCCTTAAACACAGATTACACATGTTTAATTCATTTACAGGATTAGATTTTTTCTGAAGGAATATCAGTTGGCATTTGTGATTTATTTATGATCTCCTTCTAAAGGAAGCTGTTTTTTCTTTTTTATTTTTCTTTAAACCTGAAATTGTTTGGAAAAAGAAAATACCGACACGCATGACGTGATTTTAAATCAGCCACATCTGCCTCCTGTGTGATTTCTTTAAAGCTCTTTATATATCTGATTACATAATTGGTCTGATTATGATTTATTAGGGCTGTCGTAAGCGTTCTTTCTTTTTGATAGCTGTCCCTCAAATGATATTAATGAGCAAAAGGACCCTTCAGCCAAGAAAAAAAAAAAAAAAGGAGTGGAGGTCTGAAGGGTTGTTTAAGAAAAATAAGTTGTTTTTTTTTCATAATATGTTTGGTGTATTTTTTTATCATAGTTATATGATTTGAGATGTTTAGAGATCACATTACAAAAGTCTGCTTTTGTTCAACGTTTACTGAACTGTGGAACATTGAGCTGGAAATATGTGTCAGATTAGTTGTTTCTACTGCGACTCCACGGTTTCGGTGAAGGCTGAGAACGGTTCGTGACTGTGTGCACCCTGCATCCCCTCTTCGTGTATATTGGGCCTTGACTGTGATTGTCTGTTTATGTGCCATTTCTCATACTGCACTTCAGCCTGTTTCAAGTGATTTGAGGAGTATTTTAGCCTGTTGAATTTCATGGTCTTGGAAAATGTGCGGAATGTAATAATAAAGTAATATTTTTCTACAAACTGTCTTCTGGAATATTTGCCATCAGCTTCTGTGCTTTGCATTTGTTATCCGATTGTGGATGGCCTCGCGTACAGCCTAATTATTTAATGTTGATGGTACTTACTTTCCAACTTCTGCATTTTCTGATTTACCACAAATGTGTCGAGGCTTCAGTGAGCAGTAAATAGTGTGTTACTGAAGCAGCTGATTCGGTGTTGCCCTATATTTTTTAGGCCATTAATGCTGATTTAATAGCAAGCACCACTGACTCATTAGGCAAAAACACATGTTCTATTTGTTTGGTTTTTGTGGTCTCTTCGGTTGAAGTCCGCTAAATGTTTTACTGCTTATGTTTCATTCATTTAGAGAGAAGACCTTTTGATTTTGGAAACATCCCTCTTTTCCATGACCAAGACCGCCTGGATCAAGGTAAGACCAGATGTCAAATCAGATGACAGTTAGCAATTCATTTATTTTTTTATTGATCCTGTCACTCATAAATACAGAAATCATGGTATGGCCGCTGAATTATTTCTGTTGTCATGGCTATGTTGGCATTACTTTTTAAATCCTGCCAGTATACTAGTACCATGCTAGTTAAATCCCTTATACAGAGGTGAAAATGACAATACAGCACAGCGCAGAGCACTGTGAACCACAACGAAATTCAACCTCTGCATTTCACCCATACACACATGTGCAGCAAGGTGCAGCTACTGAAGTGCCCGGGGAGCATTGATGGGGGTGGTACCTTGCTCAAGGGTACCTTAAGCCTCCTCTACTGGTCTGGTTATTATGCAGTTACTGCTATGGAGACAAATTATTCAGATGCTTTTTATTAAGTAATGATTTTCTGCTATGAAACAAATATGTAACTTATGTAGTGAATCGATCGACTTCAGACCCACAGACCAAGGTTTCAGTTTAAGGTTTTAAGCATTCTTGTTGTTGAAGACTTGTTTTTTTTTTTTTGTTTTTTGCCATCAATGAATGATTCAGTGAACAATCAGTTCTTACAGTTTTCCTCTTCTAGCATTTTAGTTTGGCATTCGGGTTATGAGGCTAACAATGCTTGAAAATGAGTCAGTAGTCACCCACATCCTGTTTGTACATACATCCGAAACATATCTTTTAAAGTTTTGATGTAATTTAAGTCACTCTTCAACACACTGTGAGTTATAAATAACTTTGCATGGCAGCATAACGCTGTAGCATTCAGGTCTACGGAGACGTTTAGTTCACCTTTATAGCCCTTGCTTTTAAGTCCGCTTATCCACATTGACGAGGCTGTGCCATCTTAATATAGAGACATGGTTTGCAAAAAGTTGAGAGAAGGTTTTTACTGAAATGGAGAAGCAAAATTTGCAAACATGTCTTGGTGAATCAGCTGTCTGATAAAATTATGTTTGTTTTTCCACCAAATCATTACTTTAAGCCTCCTCTATGGTCCAAATTTAAAATGCATGCAGAACACTCTGTTTGGCTTTTACTGCCGGTTTTTAAACACCTTCTCCATCTACCCTGCCTCAAGGTTTTCCGTTTTCTGCATGGAGCACACCTGGGCCCTCGCGAGGACCTCCAGTGACACGAGTCTCTGAGAAGGACAACGCCTGGCTGCTAACTCTGGACCCCATCCTTGTCACAATCATCGTCATGAGTTCTCTGGGTGTCCTGTTGGGGGCTGTGTGTGCCGGCCTACTGCTCTACTGCACATGCTCCTACAATGGCCTATCCTCACGCAGCTCCACTACACTGGAGAACTACAATTTTGAGCTTTACGATGGCATCAAGCACAAGGTGAAAATTAACCAACAACGTTGTTGCTCCGAGGCCTGAAGTGAGCTGGGCCTCATGGGCTTTCTGGGACCATTCTCTCCTCTCCACTGGCTCTGTCTCTCTGTTCAGTTCTCGTGTGGGAGCCCAGTTAATTCAAGGACTGTGAACAAACCTGCCATGACCCACATGCCTCTGTTTTCAAGCAGGTATTCCTGCTCAGCTTGAGGTGCTCCAAGTGGACTGCTCAGTGGTCAGGAAAAGATATCAACACATATCAATCAAATGCCTATCCCAAAAAAATAATAATACGTAAATAAAAGAAGTGTATATGAGTATAGATTTGTAAAGAAAAAAGATCTAAAAGTGGAACTTTAGAAGTGATTGGCACTAGGACCTTGTAGTCATATCATCGCTTGTGAAGTCTTGCCCTCCATTTCGTGAAAGATTGTGCAGAAGATTGTGCACATATTGTTTAGTTTTAGAGCTGTGTCTTCATGCACATCTGCTTGAGTTATTGTATCCATCCTCAAGTCATTTACAGCCTTCATTTTGAGCTGTCAGACCTTCTTATCCCAGCCTTACGCTTAAGTTCAGTCAAATTAACACTGTTTTTTTTTTTGTGACCCATTAGCTGTCGTTATCAGAAGCGGGTAGATGAAGAAGTTCAAGCATCGTATTACTTACATTGGCCAAAAATCCTCTGGTCGAGTGAGTTCGATTTAAGTATTAGGATTATCTGTGGTGGGTTTTCTGGGGTTTTTTTTTTTTTTTTGCTTTTGACTGTTGAATCTATACACATGGTGGAACACTGTGTGAGTCATTGACAAATTGCTTTTAATTGCAACCTATGGATTGCAAAGAAATGGGAGCCACTGAATTCAAGGGAGGAGAAAAAAAAAAGGCCCTTCTACCCGCAGATGGAGCATCTTCACTTCACTCTGGCTCCTTTACCCCAATACCTTAAAGGACTTCAAGCATCTTCGATGATGAAGCTGGGGAATTCCCAAGCCTCATACATGGACCCACATTGAGCCTTAAGCAAACTGTCTTTGGAGGAGAGCCATTCCGAAACACCACGTCTTGGGTTTTAAACCTCTGGGGCCTTTGTGGAATCGGGCCTTATGCTTTCTTTCATTTCACGCTTTCTGTTTACTACACATTATTTTGTGGGCTGTTAAACAGTAAAGGTCAGCAAGACCAGGTTTGCTGTAAACCTGCAGAATGGGTGGAAAAGTCACAGCGTGTTTGTCTCAAAGTGAAGCGAGGGAGTGAATGTCATAAAAACAAGCTTAAATCTCTTTGTCGACTGCCCCCCCTGCAGCACTTCAACAAGGCATCGCTTGGAGCTGTAGGAAGGGGACACACTATTTAACGGGCCCTGAAAACAGCAACAGATAAGCGCTACTCAGCTGTCGGGTGAGAGAATGAAAGAGAGAGTGAGAGAAAGAGAGAGAGATGGTGTGTCCAGCTCTGTTGTCACTGGACTCTGTTGACTCTTTTCCAAGTGCCTTGGAGCTCTGACCTGTTTTAGCTTTGCTGCAGAGCTGTGAAAGTATTACCTCTTCTGTCTGGGACAGGGGACCAACACCAAAAGACATGGACATCCCGGCACTGGTCAGATAATTCATAATTTGCTGTTTGTAGACTTTGTACAGAAAAATGTTCTTTTTATTGTTATTATTATTATTATTATTATTATTTAATAAAGTATGAATAATTCATGTGTTGGGATTGTTTTTCTTAGGTGCTGTGTAGAAGTATTGGCATTGTTCCTAGAACATCTACTATCACTGCATGCTCCCCATCACTTTGGTCTCTCTCCCTCCTTCCCATATTACTCAGCACCCCAGACACTTTCACTAAGGAGCTAGCCGTCACCTGATTAAAGCTTTGAACTGCCCTGCGGCCTGCCCCCACACAAACACCACACACAGCCCCTCTCAAAACCTGCACGCTGCCAGCAAAGCTAACCCCCTTCACCTTCTCCTCCCTCACATTCTTTTTCTTCCTGCCAAGGAAAAACAGCAGAATGTAAAATATGCCTTAGCACTCTCTGATCTTAGACATAAAAAACAAAACATTGGTATAAGGGCTTTACCTTTTATCTAGTAAGCTTTCATCATGTGCTCTAAAATCAGTTTCAAACCACAGCCTCTGGAGTCTTTGCTTGAGGTGCAGTGAGAATGGACATGAGCGCCAGCCCTCTGAGACACATACTGTCAATGCAAGGAAGAGCAGCCATGCAAAGCATTTCACACACTCTTAACCTGATATTAGACAGGTAAAGGAAGTCCACCAAGGGGAGCAAGGATAGACAGGGAACTTGAGCAATGCCACCCTTTAATTTTCCTCACATTCTTTCACACCCAATGGTGTGATGTTCTTGGGGATCCACTCTAATGATGAACAACAGAAGAGGAAACATGTTCTAAATACGCATATTTCAAGGTGAATGAATACAAAACATGCTTCTTACAGCATCTGCTATAGCTGTTCAGACATTTTCTCATCAGCTTAGCTTATTTTTGCTCAGAGACTCTCCTGTGATGGAACCCAGATCCCAGTAGATACAGAAATGTTTTTAGCCCTCCTGGCTAATGATCTGTCTGCATAATTACTTTGTTCTGGATTCTGACAGCTTGCAACCCAATAATGCAATAACGCGGCAGTCAGGTGACTCTCAGGAATGCAAGACGGCGCAGATTCCTGCCATTGCTCTTCATTAACATCATGTCAAGATAATGGGAGATGATTTGCAACGTCACAGCCTGGTACCGAGGAATCAGAAAAGACTTGTGATGAAGGCCATTGTGTTCAGGGTGGTAATATAATTCAGAAGTACCAAAGCATGCATCCTTTCTTAAATATTATTTGCTGCTCCATACTTGGTCTATATTTAGCCCATTACCAATAATAAATGCAAATCTTAATCTTTTCATTTTAGAAATTGAGTTGCCACTCAATTTTGCTATACATTCCATTCAATTTACATAATCTAATATATGAATATATTAAATATTTTTTCATGTTCTTGCATGCATCAGTTATATAACTGAGTAATGAGCTAAATAAATTATTCACAATTCACAATTATTCAAAAGTTTTGCATTCAAACTATTTTATTAGTTTTAAAATGACATAAATGATGGTTGAACGAGGTGTGCGTATTCTGCAAACAGACTTTGTGCACAGCCAATAACCTAATTACAAAAACAAACTAGAATTTGCAGGGGGTTTTTTGTTTGTATTTTTTTCCAGTAAGCTACACATAGAATTAAAATACCTTGAAAGTGAGACATGCTTTTTGTCTTTTTTTTACAGACTATGCGCTGTACATCACAGAATGAGCAGAAGTGGTTAGAAAAGTTGACCAAGCTTAATTCCAGGGTTTGTTCCGCCCTTTTACATTGGAGGAAACAGAGGAAATGCAATAATATGCCACACGCACCATTGTTAGCCAACTTTTGGAATTCTTATTTTACAGCTTTTGCCTATGATGCTTTGGGAGAATCTGATTCACTGCTTTTCTAAATCATAAATATCGTTTCTTTAATCTAAAAGCCATAAGACTTGAAGACTCAATGGCTACTGAACGCACAAAACCGACGCTAACAAACTTTCAAGTTAAAGTGGTTTATGTCTGATACAAGTGGATTTAACACCTGGTGCTCAGTCCCAGACTCAGATGTTACTGTGTATTAGTACGTGCAGGAATATATGTCAAAACATTTGGACAGCATGTGCCAGAAGTAGATACATCTGGAACCTAAGGGTCTCTGCTGACAATGCCACTGACAATAATAAGGGATGATATACTTTTAGGCATCAGTTCCTACTGCTTTTAAACTATATATCTTAGTCAAGAGCTACACAAAAAACAGACTATAATGTCTATGATGATGGCTATGATAACAGAAGCACTTTGCCTGTAGAGACACCAGGGCCATTTTTACATGTGGAAGTTAAAATGACTGAAGTTTTTCCAGTTCCAGACTGGTTGAATTGCTGTTCACACAGTTAAAGCATTGTTGGAGATCTTTGTTTGCAGTTTTTATTTATATACCCCACCACCATCCAGGGGTTAATGACAGAGGCTCTACCTCTAGAGCAACTATAGTAAGACTATCTCATTTATAAGTATGTCATTTCTTTATATACTTGTGTATTTATTCTGGTGACATAATAAAAAACTAACATTCACAATGAGACAATTATCTTTTGATGTCATGACATCACTCACTGATATCAGAGTCATGGCATCATTTTTGTTTTCTTTCTATTTCACCTAATGTTCAGCCTGCATTTCACTTTATCTTTTAGTATCAGGCAGTTACTCAAGAGGGTCTAATCCTTAGTGAAGATCAAAGCTAAATTGTTCCTTCCTTTTTCTATGTCTGTGCCGTTCTCCATCAAAGCATTTTTAAGCTTTTTATGAAGAGGCTGACTTTCTAGGAACCATTTGAAAGTGAATTGAAAACCTCACTTTATGAATCAAATATGAACACATAAAAAAAATAATTTGACCAGCAATTAGGTTATAATACACAGATAAATGGTTCACAAGGAGCCATAGAGAGCGGGAGGGGTTTGGTACAGAGACTGAGAGCTGCTGGGACTCTTTTTGGATAGATCTCAAACAGTGTCCCAATGGCAGATGGCTGAGAGAAGAATTGATCAGCCACTGAGGAGGGACCAGAGTTGTTTGTGCAAGTGAGTGCATTTGTTTGATGATGGGTTAAGCAGAGAGACTTGCCTTGGCGTCCTGAAAATGCCTGTCGTCAGTTTGCTGAGGGATTGCCACCTTCCAACACAAGCAGTTAAATCCAGGGCAAACGACGGGCTTATTAGATTGCTTCAGTTTTGCTTGACAGTGGATGGCACTGGTTATGTGGGTCAGCTAGTAACAGCACTTCTGTTTCTCTCTCCAGCAGCAACCCAACACTGCTAGTCAGTTGCAGGCACTTCAAAGCAAAGGGATTATTCTTCTATTTAAATCCTTGTCTCAGAAACATTGCGAAATTTAGGTGCGCAAAAGGCAAATTTCCATTGATTTACCGTTTTATCACCACTTTTGTAAAGCCTGTTAAAAGCTGCTTTTAAAACCTGCATCTGGTTTTCATTGTCTATGCGCACTGCTTTCATTTGAGTTGGAGATGATGATGAAAGCTAGTTTGCTTATAACATTTCAGAGAAGTTCTGCTACACCTGTTTCTTGGTCCTGCTCCTTTATCTCATTCCAGGGCCAATCTCCAGAATGTTTCCAGAATGTTCCACAAGGTTCTTTCAAGTTTCCACTGTATATTAGCGGGCACCACAATCTTTCTCCTTTTCTATCCGAGACAAAGGTTCCATTGCATTTCCAGTGTCACTGAAGTGTCCCGCTCCTCTACATGCTTCTGCTCTTTTTAACTACCACTCATAAATACACTGACAGCAACTTACAACTTTATTTTTCATGGAAAAAAACTGACACTGCTTCTGAAACCTGCTCATTCCTGCAGCCATCCATCTAGGAGGTCCAGGCTTTTATTATTCACCTCTAGAGCAGAAGAGCTTTAATATTAGTTTCAAAAGTATGTCCTTAATATGTCTTTAAACTGTTCAATTAATATATGACAAATATTTCTGATTCTAAAATCTGAGATAAATTTAAAGATTCACACGTATATGAAGATGATTAAAATCTAAGGTTATATATGGCATGTCCACCTGTTTGTTTACCACTTCATTAAGCCTTAATCTGGTCAAGTGTTGACATTTGCACTGCATGGTCTTCATTTTGTCCTCCATGTTTAAACGTGTTCACTGGGTAACTGAAAATTAGGATAATTGACACAAAAAAGAAAAGACTATAGAAAAATCTAAACACAAAATGAAAATTAATGGGAACTGCTAAAGAGACCGTGAAAAAAAATCTGAAAAACTGCTTTTAGTCTGATCAAGTATGCAAAGCAAAGCCCTCACATCTCTGCCAAGGACCCGCAGGAAGATTTGGCTGGCACAGGAAAAATGATGCACTGGCCAGCTGTTGTTGCAAAAACATCATCTTTATTGAAGGGTAATTTTAACTGTGGTCAGGTGCTGTGATCTGATGAATACAATCATCAAAGATATGTTTGGTGAAAAAACAAAGGCAGTTCAGCAAAAGAGCATCTAGCAAATGGTTGTCCAAAGATGTTACTCTTTCATTCATTTGGGGATATGTGGCACACAATGGATGTAATGATAGAGGGAAGAATTGCTTGGCCGAAGAATTGTTTATTCTTCATTCCTTTCCTATCAGCTGCTCTCGTTTGGGGTCACCACAGCAGATTATCCATTCCCATTTCCTCCTGTTTTCTGCATCTTCCTCTTTCACCCCTGCATGTCCACGTTCACAACATCCATTTAACCTTCTCTTTGTCCTTCCTCTCCTCCTCTTGTCTGGCAGCTCCATCCTCAACATCCTTCTCAACATCCAAACCAGTCCCGCTTCTCTGACTTTATCTCCAATCCGTCCAACCTGAGCTGTCACTCTGATAAAGTTGTTCCTAATCCTGTGCAGTATACTATGATTATTATTTCATTTTTATATATTAATCTTTTTTTTCTTCTCATTTTGGCTGCATCTGTTAGGGGTGGCCAATGCAGATCGTCCTTCTTACATTTATATTAGTTAGCTTTTCATTGATATTTGACATTTTATTGAATTTAATTTTATCACTGTTTATAATACCTATAATATAATATTATAATATTGGTTGTGCCTAACTACACCACTAAACTGTTATTATAATATGGCAAAACACTGTATCTCACATGCATGACTGCTTAAATATTCCTTTAAAGAAGCTGATTAGAGATAATATGTTTGGATTCTCCCTGTAATTGAGAGCTTGTGTCTCAGTTACTGAGCTGGAGCATACCTGTGCCAGTGAGACTGAGGTTTGCACTAACCGTGCAGACCATTTGTCATTCATTTCACAACTAAAGCAAATATACCACCTTCAGAAGCCCAGCAGCTTTTCTCTGAATATTGTTCAGTATGTAAATATATGTTGGAAAGCTGGTGGAAGAGCCCCCAGTTTGCAAACTGAATTTGCTTCTTTTTTTCCCAGTCTGCTCACAATAAACATTCTTTCCAAAGCCCCTGACTCTGATCTCCAGCAAAATCAAATTATAGTTTTCTCTCATCTTCCACTACACGTCTGCTGAAAATAATTGTTCTTGATGTTTTTATACTTTCGGTTTTTCATTGCTCAGTTTGTTTATTTTTGCAGAGACTTTGCTTCTTCTCTTGCTCTCTCAAATCTTCTTTTCAAGACAATCCTTTAAAAGAAGAAATCGCTGTCGCACTGGCGCTATAAAACCGCTTTCTATTTTTATTACATAATAAATCACCTTTTACCCTCATTACCTATTCACAAGATAATCAAATCCAGATCTGAAAAAGCGATGATCATGACTGTGTGTGAGAGAGAGCAAGAGTGGTAAAGACAAAGAGAGAGGGGGAGAGGGGGGGAGAGGGAGCTTGTATGAGGAATGAATTTTTAGAAGGGATGCTTAATTGTAGTTTAAATAATGCATAATTTTATTCTGTTAGTGTTACTGTGGGATAGCTGAATTAGACATCAGATTCACTGCTCATATTTTTCCTCCCTTCCTGAGAGAGAGAGAGAGAGAGAGAGAGAGAGAGACGGAGTGAGTGAGTGAGTGAGTGAGCAGTGAAGCACTGAAGCACTGCTCTACATTAGGAAGGGTCTGAACTGCAGACTCAGAGTTTTGTATCTGACACTTTGACAGCCATTCTGGGAAATTATTATTTTCCTTGTTCACTGTGAGTCTCTCTCTCTCTCTCTCTCTCTCTCTCTCTCTCTACCTCTCTACTTTTCTCTCTCTTTCTCATTCACACTCTCTTCAGTGCTCATATTGTACTGTGTTCAGCCTACTGGGAAAAGTGTGAGTAGATGAATATCACACCTAACTGAAATATCCTAAAATACTGCACTTAATAGAGCTCACTTACTACCCTCTCCCTGCTGATTTGGGGAAACACCCTGGACAGGTTGCCAGCTCATCGCATGGCTGACACACAAACAAACTCAAACACTGAAACCTAGGAGTCCAGTCCACCTGACCTACATTTTTCTGGACATGCATGGGAGGAAACCAGCACAGATACAGTGAGAACATACCAGTTCCACACAGAAAGGGTCCAAACCGCCCCACCTAGGAATCAAACCCAGGACCTTCTTGCTGTGAGGTGACAGTGTTACCTACAGCACCACCCTGCATCCATATACTTTCAGAAAAAATGTACCAAGCTGGAATCCTCAACACTTCACACAGTTTAGGAGCATGATTCCACTGTACTCCACAGCAGTTACATTTTCAAGGTGGAATAACTCCATCCACCCCGGCCCTGACTCCTAGCCTATTTTACCTCTTATTTTAAAACATATATTTTTTTTTAGATTTGCTTTGAGATAAAAGTTTAAGCGTTTGATCTAATATCTTCGTTTTTTTTTTTCCAGGAATACATGTACTGTATATCTGATTCTACTTTACCATGCAACAGTATTATGAACAGAAAATAAAAAATAATAAAGTTAAGAAACTGTTGGCGATGTTAGTTTGTGGGAGTGAAATGCATGTGTGAAGTATCCGAGACTTTGATCTGAATGGTGGCTTTCTTGGAAGTAAAGAACAGATGGTCAGAATGGATACACTGGGCAGATGCATTGGCAGTTGAGCTTTAGACACTCACACACACACACACACACACACACTTGGGGCCTTGTACAGTATTGTCTATTCAGTCATGCAATCAGTGCTTCCCTCCTCTCATTCATGTTTACAATCTGTTTCCAGCTCCCCTCTTTGGTGCAGTAAAGTCTTTAGTGTGGCAGCCCATGGTCCCTATGTGTGTGTGCATCCATGGCCACAGCCATCAGCCGCTGAACACTCCAAAAAGCACACACACGCACACACACAAATCACACAAACGCTTTCTGTACACTGCCACGCCTCCTTCCACACTTTCTCTACCATTTAATGGATTGAACATTCCTCCGCCTCAGTAAGACCATGAGAAGAGAGGGAAATGTCCCACAATGCTGCAGGGCAGCTCAGGGCAGCAAGGAAAGGGATCATAACTCTCTTCTTAATGTTCTCAGCTTCCTTCTCCAAACCAAAACTGCAGGGCATGTTTAATCAATCACAGTCCGTTGGCCCAGGCCTTTAGATCAGCTCCCGTTAAGATATGTTTCTTTGTGTGGATTCAGATGTGTAGACACTGGCCTTTATTTTTAAATGAATTAATGAATTATTATTCATTACTCTCTGAGAAGCAGATGAATGCTGAGAGTGTTAGTGCACGTCACTACCCCATGTGTCGTGTGCATTCCTTTGGTATGTCAGACTGGGTGGAGAACTCTATACTGCCCTGTTAACCTCAGTGTAACTGCCCCCCAGGAGGGAATTAACTACTACTCCAGCTGTTTAGAGCTGCAGTACACACTCACCGATATTGTTCATATGGCACTTTGTCCCAGTCCTGCATGCATATACACTTGCATGTAATATCAGTGAGATGTTAGACACGTTCTTACATTTTCACATGCATTCACATACACAAATACACATCCACAGAGTGGTACCTCAATGCTTTGAGCCCCGTTCCTGCTGAACTGGGTTTTGTGTGAGCTTCTGCTGCAATTTGTATGATGTCTGTTGTTTTACTGTAAGCAATAACTTTTGATTCAGTGTTTTTTCTGTAATTGAATGAAACCAGAACTCCCTCTGTAAAGTAGTCCTGTTCAAATCCACCTCACTATAATAAAGTAACAAAACCCACCAATAGTCATGGCTGCTAGAACTGTTATTGAATGATGTGAATATCCAGGCTATGACCTTTCAGTCTGGGTGATCTGTTGTACTCTGGAGGAATTTGAACAGTCTATCCTGCACAAATCTGCCAGCCAACCCCTGAAATGACATAGCATTACCTACCCTGGTCAAATGAATACAGCTCATATAAGATTTAAGATAAAGAGAACTGACTGCAGGGGTCTTGTTGCATGAACAATCCATACGTCCTGTTTACAGTCTCCTGTTCACACTTCACACATATCAGCAACTGCAGCAACAGAGAGCTGTTTTCACACACACCAACACCTGTCTAAGGCGAGAGGAGAGAGAGAGAGTAATAAAGATGATCATTACCCTGTGGTGTGAAAAGTGGCCTGTGGAACTCTGGGCAGGAACTGCCTTATTGCTCCTTTTTGTCTGTTACAGTAGTTATTACTGTTAGTGTGTGTGTGTGTGTGTGTGTGTGTGTGTGTGTGTGTGTGTGTGTGTGTGGGTGTGTGTGTGCGTGTGTGTGTTTGATGCTTTCCACATGGTGAGACAATGATAGGTCTCCTGCAGGGTCTGGCTGTGCGGTGTGGGTCACAGTCAGTTTGGTCCAGACTTCAGATCCTCCCTGTTGCTTTATAGAGCATGTCCCAGCAGCACACACAGCTTTAGGGGAACACACACGCACATTATCCTTCACTCCTATTTACACCCACACATGGCTTTTCACTCACATCTAGGTGTTTGCCTTTTCAACCACACACACACACAGAATTACCCTCCTGTGTGCTACTGACCCTCCTGATTATGTCCCCCTTAGACCTGTTGTTACTGTGTGCATTAATTGCTCAGTGTGTGGTACAGTTGCTGGGGGGTTACCTAGGCGTGTGTGTGAGTGCATGTATGAGTGTGTTATGGGAACTGGATGTAAAGTTACATATGAAACAGCACAGTAAATCTAAACTGTTATTAAACGATACCAGATGTGCTCTCTCTCTCTCTCTCTCTCTGGCATGCAAAAGCAGGTTGTTTTTTTTAATACGGTTGTTTTCTTTCAGTAGCTGGAGCAGGCGGATGCACAGCCCTCCGAGAAATCCAGGTGGCTACAGTGCTAATTAGGCTCAGGGGTATTCGGTGAGGGAGGAGTGGGGGGGTCTGTGATAATTGATGCTGGCAGACAGCCTGTGAAAGCCATCTTCAACTCACATAGTACTGCCATTAAAACGGGCACAGGTGACAGATCATCCTTCCCCGATAGGGATGGGGTTTTAGCCCATAAAAAACACAACTCCTGCAACATACACAGAGGAGGAAGAATGGGTTAGTGGAGAGGTCATTCCATTCCCTGTATTACTCTCATTCAAACAGTCTGCAGTACACACTGCACCGCTGCTGATTTGCAACCTTTATCAGCAATATAGTTTATTTTCACAGCACTTTTCACTTCCACTTTTTTCTCACAAAAATATTACAAGGAGAAGGAATATTTCAAATCAAATAACGATTTTTCTGATCTGAGGCTCTAAGAAACATAAAAGCAGGGCACTAAGCTTTCAATGAAATACCATATTTTTGTTTAACATTTTTTATGATTTTAATTGATTGTAATCATTTGTGCATTGATTTTGGTTCTGTGGGGTATTTGTCATTTTTTCCTTTAAGAATTTTAAAACAAAAGGCCAATTTTCAGATTTGAAGGTGGTCTATGTTAAATTAATGAGAGGACAGCAGGTTTAAGATCAGCACTTACGAGAGGACATGGCCACTATAATGAGATAGTGGTGGGTCTGCTGTGTCACAGTGTGTCTGACATGGGTCCAACCCTACCAGGCAACTGACATCTGACCTCTAAAATGGATTTTATTTCTGACACCCAGACCGTTTAAGTGACACAGACAGCCAGACAAGAGGATCATGGCCCACACAATCTAGACAGCCACAATGAATCTTGAAGATAAAAGTGAAACCCCACCCAGAGCAGCAACAACTGCCACAACACTAAGTGAAGATCCTTAATCAGAAACTGGCTCCTGTAATAAAAGTCATTTTAAAAAGAAGTAACTGTGTATGGGGTCTGTTAATAGCATTAGTTGTCTCTGATTGTATGCTTGTTCTTGCCTCTGCCTTTTGAATCAACATCATCCTTCACGTTTTCTATCAGTTTGCCATTTTACACTGAGACACTGGGAGGCGATTTCCAATGATCATGACTGTAATGCAGCTGCAACATCATATTGATATCTCTGCTCCTCCTTAACAAAGAGCTGGATGCAAGGATTGCCTAGGATGAGAGAAGCTTTGGGGATGCATTTTCAGAAAAGATATGGGAGACAATTGACTTCTAGAATTTTTTTCTAGTATTTTATAGTTCCAGCACTAAATTCAAGAAGGAAACATTGGACTCCAAACATGTCTGACTATACATCTGGGCTAGGTGCAAGACTATATATATATATATATATATGTTATGTTGCAGAATTATTCCCTTAATGAGTCTTATTTCTTAAAAATCTTCAAAGTGGACAAAAATGATATGACCTTATATGACGCAATGACCTTTTATCAGTTCTTTAATTACAGAGTTAAATGCACCATTTAACAGCCGGTAGCTCTGCTCAAAAGAAACAAAGGCCTTCATGAGTGTTTATTATGGTGCATGTTGACTTAGGATGATGGAAAAATCCTAATTCTCAGTTACAAGGACTCTCTGTTCAAGATAGCCCTTAGTGTGTTTTGTATTTCAGTGTAGCATTAGCCAAATAGTACGGATCAGAGTGTCTCATTAGATCTCTATGGGGATGAGTCAGAGCGGCCCGCAGGTGGCTCCATTTAACTGTCTGAGTGTAAATACTTATGCATTTAATAAACAGTGGCAGCACAGTGTGAGCACGCTGCCAGAGCTAACCTGTCCCTGCCCTCAGTGCACAGACCACTGTTTCATTCCAATTAATCTCCACTGGCGAGGGAGCGTGTTTATAGAGAGAGGGAGAAACAGAGGAAGGCCGTGATTAGGCTGTAACTTGCAAATGTGTGTCTGTATGCAAATGAGAGAGTGACCATGTGTGTGCGTTTGTCTATGTGTATGCATTTGTCCCTTTGCACCAGAATGACCCTGTGCACCCATCAGCTTTGTGCTGACCCACTAGCCCAAATCAGAAAGCCCACACCGGACATCTTTTTGACCCTGATTGGAATCCCTAAACTTTTTCTCATTAGCACAACAGCTACACAGACAGAGCACTTTCGAGTGTGCAGGAGCGATGAAGAATCTAATTGCAATTGCTGTCAAGCCTGCTGCCGTAGGCTGCTGTCTCCCGTGAGCCTCTGCTCGAGGTGAGCCAAACATTTATGATAATAAGAGAGATATTAAAAGAAAAACAGTGGGCTTTTTTGCAGCGCAGTGACCTCCCTCCAGGCCAGAGAGGACCTGTGTGGCTGCTGCGTTCAAATACTGATGCGGCTATTCTCTGACTTTCTGGGAATAACTAATGTGTCCCTTTTTAAAGTCACCATTTCATGAATTGATCTCTCTTTCAGTGCATCTCTTTACAGCTTAACCAGCACTTTAGCTCCGAGTCTGATGCAGTTATGTATAGATTGGGTTAAATATATATTAGGGAAACGGATGGGATTTCTATTGGGATTGGGAATGTGAGCAGTGCTTTTACAGGAGAAGGGGGAAGTGGACGAGCCTTTAGCCAAAGCCGTCTATTCAGAGGCACACCTGTGGGAACCAAACACACATATAAACACAAACACACACACACACAGTACACATGTCTGACCCCACAGGGTTCCTTAACCTCCTGTAGCAGATGAAAGGCAGTGTGTGGATATGAAGGATAAAGTGTTCCCTTCCTCTCTTCCTGCCCCAAATGTCAGACAGAGAAGCATGTTGTGGCTGGAAATCTGAAGAGCAGGTGCTTATTGTTTTATAATTCCTCTCTGCAGTCATTCCAGATCTGCCCTTATATTGCACAGTCTCTAAATTGGCTGGAAATCTTTTTACTTCAAATCACCACAGTCGTTATGTTGATGTTGATGATGGTGATGATGATGGTTGATCTGGCGTTTCAGATGAGTTGGGGTCTTGAATTATCTAATTTTCTGACTTAACAAAAGATTTCAGTGACACTCTAAAGATGGCCAACAGTCTTAAGGCTATGTGATGCCAACACAATGAGCAATGAGCCATAACATTAAAACTACCTCCCTTGCGGGCCAGCGGTGGCCTAGTGATTAGGGAGTTGGCCCCAGGATCAGAAGGTCATGGGTTTGAATCCCAGACCGGTAGGTTGCCCTGAGGTAACCTTGGGCAAGGTACCGACCCTATCACTGCTCCCCGGGTGCCTTCTGTATGGGTGAAATACAGAGTCTGCATTTTGTTGTGGTTCACTGTGTGTTGTGCTGTGACAAGTTGTCACCTTCATTTCATTTTCACTTTTAATTTTCTGTAGGTTCTCACAACAGTTCTGACCTATCAAAGCTTGGCGTCAACAATACCTCTACAGTTATGCTGTGGTTTGGCACCATGACAATAGTATGAGGCGTATTGTCCTGCTACAGTGCCATTTTGGAATGCCATTATCATGAAGGGGAGTACATGCTCTGCAACAGTTGTTTATCCTGGTGGTTTGTGTCAAAGTAACATCCACATGAATACCTTATCAGCCATCCAAAATTAAGCTTATATTCTATACAAGTAGTTCTGAGTAAATAACAATGAGCATACTGATCTTACAGACTTCAGTGGACTCGTTTATGCAAAAGTACTGACAGTAGGGAGGAAAAATGGCTTTATGCTGCACAATAGAATATTGCTGTGCTGAGCTGATTTCATTCAGTCACAATGGCCTTCGGTCCAAAGCATCCTGGAAATGCTTTTTTATGGAGTTAACAATCTGTACATTTTTGGAGATATAGTGTACTACATTGATTTAAACTTCTGATGATCCTGGGGCTTGTAAAAAAAATTTAGATGTTCATTTCAGATGTTCAGTAATAGTTGTAATGTCATCTCTAAGTTATGAGATTCAGTATCGACAGGCTTCTGAACCACCATTAGCCTTTCTGCTCAAAGAAATGAGCACAAATCTACAGTCAGCCTCCTTATTGATCCCAGTAAAGCATGAGTCTGGAGAAGAATATTATTTGAAGAAATATTCTTTACTGTAGGCTGCTCATCCCTGGGTATATATCATGTTTTCACCCCTTACTATAATATTGTTATATCCTTAGTCTGTATTGAATCTAAGTTATGAATCTCTGTAATAATAATAATAATAATAATAATAATAATAACAATAACAATAACAATAACAATAACAATAACAATAATAATAATACATTTATAGCAGTAGTATTAATAATTCATATATTCATGTAGTGAAGATATATACATTTTAGTTTTCTTGTAAACAGGTCTAGTGAGCTAGTTTCCCTGCTCTATGGGTAGTGTGTTCCATAGCTTGGGGGCATTACTGGCAAAAGGTTGCATCCCTGATTTTTTTGGCTGCTGCTTAAAACCTTCAGTAATCCCAAATGATGGCAGTGTCACTGAAGGTAACTAGTTCATGAGGAAGTCTGCAGTGCAGCCTGGTCCTTCCCCATTAAGGGCCTTATAAGTAAGGATTAGAACCTTAAAATCAATATTAAATATGAAAGGAAGACTTTTTTTGGGAGGCCACTGAAGAGCTACAGTAATTATATCAGTTTCACATAAAGGCCTTTGTTTTCTAAGTGGCTGTGTTTTACCTGTTTTCCTTAGATGGAAAAATGATGTTTTCATTGCCTTGATAATGTGGGACTTCAAGCTTAGAAACAAATGCATTACACTAAGATAACATCAACCCCAGATTTAATCCAGGGAGCTAATTTCCTGAAGATTAATAAACAACCATTCTTTTTTAGCTTTCAGGCAAACTAATGGGATTTCAGTTTTATTCCCAATTAAATTGAAAAAAAACAAAAAACTGTGCATTTATTTATTTATTGCCAAAAGACAGGAAGTGATGGAGTTCGTCCCTTTGATGTATGTTTTGAACCAGTTTAACACACAATAAAAAAGATGAACCAACTATTTGAGATAATTGGCACTGATATCATGGTCAGTCATCTCAAACACTCTGCTAGATCTCAAGGATAAGAATTGAGACCTTATTTTCATCAGAGTTTAGTCTGAGGTCACTGTTTTTTTTTTTCATAAAAGCTGTTTCAGTGCCGTGATGTGTTCTGAAGCCTGAATGAAATTTCTCCAGGATATTGTTTTCTATTGGAGAGGAATTTATTTGTTCTGATACCATCTTTTTCATATTACTAATAAATGGGAGGTTGGATATTGGCCTATATCTGCTCAACTCATTACCATCTAGGTTGGGTTTCTCCAGTTTTATTACCTGCTGAAACAAGAAATTCATTATGACCTACAAAACGTAACTTGGAACACTATCCAACACCGCTTAACAAAGGCTGTACATCTGGGGTCTCTGCGTAGCTCAGCTAATGTGAACATGGAGAATTGTTTCCACAGTCTCATCTTTTTTACATGGTTTGCTGACTTCTGTGTCTCAGTGTGTTTACATGAGCAGAAATGCAGGCTCCTGTTTTGTCGATGACGAAAAATGTTCTTCACATTTGATGCAGAGAATCGCACATTTGCACGTGCATATGGCTAGGTTGAAAATTCATTTTAAAAAGTTCTTGACTTATTCAGCACTTCCTAGCCCCTTTCACGTTTCCTAATTATCTATCCATTTCTCGAACTCATTCTTTTTTAGAATCTCTCTCTCTCACTATGTAATGTTTCTGGATGATTTCTTCCACAGTTCTAATATGTAGTTGCTCTTTGCCATTCCTCAGTGCGCCCAACAGTAAATCCACATGGCGTCTGACTTATTCGCCTCTTCAGCGTCTTATGAGCTCCACATTTCATTGCGGCCTCACTGCAGGCACATTTATTAAGGTCTACGTGGCTGGCTGGCACCATTTGCCACCGAGGGGGAGGAGAGATTAACAGCAGTGGAGCTACAGGTCTTAATTCGAGAGCATACTGTCTTTATGTTCCCCCAGTGTGTGTGTGAGAGAGAGTAAAAAAGAGACTGGGTACAGATGTACAGTGATGGAAAGAAGGTCAGTGCCAGCTGGGTGTCCATTAGGGGGTGGAAACTAGCCCATCATCTGTTGTAATTGCAAGCGACTGCTGGATTGATGAGACTTCACTGTTTCTTTTTAAATATTTATACCCACATCCACCAGGAATGTTTCTAACATTTGAAGAGCATGGCCAGAGAGAGAGAGAAAGGAGAGAAGAAAGAAACAGAGGGAAGAGAGAGATGAGAGAGAGAGAGAGAGAGAGAGAGAGAGAGACAGCTGAGAGAGAGTAGAAGGGAAAACGTTTCTCAGGCTGTTCAGGATGGCGGGAATAATTTACCGTTCTGGAGTGTCACTTTCTTCCAGCTTGCCCGCCCCTATTTCTCCTCGCCCCTTATCTGGAGCTCATTCTCAAAGGGATTATTATGTTTATGGCAGTGCCACCGCTGCTTCCTGGAACAAAGGAGAAAGAGCTGAGCCATTCTCACCTCCTTTATATGAAATACGCCTCCAGCTCTTTTCAGACAGAGGGACAAGAGGACAGACAGGGCTTTTTGATGTTTGATTTGTTCGATGCGGCCCAGCCTGGCATTTTCATGGACACGCCCACCCAAACAAGGCTCAGCTTTAGGCTCCAACTACTCTCTGTCTTTCTCTCTCTCCACTCATCCCAGCCTGCCAATGCACCTGCCCTTTTCTCCCAGGCCACTAACCACAACTATTTGCAGTTAATTGGCCCATTCTGAAAAGGATCAGGCCTCACCAAAGTGTCTGATTTTGCATTGGTGCTTTGGAGACCTTCCATGCATCTCAGTCTTAGAGCAGCCATTTGACTCTATAGAAGGATCTCCTTTGTTAAGGCTGCCATGTCTGAGATATGACGTAATTTGTTTCCCATGAACAAGAAGATGAAAGCCATGAGTTTTAAACTCTCCTCTTACTTTCTTGTTCTCTGTCTCTCCCTGTCTCCATCTCTCTCTCTCTCTCTCTCTCTCTCTCTCTCTCTCTCTCTCGCTGTTTCTCTCACTCTCTGTCCATTTGGCTGTTTTTCTCCACCACTATGCACCAGATTGGCTATAAAACTGGAGATTAGGGCCTTCACAGGGGGCCCGGCGCTTCCCTGGTCAGATGGGATGCTCTGATGGAGTTATTCCACTCACAGACACAGATGGACAGCCTCAGATTGGGGGCGTGCACCTGGGGAGAATAACAGGGCCGAAGCAGCAGTGCTCCAGAGTGCGAAAGAGAAAGACTTGGCTTCCAATGTAGCACACATTGTCTCTATTTCTCCTTCTTTCTCAGTCGCCCAGTGTCAGAGTCTGTTGAGCAACTATAGATCAAGATGTATCAGTCGGAGCATCTTCCTCAATCCTCAGTAAATCACTTTCTAAGCCTCAGCAGTGACTAAGAGCCCACACTTTGCCTCTTTGGTATTGCAATGGAGTTAAAAAGGTAAAGAACATTTGTAGTAACTAGTTTAACATCTAAACTATCTGCCTATATTAATGCATTTGCATTAAGTATCTTAAATACAACTTATGTTCTTTCTGACTATCTATATAAATGTGCAAAAGTGTATCACCTAGCTAAAATAGTATTCTTAAAACTCTTTTTGATACTGTGTATCAAACTATACAGTAGTTCCCAGCCTTGGTTCTGGTCGCTCTGCCCTACAAATTTTGTATTCAGCTCTTAAACTTTCACTTGAACCCAGTTAAGGGCTGTTAATTAACTAAATAATTTGATTAGGCATGTAAGGGGCATGGAAAAGAGTTGGCTTCCCAGACAAGAGTCTGGGAAGAAACACTAATGTTTATGAGGCAGTGGTGGCCTTTGGTTCACAATGACAGTCACTCTTACATTTCACTTCAATCAGTGACAAGATTAAAACCATTGTTATAACACCAGTTATTGGTGTGTTAGAATTAAGAAAAATAGGGAAGCATAAACTACTTTAATGAATTATGTATTTAAAAGTATGAATTAGAAAGAGAAAAAAGAAAGTGAAAGTGACTACCCTTGTCATTGTGAAACGCAGCACAGCACAATTAAATTCACACACACATGGAGCAGTGACAGTATCTTGCTGAAGGGTACCTCAGGTCAACCTACTGGTGAGAGAATCAAACCCACAATCTTCCGATCCAGTGCCAACTCCCTAACCACTTGGCCACCGCTGCCCCAAATTACCTTAAATTGTGATGACTGAACAGTCAGAGCACCTCCAAAACAGCAGGTATTGTGGTGTGTTCCTGATATGCAATGGTTAAAGCCTACCATAAATGGTGCAAAAAAGAATAGCTGTTGAAAGGGTCATAGGCACCCAAGGCACATTCATATGCATGGGTAGCAAAGGCTTCCTGTTCTGATCAAGCCCCACTAAATAGTTCTTGTAACTGAAAATGTTAATGCTGACTATTATATAACATTTTTAAGAAAACAAAATGCATTATGGTTCCCCATATTTTATTTTGACTAGTATTATATAAGCTAGATACTGCTGCAGATCAAGTTCACTCCCATGGCAACAGTATTGCCTAATGGCTGTGACCTCTTTAAGCTTGATAATATGCCCTGCCACACTGCAACAAGCGTTCAGGAATAGTTAAAGGAGCATGACAATGAACGCAGATTCCTCATACCTTCATTTGACCAAGCATCTGTTGGATATCATGGACACATTAGTCCGTGCCAGGGAGGCCTCACCGTGCAAGACTTAAAGGCTCTATCCTGCTGTCAGACTCCTCAGCAACCACAACAAGCCCACAACTCTTGTGGAGTCCATGCATTGACAAGTCAGAGCTGTTTTGGCAGCATGAGAGGGATCTACACAATATAGGGCAGCTATATTACTGTGTCATGGCTGATCACTGTAATAAGTTTATTGTCACAGTGAAAAAAAAAACAACGTTTCTCCAGGACCATGGTGCTACACATAAAGCGACATCTAACATTACATAGAACATGCTACAAGACAAGTGCAGACAGACAACAATCAGTGCAAATGAAATTGCACAGCAGAGGACAGGAAACATTCATCTGACAAAGACAGAGCCAGTGTGTGCATGAATGTACAGAGCAGCAGTGTCGTAATGGAGTAGCAGTAAAACGGTATATGCTGTTTTAAGTATGTGCATATGCAGTTTTAGTGATGCATGTCATGCAGTTTGCTTTCCAACATAATGTGACGTGAATATAAGCCTCCATTACTTATTAGCTACATCTGTCTCATGGCTCCAACAGAAAACTAAAGAAGCAAAACTCAGACACCAGTCTTGGTTGAATAACTCCATTTGGAGTTAGGGAAAGCTGTGTCAGTCAATCTTAATTTATTTATTTATTGCCATACATATGCCTTAAGAACATAGGAGCAGGCTTCCTTATTGTTATAAGAACCTTATAAATCTATGTCATCCGATTTACAATCCTACATTCAGCAGAAACATTCCAAGCACATGGAACTCGACTACTAGTCTGGATAGCATTCATGCACTAAAACTCAGCATCACAATGTTCTTGGCAGCTCAAAAAAAGAAAAAAAAGTCAACTGGGACTCTGCTGCCGTCAAGAACCACAGAAACGGTTCCTGAAAGATAAGCATACCTCCATACTTCCTCCAACAGCTGCATTCAGCATAACACATGGAGGCTGCTTCTTCCATAAATAATCACCAGGGTGCAAAAAATGACAAACAAACAACAGGATCTGCTGAAGTAATGTCCTAGATTTTCCATACATCATTCTAATGTCTGTCTTTGTTTTAAAATGCAGTGAGTCTCCAAAGGTCGTTAATAAATCCTACCGAGCCTCACTGATGAGAGCAGCATTTAGACAAGCACGCTCACTTCCTTTTACCAGGTCTTAGTATTTCATTCTCATGCATTGCTCATGAGAAGAGTCAAGAGCCCTTCCAATAACCTCAGTCTATATAATAGCATGGCTTAGACATGTCTGAAAACCATGATGTACTTAAATGTTTCCCTCACATCTTGCATTATGAGGGTATTATTCTCTCTTGGTCCAATATGAAAACCTTGTTTTTCATTTCCAAATCAATTATCATGACTGTCCTGGGAGCTTATAAACAAGGCAGGTCAATATAGGCACCTTCAGGGAGCTTATGTAATTTATACTTCATTGTCGTGGGTTACTATGCTCTAGTGTGTACCTTAGGAGCAGCATCATTAGAGGGATTGGGGGAAGGTCCGAGATAGCTGCTCCTCACTCCACTCAGGTGGCTTTATGAAAGGATAAGGATATTGTTATAGCTGGTTGATCTTAGCCTGAGGAGGGGCAGGCAGATGGAGAGGATTTCTCTCTGTCTGTCATATTACTCTGAGCCCTTTCATTATCAGTGCTCTTAAATCTCATCTGAGGCCAAGGCTGCTCTCTGAGTTCGTTTGCAGAAGCTGTAGGTGCTGTAGCCCTGCGCCATAATATCAATAACGCACAGCTCAAAGCTAATCACATCACCTACAAACTTCTTTACTTAATCTTTCCTCAGAGTTCGCTTTTGTCAAATTAACTTTGTCCATGAAATACGTGTGTGAGGCAGCATGTGACCTTGCAAAAACCTGACTGCTCTGGCTCAATACAATAAAAAGTAACCATAATGCTGAAAGTGTGGTGCGCTGTGAGGGACATTAGATCTCCACATGCCGTTAGCTCTATCTTCCACTGAACTCCTGAATTGTCACATCCATCGTATCCTCAAATGATCGATTCTATAAAACTCTTTTTCATGTTTCTCTCTTTTAAGTAATTGAGACCTACCAGTGGTTGTTATGGAAACAGAAGCTGATAGCCACTTTGTCATAATTGGAGAGAAAAAAGAAAGAGAAATAGCCTAATGTGGGCAAAAATGACCATTTTGTAAGCATTTGACACTAGCTGTTGTCTGATTTCATTTAGTCTTAAGGTGAGAAGGCTTGACCGTGATCCTGGCAAGTGGAGATGATCCAGGTAACCATTCACCCTTTATCCTGGATCAAATATTTCTGACAGGTGAGTTATTTTTTTTTCTAACAATCACCTGAAATGAGGCTGCCTGATTGTATGGTCGGCAGAGGCATGAGTAAAGCAAATATAGTCCCAAGATGAATGTGTTTCCATTAGGTTGCATATAGCTTCCTGAAGCAACAGCCTGCTGTGAACTATCTGAGCCACAATAGCATCTCGTCACCATTTCCTCCACCATGCTGTTAGCAGCCCATGGCACTGTTGGCCCAGCTGAGTCTAAATGAAATCCTGTCTGATTTGGAGTCTGTTTACTGTCGTTCTACCTATGTGGTCCAAAAAAGCAGCTGATGGGCTATTATTGGGAGTGACACACATATGGGACTGACATATCGCAGCCTACATGTCACAGCTTTCCTCCTAGGCTCTTCCATCCGAATGATCCAAAGATACTCCACAGCCACCTACTCTCACAAAGCCATGAAGAAACTGATACAATATTGTGCCATAAATATCCCTGCTTTGTTTTCTGGACAGCCCGCTGTGAATGGATGAACAGTGACGTTTCTTTCCTGTGGGATCAAAGCAGGAGGTGCATTCAATATCTATCCTGCACAACCATCCTATTTAAGAAAATACCATTATTGTTCATCAATCTGTTGTCATTGTATCACCGTAGTGCTGAATAAAACAAGGATTACCTTGGAAACTTGAATAAGATGCTTTGATCAAGAGAGAGGCAAACGAGACTATTTCATGTAATGTGGACCGTAACACAGCCACCATAAAGCCAAGTGAAACGCTGGAGTCTGGAATTCCCTGTCACATCACAAGGACAGCACCCAGCTATAACAAGTAGGAAGTCCTTTGGACCCCCACCATCACATGCTAAGTGCACAGACACAAACACTTCCTGCGCTCCTGCCTGGAGTCTGTTGTGAGGATGTTCATTACAGTCACGGTTATGAAGATTGACATGAAGTGATGCCAGCCCATCCCCGGGTTGTCATGGCAAACTACTGCGTATTGACTTATTGAAATGTGCTCCTCAAATGCCACTGTGGTCTTTTCGAGACTGCTGCATGTGTCAAAAGAGTCATCGGTTAAGTAAACAAAAAAATGAGGCTATATACTGACAAGTGGGCCCACTGCGTATTGCTTTGTTACCATTTACAGCTGGGATTCAATGGCACCATTCTTTGGGGAACAGGATGACAGCATCAGAGCACGGGGGCCACAGTCTCTGATGCCGACCCTCAGCCTTCCTGCATTATCGTATCGCCCACACCGGCACTACCAATCCGCTGGCCAGAGGGGAGGAGCTGTCACTCATAAAGACTGACGGAAAGCTGGGCTGGGTTGCCGTGGCAGCAGCTGGAGGTTGACGATGGAAGGTGCTGTGTAGCTCCTCCGAGCCCATGGCGGTGGTGGCCAAACCTGACAGACCAGTGACACAAATGAATGAATGGGTTTATAAAAGGCTGTCCTCCAGAGATCTTCTTGCAGTTCATATGAAAATGAAACATTGAGCTGCTTTTCTACTGAGATGTGTTAATGTGCTGTAAATAATGTGGCAGGTTAATGTGTGAGCACAGACAACTCTCTCCACGTCTCTTTCTCTCTCCCGCTTACTGGAAAGATATCTTCAGCCAGTGCCTCATATTATACATCTTGCTGTGCTGCTCTCAATGACAATGGGCTCTGCTGAAAAGAATGGCTGCCCTCAAATTCCTAATTTTACACTACAATAAGTGTTCATCTCAGCTGCACAGGCCCATTCAGTCCCTGATATGCTATCTCCTCAAATTGTCATTCTCTTGCGTCCTCAGGACTGAACTTCCAAAGGCAGACACTTGCCAATTCAACAGGCCGCTCTTCTGAAGCTCAGCAGTGGCAGCTGTGTGGAAAGGAGAGAATGTGAGAGGGTGCGATGCTATATGGAGATTCAGCGGGAATGCGTTTCTGCTCGTGACTGATTAAAACAGGAATAGATCACTAATTAAAGCAAAAATTCCCAGGCAGAATAGTCACCTCCATCTCTCTTCTCCAGATGTCCGTCCATTTGTTTGGTGCTTTTTTCCACCAAAAAAACATAAACAATTTGTCCTTTATTTTTCATTGGAGCCCAAAAGAGAGTCAGATGGCTCGCCAGGGATCAAGCACATATTACTGATAAATGAAGGGAAAAGAAGCTCATTATCTCAAACAGGCTTCTGTTTCTGTCTCCACAGAGGAGTCTTTGACATACTGTCAGTCCTCATGCTTGTGATCAGCTTGTTTATTTGGGTTTTTTGTTTTTTTTGGTTTTTTTTTTTAGTCTAAAAGCAATCCTTACAATACCCACTTCTGGTTAATTGCACTGTCTATAATTGCTTCATTACATCTACCCAGATTAAAGACTGTCTTGAGTGAGAAAACCCTTCAAGACCAGAGGAAACAAAATCTGGTCTCCCATGACTTCTTTGTCCACAGATCTTTTATAGGGACGGCTGCCCGAGGAACGAGATGGAGGATCCCCTCTTGCATTGATGGATTAAGGCTACCCCCTAGTGGACAAAGGTCTTTTCTTTGTAAATCTAGGCCTAGTCTGGCAAACATGGAGTTTGACAGCGTGCCAATATGAGGACAAGCTCTGCAATCAACCTCCTGATGTTATCAGCCAGCAGTGATTGGTAACTCTATAAATACTTTAACAGCAGAGCTCCAATATATAGCCCTGCAATTCGGAAAGCACACCCTTAATGAAGACTTTTGTTTTGCCGTTTTTCTCAGCATGGCCCGACTTTAACCCTGACACAAAGCATTCTATACAATCAATCCAAGAAAATAATCTTGCAAAACAGAACCAGAATGGCCCTCTAAAGCAATGCTCTCAACACATCACTTCTTTATCAGCTAATGTGATCTGAGATTGGACAGCTGGGCATTGCTGCCTCTAGATGCTGGTAAAGGTACTCGATGGCTGCTTTGTTGAAAAGAGCTCACAGAATCACAGAGTTTAAATAAATAAAGGCTCCTTCCAATTTTGATTGTGTGTCGGATGTGTTAATAAAGGCTGCTCCTGATGTTATCTGCCTTTGTAGGCATTGCACCAAGAAGGACAAGACAGTTTGTGGACTCTAAAGAAGAGATGCTTTGTGGTGGGTGAAAATGACTTGGCCTGATGAGATCTTATCTTATAACCTCACCGCACACACCCTACACTCTACCCAGCACTTCCGATTGCATGTCAGAAGCATTTGATGTACAACATCAGAGATAACCTACAGTCTCCATTTCTGTCCTGTAAAATGGCTCACAAGCAGTAGATAAAGTGTGCGTGTGCGTGTGCGTGTGCTTGTGCTTGTGCGTCTGTGTGCGTGTGTGTGCGTGCGTGCGTGCGTGCGTGCGTGCCTGCTTGCATGCATGCGTGTGTGTGTGGACACAGTGAAAGCACATTGTTCCTCTTTAACAGAAGGAAGATTTGATCTCACTGGACTCTGCTTTAGCTGAATCACAAAGGAAGATGGAAAATAAGGAAACATGTGACTGGGAGGCCTTTCATTCTCTTAACTCTTTCACTCTGTGCTTATTGATTAGTGAGCACCAAGCAGAGCCTCAGTACTGAGTGTGTAGGAGCAGCTCTCCAAGTCTGCCCCTATTCACACACTCCGCCTCCCTGCTGCACACTGCAAATGGTCCAGCAAGGCACCCCTCTGTGCAGAGCTGTCTGGACCTGAACACAGCATGACACACGTTCCTGCTTCCTCTCACGTCCAGTAAACTCTGCAGACACCTAGCTTTTAAAATGCTTTTTTAAGCAACTTAATATAGTGGTGCTCAGTCTGGTAACTCAAGTTTACACTTGAAAAATTGAAAATGGTAACAAAATTTTTAAAAAAAACTGACCTCCTACCTCCAGATTTATTCCATAATCCAACATATTTACCTTTGGAGCAAAAGATTTTAAATTATTAAGAAATTTAATCCACAGAAGAACTTCAGCTAAATCACTAGAGCACCCCCTCTTTAATTCATTATACTAATCCAGTTTTTTTATTATTATTATTATTATTATTATTATTATTATTATTATGGTGGCGCAGTGGGTAGCACTATTGCCTCACAGCAAGAAGGTCCTGAGTTTGGTTCCCAGGTGTGCAGTCCAGGTATTTTCTGTATGGAGTTAGTAACTTCTCATGTCTGCATGGGTGACCCTAATTAGGGCAAGCGGCTATGAAAATGAGAGATAAAGTTTTTTGATCAACTTCAGGCCCTTTTTAGTAACTGTAGTGTTTTCTCTGCAGTGAAATGAATGGTGCTTTCACCACTATTGCTCCATGTTATAAACTATTTCTCTCCAATCTAGTTATTTTTGCCTTTTTAAAGCTTTTTCTGCAAATGTTGGCATGAAAATTTCCCACACAACCCAGCAAGCTTTGGTAAAAGTGGTAGTTAAGTTGCTGTTGCAGTAGCAGGCTATGGTCTGAGCAACCTGGACGATGCTGAAGTTTAATAGTAGGCTTCCTTTCAAATCATTTAATACTGAGTACAAGTATACTTGCTTGAAGCCTCCTGTGAGATTTTGGGTGAATGTACATAAGACCAAGTAGACCAGGTCTGGAGCATTTCTGTGTAACAGGGCATGTTGGCAGTGATTTTTGAAAACTTCTTTCATTTTTCTCAAAGTGAAAACTATCCTAGGCCTGGAGCACTTATCATGAGCATGACACTGGCTACAAAATGACCCAATTTCAGGGGTCTATAGGGCTGGGGAATGTGATGTCACACCGTCTTATGGGTGACCAGCCATTTTATCAGTTTTTGTCAGAGTAATTGAGTGATTCTTCCTATCCTTTCAGCTCTGCTTGAATATTTCAGATCTCTAGCTCTGAATATTTGAAGCACATTTAAAGCACATAGCTGGTGTGTCACATAAGATGGAAAATCTAAATAAAAACACATGTTTACAGACTTAAATATGGTACAGGGACTCCAGTAGACTTCCTATAGTGAAATATTCCAGTAACTGAATAAAATGTGTGTATTAACTCAAATATCCATTTTTAGCTATAAACAGGCTTCAGGTGATAGGCCAATATGAAGAAGTTGGGAAGAGTGGGAAGACAGCGCTTACAAAATTTACCTACAATAATTACTGCTTTTTGAAAGATGTGGGGGAGGTAAGGTGTGGTACCAAAACTGATTTTGCAAAGTCAGCCATTAGTAATGAAAGTTAACTATTTTTATGACACAGAAACATTAGGCAACATGTGCATAGAGATTAAGCAGTACTGTGAGAAATATACAAGACAGTATGTCCCAAATAAAGACTATTCACTTCTGCTTACATGATCTATTGATGTGCAGAGCAGCCATATTGAAAGTCAGAGCGAAGCTGGTAATCTTTCTGGGTGGTAAATCAGACTGCCATTACAATTTTGTAACTAGGAACTCAGAAATTCCCACTTCCCAGTAATGGATACTTACACCTCACAGTGAAAGATGAAGTAAGCTAGTATCTCCAAATTGAGAGAGAAAGAGGAAATAGTACATTAATACATTAGTACATTATTAATTACATTAATTATTATTTATACCATTCATTCTTCATTTGGCTCATTCTTCATTGGGGCAGCGGTGGCCTAGCGGTTAGGGCATTGGCCACATGATCGGAGGATTGGGGGTTCAAACCCCTTCCCAATAGGTTTCCCTGAGGTACCCTTGAGCAAGGTACCGTCCCCATCACTGCTCCCCGGGCGCTTTCAATAGCTGCCCACTGCTGCACGGGTTTGAGTGTGCATGGGTTAAATGCAGAGGTCCAATTTTGTTGTGGTTCATGTGTGCTGTGCCGTGACCTCGCAATGACAAGGGTTTTCACTTTCACTTTCATATAGCCACAGTGTCAACCCCTACAGTGTTGTCTGGTGTCCCTCTGAAGTTTTATCGGGTTAAGTCAAGACCGGCTCCACGACCCACGATAGAGTATTCATTTCTTTATGGCCCATTAGTTTGTGTGAGTATTTATAGCATAAAAATAAACAACTAATCCTGCCAGTATGGTTGTACAATACCAAAATGCAACATGATGGATTCCTATACCCTATTCCCTTTGCCTGCCACCAGGATTGCCTATTCCATTCCCAGCATGCAGTGCAGGTTGAATGCTTGATCAACAGGTGCTTTCCTTTGCTTGTTAAAGCATCTGGATAAGGGATGGTCCCAGCAGCAAGATGCCAAAGCCACCCCTTGCGATGTTAAACTGTTATGAAAGCTCATGAGTAAGACCACCGTATGAGTGTCAAGCTAAGAGAAAAATTATTCCACACCGATTGAGATCAAATAAAGCCCCATCCGCTTTTGTGTCTTGTGCCCAATCGAAAATACCAATCATCTCCCTCAATGGCCCAGCTTCTTCTCAGCAGAGCTGTCTCCAGCAGGATTAGATTGATTTTCACCTCATATTTTTTCTGTCCTTCCCTCTTTCCTTAAATTGCATTTCACCAGTTCAGATGGATTACAAAGAGGGCAAATGAGCACACGAGAATGAGAGGCGGCACACATTTCTGCGCATTCCCACTGGGCATGGCAATAAGAAGGAGCTTGCACAACAAAGAGAACATGAAATGAGCTGCATGATGGACAGCACTGGCACACACTGCAGGACAAAAGCCCTCATAATGACTGGCTGACAGGCAAGCACTTTTTACCACACACACACGCACACACACACACACACACACACACAAAGTGAAAAGATGATCACACAATCCTGTAACTGTCCTGTCTTAGAAACTGGCCCATTGTGAGCCAGAGATGATAACATCTCTTTTTGGCCTTCTTCTGCTACATTGGCATACACACACATTTATACATACACATATCTATATACTCCTCTTTGGACCAATTTTCTCTCTTTCATTTCTCGCTTCTCTTTTGTGCAGCTTTGTTGCGTTTTTTTTCTTGTTATCTCTCAAAGTGAAGAGAAAAATCAAAATAGGGTGTTTGTGTGTGTGTGTGTGTGTGTGTGACACAGAGACAAAGTAAGAGCAATTTTCAATTTTATTTGAAGGCTTTTCTAAAATCCCCTTGTTGGCGTTTTCACTACAAAACATGATCAGACGAATGCAGATACTTGTACATCACATCCATATGTGCTTGGTGACCAAGCTGAATTACTGGGCCCATCCAGCCACTGCTCCAATCATTGGGAGCCCTTAGACAATAAGGCCCAAAGTGTTTCAAACATTCTGGAGTTTCCTCTGGAAGCAAAGATTAGATGAGGCAAAATTCCTTAAATCCTCTACTCTGAGCTCTTACTATATGTGTGAGCTCCCAACCCAATTCCTAAATCTGTGCCCAGCCATCCACAATCTCATTTTTGATGCATAGGGACCAAATAGATCATAGAAGCAACACCTACTCCTGCAGTTTAGACTGACTTTGCAAACTTCCATGATCCTTCCCGTATATGTGCTGGTCAGCTGTTCCATGGCCAGGATGAAAAATGCATTGTTCCTCCTGAATCTAAGGTTCAACATTTGGAGTCTCTTTTTCAAGCTTTTTAATGTCAGCCAGTTTTGCTGGGGCCTCCACCCCATCCAAACATCCATGTGGCTTTGCCCTCAGTTTTTATTTGTCCTTGGAGATGGTGAGCTCACAAGAGTTCAGCTCTGTGTAGCATCATTCGGCTGAGCCTGGCTGGACTCTGGGAAAGGTCAGACAACCAGGCTTTTGTCCACTAGCTCACTTTCTAGGCCCGAGTAGTAGAAGTATGATACAATCCCTGCTTATTGAATATTTCATTACAAAACCGTGATCATAAATATGGAGATGCTGTGAATGCTCTTCAATAAATTGTGCGATATGGCTGGAAGGAACCAGAAACTTTTATTTGCCAAGTACTGAAGGTACAAATATTTTGTCTTAGCGCAGGAATCAACAATAAAAAGTATTTCTAGGTACGGTATAAAAACATAGAATATACTGCAGTATAGACTTTACAGTAGATAATAAACTGGACTAAAAAAATAAATATAACACAGACTGTGAGAAGACCATACACTATGCTAGACTGCAGTGCAATAGACTACACAGTACAATGGACTATACAATAGACAACGGACTAGACTTTACTATACTTTTGTGGTGCTCAGCTGAAAAATAGCTGAGTTTTATACACAAACCCTTGTGCAGGGTACAGCTTGCTCATCATCTGAGCTGTATGTGAACATGGACAACACTGAAAGGAAGCACATTAGAAAATATATCATAAAAATAAAATATAATAATAATAATAATAATAATAATAATAACAATAAAAGCACAAAGTGTATCAGTAATCAAGTTCTAGAAAAAAAAATCCCAATACCTAGTGTTAGGAGGTTTAAACAAAGGGTTGTAGTGAATCTTTTGGGAAGAAAACACATGTATTTCTTCTCCATCCCAAGTATGAAGAATGTTATGAGTGATCATAGTTGAGATTTACAGAAACCGGAAGCATTTTGGAGTCCCCAAGTCCCCAAGTTTGCAAATGTATACCAACATATTATCTAGAAGTCATGCTGAGGAAAAAATAAAAATAAAAAAGAGATAAATAACAAAAAAAAAATTCTTTCACCTAGTTATGAACCATAGCAGCTGCAGCCAGTAAGAAACTGAATTGTCCCAACATGTGGGTGATGCGAAGAGGAGGTCAAAAAAGATGAGCCACAACTACATATATATATATATATATATATATATATATACATCATTCATTGATTCCCAGTGTCAGTCCTAGCAGGAAACCTTAATGGTTGTGAGTTTCTTTTTTGTTTTGTTTATTGTAAGGGGGGATAATTGACTTCCCTCTGATTAGCACAGTCCACATTAATTAAAAATTCAATTAGTAAACAAATGCATCACACTCCTGTCTTGGGGAACTCTGATTGTTGTTTTTCCATTAGAATATTTACTCATTTATCAGACTCAGCATGATCCTGTGGTGTGTATCATGCTGAATATGTTGGTAATTGTGATCTTTAAACTTTAAGATCTAATAAAAGTCCAGCCTAGATCAGTTTAAGCTGGTATGTGATCTTGACTAGTTTGAGATGGTTCAGTGTTTAATCATCTTGCTGGTCGAAGAGGGACAGCAGGACACTGACTGCACTGGCTCGTCCTCTGGGCTGGTCGGAGACAGTCTGGGCTCAGCTGCAGGACTAACACCAGACTTCACTTCTGCTATTCTGCTCACGTGACCTCCCGCTCAAGCCATGTGAATCCCGCCCGCCTGACGGCGCTGAAGACTCGGTCTGACCCTCGCACTGCGGGTCCTGAGACCCGGCTTACTGAGAGCAGCTTCAGCACACACCAAGCCTGTCAGAGCAGAACTGTTCACAAACACACAGACACGAGGCTGCAGAGTGAGTGTGTGCAGGGTCTGGGTGGTCGCTGGGAGTGACACGATCGATCAGTAAAACCTGCAGTGATGGCAGACAAGCGCTTTAAACCCGCCAGCTGCACAGTTACACTACCTGTAGAGGTAAGATGCTCGGCGGGGCTGCTTGTGAAGGAAGACAGACAGACAGACATACAGATAGACAGACAGAGATAGTTAGAGTGTGTACGTGTGAGAGAGCGTGTGTGAGTGAGAGACAGTGAGTGTGTACATGTGAGAGTGTAAGAGAGACAGTGAGTGTACATGTGAGTGTAAGTGAGAGACAGTGAGTGTAAGTGAGAGACAGTGAGTGTACATGTGAGAGTGTAAGTGAGAGACAGTGAGTGTGTACATGTGAGTGTGTGTAAGTGAGAGACAGTTAGTGACAGTGAGTGTGTACATGTGAGAGACAGTGAGTGTGTACATGTGAGTGTGTAAGAGAGACTACATGTGAGAGTGTGTAAGTGAGAGACAGTGAGTGTGTACATGTGAGAGTGTGTAAGTGAGAGACAGTGAGTGTGTAAGTGAGAGACAGTGAGTGTGTGTAAGTGAGACAGTGTACATGTGAGAGTGTGTGTAAGTGAGAGACAGTGAGTGTGTACATGTGAGAGTGTGTGTAAGTGAGAGAAAGTGAGTGTATACATGTGAGAGTGAGACAGTGAGTGTATACATGTGAGAGTGAGACAGTGAGTGTGTACATGTGAGAGTGAGACAGTGAGTGTGTACATGTGAGAGTGAGACAGTGAGTGTGTACATGTGAGAGAGTGTAAGTGAGAGACAGTGAGTGTACATGTGAGAGAGTGTGAGAGACAGTGTGTGTAAGTGAGAGACAGTGAGTGTGTACATGTGAGAGTGTGTAAGTGAGAGACAGTGTGTGTAAGTGAGAGACAGTGAGTGAGTACATGTGAGAGTGTGTGTAAGTGAGAGACAGTGAGTGTGTACATGTGAGAGACAGTGAGTGTACATGTGAGTGTGTAAGTGAGAGACAGTGAGTGTGTACATGTGAGAGACAGTGAGTGTGTACATGTGAGTGTGTAAGAGAGACAGTGAGTGTGTACATGTGAGAGTGAGATAGTGAGTGTGTACATGTGAGAGTGAGACAGTGAGTGTGTACATGTGAGAGTGTGTAAGTGAGAGACAGTGAGTGTGTACATGTGAGAGTGAAAGAGTATGTGAGTGTACATGTGAGAGTAAGTGAGAGACGGTGAGTGTGTACATGTGAGAGAGTGTAAGTGAGAGACAGTGAGTGTACATGTGAGAGTGTACATGTGAGTGTGTAAGTGAGAGACAGTGAGTGTACATGTGAGAGTGTGTAAGTGAGAGACAGTGAGTGTACATGTGAGAGAGTGTGAGAGACAGTGAGTGTACATGTGAGAGTGTGTGAGAGACAGTGAGTGTACATGTGTGAGAGAGAGAGAATGTGTGTGTAAGTGAGAGACAGTGTGAGAGAGAGTGTGAGTTAGAGAGAGTGATTTTAAATGAGAGATACAGTGGGAGAGCGCGCGCACGCACGTGTGTCCGTCCGTCCGTCCTCTCCTACCTTTACTATGTGCTGCTCAGTGATCACCCCATATAAAGCACTTGTATGCACCGTTCTCTCTCGCTCTTGACCGCAGCGTGTGCACCGAGCTGAACTCTGAAAGCCTGTCCGTGTTTTATATTTGGCACCAAACACAGTAAAACTCTGCACTCGCAGGTCGTAAGTGGGGGCCATTATTTTCTGGTGTTATTACCTCCGTTAACTGGACTGCTCCACATTCTGCAGCTGCTCTGCACCGGTATATGTATATGTATATGTATATGTATATGTATATGTATATGTTACCGTGTGTGACAGCCGGTCAGGATGTTCGTTAGTCTGGGAAAGGGTCATTTCACAGAATGAACAAATGTACAGTAGAGAATAAAAAACATCCAATAGCTTGTAAGAGTGCACACACCCTGCCTTCCTGTAATATATACAATGTGTAAAATATCCATTTATATGAAAAATGTAAATAATATTTTTAATAGTAAAAATAGTTTCAGGTGAAGTCAGTAAGTGTTAAGTGTGACGGCTCGGTGGGTTTCACTGGACGTTAATGCGAAGCCGAGCGTCTGCACCTGAACTTCATTAAGCGTGAGCGTGCATGTGACCGACGCTCTCCCACCGAGGCCCCGGGTGTGCCCAGTCAGGGCAGAGTGCTGCAAACCATGACGTTAAGTAACTGTCAAGCAATTATTTGTCTGCAGTAAACAGGCCATTGCCTGATAAGGTCATAACATTATAAACTTCCATCTGTTCTGACCAGCACGACCAGTATAAATCATTCTACCTCTGCCGTGGGTTTTCTGACAGGATTTCGACTCTGAGAAGCTAAATGCCAAATATTTTTTTCTTTAACTTTAACTGTTTTCTCCTTTCAAGAACAGAGATGATGGGCAGCAAGGCTCCAGTCAGGTCAGGGTGGTGTCCAGTTCAACATGGAAAGATCTGAAGAGAAAAGCAGCACTGCTGATGCCCTACATGTGGCCCAGAGGGAGCGGCCCGCTGCAGGTCCTGGTGCTTCTGTGTGTTGCTTTACTGGGACTGGAGCGGATCATTAATGTGTTTGTGCCAATCTACAGCAAGGACATAGGTGAGGTCCACTTACCCCTCAGACTCTGACCTGCAGTGTAGTGTTCATCACTGCTGATGGCGTACATGACCACCTGAGAAGCTGCACTGCTTGCTGTGTTAATGGAATAAAACACTAGAGGGCACAGCGTTCCAACATATCAGCACGTCCTCTACCCTCTAGGACACGAGACAAGATGTTCTGGAAAAAATGAAGAATATAAAAGTGCATTCATACCATTATCCACATGTGTGTGCAATTTGTTTAATTATGCTCAGGCTGAAAGATTTATTTAATGCTTTTAGAGAGAAATGAAGCACTCTGAAGTTTCCTCAGACAAGAGGCCCTGATGTTTAGTACAGACAGCAGACTGCATGTTGGAGCTAGAAAGAAAAACAACAGGCAAATCCACAGAAGACAGAGTGAGACAGTTGTTATTGGAGAGCTAGTCCGCTGGCGGCGCAGTGGACAGCGAGTCTACGTGTATAAACAAGCCCTGTGAATTAGGGAGATGCTGGTATGTAATTAGACTCTGTAAAAGAAGAGCAAATGGCTTTAAAATGTTTAGGTTTCAGTCTTTTCCCAGTCTATTTTCAAATACGAATCCCAGTAGAACATAGGGCTAAATAATTTGGGGGGAAAGAAATACAGTTGTGATTTTTCTGACCGATATTGTAAATGCGATTTAAATTGTGATTCTTTTTTCATGAGTTTATTTTTACTTTGTTTTACAACATGGCAAGCAGATCTACTTTTTGTCTTGCTAAACATAGCGTGTCATGCATGCTTATTGCTTTTGTGTACATCTTTAACGAATATTACGCTTAAGTATATAGCTGTGATCACCCCGTAATACAGTTTGGGAATTCTAAGAATCAGATCATCTACATGTAGATTAGTAGAGTGTGTGTGTGTGTGTGTGTGTGTGTGTGTGTGTGTGTGTGTGTGTGTGTGTGTGTTGGGGTGCTCCCATGGTATTCTCTTTGCTCCTCCTTCCCTTGTGTTCCCAGCCCCTCGTTGTTTCGGGCCAGCTGGACGTGAGACCAGCCCCCCAAAATGCCTCGCCGAAGTCAAAGCCCACCACTCTCCCAAGCCAAAAAGCATCTGACTCGGACAAAGGAGACGCGGGACAAAACCCAACTATGCTAAAGCTTTCCATGGCTCAAGGCTCCATTTCATTCTTTTTCCCTCTTGTTTCAGCACCCCCCCCCCCCTTCTTTTTCTATCTTTTTCTCACTCTCTTCTTACAGCACACCATTTCTCAGTTTCATTTCCTCTTCAATCCCTTAGTATAGTGACTGTCATTACTAGGTCTTGGCCTCTGCCAAGCAAGTCTTGTCTTTCCCCTCCTGTCCCAGACTGACTCAGGTTAGCAGCAGTGATGTGTTGGTGTGTCCGCTCCTTGGTTAGAGGGCAATAGTGTTTTTTTGCTTTTGGAGGCACATGAAAGCGGCGGCGGGAGAGAAGTGGGCTTTTGTAAAGCAGACTGAGGTTTGGTGGGGGTGATAGGGGAGGTCACCAACCCTGCCAGTCACGATTAGGGGGCATTAGGGGCCTTTAGCAGAGTTAACACGCTGGTACAAGGGGCTTTTTGTCCCTGGCCCCCTCTGCCCCATGCCAGGGCTGAAAATCAGCTCTCTCACCCGTTCTAGCCGAGAGAGTGAGAGAATGTTTTGCTCTCACTGTGGGGAAAATTCCCCTTCATCATTTTTTTTTCCTTCGCTTTCTTCATTCCTCCACCTTTTCTTCCCCCTATTTGATTCTGAGTGCACAGTCAAAATGGCCATGAATGTAAATGAATGGAAAGGTCCAAGCTCTCTCTCAGCCGAGACTAAAGCCAGCCCTCTTTAATGCATCATCCGGTGTCTGGCTCCTTTGCGCTGCTTTCTATTCTGAAATCATACATAAATCAGTGAGACGAGGACACAGAGTTAAACTAAGGAGTCTTTAACTGAGGTCATTGACTTAGTCCCAAGTTTGACAGAGTTTGATGTGAAATAAATCTTTTATTGTATCTGTTTCTTTTTCTCAGAAAGCAAAGTTCAAGTGCATCTCTTGAAGCTCTTGTTCTTAATGTAACAGACACAGCCATCCATTTTCAAATCAAGGCATCTTTTTTAGTGTCTACAGGGATGTGCTGAAGTTTCATCAAGTCTTCTAGAGTCTGCTGATAAAGTGAAGATAGCTGGAGATTTTTATTACACTTTTAAAAAATAGCACTTAAGGCACAAGGTTGTACTTTGTGATTTCATTCACAGTGTTACCATCTGACAGTGGTTTAAATCTGCTCTGTTTAACTAAAGTAAAAATAGCCTTGGATAATAATACATGAGTAAAGTTCTATTGTCTGTTTAGTAAAAGTACCAAAACACTTGCTTGTGAATCTACTTAAGTATCAAGGTTTTCATTCTAGGCACTTTCACAAACGAGAGCTTTTTTATAGAAATAAACAAAGTTTTATTGTCATTTTACTCTAGGACAGATCATTTGTTCATCTTTTCTGACTTCACTCATTCTAGTGAAGTTCGAAACCAGAAGTCTCAACTCTGGATTGAGATTCTGGTCCTGGGTTTTGTGCTTGTTTGGTTTTTATTATGCGGCTTTTCAGGTACACTGCCAGTTCCGTTAACCGTCAGTAATAACAAAATCCATGATTGGAAACTTAATTCCGTGTCCAAAGTTGAAGATGGATCTTGACTTTATTTTGATCCAAAAGAGACATTCAGCATTATTCATTGTTTGTGTAGTTTAGATTTCATTGAACCCAGTAAAATTCTTATTATTACTATTATTTTACCAGAATGACAATTTTTCATTTGTCTGTGAGACTGGTGCAAAGTTTCTTCCAACTGATTGCTCTAATGAAGGAAATTTCTAATAAAGGCACGTTTATCTTAATGTATACATTTGCAAGTATATAAAGAACAGTGTCAGAATAGCTGAAACCACCTCCACTGCAACCGGAACCAGCATATTTTGTCTAATCTAATGTTCTGTCTCTCTATCTCTTTGGGTCAAAGTGAATTTGTTATCAGAAAAGGACAATTGGAGAGTGATTGCAACAACTGTGTGCATCTATGTCTTCCTCAAGTTCCTGCAAGGTGGGGGAGCAGGTGAGCCGCAGAACACATTCTGTTTTCTCTGTTGCCTATTATAATGTAAACCAGTGCTTATCTCCTGCATAAGCATCTAATTCATACTTTTTCTATAGCCTGGGAGCCCAGACAAAGATTAAGATCATACTTTTTGCACAGAAAGGAACTTTCTTTTGCTTTATGTAACATGAGAGAGACTAGCAGGATATCAGTTCCAGCTCATCGGAACTTTCCTACCCCATCACCCCTGCTGAAGGAGGCAGTGGTGGTCTAGTGGTTGGGGACTAGAACCAATAATCATAAGGTTTTGGGGTCAAATGCTTGACCGTTCCCTGAGGTACCCTTGAGCAAGGTACTGTCCCCATCACTGCTCCCTGGTTGTTGAACATAGCTGCCCTCTGCTGCACTGTGTGTATGGGTTAAATTCCGAGGATGTATTTCATTGTGGTTCACTGTGTGCTTTGCAAATGGTCACTTTCACTGCTCTTCATAGCAATTTTTAAAACCAGTACTCCATCCCAGTCAATTTTTTGTGCGAAAGGGAATTCCGTTCTTTAGCAAATATAATTTTGTTTCTGTAGTATTTTAGAAGTGCACTAAAAATGCCATTGTCGGGAAATCATTGTGTGCTTGGAATGAGTCCTCCACGTCTAGGCTTGGAAAGCAGTGGTGTAATGTAGTGATCTAACAGAGGAACTCTCCTGGGTACCATTACACTGATAATATAATAAGGCGCTGGACAGATGGAGTCCTGTCAACTGCTTGTTTGAAGTTTTTTTTACACTCTTGTAAATCTTAAACCCTCTGACACTGAAACTTTTCCTTCTGTGCTCCTGACAGGGACGTCAGGCTTCGTCAGTAATATGCGCTCCTTCCTGTGGACGCGCATTCAGCAGCACACCAGTCGCACGGTGCAGCTGCAGCTGTTCACCCATCTGCACGCCCTGTCGCTGCGCTGGCATCTGGGGAGAAAAACGGGTGATGTCCTGCGCAGCATCGACCGCGGCACATCTTCTGTAACCAACCTGTTAAAGTAGGCCCTCAGCTGCTATACTCAGTTTTCTCATGCATTGTTCTGGGCGCTCATTATTTTATAAAGTGCTCGTCAGTAATTTGCTAGGAGAATGAAAGCAGCTGCATAAAATTCCTTAACATGCTGTGTTTTGCCCAAACGGTCAGGTTCTAATGAATTGTCTTCTTTTTTCCCACAGCTACATTGTGTTCACCATCTTACCAACTATAGCTGACATCATCATTGCCATTGTTTACTTTGTGTCTTATTTCAACGCCTGGTTCGGCCTCATTATTTTCATCTGCATGTTCCTCTACCTCAGTAAGTTCAGTAACTAACAGAAGTGCTACTTCATGCATAGGCAGTTCAGCATGTGCTGAATTTACTGCACAGTCAACCCATTTATGTTCATTCCCTACATTTATGTTGAAAATAGTGCAGAACTTGAATGATCTGAAATGGTGAAATTTTGTATAGCGGTAGCCTGAATTAACATCTGATGTTAATCACTAGATTTGTTTATAATTATTAATCTTGTAATTTTCATAAGAAATAATAATGATAAACTTTTATACACATTTTCTTTTGATACTTGTTTTGTTAAGAATAAATAAATCTATTTTATGTAATTATTGAAGCTAAAAAAGCCTCACTTGATATCCGTGATCAATTCATCACTCCATATTTGTTCTGAATCAAGCTCAAACAACATGGAAAGGAAGTTTCACATTTCTTAAATGAATACTTCTGGCCAAATGGATTATGCATATTCATATGAACTTAAGCGAAATCTTCCAGCCCTGACCATCATCATCACAGAGTGGAGAACCAAGTTCAGACGAGTCATGAACCAGCAGGACAATGATGCCAGGTCGAAGGCAATTGACTCACTTCTGAACTTTGAAACTGTAAGTGGTAAAAGTGGGAAGACACAGCTCCCTGCATTGTTTTCTAGAAAGTGCTTGCACCTAACAAGTCTCAGGTACTTCTCTTTGTAGGTAAAATACTACAGTTCCGAGAGTTATGAAGTCAGTCGCTTTGAGGAAGCCCTTTTAAAGTACCAGGTAAATTCCTGCTCAAATTAAGCAGGGAGGATATAGCTACGTATTTCTGTGCGTCTTAAATCTAAAAGCTGTTCTGCATGGTATATCACACATTCATAAGAGTTCATATATAAATGTGTGGGAACTATGGGTTATGTAACTAACACATGTATTCAGGACCATATTGTTTACTGAGTTTCTGCTGGTTTTTTCCAGGCTTCAGAGTGGAAGTCCAATGCCTCCTTGGCCCTCCTGAACCAAACCCAGAACCTGATCATAGGCTCTGGTCTGCTAGCTGGGTCTCTTCTTTGTGCATACTTTGTCACAGTTGATCAGTTCCAGGTGTTGTCTATTCACACTTTCACTTTAAACTAGTTTTTATGAATCTCCCGGGTACTCATGTTTTCCTTTACTGGATTTAGTTGGCGCTGATTTTTGCCTATTGTCACTTAAATTTACTGGCAATGACTGATTTCTAGATTGGGGACTATGTTCTTTTTGGGACTTACATTGTCCAGCTCTACACTCCTCTAAACTGGTTTGGCACTTACTACAGGTAAGAAAAATCTTCATGCTGGTTCAGTTTGGAGGAATAAGCTGATAATTTATTATGAAAATCCAAAAATGAGTTGATATGCTTGGCCTTAGGATGATTCAGACGGCTTTTGTTGACATGGAGAACATGTTTGACCTCCTAACAGAGAAGAAAGAGGTAGGAAATTAAGTCTGTCCTTCTATTATTTGATAGGATGTATCCTGTCCAAGTACAACTTTATAACCCTACCAGTTTACCATGCAAGATTGTATTGTGCTAAGTCAAGAGGCTGTCTCACAGAGCAGCAGGCAAATGTGTGGTGATCACTATGAAAAGTGCCTATTACAACAGTAACACATTATTTTTTTTTTAAATGAAAAGTCAAAAACGTGACTTTTCATTAATGAACCAAGTGATGTGATTTGGTTTAATACTGGCCGGTACATAGATCTCATGTGTGGTATAAATATAACTATGTCTTGCGCCACATCCTGGCACTGTATAAAACAAGTATGTGTATGTGCGTGTTTGGATACTTTCTGGTCTTGGCTTAGCCACTCCAGTGGGAACCCTCTCTACAAAATCACACAAGCAACAAACGGCAAGACTGCTCAGCATTCAGAGCCTCTTTAGATCTCATTGATATGGAAATGACAGAAGGAATGGAAGAAAAAGCCTTTATTGGAATTGTAAATCTGTAACTTTTGAGTTATAGATTTTCTTTTACATCTGTTCATTTTGTAAATTGTTGTTCACTGACTGTCTGTCAAGCCCTGCTACAGGTCCATGTCTCAGTCTTTCGCCTTTTTCCTCCTGCTCCTGATCCCTTCCTCTCCAGGTGAAAGATGATGCAGATGCAGTAGATCTGGCCTGCAATGAAGGAAGAGTGGATTTCCAAAATGTCTGCTTCAGCTACACTCCAGGGTTAGTTTGTGCTCATGTTAGTAACACTGCAGCAATTATAAACATTTCATATTCACTTTCCAGTGCACTCTGGCTCCAATTGTTTTCAGTTTCCTCCATCTTGTCTCCATATAAATAAATGTATCTGTATGCCAAGGATGTTTTTGAATGGCACTGAAAGAGACTGATTATTAGGATTTACAGTTACGAGAAACACCCATTCTTGAAAATGTTGTTTTGAATGTCTGCAGGAAAGAGATTCTTAGAAACGTGTCATTCTCAGTGATGCCCGGTCAAACAGTAGCACTGGTACGTTTCTAGCTTCAGAGCTAAATAAATAATCGTTGCAAACATGCAGAAATGCAAGTTTTATATCCTGAAAGTACAATATTACTCTGTTCTTGCTCCAGGTTGGCCAGTCAGGGTCGGGCAAAAGCACCATCATCCGACTGCTCTTCCGTTTTTATGATATCCAATCAGGATGCATCCTCATTGATGGTCATGACATCTCAAAGGTAAGTTGATATGGTGGGACTCTATGATCTAAGTTGGTCATCTGACCACCTCTATAGACCATCCATCCATTTTCTGCCGCTTGTCCCAAACGGGGTCGCGGGGGAGTGCTGGTGTCCAACCCAGCGCACGCAGGGCGAGGACGGGGGACGCACCCTGGACAGGTCGCCAGCCCATCGCAGGGAGGAGCGGGACGGGGACGGCACCTTGCTCAAGGGTACCTCAGGGCAACCCATTGGGAAGGGGTTCGAACCCCTGATCCGCCGATCATGTGGCCAACACCCTACCCACTAGGCCACCGCTGCCCCTCCTCTATAGACCAGACCCCATCTATTCAATGTTTAGTACAAGTTCTGTCCCCTTGCAATGCATGGAAATAGTTTCTGTGATGTCTTTTAGATGTAGGCATAAGATGGAATATGAGTAAGAGAGGCCTGGTAAGAACTATGGGAAAGTTTGAAGGATGACTGAAAACAAGGAATTGAAAAAAAGGAATTGCAACCCAATGTAAAAAAGAAATCATTATCTGTAAGGGACACACTCCAGACACATACGGTCTGGTCGGGTGAGATCTATGAGGAACTGCCTGAGTTGTTTGGTTTTATTCTAATTAAATGTTTGGTTTTAATCTTGCTTGTCAGAGAGCGTCCTCTCAAATATAACATGCTTTTGACTTTCTTATGCAGACATTTTGACATATTTTACAACAATAAAACGGGTAAACCAGAAAAAGAATTTCATTTTTAAATTATGTTCCATTTTTAATCTTTCGAATTTTAAATGTTACTTTCTTTCTTGTATTCTGCTTTACAGCAAGTCTTCAGTAAAGCCTTTGTTTGAATATTGCTTGAGTATATCAGCCTGTAGGATGTCTTTCAAGCAGCAAAAACATCTACACGCACAAAAACTTCACTGAGATCCTGCTGGTGTGGGTTTCTTCACTTTCAGTAATGCACACAAATGCTACTTGAATGCTAAAATCTTACACTTGTGGTAAAGCTTAAGTTGAACAAAAACAACTTTATCCTGCTTTTAAACATTTAAATCACAAACTAAAGTCCCGAAGTCTTTTTTGAGTGAAAAGTAAATTTGACGCAAATCATTTTTAATCAAATAGTATGAGAGCCCTAGCATGGACTTTTTGGCCTGTGCAGAATTGATGTTTTCCGCATAATTAACGTTTTTATGCCATTTTCTTTGTCCATGCCCAGACATTACAAGTTACTGTGAGATATTGACTGAGGATTACGAAATGCAATCCTTATGTGAGGTATTCTGGTAATGTCTCCAGTTTATAAACTTGGATCAGTGTGTGGATGGATAATGACTGTAATGACTGTTGCATTTCACCTGCCAAAGCTCTACTGTATCTTTTACTAAAAACAATTTAATCTGCAGTTGAGAATCAAAATGATTACTGTGTTGTTACTGGAATGAATTCTGTTAGTGGTTTTAGATCTTAGAGGGACATAAAACTAACTCCAATTTGGAATTGCCACCACAGTAATCTAACCATCAACACTAGCTTTGAGGTCTTGCAGTGTTGCGTTGGGAAGCCCCCATTTGTGCTGCCGTTTGCAATGATCCCTTATTGGGATTCCTAAAAGGAGGTCATTAATTAGCTTCTGTAAGACATGCTTAACGTGATGAATGGTGTGAAATCTGCACGTCTTTGAACTATTTAAATGCTTCAAATTACGTTACGCACTGACTTCTATACGTGACAATGAATTGCTTCACTTACCTTACTTTGAATGGCACAAATGCCAAATATACGCCCCGACAGAGCGCACAGTAAGAGTTTGCCTTTGATTTTCAGGTTGCCTTCTTGTGGTTTGTTCCACTCTGCTAACTGCCTGTATTCAATAACAAAGTAAAAGTGCACAATTATGCCTTTTTGTGATGCTACACCAAACCTCAAAAGCTTCACATTTTGTAATCTCAAGGCTTTGTAATTATGGCAGTTTTTCAGAAACCTTGCAGTCACACAGACACACTCTCACATATGCACATGCACACTGGGAATAGTGCTTGAGCAGCATGAATTCAGTTTCTCCTTCATATCCAAGTCAACCTGCCCCCTGTGAATAAATCATAGTCTGGGACTGGTAAATAATGAATACAGAACTTTAAGGCTGCTTTTATTCCACCATATGGACGGAGTGTCGGCAAATTTGCAAGACTTTCTGTCGTCTGCTAAGAGGTGCTCAGAGTTCAGCCGCCAGACACTCTCACTCTCTCGCTCGCTCGCGCTCTCTCTCTCTCTCAGTCTGCCTGTCTGTCTCTCTCTCTCTCTCTGTCTCTCTGTCTGGGCCACTATTCAGCAAACACTCACATCCGAGGCTGAAGGTTAGCTCTGCTTCATATCGTCACGTTGCGTAATTAGTGAGGCTGAGTGCCCAAATCTGAGTTCCGTAAATCTGTTTACAAATTAATAGAATCATTGTTTACAGGAGGGCGTAGCTGTCAGCGTGAGATTACATGCATGCTGTAAGTACGGAAGGGGAAAGCAGTTTGGTTTTTTGGACTGCTTTCACACATTTCAGGAAAAATATCTCTGCAGAAAAGAGCTCAATGCATTTCTCCAATCGACCCTGGTATTTTACAAATCCTCACATGTGAGCGAGATGAAGACAACATGAAAATGGAAAAATTCACAAAGCTGACACAAGTGCCATACAGATTTCTGCATGTTTTTTGTGCTGCACTAAGAAACTAAACACTGGGCTGTCCCAGTCCTGGACATGGCTGTATGTTGTAAAGGAAATATCTGTAGATTATGTATGTATTCAAGAAAAAAAGGAGAGAAAAGCATGACTCACTGCATTTTGTGCAAAATAAATTGAACCTATTTAAGTAATAATCTTTCTACAAATTTCTACAAGCAACAAACACATAATTTGGTTCTTTAGTTTATGAGAACTTAAACTTTAGTTTGATCTTTTTCTAAAGGTGGCATGAGTGGAAGTGGGGTTTATTTTAATGCCCCAATTTTCAGTCCTGGACACTTGCAAATGCAGTTTTATATTGTGTTAACTTAACGGACTTTCCAGCATGAGTGTGTAGAAATACAGTTGTCTTAAATTTGCTCACCCTCATTGTAATGGAGAGTTGTTGAAGTGAAAAGAAGTTTAACATCTGCATGGAACAACCATAAAGATGAATATTTTCTTTACAAATGCAATAAGCTGTGGCAAAAGTTTGGGAGCCCTTTCAGTTGGTCCACTATCGTTTGTTTTTGTTTGTTGGTTTTTAAATTAAATCTTCTCCCTATTCTGATCAGATGTAGAGAACTCCAGAGTGTTTTACATGACGTGAACCTGCAAACCTTGCAGTCAACAACTATTGCTTCATTGAAGTGGCCATGGGCATGTAACTGGAGATCTGAAACCGAATAACATATTATCATCTCAAACACCGCACTGCGCAAAATCCAGTTAGACATGAGTAATTATCCTCTCTTTGGAATAAAGCATGCTTGGTCAGTGTTCTTTAATAACTGATGATTCACTAAGAAAAGAATATTGTGCAATAATAGATATCTAATATCTATTTCCACAAAAATCATCTCCATTGAAGGGTCATTAGAGAGTCAGATTTGCTGTGTCAATGTGGTAATTAATTTCCAAACCAAGATGTCAGTGACGAATTTAAGTGTTAAACGCAGAGGACACACAAAAGTGCATCAAGCAAGTGCTTTCTTTCAGATAAAGCCTTTCCTGAGATGTTTACAATGATGCTGCTTATTCGTGAGGTCAAATAAATGAGCATTTTTGAGGTCAGGCAGTGATGTTGAATGAATTCAGAGCTTTGTTTAGGCCAATGAAGTTCTTACACATCAAAACAGGAAAAAGAAGGGGAAAAATTTTGAATTGTTTCTTGGAAAAATGGTAGAAAACTCTTAAATCATGAATAGAAAGAATGAAAATTGGCTACAAGAATTGTTCAGAGGCTGTGATTTTAGCCAAAAGTGTCTTTTTCCAATAAGTTGAAGTCAGCAAATGATTAATAGTGTGTTTTTATAAATTTAGTCTGTGTCATGGAGAGACTGGTGGCTTCAAAATGTGGGAGGGTCCAAAAATCAGGGGTAAAGGGTAAGTAACTAAATCAAGATGCAACATAGCGAGATTTTCATTCTGAAACACTCCCAGTAAAGAGTGTGTTGAGGAAAACAGAACAAATATGTTTTAATTTAAAAAGAGAGTGTTTTCATTCATTCATTCATTCATGCAAACATTGTCATTGGTTTTGATTTCTGTCTTTCCAGATTGGGTCATGGTGGTAACTGGTACCTCTCCAGCTTTTCTGCTGAGAGAGAAGTAGAGAGAAGGGTTTGTGTCCAGATTGTGTTAACTAAATCATCAAGAAAGTTGGGACAAGGAGTTTGTGACCTTGACTTTGGATATAAAAGGGAAAATGCTTGTGGGTAAAAAGAGAGGATGCATTTTCAAGATGCGTTTTTTTTTTTTTTTGGTTTGTTTTTTTTTTGCTTTCTCATGCTCTCCATCATCCCCACTTTGTCATGCTATGGCCCTGAGATGTTTGCATTCTGAGCACAGGAACACAGCCTCACACTTGTGCACCACAGCCACACATTCCTAGTGCATTAACGTGCATAGAGCCCAGCAGGAAGCATGAGGTGGACTCAGCGTGCCAGAACCCTCCTCAGGGAGTGTGAGCTTTCTCATAGAGCAGGCATGAGAGAGCATCGCTTTTATAGACCAGCTGTCATCAATTCAGCCACTCATCCTTCATGCTGGTGGCCAGATCAGCACCATTAAACTTACTGGAACATTAGGATGTACTCTCCAAGAACAGAGTGGAACTCTGATGTTAAAAAGCTGTGTTTTTTTTTTTTTGTTAAAAGTCTAATAGAAGTCTGTGCCGCGGTGGTACACATACTCTGTGTAAAATATGAAGGAATGTTTCATTTAGTTTAATTTAATTTAATATAATGTAATGTTAAACAATTATTTGGTCAAAAATGTAATTTGCCATTGACTTATTTCTTAATGTGATGTGCAGGTGAATATTCTTGTCATTGTGAAACAGCACAGAGTGAGACACTACGAAATTGCAGCAGGGGACAGCTATTTAAAGCTTCTGGGGAGCAGTGATGGAGACAGTACCTTGCTCATAGGTACCTCAGGGCAACCTACTGGTCTGGGTTTGAAACCCATGACCTACAGATCCAGGGGCAAACTCCTTAACCACTAGAACGCCGCTGCACCTATTTACCACCCTATTAGGTGGTCAAGATATCGTTAATGTCTGAAGTTTTTTGTTGTATACATCTATCAGTTGTATGTAGATAACAAGCAAGGTACAGCTTTTACTCCACCAAATAGCATGCCTAAACCATCACACTTCCCGGATTGTTAAAGGGAAACTTTCACCAAAAATTCTATTTACTGAATATATTGTGCAGTGGAGCACAGTTTGCCAGTTTAAAGACTTCTGATGATGTATTTGTATAGAAGGAACCTTTGAAAAAATGGCAAGGGTTTTGGAGAAAGATGAGTAATTTGAAGTAAGATTTCATTTTTACCAGGGCTCATCCAGAAGGTAGGATAGCAAATGTTATTTCTAAGAAGCAGAACATCTGCATTAATTAGCCTCTTGGCCTAATCAGCTACACTAACATTACCATTTCAAGGTGGCTGGTACCACAGTTTTTAGCTACTCCATTCATAAGATTGTTAGTTTAACAGATAAAATTCTGTCATACTTGGCCACGATTGTGTTAATGTGATTTACTTTGTTGAACTAATCAGTTGATCGTTTATTCTAATCTAATTTGTGGTATAACACTGAGTTTATCTGTATCATTGGGAGCAGAAAGGTCATCCATGCTTTATTCACAATCTTTCCACGTCCGATTCACTTTAAAGGTGAAATGACATGAAAAGGAAGTTGTCATGACCAAATGCTACCCTGCAAGCCTTGTCAGTTTCCTTTGGCTCTCAATGAGAAGGCTACACGCACATTCACGCACCTCCACACACCCTTAAAGTGGGGAAACATCTGTTGGCCTTTCTTTGTGCTCATTTCTCTGGGAGAAGCTTTCACGGAAATAATGGATCAACACATGAATCCCAGGGTCTTTGATGGCATGGAAGGCTTCGGGCTGTTTTTGTTCTGGCGCTGGTCACTGATTCAACCTTCTCATTGCATTTTTGACGCCCGTGTGTCTGCCTGTGCTGGCAAAACCGTGTGTGTAACATTACACCCTAAAGTGTGCATGTGAAAAAGAACAGGAGGGGAGCTTCTCTGCCGGATATGAATATATGACCAAGGAACATGCATGCCTGCTGCAAAACAAACACACAAACGAGTCATGCCGTACTTACTCACAGAGCAAGTGCCTTTGGGCTGAGGGGTGGAGGATAGAATAACGGGGGATGCTGACAAGGCCTCGAGAAAGTGGTGTGAAATATTTAACATTTTCATATAAGCAACATTTGAGGCTCGTAAAGGCTCTTTTTCAAAGGAGTTACAAGGGGCTTTTGATGGCAGAAATCAAAGCTGTTTTTCAGCATGTTGGAAAAGGTGGAGTGACGGGGGGGCAGCTGGTGGAACTTACTTATCCCGTAAGCGATGATCATGGTGCACAGCCGCCACGCAGACAGCTGATAAGCCACGTGTTCCGCTTTAGACTCACAAGCACACGTGTCATGCATGTGACTGATTCAGCCCTTAACTTTGTTTCCCGCCTGATTCCAGAACACTGCTCCAAAACAGCTACTACTGCTGCACAGTTGGGGTCATAATCAGTGCTGTTTAGTTGCTGTTTGTTATCAGAGGTCAGTCAATGGTTTATAGCGTTTGACACAGTTCAGTAAAAGTCACTGGACCTGAATATCGCACCCCAATAAACTCACCAAATGCAATGAAGCTTGTTGAAAATGAAGTACGTCTCATCCAGCTTTTCGCTGATTTACAGAAAGGTTTAAAACAGAAATGTGAGGTATTTAAAAGAGTGACTGCATCAGTACGACACCAGAACAATAGTCAGTTTATTAGAAAAAAGCAAATGTTCATCATGAAAACATTTTCTGACAAAAGTGGTTGATGTCAAGGTCCCTTAGATTTATTGGAATAAAATACAGATTTAGCACCAACGTGGCTGGTTTGTGATGTAACAGACATTTTAGGAAAAGGCTGCTTTTCCTGTAGCAATACAGGCTGAACAGATATATTTTAAACTGATGTATTTATATATGCTACAGTATTAATGGTTGATTATTTGGAGGTTCTGCTGATCATTAGAGTGCAGGAAATCTGGTGGTTGATTCATGGCAGTTATATTTGACTGTAGTCATCAGACGGTAAAGCCCTACTAAACTGAAGTAATTGGAGTCTGTTTTGACCAGACAGATCACCTGATATTACCTGTTGGAATTTCTTACTTGAAATTCATATCAGTCACTACATTTCCATATCGGTGTTTCTCTGCTCCTGAACCAAGTCCTAGACTAAAAATGAGATGATACACTCAAGAAAATTCATTGGCGTGTCCTAATCCGAAAACTGCCCTGTGGTTCTTTCAAAGAGCGCCAGCAGATTAAGTGTCTTTGGAGCTCTCAGGCACTCTGTTTCCACCACTGCAGTAATTCTGCTTTAATGACTTTTCATGCTGAGGCCCCGCATCCTGTTAATCATATTTCAGTTTATGGAACACTTCATAAAAGCACTTAATGACTTCATTCAGATGTTGTCTTGGCAGCCAGTGTTTGCTGGTCTGGAAGCCTCAGCTGTTGACATGGACCTGTCTTTGGAAGACAGCTGGAAGGAGAGAAAGTGTTAAGATGGAGAAAGTGTAGTGAGTCACAGGTGTTAGTTGTGTAGATAGGCAAAGAAATACAAAGAGTAGGAGGGTTCTGTGTCTCATTACAAACATCCTGATGTAGGCGAGGACTAGGCAGAGGAGACTGGAGTCTATAATGCCGTCTGCGGGTTGTTAAACAGAGCCGTGTGTGAAGGTTCGTGTCAACATGATGCTTTCTGTACATTTGCTGCAGGTTGTGCACACATGGGTAGTTCCTTGTGAGCCATTTTGTGCCTTAAGAATTAAACTGTAACAGCCCTTGTGTGTGCGCACATCTGGTCACAAAACCAGAACTTGCCTCTAGTCGAGTGGATTCAGTTTCACGTTTCAAGTTTTGCATATCACTGATCCCATTTTCCTTTGTGTTTTTATCCCTCATTTGCAAACATCTGACAGGGTCAGTTTTCTCCTGCTTGCTTTGTCTCTAGGGTTTACACATATGAAAGTGTTCAGAGAGTTTTTTTAAAACATCTTATCCAATTAAAAGAATAATAAAGCGTAGCCAGTCAATGTTGTTCAAGTAGAAAATGAAGTAGTGTATAATATGTACAACACAGCATGTCACTTAAGGTTAAGATGAACAAACTGCGTGGAAGCCCCAGAGTTTTTAGAGATTGATGTAAATGTTGGTTGATTGACACTGATCGATCTGAAATGATTAGTCTGATCAGTCACAGTCTGCCTGTCACTCTCTCAATACGCACTGGGGATAAAGCACTTACCAAGGAACTCTGACTTAAATGGCCATGTTACTATTCTACATCATCTACATCTGTTGTAAACCTATTCTGTTGCTTCCTCTTTTTGACCCATAGTAATATGAACCATAGCGAGAGTGAGATTTTTCTGTTTAACACTAGAAACCTTCTCCATCTGAAAAATGTAGGTATATGAGTAGAGCAAAAACACTGGAGGGCAAAAATATACAAAGGCTTTAAGTTTATAAATTCTGTCAAACTAGAATAAAGGATGCAATGCTGTGCTACAGAACATAATTTAACATGACATAACAGATTAAAAGTGAATTGCAAGTGAAAGTGGCTATTTTTCATTGTAAACACTGCACAGCAGCCAGTGCACCAAAAGAAAATACTTTCTCTGCATTTATCACATCCACCCAAAAGGAGTTGTTGGCAGCTATACATCCAGTGCTTGGGTAGCATTGATGAGGACAGTACCTCGTTCAAGGGTATCTATGGGAAACCTGCAGCCCTAGGACTCAAACCCACAACCTTTCAATCATGGGGGGGTACCTGGGGGGGGGGGGGAGGCCACCACTGCCGAAAAAAAGTCAGAGTAAAATTTATTCTTCAAATCAATCACTTTCATCATGTTACCATAAACATCAACACTATATAACACTATAAAAATGCCCTCATTTACATTCCTCAATTTTCTCAATTGTTTCCTTTTTTATAACAGTTTCCCATTTAATGTATTTCAGAGACTGCAGAGATGGAAATATTTTCAATCTAAGAAGGAGTGAGGGGTGTTTTGTCCCGGGGGAGGCCCCATGATGCTGTCCCCTTTGAGAAGACCGCTTAGAGACCGGTCTTGTAGTGCACACTCTTGGAGACGGTGGTTTCCGTCTACTCCAGATGGTATCGGTTATGACAGAAAAAAAGGGGGAGAATGCCCACATGCAATCAAAATGTAATTAGTGTAAAAGAAAATGACAGAAAACAATCAGAGATATTGGTCAACCTTCAGGGTCACTAGTAGTGTGGGCCTTGATGTTGGGAACGCAAGAGTGATAGAAGCCAACAAAGTAGCAAGTTTTCCGACAGACTCAGATGCTCATAAATGTACTTGTAGACTCTAAAATACATTGTTAAAATTGTGCTTCTTTTATTTCTGAACAGTCTTCTGAGTGAAATATTATATTCACACAGTTGTTCATTAAGCATTTGAGAAGCATGTGCTGGGCTTTCCAGCAGACTCGGTCTCCTTACAATCAGCTTGGGTATTGTTGCATTGAGAACCGGAAAACTGCAGTGAAACTAATGTTTTTGAGGATAAAAGTGGCATTGTTGGGGCACAGATGCTTCTCTCGAATAAAAAAAACCTGGGAAGCCATTTGCGTTTCGCATGGCTGCAGTAAGCCCCCCTCTCACCCAGCTCAGTCTGATGTTAATTAGTTCATAAATTAAAGACATTGACTTTTTTGCAGGCCAGATGAATGGAAAAGGCGAATGGAAAGACGCTGAATTAAGAGCATTCGGGGAGGGGAAAAAAGTAAAGCTAGGCAAAAATAAACAAAAGGCGAAAGCAAAAAAAAGAACTTCAAAAAAGGGATCTAATTCAGCTGGCGTTTGAAGTGAAAAGGCTGAGGCTGGTTCCACACGCCACATGGATTAATGGTGGAACGGACTGCTGGAGCAACAGACACTCTGCCCCCTCAGGCCCTGTCCGCGTCAATGCTGCTCTTATGCAGATCTCAGGCCAGTTTTGTAAAGCCTTTGCTAATGTCTTTGGTTAATGTTTGGGTTTTCTGAATGGTTTTGGGGGAAATTGGCTTGTGCCTAGGCCACGCTGCACAGAACATCTCTTATTGAGCAGGACTGATAAATATCTGCTCCTCGCTTTTAAGCATATTTGGGCACAGAAACCAAATCTGATAATACCTGTGTTAGTTTGAGGTAATAAGACCATCTGATGTCTACAGTTGCGAAAGCACTGCATACTACATCCTGGACTTTCAAATCAAAAGGAGGGGAGAACCACACTGCTGCACATTTCACCTTGGTGTCATTTCCACCCAAACTACAGCGGTGCTCTTCTTCATGAATTTAAACCCTGTTTATGTTGGAGGTTTTTTTTTGCCAGAAGCCCTGAAGAAGCTTGGTTTAAAGTCTTGTGTTAATTACATGGAAAATGTCATAAAAAATAAAACCCCAAGATGTGGTCCATATTCTGGGAATAAATATGAGTTTAATACGCTCAGCGTATCGGCTCTTGTGACCCTGCTGGCTTGAATGGTAATCGCCATGGACATCTGCTTTAATTGGGTATTGAATCTGAGATTCTTGACTGCTTGCTGCTAGTTTTAGTGTCTGATTATTTGACAGATACGTTGTTGTGCTTCTGCCATTAACATTTTTGGTGTTGCATTAATCAAACTTCTGGTGTATCCAGAAATTCCAGTGTATCTTCAATTTTCTGGTTTGTCATGCATTTATTTCTGATTAGCCACTATTCTCAGTTTGTCTCTGCATACCATATCCTGTGGTTGGAATTTTCACTGTTGATTAGATTAATGGAAAAGGAATGCCAACCTCAAGTAACTGCTTTGAGTGAAAGAGAGTTTGTGTGTAAGAGGGAATGCATTTCTGAATGGTGATGATATGGAAGATTAGGTTGTTTGTGTCGGGTTGACATTCAGGCCATTGGTTTCAGCAATGGAATCTCTGCGGTCTGATGGAACTGGTGCTAATGCAGCCAAACATACAAAGTCTAAATATAGGAGAATCTGATATCATGAGAAACAGTTGAATAACTTAAACTGGAGGGAAAAAAATGCTTTTTAAAATTTTTAAGACCATATGTTGTCAAATGGCGCTCTTGTCCTGATGTTCTATCAGATGTTTCCTTTTTGGCCTGGCATCAAGCTAATGGCTATTGCTGTGCCAACCCATGAGTGCAGCATTACACATGACTTCTGAATTCATGAATGCCTGTGTTAGTAGAGAACAATGGGAAAGGAAATATGATCAGTGTTTATTTCAGGATTTGTTTGTTCTAGGATTTCAACAAAAAAGTTGCTACTTGCTTTTTGTTTCCCTTTAACCATGCAAGCCCTGCTCTTCTTTCTACTCCTCTCTTCTCCACTCCTGTCCACTTGCTGCCCCTTGATGTCAGCTGGCACTGCCTCACAGCGTCTGGCAGGCGTTGGATCTCGGCAGGGGGCTATCTCCTACCAGCACCCCGCCCAAAAACAGGCCAGCATGGGGAGATTGTCACCCTGCTTTATAATTGGGCTTTCAGATCTTCAGAACTTCCATAGCACCTGGCTGTTTACCTTTCAAAGGCAATGAAGTCGTTTGAACATTTGACAGCCACGTGCCAGTGTTTCACCTGGTCAACATATTGGTTACTTGCATTATGCAAGGCTCAGTGACACGAGGGAAACTTCTAAATGAGCTGTTAAGAGTTCTGCTGCTGTGTTTGTGCTTTTTTTGAGCAGGTGACACAGAGGTCTCTTCGGTCCTACATTGGCGTAGTCCCTCAGGACACTGTCCTCTTCAACGACAACATCCGAGAGAACATTCGCTACGGACGGATCAGTGCCAGTGACCAGGAAGTGGAAGATGCTGCTCTGGCTGCTGACATTCACTGCAGGATCCAGTCTCTTTCAGACGGTATATCACTCACTGCTGCCCTTTTTAGTCATGAGCTGAGGTTGTAAAAACATTGCTTGTAAAAGATGAAGGACTTTCAAGGAAGCAATGCAATTTGGAACAAAAAAGTGAGCAGCATGGATTTTATTTCTGAATGGGGGACATGCATCTTCATTATGTTTCTAGAAGTTTGTAGAAACCTGCTCATCCAATACTTTTTTGGAGTTTGCAATAGCAATAAATGAAAAGGATTTATACAGTAAAGTGTTTGCCCTTCCCCTTTTGCTTCAGTAACATCCTCAGCTTTTCTGCGATGCCTTTATTTGCAATCACAAATATCGATGAGGTTAGGCACTAATTTTGGATGATTTAGTTCTGGAACATAAACACTACATTAATTTATCAAGGTTTTTGTATTGTGCTCCATTACTCAAGACAACACGATTGCTTCACAGCCCAGTCCTGAGGGATTTTAGACATGGATATGTTCACCTTAGCTGTGATGTACACACACCCCAGCGTTTCGCTCTATTCCCAGTGCTTCACTATGTAGATTATACAAGCTGTGTGTGAGTAACTCCTGTGTTAGTGAGTGGGTGCACCTTAAAGTAGCTGAGTTAATAGAAGGGTTGTGTTTGTGTCTCTCTCAGGATATGACACACAGGTGGGAGAAAGAGGTCTGAAACTAAGTGGAGGAGAAAAACAGAGAGTAGCTATCGCTCGCACCATCCTCAAAGCCCCTCGCATCATCTTACTGGACGAGGTGATTCATTCCTCTTGAGCGGTTAGAATGGGGTTTGGAACATACAAAAAAACAGTCATAAGCCGTAGAGTCTGCTTTCTCGTTATGTTGTCCCTTCTGTTTCAAGGCCACTTCTGCTCTGGACACTCAGACAGAACGCAACATCCAGGCTTCTCTCACCAAGGTGTGTGCCAGCAGAACATCTGTTGTAGTGGCACACAGGTAAGCATGCCCTTATTAAGCCACGGCCACAAAAAGTGTCCAGAGAAATGCAATCATTATCTCATGCTCACAGTTCAGATGCAGGGTGTGTGGTAATGATCCAGGCTTGCTGTAACCCCCGTAATCCATGTACACTCTCCTTTAGTCCTGGTCTCCGGCCTAAGACGTAAAAGTGGAGGAAATCCTTCAATCAACTGATCCAAATCCACTGCTTTATCCCTCAGATAAGATCATGTATTGATAGGGACCTCTGTGTGGGCATATGTGGAAGATCTCGGTCTTTAATTAAATTGTTCCGTTTGTCTGTTTTGTAAACCCAATGCACTTAAAAATAACTGTCTAGAGGATTTGAGGATAAGTAAATGCACAGGAAGGTCTGGATGCATGTGTAGCAGGGGGATAAAAGTTGGCCATAATGCTAGCATCTTCAGTATGGTGGAGGTAGTTGACTGATTACTCATCTTCATGAATGCCAATTTTTTGTGTGTGTGTGTGTGTGTGTGTTTGATCAAGGCCACAGAGATTTTTACAAGTAAATATATGCAAAGTAATTTATTAGGAGTTTTGTGTTTGAGCCCATTTTAGACTCACCGCACAGCCTCTCTCACTTCCTCTCCCTCTTCTGCCTCTCTTTGTTCATCACATTCTTTCACTCTCTCAACCGCACACTCGGACTCTGCCTGTCGTTCTCACTCCCTCTTTTTCTTTCTTACTATCTCCTCAATCAGCTTCTTCTGTCCTTTTTAATCTTCACAGTATTCTCTCTTTTCTTTCTCTCTCTCTCTCATTTCTTCTTCCCTCAGAAAATTGTAAACACATCATGATCAGAGTCTGCAAGCTTTGATCCTGTCCAGCCTCTAAGACTGTGGTGCCACTTTGATCTGTTTTTGGGCTGGTGATTGTGGGGGGTGGCAATCAATAAAGAAGTCTCAGCGCTTTTGTTTGAAGATGAAGGGTGACCGTGTGAGAAGATGACCTGCAGGAGGGTGGGGCTCGAATTAAAGAGGCGCGGTGGCGGTGTGTGCGCGTCTGTACGCGTGTGAGCAAGCATTGTGTGTTCAGATAAATGTTCTTCTCAATAATGTATGAGATCATTTGCTTCCCTTTGTGCTGGCGCGGGGCAGCAGAGTTTATGGTATTTGCATGAGAAAAGGTTCGCCTCAGTTAATGCACAAGTCATCTGTTTCTCAATGTTTAAAGACAAGCTTATAGACAGTTTGCAATATGCAGAGCCAGCTTACCAAAATTAATCTGTCCTCTTTATTTCTCTACCCTTTTCCTGTGAATACCATAAGTAAATCCTTAACGTGGATGACATATTTCAATATTTTTTTTACTTTGGATTCTTTTTTTGACACACTGTAGGTTATCGACCATAATCTCATCGGATCTTATTCTGGTTCTGCATGAAGGACAGATTGTGGAGCGTGGAAGGTTGGTTAATTCACATTTTTAGACTTTGTCTGAGTTGTCAGACTGACTTTGTCTGAGTTGTCAGGCTAAAGGGAGAAATGCGAAACTGCCTCTTTCTTAGTGGAGAGTGAACCATGAAAGACATGTTGGGACAGACGGGGATTTGAGAGTGTGTGTGTGTATGAGATGCCCCTCAGGGCTCCAGAGTAGGCAGGGTGTGGACTGCTTGGACACTGAGAGACCATATCCTGTCTCTGAGAAGATGAGCACAGCCTTGAGGTAAAGCCTACTGATCAACTGATAACATTAAGGACACCATACACACGTACACACACTATCCCTTACTAATGGCCCTTTTCTTTCAGTGACTCTGCTCTGCCAGTCCCAGTGTAATCGCTAACGCACATTTCTGTCCCGTTTTGTCCTTTGATATATGAGTCGTCCATCCACAAACACACACACACTCGCATGCACACTCCCACAGGCTATAGGGATGTAACCCCACACCCTTGCACATTCAACCCTGACTGACACTGCGATGTAAACACAATGCACACGGTCTTTAAAGGCCCAGAAATGGCACCATCTCTCATACACACACAGGAAAAGAGGAAGGAGGTGGAAGGGTTAATGCTTTTAGGAAAGAGGAGTTAATTGAAACACCTTGTCTGGTCCCCAGGCTAGAACAGGTAGCCATCCGAAAGAAGACACTCCAGGAAGAGAAATATGACAAAGACTGAGAAGACATGCCACTGGGTGCTTTATTAATTCATACTGGGAATCTTACACTTCAGAAAGTTCAGCGTGTGTTATGGTGGCAAAAACTTTTTCAAATTCTTCTCAAGGTCCATTTTCGATCACTCCTGGTGTGAAGCTCCATTATGAGGAGAGCTTTTTCCATCTCCAGCTCCCTGAACTCACTCTCCCATATGACGCCTGCTCCAGTTCTTGCCCTTCAGATTAATTGCAGCCGCCGCAGATTTGACCCCCACGCAACCCTCCTAATTGACTCTCCATATGAACAAATCTCTGAGAAAGAGCACACGGGCCCCAGGAGTGCCCCTCGCCCCTAAGTGATCTCTAAAAACCAGGAGAAAGCTTCCACTTTTCATTTAGACCCCCTGTAAAGCTGAGTGCATATGTGTTGATATTACAGGCATGAGGAGTTGCTGGCCATGCAGGGACTCTACTCAGCCATGTGGCAAAAGCAGCAGCAGCAGCAGGAGAGCCCAGAGCCGAGCCAAGTGCCTTCCTCAGACGCAGAACCAGAGCAGCAGCAGCACAGTGGAGAATGACACTTGGCCATAGTCCAGGTTAAAGAGAACTAAAGAACAAAGAAGTTTGTTTCCTAAGGCAACTGTTTTAATCATTTTAATATCCTGATATGTGTTTTCCATTGGAAAGAATATTTGACAAATTCTTTATATGGATGCATGAGAGCAGGCTGAAATAAGCATCTTGAATGACTAGTGCTGTTTACAGTTATTAACTACTTCTGTCTATTCTACAGATATTTTGTGGTTTACGTTTTTTTGTGACATCCTGGCATGTACATAATCTCTTATCTGCATGATTCTGCACATTCTCAGGGAAACAAAAAGGTGTGGATAGAGTAGACTTTGAATATCAACGATCATTTGAAATATGTCAGTTTATTAAAAATGATATTTAATAAGCCAGTAGGAATTTAATTAATTTCAACCTTTATTTTTTGCAATACACACCAAAAAATATTTTTATTTGTTATTTGATACATACTGTTATTTGAAACATATACTGCTTCTATTGTAATTTTTTGTACTGATTTATTAATATGATACGCTTAGTATTAACTCTGAAAATGCAATTCTCATAAATAAATTTCCCTTGGAATAAATACAATGCTAGCTATATACAAAAGTTAATTTATTTTGAGTATTTACATCAGTTCACACATGCTATGGTTTAACAAACAACAGCAATGAGGACATTTAGGATCCCCTTCCTTGACAATACATGACATCATCTTGACATCATTTGTTTAGCAGAACAAGAGATATTTACAGGAACACATTTCTGGTCTATACAAAAACAAGATTTGTTGACTGATTTTGAAGCATTATATATATATATATATATATATATATATATATATATGAGTGTGTATATATATATATATATATATATATATATATATATATATATATATATATATATATATACTATATATATAACACAGGACTGTGCAAAAGTTTTAGGCAGGTGTGAAAGAATGCTTTCAGAAATGGAAGTGTTCATTATTTATTTTCATCAATCAACAAAATGCAGTGAATTAACAAAAGAGAATCTAAATCAAATCAATATTTGGTGTGACCACCCTTTGCCTTCAAAACAGCGTTAATTCTTCTAGGTACACTTGCACACAGTTTTTGAAGGAACTCGGCTGGTAGGTTGTTCCAAACATGACTGTGTTTCAACCTCCGTGTGACATTGATGATCATCAGCACCTGTTTGGTAAAACTGGTTGATCAGACACCGACTATAATCCTACAAAATCCCTGACTTTGTGCAAGTGTACCCAGAAGAACTGATGCTGGTTTGAAGGCAAAAGGTAGTAACACTAAATATTGATTTGATTTAGATTTTTTTTTTTTTGTAAATTGATTAAAATAATCATTATTTATATTTCTGAAAGCATTCTTTGTTTACAGCATTTTTTCACACCTACCTAAAAGTTTTGCACAGTACTGATATATATATAATCTGTTAAACTATGTTTAGCTAAATGCACTGAGAGCATGATTTAAGGGAGGTTTGTATGAGAGAGAGGGGAAGGAAGGCATATGATAGCAGTAACTGACCTTGCTCACAGCATCCTTGCTTTATATAGTACATCAATACGCTTCGTCTGGAGCATAGTGGAATATGGTTGGGTGAGGGTCTATGATGTAGACTACTTTTCCAGTTACTTGTTTAAACCTGCACTGGCCTTGATTAATTTTTGAAAGTTTGTACTTAATTCCCAGCAGAGACCAGCGAGACAGCTCTATATCCTCTTGCAGTTTCTGTTCACTTTCCTGCAGGCCGTCGCTGACGTGGGTGAGGGGTCTGAAGGCATGCTGGTTGCAGAGTGGTTAGCAAGAGCCTATAAATGAAGGAGAGAGCTCTAAAGTGGCCTTGCAAAGGGGCAGCATTGGGGACAGGCCTGCCTAAAGAACAGTTCTCATGACTAAATCATGGCCTTCCGCTCCTTCAGGCTGTCTAAGAGGGGAATGTAGATTTGTCTTGAAATGTTAAAGTGGGCGTGAGGTGTGCGGCAGAGTGGCGTTGTCACCATTGTTCATCTCCAGCCGTGGCCTGCGCGCTGACCCGCGGAGGGACTCGGGCTAGAGAGCGGCGCTGCCCGCCCGCTGAACCCCCACAGTGAGTAGAGAAAAAGGCAAGAGCAATGGGCCTGCTGCTGCCTGAAAAGTAGGAGAGTATGACTTCAGAGTGAGGACATCATACACTTTCTCTTATTTCACTTCCATCAGCAACCTCCTATCCTCAGTCCCTTGATGTCCATACTGGCCCGCTTCTGTTCGCCCATGTTTTGTGGGTGTCCATGAATAACACTGGGTTTTTGAGTCCGATTCACAACAGTTTAAACAGAACTCAAGCAACAATAATTTCTACATCTTTTCATTCATATTATCCCATAATAGCCTTCTAGTCCTAAAGAAACTAGGATTACAAATGAAGATGAATAGCCAAAACTAAGATGACCAGAAGCCATGCTTGGCATCTGGATTCTCTGTTGCGAGTCAGAGATCTGGGTAATGGAGTGCTGGATGAAGGGGATGTTTTACTAGATAAAGCAGCGTAGCTCTCTATCTCAGTTCCTCTCACTGTCATCAGACTTGCGGCGGCCCTGGTGCCACAAGGCTGTGGGCAGATTCTGGCAGCCCATGTACTCCTTCCTCATCTCGGCCTCAGTGAGAGGAGGCGTTGAGTTACAGGGAGCCCCAGCCAGTGTCACATTAAGCAGGCTTGCTGCATCATCACCCACATGAGGCATTACTGCACTCTGGTAGAGGAGAGAAAGCCAAAGAATGGAATAAATTAGCATTCTCAGAAGATTATTGCATTGCATCACAAAGTGGAAACAAAATGAAATTTACACAATTTCCCCCCAAAAAGTTGATCAAGACATGTTTAGGCAACTGAGGTTTGCTGTGTCTGCAGGGTAAATGTAGCTAATGGACACTTAGACTTCACCCAGTAGCTGAATCCAAACTGCATGCCTAAACAGTTGCACATGACAAAATATAAATTTCGGGCAAGGCTGCATGTCCAGAGGTATACAGACACTCAAAATAGCAAATTCAGCTAATGCCTTCGACAGCTCAGCATATCCAATGCTAAGTGTCAGCTGGAGGAGTATATAGCCCCAAGTACATGGAGCAGTTGAACTGCATTCTCTGGGGTGATAAAGCATAATTAGTTAAATCAGTGGTCTCCAATCTTATCTTTTTTTTAGTGTCATGTAAAACAATATTTTCACGGACCAGCATAGAAACAGTTGAAAGCAAATTGCATAAAAATACGTTTGTTTTTTACTCATTTTTATGAGCTTGTGGGTTTAATTTTTGATGTACCATATCGTGAGACATTCCTTTTATACTCAATAAAATATTTTTTATCAATATTTCTGTGCGGCCTGGTACCAAATGACCCATGGACTAGGGCTGGTGGTTGGGGACCACTGAGATAAATCATCATTGGTTGAAATGGTGTCTGTGATGACAGAATGCAATCCAAATAAACATGTTCAATGCAAAGCCTTTTAAAAAGAAAAGAGGCTGTTGCTATGGCAAATGTAAGGGTGGGCAGGCTCCTTATTAACCCCTTGATCTTTAAAGAAGATGTGTCTATCAACTGTTTTCCTTTTATCTTTATATTTGGGTTCCAACGAACAACACTTTCTTATGTTTCCAACATCTTAAAATGGACATGGGTGCAGTCATGAATCTATGTACATTTAACAAAGCTAAAGAAACAGGAGCGTTTTGGATTGTTGTATTTGATGTATATTAAAAAGAAACATCAGTGTCAATCAAATTCATGCAGGACATGCAAGTTTTTGGCTCTCATTTTCTCATTTCATTGTCCAGTCCCAGTATCTGATCAGAATTGCTTTTTGTTTGTTAAGCTGCACAGTGACCTACATATGAATCATTAAAGCATAAGAAAACCAATTAAGGCATGAATCAGTGAAGAACCAACAAGGTGATTCCCTAGCAAAAAATATAAAGAAATGAGAGCCAACTCAAGACTATTGCACAGTACTGTGTGTAAGCAAGTCTGTTTGGGAAGATTTGTGGTTTGTGCAAGTGTGATGATTTAAGCATGCAGTTGCCATCATGTTGTTTGGTGCCATAAACTTCCACTACTTTTGCCATTTTTACGTACATCAGCATCATAGATTAAAAAAAAAGTAGTAGTACTACAGAAGAATGCTTTAAACACTTTTCAGTAGATGGTTCTTTAATTAACTTCTTTTGTACATTATTAAGGCTGTAGTTTCAGGGTTTCACTACTTACCTTAGTAAGGTGGTCTATGAGGCAGTGGGATGGATGCAGAGATGCCCAGAACTGAGCTGTGTCCAACCAGGGCAGGCCGTTCAGCAGTACCACATTGAGGTGTTTGAGAGAGCTCTTCAGTCTCTTAATGAGAACAGAGGTGTAGCTCTGCTCCACAAAGAGCAGCACTCGACTGGCCCTGCAACCTGCTAGGTCAGCCAGCAGCTCCCCCACTGTATAGCGCTCCTTCAAATCCGCCTAGACAGACAATTTGGATGTGTTTGAAGAGACAAAACTGAATGTACCATACTGTGCCAAATTTTTATTTGATGACTGTAAGCAACTTCATTCATGTGTAGCAAATGTGGTGGTCATTGTCCATCATTTAGCCTAGACTTAAATTATACTCTGTCCACCAAATTTAGGATAATTTTACAACACATGATAAATTTAAAGTTGAAGAAAAGCGTCTTCATTGCATTCTTTGTCTATGTAAAGGTCTGCACTGATGCCAATATTGTGTCACATTTCTGCACAGAGATAATAGTATCTAGAGAAGAATAAACTAATATGGATTTACGAGGGTAGGAAAATGGCTCGTCTGATATTTGTGACTGAGGTGAAAATGTTTTCTATTCATTACAAAGTATTCTTTTTGTTTTGAGAGCAACTTTTTGGCTTAAATGGAAAAGCCATTAGTTGATGAATCAGCTATCTTCATGAAGGACCCTTTTGGGTGAAAGGAAGCTGCTTTCTTAAGGAACAGACAGTATGGTGGTCCTGACCCTGTGTGGTCCTTGTCTCTCAAGCCCCCCTTTTGTCACTCCCATCCCTGTCAAGGGATCAGGTTGTTGCCTTTGTCCCAGGAGAGTCTGTGCCTATTGTTACAGAAGGAAGGGCTTTACCACACAGTCTGGGCCCTTCCGTCTGCCCAGCTCTGAGCATATGGCTGGGATTACTGACCACCTTTAGAAAGAGAAGGTGGAATTTTACTGAGGTCAATAAGGGTTTTTTTTTTGTTTTTTTTAATTAAATTTTTTTAAAAATATAATTAAATGTGTTGCGCTTTGTAGATTAGGTTTATTAGTGAAAGATTAAAGAGAGTGGTTGTTTTAGAAATGGAGGATTGACAGTTCTATTGTGGTCTGGGATGAGGACTTATGGATGTATCATAATAAGCTTTTGGGCTTACAGTAACACCCGCTGTATTCCTTTGACATCTAACATAAGCTTACTGCTCTTGAGAGTATTTCACTATTTGGTCACCCTGTAATAAGTACAACCCCAAATATGAGAACAAGAAGCTATATCCTCCATCACCTAAAAGAGGGAACTATTCCAGTTCCTTCATTTTACAGTCAATAAAGGGAGATGAGGGGGACCAGAAGGAGGCACTTTAGTTCCCTTCTGTGACCAAATGCCTTCCTTGTTGCCTCTTTGATTGGGCAAAGGAACTTTGAAGTCGTGGGCCATGCTGATTTATAGAGGGGACACATTGAATCCATTAACAGGAAGATAAGGGATGATCATCTGTGCATTCCTGAGGCCTGCCTGTTAGTCTCCTGCTTGGACTTCCTGCTGCAGAATGGTTACGGTTAAGAGGTAAAAATGCTGCAGGAAAGGCCACCTTAATTTAATACTTTTTTTTAGGCAGTGGGAAGCCTGCGAATGGCGGCACCATTCCAGGTCAGCATTTTAGTTAATTTTATTGTCGATCATGTCTGACCATTTACACTTTATTAGCATTTCTAGATGACAATGTGAAGGCTCCACAAACTTACAATGCCATTATTGTTTCGGTCCCATAGCAGCATGGTTCCATCATTGCGGGTGGGGCTGTTCAGGTAGAGGACCAGAGAGTCTGCACAGTGATGTTTTCGGCAGATGTAGGAAATGTGGTTCCTGATCATCTCCTTCTCTGTGGCTGGATACATCCCTTCTGCTTCTTTAGCTACAGGGGTGTGCAAAATAGTTTTTACTCTGAATATGGAGCAAGGTTTGTATGAGGAATAGAATTTGCTGTGCTATGGGAGACAGAAAAATTGTAATTCATGAAGAAAGTCTGTCAAAGTCCTAGAAAGCACTGTCCTAATGACCAAATCCATCATTTAATTCGTCTACAGGCTGTTTTGAGTTCTCACCTGCAACTTGTCCGTTTCCAGCAAAGAATGTTTTGATGTGATCTTTATGGAAGCCATTGTTCCTCAGCATCCGATAGAAGTGCAGCAGGTTTTGCACATGACGCTGGTATGTGATCTGCTCCTGCCAACCACCTGTAGAGAAAAGAAAAATGCAGAAAAACAGAGGGCTCCGGTGAAGACACCTTACTGAAAATGTGCTAATCGGCTTTGGTGAGACAGTGAGGAGAAGGAAGAATTGAGTGCCTGTTTTAATAAAACATCTGGCCAGATTCTCTCTTGAACTTACTGATCTTAATCAAGAAGTTGCAAAATGTGAACATGGTAAAAAAAAAAGAAAAGGAAATGATAAATTAGGATTTTTAAACCTGAAAGCAGCACTGCATGGTCACAGGTCTGGTAGAGGCGGCAGGAGAGGTGTGTGGCGAGAGGCTGCTGGTGACATCGGCGAGTGTTTTTATTGAGCTCACAGCTGGAGAGGGGCACACTTGGCCTGGTTAGGGGTAAGGGTTGTGGGCATTTGGCAAACTCTGGATGATCTGTTGTAGAAGTAGGACAAAGCAAAAGTTGCTAATGAACACTACATCCAAAATATATAATTAATAATGGCTGCTTTGAAAGTGTGGTGGATACCTTATTGACCATTTTTCTTTTGTTCTCAAACTTCTTTAAACACATTTGCATTTGCTTTGTGGCTGCCAAACTGAAGACATGTCATGTGTAAGATATTAAATGTCCTGGCTATTACATCACATTTGGGGGGGGACTTAAAGAAGCCCCCTAACGGGCATTTGTTTTTCCTATGAGGAAACTGCAGTCCAAGATTAAGCTTAATCATTGTCTGGTAATGCAGGCCTAAGTGCTCTATAAGACATTCATTGGGAAATAAGCTCCATGAACACACATTGACTTTACATGTCTGTTCAAATGGACTCAGATGAGGTGAAGCAGACTTAACATGTCAAAACCAGAAAAAATAATAATTCCATTTTCTTTTGTCTGTTACAGTTACACCACTGTTCAAAGAACTTCACAAATATCCTATTTCCAAGTACAGATTAGACGAAGGTTTTGCAGTGATTTCGCTGTATTTTAGGGCCAGAAAATACAGTCTTGGCCTGCGTCTCGAAACCTGTCCCTTTCAGTCATTGACTCACCCACACAGCGTAGGCGCTGAGTTCTGTTGCTGTCCCGCACTCCCACTACCAGGGGTAGGAAGTGGATTTCACAGAGGCCACTGGTGCGCTCAAAGCGGCCCGCTCTGGACACAGGGCTCCTGCGGAACCGCACTCGGCCAACCATGCGGTCACTGCGGCTCCGTCTCCGCTTCAACTGGTTCTGGCAGCGGGTTTTCAGGGCCAGTGTCAGACATTCCTCTCCTATAAAGCAGCAAACAGCAAGTTGTCTGCAGTTAACCAATATTAAAGTGTATGTTCACTAAAAACAAAGGTGCCAAAAAAGGGTTACTATAAAATAATGCCATGGAAGAAGCTCTTGAAGGTCCTGGAGATCCTGCTATTAATGAGTGTTTTCTTCTCTCCTAATTCAAATCAGGACAGTCTTATTAATTTCCTGACTAGGTGAATCAAATGTTTGAGGAGCAAGGAAAACATTCAGATATACAGAGCAGGAGGCTTCGGGTTCAGGGTTGGGACCTCTGCTTTATTTTAAAGATTATATAGAATTTAAAGTCTTCTCCTACAACCTTACATTTAAACTAAGAATAATTTTAGGAACCGTTGTTTTAAAGCATGTAGTGCTTTCACAATCTGCTGGGAGTACCATTTATCCCTGCTTGCTTCTGGACCTCTAGCAGGCACTTAGTAGTTTAGAGAAGATTGCAGGGCAACTGCAGCCTGAATCTATTTCAGGTAACACAGACAGAGGGATCTTGGGTCCAGGCACCATCATGAGATGAACTAATCAGAAACCATTAGAAATCTACTCAGCGCATTTTCAGATAATTAGTAAAATTGCCCTGCTGCTATTAAATGTTTCCTTGGCTTGCCGACGCAGCGTAAAAAGCATTCATCTCTCCCCCTTGGTCTCTCTCTCTTGCTGTGGCCACTTGTTTTCCATGGTTCCATTGCAGTCTCAAAAAAGGGACCTGGGAGAGTTTCAAATGCGGTCCAAACAAACTGCTGTCTTCTTCCCTGTCTCTCCACAATTTCAGCTTCAATGGTCAAGCTTGGGCAGATTCAAACCCAAAAATGTTTCCAGATATAGGCTACGGTGATTGAGATGCAAGCCAGATGATCTGCTTTTCCGCCCAGAGCTTATGCTTGAGCCTCTCTCCTTCTTTGCCTTGATCATTTCTGACATGCTTAGTAATTATTAGATTTCCCAGGACTGCCTTTATTTCCTGCTTTACTCAAAACAGAGAATTACTGAGGACTTATGGTAATAAACGACTTGTGAGGTATAGCTGTGGAATACCAAGTTCCTTACTCCCAGTATAGCTTCAAACAATTGGATCCTGTTTGAGCGCCACTGTCCACCTTAAGTGTTTTGAGGGGTCAAACTTGAAGGCCTGATTAAAGTTGACTTCACCTTAGGGGGTTAGCGAGTTTGCAGAGTTGTTTACTGAACCAGGTGCAAAGGACTGAGTACACACTCAGGATGAATTATTGACACCTCCTTTTGCGATTGCATGACTTTCTTGGCTCTGCCCTCCACTTTCCCTGCAGGGGGCCATGGCCTGACTGTTCTCTGAGAGAGCTACTCCTGGATATTCACTCTGTTTCTCACACACTCCCTAGCCTAAGCTGCACACGCACAGACTTGCATACACTCCCCATGCAGTGCTCTGTCAGTACCATGGCGTAGCGGCTGAGCCTTATATGGTTGAAATGCAGACTAAAGGAGCACAGGTTGAACTCATGTCAGCTCATGGAGTCTGCATAGTGATGCTAAGCTATACTCACATTTTCTCTTTGTTAACAAATTCACTCATTTTCATTTCAAGCTATTTCTATGTTTCAACGTATAAACCACATTTAAAAGTAAGTGAGAAAGTGTAGAACAGATCAGTGAGCATTCGGTACGTGCGCCTGTAGGATGTGATACAGAGTAAAACACTTCATATGAGATAACAGTAAAGGTTCTTAAGGAGGATATGTTCCATTCATGTATCTGCAGTAAAGTTGCATGTGATGAGGAAAGCTCCATGTCAGACTGTCGTAAATCTCTTGTGTGTTTAAAGATTAGATATGTTGTAACTGAAGCATCCACATCCTACTGAAATGTTTTAAAAGGTCATGCTGTGTGGCCACTGGATGAGCAGTGATGTACTATACGTACATTTCTAATAAAGAGAGACTTGCTTCTTACTCTTCAGAGAAAGTCACTTTTTCTGTTTCCTTTTTTTATTTTCTTCTAACCTTATTCAAATGATTTTGCAACCAAAAGATAAAAATTCTAAGGCAGGAGTTAAAACAAATACGGGCATCCATAGTCTCAGCTTTTAGGCCTCTTACTCAAATACATTCCATTCGCACTGTTTCAGGTCCACAGTGGGACCAGCAGTGATGCAGGTGGAACAGCTTTTATCATTCCTTTATTCCATTTCTGATTGTTCGTTTCTTTTGTTGTTTATTTGTTTTTGGTAATAAAGCTATTACAGACCCCCCTTTTTTAAGTGCTTTTACTTATTTAAGTGTCTAACTCTTTAAATTGAAACTAATGATTTTTATCATTGTGATAAATGATGATCATTTTTGTGCTTGTTTTATGGTTCTCATCATCATCGTGACAATCATCATCATGGTCATTATTATTATTATTATTATTATTATTATTATGTCTGAAGTGTCCCACTCACCCAAATAAATTCCGTCCATATGCCCGCATCTTTTCTTGGTCACGTTAAAGTCCACGTAGAAGAGCACCACGGGGTGTCCGAAGCTTTCCTCGGGACTGGGATCCAGCACGAGCACGGCGTTGTGCGCGCTGGCGCCGGGGAAGAGCTCCCGGTTGGCGCCGGACTGGCCCGCCGCGGGGCTGCCGCTGGACTGGGAGTCCGGCAGGATGGCGAGCACTTTGTCTGGGCTGCTCTCGGACACGTAGACCACCACGCCGGACAGGCGGAGGTGGGCCAGCCTGGAGCACTCTCCCTCCGGCAGACTGACCCTGCGGCACAGACTCAACTTGACAAATTGGAAGGCAGCCTTCACCCAGCGCTCCAGCCGGGCCGTCCGGACCCGGGAGCCGCCGGGCTGAGCAGCCAGCAGCGCCAGCAGCAGCAGCCAGCCCACACACACGGAGCGCAGCCTCATGCTTCCCGGATTGGATGTGGTGCTGAGTGACTCCAGCCCTCGCCCGGCCGGACCTGTCTGCTGGATTTAAAAGTTGGAAAAGTGGCGCTGGGAGGATGCAGACCCCTCTTCATCAGACATGAAAGGGCAGCATCCAGATGGAAAGTGATCTGCAAGTGGGACTCCATCCCACAGGCGCTGGCGTGCTGGTAAACAGAGGAAGGAGGGAGGGAGGTGGAGGTGGAGGGGGGGCTACCTGCCCCTTACTGCCCATCATACACTGCAGACATACTTCCAGCTTACAGGTTGCACATCCAGGTGTGTGCATGCTCTCCCCTGATTGTGGACTCTGCACCACAAATCTGAGCATCTCTCTATGAAAGAGCAGGACCAGACAGGCCATTCTAGTCTGCAGCAGCTTATTAGTGACATGAACACTGAAGAGCAGGCTTATAGCATTTGAAATGCCACTGTTGAGCCACTTCTCTAATTTTTTCGAAGGAATATAATTTAGGAAAGACTTCAACTGGATGGTTTTTAGAAATACATAGGAATAACTTGCTGCTACCATCTGTAATTATGTACACTACATAGTATATTGGTTAAAGTGTGTATTGTGTTTAATTTGTGTACATTGTGTAATCTGGGTATTGTATGTATTTGTATACTATGTAACATATATAGTATATATGTGTGTATGTTATGTTATATGTGTAACACACTTGGCCATTAAAGCTGATACTGATTCTGATAAGAGAGATCAAATACGCCTGTTGTCCCCTTACAAATAGATAAGATGAAATAAACCTAAATAAAAAATAGAAAAATAGTCATATGTAAAGATTCACAAATGAAAACAAATTTTACACAAAATGACTTTATCCAAATATATAGTAGGATTATGAAGGGTAGGGTGCTTGAGCTTAGTTCAGATGGGATATGAATAAGAGCTAAACAGTAAACAGCCGAACACGAGACTATTTACAGAGTCTGAAGTACAGAGTTTTTACAGAGTATGTATAGTTATGCAATTTAAATATGGAAATAGGCACCTCAGGAAGTCTATAGAGCAATAAATAGAGATGCTTAAGATGGAAAAAAGATCTCACGTGTCAGAAGATGAGAAGAGAAGAGAAGGAAGATCAGACTGAAGTGGAGGATCAAAGTGGGGTCAAATTTATCGGCGTTAAACAGTTTATACTCTTTTCTTTTAGTTATGTATAAAAATAAAAAGTATTTTTTCACCATAAACCTGATGTTTACTCAGCTCCACCAGAAGAGGGTGCAGTAATGATGTGTATGGAGAAGAGGAGCTTACCTCTCATGTGGACTGGATGGATGAGCTTGACTTACATAAAACCAAAGCCTTTAAAAGGGTTTCTTGGGAACATGACAAAATACATCATACATTATGTTAATGTATTTTTAAAATAAACTTCTTGGGGAAAAGCTGAGCTTTTTTGTTTGAACCGAACAGAGTAGGATGAGTCTCTGTAGGAATTCTGTTACGGTGGATTAGAAAGACACCAGTCCTCGCAGAAGAGTGTTCAGCACCACTGGCTGTGACTGTTTTAGTCGGGCCTGTTAGAAATGTTCATGACAATGATCTGCTCTACTTTTTTTGCCAGAAGGAAACAGATCTAATAGACCACATTGTATGCAAATACAGGGCTTCCTGATTTAGTTTTTGGGAAATTTGTTGGTGGAGCTTTCCTTGTGGAAAGCAAAAAGCAAATACTTAAGGTTGTGTGTTAGCACAGGAAGAGTCATATCAGCGACAGCTGTTAAATTTAAATGCTTTAAATGCTTAAATGTTTTCTGGAGGGAGCATCGTTGTTTGGTAAAGTGCTGAACGCAGCACAGTAGTCTGTGAGTAGTGAATCGATCGGAGCTGTAGACAGAAAAGCCAAAATTCCCTGTTGCTACATAAGGTAAAAAAAAGAAAAAAGAAATAGAAACCTTTTATTGTCATAATACCACAGTAGTATAATAAAATAACATCATTGCAAAACAGCTGCACCTTCACATATAAAACAAAAGAGGCATACAATAGCTCATCCAAAACATATCAAAAGTACTGCGTTTGAAAAGTTCCACTACAAAAAAAGGACTAACATTAAATGAGGTACAACGCAGTAGTGCTTTATAACAGATTAGTAAATTCAGTGTTGTTATGCAATAATTCATCCATCCATCCATTATCTGCCGCTTGTCCCAAACGGGGTCGCGGGGGAGTGCTGGTGTCCAATCCAGCGCACACAGGGCGAGGACGGGGGACGCACCCTGAACAGGTCGCCAGCCCATCGCAGGGTGGAGCGGGACGGGGACGGCACCTTGCTCAAGGGTACCTCAGGGCAACCTATGGGGAAGGGGTTCGAACCCCCGATCCACCGATCGTAGGGCCAACGCCCTAACCACTAGGCCACCGCTGCCCTGCAATAATTCATCTGAAACATTATGGATAAATAGTATACAGTGTGTACAAAAAAAAGAATTCCTGATCATGCACACAGTTATTAATTAAAGTAATTGCCAATTAAATGAATATTGTAGAGAGAATTGTCAATAATTTAAGATATTAAACATTGAGTGTGGACGGCACTCAGCGTTTATAGTTCTACAGATTTATTACAGATCCATTAGCTCTGGGGATAAAAAAAAAAAAGAGCTATGTCTGAATATGTTTGTCCTTGATTTGAAAAACCTTTAGTGTCTATCAGAGGACAGCAGATCAGAAAGGTGAAATCCGGGGTGTGTACCCTCGAGGGGCTGCCTTTTTGGGTGAAGGATTGTAATTTCACTCTAATTCGCTGAAGATGCATCCTTTAAACTCCAGCCTTCCTCTTTTATTTCGACACTTTAAAACAGTAGGTTATTAAAATGTACAAATGTCACCATTTCTCCTGAGACAAGCAAATTTAAGGTACAAAACTGGACGTCAAAGACTGAAAGCATGTTTATGCTGTTTGTCCCTTCACCTGCACTGTACCTGTATTGAGCGTGTAGAGGATAATGATCCTGATATTGCCAGTCTAAACAAAGCAGGAAGATAAGTCAGTTTTATTTATGCAGAACTTTTTACAATTGATGTTGTCACCAATAAGAAGCCAACAGAGGCAGGGAAACACTCCCTAAAGCTAAAAGATTCAGTAGCACAACCCATCCACCTCTAATTGATCCTGGATAATAAAAGAGAAAGCAGAATATCACCAAAAAGACGCAGAGTAAATAGATTTAACCCCTGGTGGAAGGTACGGTGGAGTTAGGAGAAGCAGGATCAGTTAGAAGTGTCAGTTTAGCTTTAGTTAGGTTGAAGACAACAGTTGCAGGTGATCCATGACAGTGGAGCTGGTTTGGAGCGCAGGCTCCAATTATTACTGACTCATAGTCACAGGATCCTCCTTGCATGAGTGCAAAGGTGCTTACTAAGCTTAACTAAGTAACAATGCATGCTGAGTTAACAATGCAAAGGCATATCATCTCGCCTGGCTTCGTTTTCTGACCTACATCTTCTCTTTGACAGTAAGTTATGTTTTAACTGCAGTACAGCAGACTTCATGTTTTAGACAGATTTTGCTATTACTTTCAAACATCATAAGGAAAGCTGCTTGCAGCTGTGGCCCCTGGGGGCTCGTAATTATGGCTAATTGTTTTTTAGATTTTTTTAAACTGCTGTCTTCAACTGACCCAGTTACAGGCTGCGTATCCACTTGACATCTTATATCTTTCCATTGCGGGGAAACCATGTTGGTACAGCAAATAAAAAGTAACCCTATCCAGTTCCAATCCCTCATCAGTTGAATACCTACTGATGCAATAAGATTCCAATACGTTTATTTTTTCTGAGCAAACGTCACATTTTAATTAATGACACAGTTTATAGCAGGCTTAGGATAGTGTGGAATAAGAAGGCATTCAAGAAGTGTGGCTCTAAACAAGTAAACAAGCTCTAAGTAAGTCCGCCAGATCTATCTATCTATCTATCTATCTATCTATCTATCTATCTATCTATCTATCTATCTATCTATCTATCTATCAGATCTGTCAATCTATCTATCTATCTATCTATCTATCAGATCTGTCAATCTATCTATCTATCTATCTATCAGATCTGTCTATCTATCTATCTATCTATCTATCTATCTATCTATCAGATCTGTCTATCTATCTATCTATCTAACATCTATCTATCTATCTAACATCTATCATCTATCTATCTATCTATCTGTCTGTCTGTCTGTCTGTCTGTCTGTCTCTATCTACCTATCCATCTATTATCTATCTATCTATCTATCTATCTATCTATCTCTCTAATGTCTATGTATGTAACTACAAAGTCTGTCTAGCTATCTGTCTGTCTAGCTATGTCTGTCAGTCTGTCTCTCTAACTACTGTCTATGTATCGACACAGTCTGTCTGTCTATCCATCTATTATCTATCTATCTATCTATCTATCTATCTATCTATCTATCTATCTATCTATCTATCTATCAGATCTGTCAATCTATCTATCTATCTATCTATCAGATCTGTCTATCTATCTATCTATCTATCTATCTATCTATCTATCTATCTATCAGATCTGTCTATCTATCTATCTATCTAACATCTATCTATCTATCTATCTATCTATCTATCTATCTAACATCTATCATCTATCTATCTATCTATCTGTCTGTCTGTCTGTCTGTCTGTCTCTATCTACCTATCCATCTATTATCTATCTATCTATCTATCAGATCTGTCAATCTATCTATCTATCTATCTATCTATCTATCTATCTATCTATCTATCTATCTATCTATCTATCTATCTATCTATCTCTCTAATGTCTATGTATGTAACTACAAAGTCTGTCTGGCTATCTGTCTGTCTAGCTATGTCTGTCAGTCTGTCTCTCTAACTACTGTCTATGTATCGACACAGTCTGTCTGTCTATCCATCTATTATCTGTCTGTTTATCTATCTGCCTGTCTGTCTGTCTGTCTATCTATCTTTCTGTCTGTCTGTCTAACTACTGTCTATCTATATATCTACATATAGTCTGTCTGTCTATCCATCTATCTGTCTATCTATCTATCTAAAAACTGTCATTCTATCTGTCTATCTATCTGCCTGTCTGTCTTTCTATCAATCTATAAGCAGAGTTAAAGATAAGAGAAGGGAGAGGATCGTACTTTGTTGTAAATAAACATGTGCATTGTTAATGGCACGGCGTCACAGTGACCCACGCACAGTTTGAATAGCAGGTGCTTTGTCACTATGTATATTTAATTCTAAGCACAAAGGAGATGGTGGGACTAAGTTACCTCAGTCTTACGAGAAGGTTCAAACACCAGGACACTGGCTAAGTTGATGAGCTTGGGTTTGCAGCACAGCACTTGACTGAGTAGCACCTGTGGTTTCAGCTCTGCTTAAGAGGTGAGCTATTAGAGAGTGATTTATGACTGTGTGTTGTTTAGAGAAGGTATCCGTCCCTGGTTTCTCAATGAAAGTGCTTTAAAAGGCAAAATAAATAAATAAATAAATGATGATAGAAATAGAATATAATCAGCATATCTGTTTTTTTGGATGTATATCTATCCATTATCTTAACTGCTCATCCTGCTCATCGCTGTGGGAGAGCTTGGGCCTATCCCCGCGCTCAGAAGACGCAAGGCAGAAAAATGCAACACTGCATACAGTGTTTCATATACGAACAGTTAACTTCCAAACAGACAGACTTTCTTGCATTTATTAATGTATTGTTCTTCAGGGTTCCTGAAGGACCTTCAGAGTCATTGCCTCTCATTTTCAAGCAGTGTCTGGGAAAAAATAAAAAAGCTTTAACGTGTCCTTCAGGAAGTCTGTAGACTTTTCGTGAAGAAAACTTGCCAAGAGAGTTCAGGCTGTGTTGAAGAATAACAGTGGCCATACCAAATATTAACTTTAAAGCTTGTTAGCATTGTAATAACTCTATTTGTGTTGTATACTGTATTTGCATGTATGTTTTCAGATGTTATATCTATCAACCATATTGTCTCTTTGTCCTAGCAATATATCTATACATTATACATATATGTGTGTGTGTGTGTGATGTCTGAATATCTAATATACAGTTGTATACATTTTTACATAATAATAACAATAATAATCATTTTACTGCAGGGATTGTAGGATTGTGTCCGCGGTGCGGGAGCGCGTGCGCGGTTGCTAGGAGGCGGACAGAAAAGCCGGAGCGCGTTTAGCGACGCGGACTCGGCTGAGAGCCGGTACACAGAACTACCGCGATGCGGGCGGAAAAGTTACGTACGTTTTGCTCAGGTAAGAAGCATTGAATAAATAAAGCCCACAAAACTGCTGCCGTCGTTCACAGGATATCTGCCTGGCGGTTTTTTTAAAAAGCCTGAGCTTCACAGGGCCCGTTGGAGGAGGGATAGCAAAGCACGCGCGTTAGCTAGCTAGCTAGTAGCTAGCTTAGCTGCAAATGACAACAACAGTTGGTTTATTGGTAATTGCCACGCTTTTCTACAGCTTGACCAAACAGCTCTTACACTGTGAGTCTCCGTTTCCTTGAGGTTGTTTGTTTCTCATTTCTACGTGCGTTATAGTTCTATCTGCTTTTAAAAATAATGTTAGCATTGCTAGCTAACGCAGCCTGAGAGCAGCTAAGTCAGAGCCCGAGTGCTGGCTCTGCTCCTGTCTCCACCACATGGCCGAAAAACTGCTGACCAGCTTTCTCTGCCTGTAGGGGCTCCACTTTGTGGTCCCAAACCGCGCAAGTGGTTAATGGTGGTTGACCAGTCGAGCTAAGCTGGACGCTTTTTAGCTAATTCTTGTATTAATCCATAGCATGCTTGTTCAGCATCTACAGTCTTTCTGAGGAAAGGTTTTCTTTCCCTTCTTTTCCCCTCCATTTTTCCCATATTTATTAGAACAGTAGTTCAGTTTTGACATTACATCAAGTGTTTTGTGCTTAAACGTCAGTCAGTTGCTGACAGGTTTGCTTTATTAGTACCAGTGTTTCTCCATGTACTTAAAACAGTTAAGATTGTTTTTTTTTTTTTTCTGTAAATATTTGCTTATAGGTCAACTCTTCATTTATGTGAGTTAACATCCATGCCAGGAGAGTTTAAAATGGCACTTGATGGCCTCTAATGGAGCTGAAGACCTGAGAAGTGGGGCACCACATTCAGCCCTCATTGTTCAAGCCAAGTCTGCAGTCATACATTCATCCAACACTCATGTGTCTTCCACTCCAACTAAAAGGAAAATACACCATCCGTCAGCCCCCGGTGACTCTGCATGCCAGCCAAACGTGACGTTGGTATTTGACCGGCCCAGTCGTTTCTCAGGGATCTCCTCACAGTGTGCCTATCCATCTGTGCCTGCAGCTGCTTCTACTGTGTGTGCTCAAAGTGTAGGGTCTCGTTCTTGTAACGGTGCTAGCAGTGGTACAAGGACCGCCAGTACTGTCTTGAAGAGCTCACTTCATATCAGTAGTCCTGCCGTATGCCATAGCCCTTGTCATCTAGAGCCAACTGTTTACAGCTATCAATCGCACTGGCAGCTGGACCAACTCAGGTTAAGGTCAAGACTTTTAGGGAAAAGGGCCTTTTCACCTCAGCTCCCGATTTGTCCTTCTTGTCCTTCCCCACCCAAGACTTTCTCCCAGAGAGCATCTGAGAAAGCAGAGAAAACCATGCCCACAAATCAGTCTTACCCATGGACAAACAGCAAGCTCAAAAGCAAAGGGGTAATACAACCCTCTGTTGCCAAAGTGCCTACGAATGCCAGACAAGAGACACGTGACTTAGAGAAGCCCAATGTTATATTGTCTGCCTCACAATGTAATAGTGGTGACAAGGGAGACAGCAAAGCAAACACAACAAAGTCCTCCTGTATGACTGTGCCTTTGGAAGATAAATGCAAAGATGTGACACTGAACCATGTATTAGGGGCACAGAACAAGCCTCAGTATGAGAAGATTGTAGCCGGAGACACCAAGGAGAATGAGTGTTTAGTGGAATGCTGTTTGGAGCATGGCACCAGTGAAGCACCTTTGAGAGTGAGAAAAGTCAGCTCTGAGGTGGAGTTCACGGCAGCCGTGCAAAAACTTACCAAGAGCATGGCACATGCACGAAACGGAACACTTAATGGCGTAAGTGGACTACTCAAGACCAACCGTAACTCCCTGGGCGGTATGAGAGCAGTAAAGGCAAGAAATGTGATCAGTGCCACATCATCAAAAGAAGTTTCAGGAATTTGCCTTATTGATGGGAATGAACAGCCCGTTATGGACATGGAAATCTCCAGTGCTCCTTTACTTGATGTAGAAGATGACAAGGATCCCACAGGTGCTTGTTGTGATAGAGTGAGTCAGGGTAGTACTTGTGCCATTCCAGAGGAGTTCAGTCACAAAATGATCTCCCCTCAATATCCCACAATTTACTCAGTTACAAACCAGATATCTGCCATATACCTCACAAAGAAAGTCTGTGAACACACATTGGAAGAGGCCCCAAACTTTGGCCCTATGATACTGGATGAGGAGCAAGAGAATGAGGTCACAGGGTGAGTATGAGCTAAAGATTTCAATAGGACTTTCCTCATTTTTATGTGTAATAAGTTATAGCAGCTGACAGAAGAGAAGGAATAAAAGTGATAATAGATAGATAATCAAAGGTTAACAAAATCTTTAAGAGTGGTTTACTGTGAACTGTAGGGCAGGAAGTTAGATGTAAGAAACTATGTATACCGCACAAATATACCCACTTATTTAATCTGTCGTCTTCAGTTTTTGTGTTGTTACACATCACACATTTTTAATAATCTTTGAAACTCCCCTTTTGCTAATGGTATGAAAATACAAGCATTTGCCTTTTAAGATGAATCATTAATCTCTAATCTTAAAATTAAATTTACTGTTATCACTTTCAACTACAAAGTTATGTAATGTTGTACAATCATGTGTCAAAATAAATATTTAATTTGTCTCAGACATAAAGTTACCGTTCTGCAAAATGGAGATGAGAAGGAACTTCCAGATGATCTGGAGAATGACTGCTGTGGTAATGACAATGGTAACTAGTAACTACACTCACACTTGCCACAACCTCGCTCAACACTAAACTGGAATAGGTACACTACATGTAACCCTCTTTGTATAGATGGTTTTTTGTTTTATCATGTCATTGTTTTTGCTGTGTGTGAAATACAATTGCCTTTGTTTTCCACAGAAGGGTCAGATTGCGATGCATCCTCAGCAACCTCTATGGCGACTTCATCAAAGTAATTTGTCCATGTTTATTATTAAAAATGATCAGCTTCCAAAGATACTAATTTTGTCCTAATTACATGCTGTATGAATGATTTTTGCCAAAACCAAGCCTCTTAGGATTTAGTTCATTTTCAAGGGAGTGTAACTTTGTGACTGATGAGAAATTTGAATCTATATTTCATTGAAGTGCTTTTAAAGTTTGATCAGCATTTAAAGTAGATTGTTAAAGCCTGTCATACCTTTGCCATGCTTCAGCAGTCATCACCTGACATTACTGTGGTGATAACTAACAGAAGAGTATTGCCCCTTTTTGTTGTGGTTCTGGTGGTTGCTGTGCATGAAAAGCTAGAAAACACAGTGGAGAGTAGAAAAGTCTTCCAATTGTGAATCAGTAATAAAAGTGGAACCATCCCTCTATAATGGAAGAAATGAGCCTGTAGGTGCATTGTGCTGATCTTTGGGGCTTTTGTTATGAGATGACATCTCAGCTGATGATTCTGTTTGTAGCTACTGTTAGTGTTTGCGTTTTCCTTAACACAAAGTAAAGGTCCGTGTTGAGTTTGGATTGAAACTGAGCTAGTCTCTGACCCTTTAACTTCTGCTAACCAGCATTTTTAAACCTGTCCCAGAGCAGACCACATCTTCCTACATGACTGTCATGTGAGTTAAATCATAGCATTTTCCCTTGGGGGAGGAAAAAAAAAAAAAAAAAAACAAGGCTATCCTTTAGTTTTTTTTCCCCAAGGAGAAAGATGTGTGAGAGATGCCTGGCTGTTTAAATCTGTTAGCCATACCCTCTTGCTTCAAGTTTTTTATCTGAATAGAGAGAAATGCATCCTTTTTTGATTTCGATTTTTGTGTGTTTAAAGTTGGATTTGGATTTTAGAGGAAGCTGTATTTAATTTCTTATGAGAATAACCCTTTGGCTAAGGCTCTTGGATTCTGTGTGTTCTGGTGTTTGAATGTTTTATGCCTTTTTAACTATTTCTGTTTTTGTAGTGCTGGAAAATATTTAATATCTGTACCTTTCTGAAATTTGAAGTTAATGCATGATTGTATATTATCTGTGGTTAGTTAGTTTATCATTTTACTAAGGTTTTCAAATGGGTAAGTTTGTCATTTTACTGATGTTTTCAATTTTTTTTACATGGTAACCCTGACTTTTTTTTTTTTAATTTCTGTGTGAAGTATTGAGGAACCAATGAGCCCAGAGTTGGAGGATGATCGGGTTGTGAAGCCAGCACTGGTACCCAGCCTTTTCCCCTTCATGCCCCAGACACTTTACTTTAGTACTGCCAACGAAAAAGGTCAGCTCTCCAGCTCAATCTTTTTTATTTTTTGCTCTCTATATTATCACTATATTTCAGCATGTTTGACCTTATTTCTATGTTTATCTGCAGTGGAGCTGTTACCTTTGGAGCAGAGGAAACTTCTTAAATGGAAAATGAGTACTGTCACACCTAATATAGTCAAGCACACCATTGCTAGATCACACTTCAAAGTCACAAAGAGTGAGTTGGCTTTTGTTTGTTTATTATGAATTTTGTTTTTAAAAGCTATTCTTCAATTTAAATCAGACTTTGTGATTCACTCTTGGGTTTTTTTTTTTAATTTTTTTTTTTAAAGAGAGTCATGATTGGCTGGGCTGCTGGGGCCACCATATGAAGTCACCTGGTTTCAAGGCCATACGAGAGTACCAAAAGGTAAAGGGTCAGAGGTTAAATTAGGTAAATGCATCACCAACAGTGACCCAGCACAACACACAATGAACCACAATGAAATACAGGCTCTGCATTTATCCCATACACACACGTGCAGCAGGGGGCAGCTATGTAAAGCACCCAGGGAGCAGTGATGGGGATGGTACCTCAGGGCGACCTATTGGTCTGGAATTCGAACCCCTTCCGATCCTGAGGCTAATTCCCTAACCACTTGGCTGCCATCGACTGGTGACCTTTCCAGGGTGTTTCTTTGCCTTGCTTCACAGAGAACCGCTAGTGATCCTACTCAGAATAGGTGGCTGAGAGAATTAATGAATGAATGATGGATTGAATTGAACACATTGAATTCTGAGAGTAGTACTTGTTTTGACAATTTCCTTTTTAAAAGGTAGTTCAATAAAGTAGTACAAAGTATGAAAACTGATGATCTACGCTTTAAACATCATAGACATTGTTTTTCAGGCTGTGTGGTAAAATAAAAAGCCAAAACAACAGATGTAGCTGTGTTCTTTGTTACTTTGAGTAATCAATGTTTAACAATGAATTTGTTTCTTCAGCTGAATCACTTTCCAGGATCCTTTCAGATTGGACGTAAGGACCGTCTGTGGCGAAACCTCTCCAAGATGCAAGCGCGCTTTGGCAAGCGGGAGTTTGGCTTCTTCCCACGATCCTTTGTGCTCCCACAGGACATGAAGCTGCTGAAGAAGGCCTGGGAGGATGGAGGGAGCCGACAGAAATGGATCATTAAACCGGTATTGCTTAGGTCACTGGTCAGCATAAAGGTAGTTTTGTCAAAAGTACTTATTCTTATTGATCAGTTTGTGATTGTTTACTGTTTTCACAGCCAGCATCAGCCAGAGGAATTGGTATTCAGGTTATACACAAATGGAGTCAGATGCCACGTAAACGACCACTACTTGTACAAAAGTGAGCTTGGACTACTTATTAAGAACTTTTATAAAATTGCTTATCATGAATCCAGAAATTTTCAGTAAGTGTAAGTCTTGTTCATAGGCTAATAACGAACAGTTCAGTACTTAATTATTGGAAGTGATTAAAAAGACATTAGCTTGTGCATTGAACTGATCTTTTCATTTTTGTTTTGTCACAGATACCTTCACAAGCCCTACCTCATCAGTGGGAATAAGTTTGATCTGCGGATTTATGTGTATGTGACCTCTTATGACCCACTTCGTGTTTACATATTCAACGATGGACTTGTCCGCTTTGCAAGCTGCAAGTGAGTTGCCAAAGTGAAAATGATCACAAAATACAAAAACATGGAACTCTTCTTATTGAGCTTGAAGTAAATTTAGCTATACACAATATACAGCGTTTATTTATTTGTTTTTCATCTGCAATACAGATATTCCTCTTCCATGAAAAGCCTTAGCAACAAATTCATGCACTTGACAAACTACAGTGTGAACAAGAAGAATTCTGAGTATCAGACCAACAGCGATGATAAAGCTTGCCAGGGTCACAAATGGTGAGTATTAGAGATGTAGCAGTCAATTAAGCATTTTATATGGTAATCTAAAAATGTAACTGCATTTTTTTTTTTTTTTTTTTTTTTTTTGTTTTTTTTTTTTGTGTGTGTGTGTTTGGGAGTTGTGTTTTTAAATTATAGTATAATACCGTTTCACCATTGCATACTCCTCCTGCATCCTTGGACTATTCTCATTTGTAGATTATGCCATAACTTTATACTTTGGTATTTTGTCTTAAATTTTTTTTTCTGAATACTGAAGAATATTAATTTGGGGAACCAGTTTTGAGTGTCACTTTGTGGACTTCTACCTTTTTATTTTATTTTTTACCCTTGCTACTACCCATTTCTACAGGGCACTGAAGGCACTGTGGCAGTACCTAGGTTCAAAAGGGATCAATACTACTCTCATCTGGGAGAAGATTAAGGACATGGTCATCAAAACAATTATTGCGTGAGTTTGATTCCACACCATCCTTTCATTCCATTGTTTTCATTTTAACTTTAATTCATTATTAAATTTCTGGTCTCTGTCATTGTATCTGCCAACTGGACCAAATCAACACAGTACTCATTCTGGTAGGGCATACATTTTATACTTTATTATGGGTAGGCCTGTCACAATTACTACATAACGCAGTCATGATTATTTATTGACATAGTTTAACTTTACAACAAAACATGGCATGGATGTTGTTGGAAATAAAAAAGCTCTACATTTTGATTAGTGCTTAGGAAGCAAGATGGCTAGACTTCAGTAGTTAGCCATGTACAGTTTAATGTTTTTGACCGTAAGCTAAAATATGATCGTGAGAGGTCTAAATATGGAATGGTTGTTGAGATTTAAAACAGCTTTTACTACTTGTTTTATTATTATTTTTTTCATTTATTTTATTTTGGGTTTTTTTTTTTTTTTTTTTAACCCTTTTTGTTCTCCTAAACTTTGTATTAGCACTAAAGTGACAGTTCTGAATGCCACTGCAAGTGCTTTTAAATGGCACAGAAGATGATTAAAAGAGACAGTGATTGGTATTTTGTAATTTATGATGGTCATTTTGTTTTCATAACGATAAATACGTAGAATATCTTACCAATGAATTCAACATACTTTTTAAAGCTATGGATTTATGAAAACTTAACCTTATATATTGGGGGTACTCATCAGTATTTCTTTTAATATAAAAGCTTAGAGACTTGATTGGTCAATAGCAAAATATTGTCAGATAATTAACATCAGTCATTTGTTGGAGTATTAGGACTTGTAAAAATCACAAAGCCAGTACACAATGTGTCACGATATACAGCCAGCGTTTTTGTCAGAAATCAATGGACTTGTTCCCCTTGTGCTGCAGGAAGAGCTTTAGCTCTTCAGGGATGCTTTAATATTTCTTTGAGAAATTGAGCTTTAGTGAGGTTGAGTTTTAATATGTAAATGCAAATTAGTTATTTCACATTTTAAACTCTGTTTGGAACTAGTCAAAACCGAGTGTGGTTTGATTTTCTCCAATTACAGGTCAGACCCATATGTTAACACCCTGGTGAAGATGCATGTACGTTCCCCTTACAGCTGTCATGAGCTGTTTGGTTTTGACATCATGTTGGATGAGAACCTGAAGCCATGGGTTCTGGAGGTTAACATCTCACCCAGGTACTGAGCTGCACAACTCAAGGGAACAACTGCTCTTTAGTTTACATTAGAGAGCTCTGAGAAGATATTTGTAACCGCTGTTTCAACTTCATAAGCCTTTGAAATATTGGTAAAATATTTTGCAATGGTTGGTTAAGACAAATGAGTTTGTTTCTGCAGTGTCCAGAAAATGTTAGAATTTATTATTCAGTTCAGAGACGGTGCATGCAGCAATAAACTAAGTTGTTTGTCTGTTGTAGCCTCCACTCCAACAGTGCACTGGACGTGAGCATTAAGGGCCAGATGATACGTGATGTGCTGAACCTTGCTGGCTTCGTTCTGCCTAACAAAGATGATGTTGTTGCTCCCAGTAGCGGTGACAGCAGCTCCACTAGCAGGCAAGAATTGGAATAACATTTCCGTAGTAGTATAACAAACATTAAACTAGTAAAAGTCTTCGTTTCAAAGTTTTATTATATTTTTTTAAATTTATTTCTTTTATTTTATTTATTTATTTTTTTTCTTCACCAAAATCAAGCCTAAGGCACTTTAAGTATGACTTCAAATTATCCACTCAGCTTGATGCTTGGCTATGTTTAGATGCATTACAATTCTATATGATTACAGTACAGGTCTATATGATAAGGACTCTGGCCTTATATAATATTAGGAAGGTGGTTTTAATGTAATGGGTGATCAGAGTATAAGTCCCCCTTGTGACCATATGAAACCAAGGCATGGGCTTCACAAGACCTCCAGAGGTTTGCTGAAATTGAATTCCTAAATGTTTCTAGGGGGGACCTCTGGATGGTTTTGTTAGCACATCCCACAGATGTCTGATCATACTGTGATCTGGGCATTTGAGAGATGGGAATTATATCTTATTTCTTGAATGAGATGTGACTAGATGGGTGTGTGTGTGTGTGTATAATAGAGCTTTCACTTCCGATATGCATCAGTGAGTCAAGGGCAATCTTGTTGTAGACCTCTGTTGCCAGCTTTCCATTTGTTCTTCCTTGAACCAGTTTTATTAGGTACTACCACTGCTTACTTGGAAAGCTTTACAAGACCATCCATCATCTAGCCATCGAAAAAGTCACTCAGATCCTTTCAATTCCAAAACATCATCTTTTAGAACTGACTGTTTTATTGCAGGCTAATATATTCCACCCCTTGAAAGCTGCCATTGTAACCAATTAGTGGCTTTTTTTTTTTTTTTTTTTGGCTGATTGGTGAAACTGACTGGTATCCTGGCAATTAATGTCATTCAGTGATGGCACTGCACTGCTTTCTAAATCTCTGCACTGAACCTGATTTTTGGAAATGCTAGGATTTCATGTACTTTGAATTCTTCATAGTGCCAATGTAGTAATTGTTATGCATTGTATTCAGTTTGTGTGGAGGTGTACGAGAGAAAGCGAAATCTGACCTGTCTCCTGATGAGAAAGTGAAGCGGGCCTTCTACCTCACTCAGCGCTTTGGGGACCAGGTACATGCTCTTGTTTTAAATTTAAGTTTCATTAATTCAGTTGTTTGCTGGCATTCAGTGTTAGCTGGAACTCTGAAATGCTTTACTGTGTTTTAGGATTTTTATTCAACAGTCCTGGATGTGCTGACCCCTGATGATGTGTATGTTTTGGCTGAGACAGAAGATGAGCTGAGACGGCAGGGTGAATTTGAGCGTGTTTTCCCCTCCCCTTCCTCCTCCCGCTACCTCCGTTTTTTTGAACAGCCACGCTACCTCAACATTCTTCTCAATCAGTGGGAACAGAAATACTACCAGAACCGGAGCAAAGGTGTGTGTGTGTTTGTTCGTTCATGTAAAGCACATTTATTTAAAGGTGCATGCATAAAAGGTTTTTTTATTTATTTATATATTATATATATAAATTGTTTTTTTTGTTTGTTTTTTTTAAGCAAAAAAATCTAAGTACACTAAATTATTATTTTACCTAATTAAAAGAATTTGAAATTGGAGGGGAAAAAAATACAAATACAACTATATAATGTGGCATTCCTGGACAGGAGTAGAAAACCCTGTTAGTTACTACGTCCAATGATTCCAGAATTTTGAATAGTAGTTTTTGCCCATTCTAGCTCCTGTCAGTTTTTCATAGAGTGCTCTGCAATGTAAGTCACTCACTTATCTTTGTGTATTATGTAAAACCGTCATTTTAACTGGAGCAGCATGTAAAAGGAACAAAAATCCCCACAGTGCTTCTGACTTCCCACAGATAGGCCACTAGAAACCCAAGTGTAAATGAAAAATTAATTTAATGTTTGGATTGCCTCTGGAGAATGCACCTAAAGGCGTTTAGTTTCATGGCCCCCCAAGTATAAATTGTCTTTGTGATTTGACATTTGTCCTCACATTTATAACTCAAAACTGAAGCTGCCATTTATCTCTGCACAGCTTGGCAATGCAAGGCACAACCGAAGATCTGAGCTTCGAGTCTTTAACTATATTTAGTCAGGATTGATGTCAAGCTTTTTTTTATTGTAGTTATTATTATAATTATTATTAGTAACACAATTTGTTGAGGGCTTGCAAACTGTAACTCTATAATTGCATATGCGATAGAAAACTGTAGTTGCAGTTTCACAACCTATATTTGAACAGTCATTCACTCAACTGCTTGTGCAGTTGGGAAATGTTTGTTTCACACCCAGTGTGGTGAGAAATAGTTCATGAATGACTGCAATAATTCTGGGCATGAGTACATCATAAAATGGTTATTAGAAATTTGTGCACACAAGTGTTTTGGTGCTCAAAATATGCAACATGCTTACATAATATCTTGGTGCCGTCAGTATAAGCTGCTATGTGTTGGGGTTCAGTACGGTGAGCTGTTATGACGCATGCTATTTTTGCGTAGGCATTGAAGTTCTGAGGACTCTGTGTCAGAAAAAAGTGCACCAGGGCAACCTTGCTGACTCCACACATCATGTAAGTATATGTAGGGAGAAATGGTAAGTAGCATGGAATAGGACATTACTGATTTTGTAATATTTAATATGCCGTAATATTAATATTAATAATGTGCTGTAAATGTTGCTGGTGGATTCTAAGAAAGCCAAGTCCAATTATCCTTGTGCTCTCTGGGTGCACATGATGGCCTTCCCTCCATCCTCCCTCAATGTGATACTAGCTGATTAAAAAGAATTGGTGGTCAATGTTAGTGTTACTTAGTCCACTTGACCAAATTGAGAGAGGTTTTCTGTGGACAGTAGCAATATACAAAATTCAAAATCTGAACGGTGTAAATCAAGTACTTTTATGTTTGATTCACAGTGGGCTTCAAAATCCTACCATGGACACCAATCTGACGTTCACCATCCCACATCTGCAAAGACAGAGCTCACCAAGTCAAGGTTTAAATACACTCCCTGCACACATCCTTTCTTTGCATAATTTTCAGCGTTTGTCTCCGTTCTAACACTCTCTCTCTTGCGCTCTCTCTCAGTGTTTTGGTCAGTCAGAGTGCGAGGCCCCACCTGGACGATGAGGATTGGTCTGATCAAGAGGTTCAGTCAGTGACTTCCAGTCTTCCAGACATGAGCTTGCTGGGTTCAGTGAGCCCCAGCCCAAGCCCTAGCCCCAGCCTGGCCAGCAATAGTGTGCTACATCAGAATGACCTTTTAAACTAGGCATATACTCCCAGAACCGGACACGTCCAGGGCTTCCAACAATAGATAAAACCATGCTGAATTAGAGCTGATGGACAAACACCTTTTTTTTTTCCTGATTTTCTTCCTTCAGCCTATAATGTACTATTTCTGCCCCCTCAGGTAGTGGGGTTCTGGCTTGAGGGAAAGATGAGAAGTCTGATATGAAAGTGTTGCAAAATTACTGGTAAAACTGAGGACTGTTTTAATCATAAATGTTTTGCCTTTTTCCAAGACTAATGTGCATTTGGAGGAAAGCCTATTAGATTTATTTGAACATGCAGACTTTCATAATCTTTCTTTGTATATGCAACTTTTTCTCTCGTTGGGAGGAGCTGATATGGAGTCATGTTTTGTAAGCATGAGCCAATGAGGTTCCTTCCCTGGTTTGTTTACATTTTAGATCTGCCAGTGTTGGGCGGGGGGGGGGGGGGGGTCAGTATTACATACTAATGACAAGTGAGTGAGGAGTTTCAACAGTAATAATAATTATAATGTTTGTGAATCTAAAGAAATCTATCATTTTATCAGCCTGTTCCAATAAAAGAAAGTAACTTATGGTTTTTGCATTAAAAAAATCAAATGTACTAACTGTTGCTGTTACTTTTCATCTCTGATTTCCCAACTTCATACCATAATACTAATACGTGCTATAGAACCTAGAACTGTCCTTCAGTACTGTGCAAAAGTCTAGGCCGCCTCTAAAATAGTTGTCTTTCTTCCAGCAAAACCACAGCTTACCAAGAAAATAAGTTTATTTTATTTTTATTTTTTTCCCCAGATGTATTTTTGTTCTCAGAATTTTTAAATATTTCCTCAGGTTTCCAAGGCCTTTGCACAGTGCTGTACTTGAGTCAGTTTACAGAAACGTGTGTGTGTGTGTGTGTGTGTGTGTGTGTATTTGTGGTTCTGGGAATGCATGAAATGTTGCAACCTGTTCTTCCAGTACTTGCTGGTCAGTGTTTTGGATTTGCTGTCATTCTTTTGAGGGAAGATGAAATTTAAGAGGATGGGCGTTCCCCAGAGCATTAATCAGTATGTTAAAATCTTTTTGATCGTGGAGATATTTGCTTTGTTTGTTTGTTTGTTTGAGAAACCTGTTCAGAGCTCAGTGCTGAGTCACACTGGGGGGGGGGAAGCAGAACAGCCGAGGCATAAAGCCACATAACCCATTAGGACTCAGGAGATAAAAATAGCCACTTCCATAATGTCACCGAAATTATTTTTGAAGCTCTTTGAAGAGAAGGAATGTAAAGGAACATTAGAGTTGACATGTTCCCTGCTCTTTTATCTTTAAAGCCATCAAAAAGACGCCTAACAGACTTTTAGTACTAAATAAGTACTAAATCAAAGTATCTTGGTAGAGATCAGGTTCTAATGATCTTTCAAGATGCAGCAGAACTTGACCTGGATACTGTGATGTGCTGTAATCATTTTTGAAGTCTGATACGCAATCCTACAGCATTAAAGTGGGATGTAACATCATTTGATGAACCAAAGTTATAACACCAGATCCTGGCTGGTAATTTGAGCACTGTAGACCACCCTCACTGCACACAGCCTCTAATCTGTGATCCCCCTCCCCCACCGGCCTGACCAGACCCTCTGCATGCCTGGATCATCTCCTGATTTAGATCCTGCTCTGGGGGACTGGAGAACAGTTTGGAACATGGTTAAAACACGGCAGAATAGCCTGTAAGGCCTAGCCCTCCTTCAGCCTCACCTCTGAGCCGACAGCTATGGACCCTTTCCATGAGGTAAGACACAATCTGAGAATCAGGCATTGCTTTCAGTAACAGGTGTGTTTTGGGATGTGACGTGTGCAAAAGTGTTTATAATGATGCACAACAAAGTTTAGATTTAGATTAAAGGTCCATCACCAATAGGACATGTAACTTCTGTAGTTAGAAACACACACATTGAGTACAGCAGCACTATTCTTGGGCTGTGATGGCGTGATAACACCACATGCCTGTTCTGTTTACCCAGAAATACAGATGACACAAGAAAACAGTGGGATGGATACACCATGTTATGATTATTTGATTGCTGCAAGTTTGAAATAAACTTAAAGGAAGGTTTTTTTTTTTTCTTTCTTTCGTTTTTCCCCTTTACCATCTGCCCAGATCTCTTTCATGGAGGCTGAGGTGCTTACAATGAAGAGGATAGGTATTTATTGTGTGTAAATTGTGATCATGTTCTTTGCAAACCTTGCTTGAGTGTTCTGCATGTGCATGTATCTTAATTCTGCTGAATAGTGGGCCAGCGGTTGCCTAGTTGGTAGTTAGGGAGTCGGCCCTGGATCAGAAGATTGCGGGTTCGATTCCCTCACCAGTAGGTTGCCCTGAGGTACGCTTGAGCAAGGTACTGTCCCCGGCACTGCTCCCCGGGCACTTTCAATAGCTGCCCCCTGCTGCAAGTGTGTGTATGGGTGAAACGCAGAGGTTGAATTTCATTGTGTTGCGCTGTGCTGTGTTTCACAATGACAAGAATAGTCACTTTCACTTAGTGTTAAATCTAATGAAATAGCCTGTATGGTAGACTGTGCCCGTGCCAGCTGCAGAGTCAGACTGACCGATCTGCAGCAGGGTTTGTCCTCCGCTGCCTTCCTCTACAGAGCCTTCCCAGGACATCGACTCAGACACCTATACCAAGTTCTTCCTGAACCACTGCTGCTATGATGCCATTCCAACCAGCTCCAAACTGCTCATCTTCGATACAACACTGCAGGTGATCACGGCTGGATATTCTAGATGCATAAACAAAAAATCAACCATGACATTAAAATTTAAACTGGTGAACTGAAAAACAGTGATTATCTTATTGCAATAAAACCTTTCAATAGGTGTTCTATATTAGGCCTCACAGAACAGTTGGTTCTTGACGTTGAGGTCTGGAGGCAAGAAAAATAGGGAAGCTTAAAAGAGGGGCTCAACAACTGGGCAGAGCATGTACAAAGCGGTCAAAGGGAGTGAAGACGACTGGCGTGATGCTCTGGACAATGTTCTGTTGGGAAACACAAGCCTCGTCATTCATAAGGATCTTGCTGTGACAAAAGAACATTGCTGCAGACCAGCATTAGCCATGTTTTGCTATCTATATAAAATATACTATTCCATTTAATGCTATTTAATACTATTACAACATTTAAAACTATTTAATTGGTCCACTGATTGTGCAGCATTGAAGATCAGTACACATACAAAGTTTTCACATCGCGGAAATTACTTGAATTATTTTTGTATATGTCCTTTCCTGAACATGTCTCTCATCATGAAAACTTTCTGTTGGAGACTCAACTTAAATGTTGAAAATGTTGAACATTATAAAAATATAAAAATAATTTTAAAAATCTAATATGAAGTTTAATGTATTTATGAAGATTTTAGGTGTAACTTCCCATAATATCTTCTGAATTTGTGGCTGAAGTTACACCAATACCATCCTGAACAGTATTTAAGAATTTCAAAAGCAACTTTTACCCACATTTTATAGTATTTTTTTATTTCAAACTGTTTTTTGTCTTCAGGGCAGGGTATATTTAGGTGCTCACTTTTAGTCTTGTGTGTTGTTTATATTGTGCATTTTGTTCTCTGCAGGTAAAGAAGGCATTTTTTGCATTAGTTGCTAATGGAGTGAGAGCTGCACCTCTATGGGACAACAAGCAGCAGTGTTTTGTAGGTAAGTGGACCTGAGCACTGAGTACGACGCACTTTAACCTTTAAAGGTTGGGCAATTTATGAAGCTGAATCAAATTACAGACACTGGATGTTATGTTGGCATCTGCTCTCTTTTTCTTCACCATACCAAAATACACTTAAAGAAACATGCATTTCCAAGCTAATCCAGTTCTTGGATGTCCCACCTCACTACTTCTCCAGCTGATCATTTTCAGTAAACCAGCCTTCCTGCTTCGGAACTTTTTTGTGAGAAATGGGAGGACGATGATCGCCAGCTCCTTCCCGGGATATTAATAGTCACCCAGCTAGTTAACCGCTCCTTTAAAAAGCGCTTAGGTGTGTAGCTGCCGTTACTCAGTGGCATGAATGTGTGTCAGTCATCAGTTCTGAGCTTTCTCTTTTTTAGTTTTTGTTAAACTTGAGCTCGACTGCTACAGTTTTGTAAATAAATCTAATTTTAGGGGATAATTTTAAATTAAAGCCTTTTTGTAAATTAGTCTTCATAATGTCCCTGTATCTTTACAGGAATGCTTACTATAACAGACTTTATTAACATTCTCCACCGATACTACAAATCACCAATGGTAAGTATTTCAGGTTTCCAAAATATAGATATACAGTATTGTGCAAAAGTTTTAGGCAGGTGTGGAAAAAATGCTGTAAACACAGAACGCTTTCAGAAGTGGAAGTGTTAATCATTTATGTTCATCGATCAACAAAATGCAGTGAATGAACAAAAGAGAATCTAAATCAAATCAATATTTGGTGTGACCACCCTTTGCCCTCAAAACAGCATCCATTCTTCTAGGTACACTTGCACACAGTTTTTGAAGGAACTCGGCCGGTAGGTTGTTCCAAACATCTTGGAGAACTGACCACAGATCTTCTGTGGATGTAGGCTTCCTCACATCCTTCTGTCTCTTCATGTAATCCAGACACACTGGATGATGTTGAGATCAGGGCTCTGTGGGGCCAGAAGAACTGATGCTGGTTTGAAGGCAAAAGGTAGTAACACCAAATATTGATTTGATTTAGATTTTTCTTTTGTTCGCCCACTTTGCATTTTTTAAATTGATAAAAATAAACAATCGGTATTTATATTTCTGAAAGCATTCTGTTTACAGCATTTTTTCACATCTGCCTAAAACTTTTGCACAGTACTGTATATCCTTATTTTTAGATTTAGATAAAATCAAACACTTTTTAAAGCAACCAGGCTTCGCATTAACTTGTCCCCTTACTGTTTTAGGTTCAGATATATGAGTTGGAAGAGCACAAGATTGAAACCTGGAGAGGTAATTGTGTAGTTCAGTTTAATTCTGACTAAGCTTTTTTTTTTTTTTTTTTACTTCTTATTTGTCTTCTCTTCTGCTCCAGAGGTCTACCTTCAGTATTCCATCACCTCTCTAATCAGCATCACCCCTGAATCCAGGTAAAACTAGGACCATCGCAACAGTTTTCTTTCTTTTTCTGCAGCGCCCCAGAGTGACAGAGAGTTGTGTTTTCCATTGTCAGCCTCTTTGATGCCATTTACTCTTTATTGAAGAACAAGATTCACAGGCTACCGGTCATAGATCCAGAATCAGGGAATGTTCTGCACATTTTGACACACAAACGCATCCTGAAATTCCTTCACATTTTTGTGAGAATTTTCTTAGAAATATTTATATCTACCTTTGAATAAATCACTCACTTACTGTAGATTTCTGAAACATCATTTCTTTTTCACATTTTCATTTCCCAGGGATCCATGGTCCCAAAGCCAAGGTTCTTGCAGAAAAGAATTGAGGAGGCTGAAATTGGAACTTTCAAACAGATCGCCACGGTCCAGGAGACGGCCACAGTTTACGATGCATTATCAATATTTGTCGAGAGACGAGTATCAGCCCTGCCCGTTGTTAATGAGCAAGGTATCTTCTGTGTGGTAGATGTCATAAGCAAGACACTGGAGATTGTATTCATGTTCTAACACGTGAATAATATGTTTCTGAAATGTGTGGTGTCTCCAGGGAAGGTACTGGCGCTCTACTCCAGGTTTGATGTCATTGTAAGTAGCTCTACAGTTTTCATGCTGGAATAGTTTGGCCCACCAAACTTCAAAAAAAAAAAAAGAAGCTTAAAATACATGTTGATTGACTGTAGAACCTGGCTGCTCAGAAAAATTACAATAACCTCAACATGACGATGCGAGAGGCAATCGAGGGCCGTTCATGCAGCTTTGAGGGAGTCCTGAAGTGTTACCCACACGAGACCCTGGAGACCATCATTGATCGCATAGCAGAAGCAGAGGTAAGCCAAAATGTATAACAATAACGAAATGGTATATACGTGTCACTGCTGCATCACCCGATCACATAATTAAATTCCCACTCTCATCTAGGTTCATCGTCTCGTTTTAGTGGACAATGAGGATAAAGTAAAGGGAATTGTCTCACTGTCTGACTTGCTGCAAGCTTTGGTCCTGACTCCAGCAGGTATTGATGCACTTTTCTCTTAACATCTGTGGAGAAGTGCTCTCTCCACCACCTTCCGACAGCCCTCTCTTCTTTCAGGTAGGCAGCTTGCCTTCCCCCATAGCTGCCTGTAGTTTCAGCCTGCTGGCCAACCACTAGAGGTGAAAAGTCACATTTGCTGCTGCTTGTCTGCCATGCCGCTATGCATCACTCCAAGGCATGTGGCTATCGGGCCCGAGGTCGGCTTTGGATCTCATTCTGGCACTTTGCTGGATTCTGATTCTGATTTCATCAACTGGGAGCATTTGGGGTGATCAGGGATCTCTGCTGGGATTTTTGTTTGACTGACTCATTGCTATTTCTACTTCTATAAAACCAGCTATTTGTTTTGTATAAAAATTATTTTATGTCAGAGACCACTTTGCTGGACAAGGTTACTCTGCGCTGCTGCTACTGATGCCCTTCTAGGTTAATAATATCCTAGATCAACGCTCTTTATACTAAACTACTTCAAAAATACAGATTCTGGACCGCATGAGGTATGCTCCTCTTTGAATTTCTTCATACTGCACACAAGAGGCTTTCAGGAGCATATGCTAGATTAATGGCATAACAAAATCTAAATGAATGCACGACTATTCAGCATTAGGCTGATTTAATTCTCCAGTGTAATTTGTTTTTGTGCAATTCTATTTTCCAGAGATTTCCTCCAAAGCAGACTAAGACCATTAAGGAAAATATGCATTGGATGGTGGATGAAGATTTAAACTGTATTGGAAAAATGCAACCTAAATAGCTGGAACCTTTTTTTGAATATTGATTATAATTATCTGTAGATAAAATGTACAGGGTATTTGTACAAGGAAAATGCTGCTGATGCATCACCGTTTGCTAACTGTCTACCCCACTATTTACCTGTAAATATTTTGAGTGCAATATTAGATTATAGGTGTCTGAAATGTTTTAGATCATAGATCATACTTTATTGGTATAATGACCAATGTACATGTGATTTAGAAATATAGGTAGTATGTAAAATAATTATTCTCAGAAAAAAGGAAATCTAATCTGAAGATTTAATTTTCATCACTGTTGACTTTAGGCCTCACTTTTATTTTATTCTGGCCAGAAGGGGTTTTCAGTGATCATTTTAGTGTCTACTTCAGACTGTTGGTCAATAGTCGCAGAGTTAGTTGTTGAAATATGTCAAGATATGACTTGGTTTACTTGATAAAAGAAAAGAAATGGCGTGCCTTTACTTCTTATTCTGCCTGTAAGAGCTAATGAGCAGGGTGCCATTTTTATAAGTGGCATTAAGGGACGCCTGTGATTGTAAACGTTTTTTTAATTATTTTAACATTCTGTCAAATTACTTGTTGTGTTCATACTTACTATTAAAGATAAGTGGAAAATGGGTCAAAATTCAATTCAATTCAATTCAATTTATTCTTGTATAGCGCCTTTTACAACAAAGTTGCCCCAAGGCACTTTACATTGATGGTCGATGATGGAACAGGTTACAGTAATAGATGTTTAAGATGTTTAAGCCGGACGACTACGGAGGAGAGGAAAATGTCATGAAATTTTCATAAGATGCTTTTTCTTTTACAGCAGACATGTTGGAACGAACCATTAAGAACCAGTTGGTGTAACAGTAAATACAAAAAATACATATTTGTGCTACTGAAAACCATGAATGCAAATATTTTTATTCAAAGTTTCACACCCTACTTGTCACCAAACCCAATTCAACAAGGCTAATTAGGTTCTCGCTGTAATAGAGTAGATCAAATTTATAGAAATACGGACAACAGGGGAAAAACCTATTGTGTCAAAAATGAGCACGGATGCCAAACAGTCAGTCATTTTCTGCCACTTGTCCCAAGTGGGGTCGCGCCGGAGTCCATCCCAGCTCACACAGGATGAGGACCGGGGACACACCCTGGACAGGTCGCCAGCCCATCGCAGGGAGGAGCATGGCGGGGACGGCACCTTGCTCAAGGGTACCTCAGGGCAGCCTATTGGGAAGGGGTTCAAACCCCCGATCCTCCAATCATGCGGCCAACAGCCTAACCACTAGGCCACCGCTGCCCTGGATGCCAAACAGTGTGCTTTAATCGCTGGCAGAATCTTTACTGTATGTATTTGTGGGAATATCTTCACAGTAGTTGCCTTCAGGAAACTAATATAAAAACTGCATTTCAACATAGTATTTTATTTTTCTCCTCGAGTATTTGTCCTCGCCCTGTGTGCGCTGGGTTGGAAACCAGCACTCCCCCGTGACCCCGTTTGGGACAAGCGGTAGATAATGGATAATAATGGATTTTATTTTTCTCAAAAGGTGTAAAATCTAAATCAAATCTGAAACTGATGAATGATTATCTGAACTTAAACAGTTCTCTCAACATATGGTTAATGTGAACTTTGATTATATAACAAGGCATTTGGAAAAACACTGTTTCTTGACCTTAACCTCCTTAGCCCATATCCTCCTCTTCTTCATCCTCAAACTCTCCATCTTCCTCAGCTGTGGCATCCTGGTACTGCTGGTACTCAGATACCAGGTCATTCATGTTACTCTCGGCCTCAGAGAAATCCATCCATGCCCTCACCCGTGTACCAGTGAAGGGAAGCTTTGCGCCCGAACATGGCTGTGAATTGCTCAGCGATTCGTTTGAACAACTCCTGGAAGGCGGTGCTGTTTCTGATAAATGTAGCCACCATCTTTAGCTCTTTAGGTGGAAGGTCACAAACTGATTTTGATGTATTTAGGGATTTATTCCACAAAGTAACTGCTGTTCTTATTCTGAAAGTGAAAGTGACTATTCTTGTCATTGTGAAACTGCACAGCACAGCACACACAGTGAAACACAACAAAATTACACCTCTGCATTTTGCCCATACACTCACACAGGTGCAGCAGGGGGCAACTATTGAAAGCGTCTGGGGAGCAGTGACAGGGACGGTACCCTGCTCAAGGGTACCTCAGGGCAACCTGCTGGTCTGGGATTCTGCCCATGACCTTCTGATCCTGGGGCCAACTCCCTAACCCCTAGGCCACCACTGCCCCTATTAAGCACATTAAGCATCTGTTTATCTACTTCTTTCATGGTCATTCTGCCACGAAACACTGCTGATACTGTCAGCTGTCGTGGGTCACAAGCAGCCATTATGTTTTTTGCAACAAACATCTGCTGAGTAAGCTCAGGCAGTGTGAGGGCACGGTACTGCTGGCTGCCACGACTGGTGAGAGGGACAAATCCTGGCATGAAAAAATGTAACCTAGGGAAAGGAAACATGTTGACTGCCAGCTTGCAAAGATCAGCATTTAGTTGCCCTGGGAAATGCAAGCAGTTTGTCACACCACTCATGGTAGCAGGAACTGAGTGGGTAAGATCACCGTAAGTTGGGGTGGTGAGCTTCAAAGTGCGGAAGCAAATGTCATACAGTGCTGCGTTGTTGATACAAAAGGTATCATCTGTGTTCTCAACAAGCTGATGTACAGACAGGGTAGCACTATATGGCTCTACTACAGTGTCTGACACATTAGGGGAAGGAACTACACTAAAGGTGTTCATAATTCTGTCGGGATATTCTTCATGAATTTTGCTAATCAGCAGAGTTCCCATACATTTACATTTACATTTGCGGCATTTAGCAGACGCTCTTATCCAGAGCGACTTCCATGTCCTAATTACAGGGACAGTCCTCCTGGAGCAACTCGGGGTTAAGGGTCTTGCTCAGGGACCCAGTGGTGCTCGTGCCAGAGGTGGGACCTCTTGAGCTATAGGTCCATAGACAAGTATCCTACCACTAGATCACCACCACCCCATACCAGATCCAGTGCCCCCATCCAGGGAGTGAGTGAGCTGAAATCCTTGCAAACAGTCAGTTGCAAACGACTTTTTTGTCATTATTTGCAAATCTAGCAAACATGATTTAGAGTTTTGTGCAGAGCTGAATCAGGTTGCATTAGTTAAGTGGCATGTTAGCTCATTACTAGTGATTACTTGATTTTGAAATAATCTAACTTATACTGAATTAGCTGGCTACATCATTTGTATGCAAAAAAAGATATTTTTTGTGTGCATCATGGCAGACAGACTACTTGGGTCATTCCTGGAGTTAAGCTTTACACAACAGCAGCATACTATGTGGCCTTGGTGAAAAGAGAAAACTACACACAACTCCTAGAGTAATTTTTTACTTTTAACAGTGAAAACCCCTATCAGTGGGGTGGCGGTGGTCCAGTAGTAGGATACTTGCCTATGGACTTATGGCTTAAGAGGTCCCAGGTTCGAATCCCACCTCTGGCACTACCACCACTGGGTCCCTGAGCAAGACCCTTAACCCTGAGTTGCTCCAGGGGGGACTGTCCCTGTAATTAGGACATGGAAGTCGCTCTGGATAAGAGTGTCTGCTAAATGCCGTAAATGTAAACGTATCAGTAATAACTAACTATCTAGATCTTTCATCCAACCTTGGAGTTTCCCAATCATTAAAAAAAAAATTATAAAAAAATTATCTCTCTCTATATATATATATATAAAATACATATTTTTTTCTGGGTTTGTCATCATTTTACTGCCATTTTTTAAATGCTGATATTGATGATTAATAGTGGTTAGGGACTAAGCTTCATGATCAGACGTTCATGGATTTGAGTCCCAGACCAGTAGGTTACTCTGGGCGATGGAGGTAAGGCCAACCCCTGATCCACGGTGTGTGTGTGGGTGTAATGGGTAAAATGTTGAGAAGTATTTTGTTGTGGTTCACTGGGTGACGTAGTGTGTTCACAATGCCAAAGAGTGACACATTCAGTCATCAGGTCAGAAAACATGAATGTTCAAAGGAGTGAAAGTAAGTAGGACAAAGACAGAATAATTGAGTGTGAATGAAAGGGAGGAAAGTGGAGTGGTTAGGATGCAGGGATTAGAGGTGACAAAGGTGGAGGAGTTTAAATACTTGGGAATCAACAGTTTAGAGTAACAGCGAGTGTGGAAGAGAGTGCAGGATGGGTGGAATGGGTGGAGATGAATGGCAGGAGTGACCTGTGACAAACGGGTACCAGCAAGAGTGAAGGGACTGGTTAACCGGACAGTAGTGAGACCAGCTATATTGTATGGGTTGGAGACGGTGGCACTGAAGAAAAGACAGGAGGCGGCGCTGGAGGTGTCAGAGTTAAAGATGCTGAGATTTTGTTGGGTGTGACGAGGATGGATGGGATTAGTAATGAGTATATTAGAGGGACAGCTCAGGTTAGATGTTTTGGAGACAAAGTTAGAGATACAAGGTTGCATTGGTTTGGACATGTCCAGAGGAGAGACAAGGATTATACTGGAAAAACGAGGTTGAAAATGGAGCTGCCAGGAAAGAGGAAAAGAGGAAGACCAAAGAAAAGGTTTGGTGTGGTGAGAGAGGACATGCAGGCAGTTGGTCTGAATGAGGAAGATGCAGAGGACAGGAAGAAATGGAGACAGTTGATTCGCTGTGGTGACCCCTAATTGAAGCAGCCAAAGGAAGAAGACTGGATGTGTCCCAGACTGTATGCTTTAAAGAATGTGTAAAAAACGGTACACAACCATAAGCCACATGTATACTCTAAAGAAATATGTAAAGTATAGACGTGTGTGATTTTTAGATGCAGTTTGTCAAAATTGTCCTATATAAATAAATATAAATATATAAAATGAGGACGTAGTTTCAACTGAAGTTAATGCACAAGAACCAGAATATAAATTAACTTGCATGTAGGAATGTGGTCAGCCTGCTTTAAAGGATCATTGGCCTGCATATCAGAAAGATGTAAGATAAGAAATGTAATCTGATTGTGTATCATTTTGAAATATTGAGGAAATGGCACTAAGCTGTGTGTACATACACTAAGTGTGTATACACGCTGTTTGTTTGTATATTGGTAAGTATCCCTGCCTGTCATGCGGGACACTGCGTTTCGACTCCCAGACAGGGAGGAGCGTTAATTTTTGTACAATTTTCAGATGTGTAAATATATCTGTTTGTTTGTGTTTAGATGTTTATATATATATATATATATATATATATATATATATATATATATATATACATTTATGTGTGTGTGTGTGTGTGTGTGTTTCACATGTTTTAAGGCAATGTGTTATGATCATGTTAATCTGAAATTTGATGCGTTCCAAAATTCAGTTCAGAATCCCTCAGCCCAGTCAGTAATAAATGCCTTGTTCGTTTTTAAATAATGTGGAAAAACATCTTAGGATAAAATATGTATTTAAACTAACCCACAATAAAACAGTGCATAGGAACAAAGTTCAGCGCATCAGGTGCTCTGGTCTGCATATTTACCAGGGGTGTATTTGCTCACCTACCAGTTTCACACATCCTGGTCTCACTCAGTAAATACCGTCCCCACGTGAGGAATGCTCAGTCACTTAAACATTATGAATACACCTTGAAATGAACCTACTATTTCTATCGCTGTCATGATGAATATTTGCAGCAACGATTAAAGATGCATTATTGTTTGTTAACTGGCCACTGTAGGAATTTGTGTAGTTTCAGTCAAACTTTTATCTGATTTTCAGTGACATCATGCCTGTACAGACCCATTAGTGTAAACACAACAGATCACAGTGACTTGGTCTAAAGCCGGGTCTAAAGCCGGGTGTAAAGCCATATGTGAAGCGCTTTTATGGCCTCAGTAATAGAAATGCACACATTCTTACACAGGATCATTCAAGAAATTATTAATAGATTCACCTTCCCATTGAAAAGTACATTTGTTGTTGATTGTTGTTTTTCTTAGCTCAGATTTCTCTTCATTCTTGTACAAATCTTTTGCCTTTAATTAAAGATTTCCAGGAAGGGGAACGTTGACGAGTTCTATGTATTTTTTTGTAATTGCAGAAATTTTGGGGCAGCAGTGGTTAGGGAGTTAGGGACTCTGTCCCAGGATTAGATGATCATGGGTTTGAATCCCTGAGGTACCCTTGAGTAAGGTAGCGTCCCCATCACTGCTCCATGGGCAGTTTAAATAGCTGCCTCCTGCTGCATGGTGTGTATGGGTGAAAAGCAGAGGTTGAATTTCGTTGTGGCTCACTGTGTGCTGTGCTTCACAATGACAAAAGTTTTCACTTTTTTTTTATTTTAAAATGATTATTTATTTCTGCAATTCATTTGTATGTATTCAACTTACACCGCTGTTACTGAAACTGTATATTTTGTTAATAAAATAAGGTGATATTTTATTGATACTGATACTGATACTGTTTTTTTATGAATGTTATCTCAAGTGTGTCCACTTCTGCATCAGGTGGCAGGCAATGCACCTAAACTGTTACAAATATGCAGCTGCCATTGTGCCCTTGTTTATTCTTTTGCCACAGAAAGTCAAATATACAGGAGTGGGAGGGTGTCTCAGTTCCTCTGCTTTGCCTGTACTGAAGAAGTGTCAAGTGATACAGTCATGAATGCTGCTGGAAAGGCATCTAATTGACTGTAACAGGCAGCTTTCATTAGTATTTTAATTCGCTGAGAACATGGATCAAGACAAAGACGGCTCAGCGTCGCAAAGGTGAGCATTGCATTAAGACAAATGAGGCTGAAAATAATTTACAGATCATCAGCCTGACGTAAATGAATGTGCTTGTTTATGCTCAGCTTCTTCGAGTTCTACTAATAATGCATATGAGAGAGAAAGAAAGGAATTTTTTTTTTTAATTAAATGCACCAAATTCTTTGCATGTCTTCCAGCAAAAATGTATTTGGAATCAGAATGAAGAAGAAGAAGAAAAAAGTTGGTAAAGGTCTTGTGTTTGCAAACAAAGGTGCTCAAGGTACAGCCTTCAAAGCAAATACATTGTATAAGGATTGTAAGCAGTACTTGGGGATTAATGCATGTAATCGTTGAATGCTTAAAGATTACAAATTGATCCAGGAACTCAGATGTAAATTGAAACTGTACTGTAGATGAACATGACATTAATTAATGAAAATACTTTCAGATGAATCAGAAGTTGAAGCTCCTCTCGACGACTCAGCAGTTTTAGACCCAGAAAATCCAGAGGGCAGCAGTGAAGCTGGCCCATCTGTATTACTGAGCTTCAGAGAAATGATCAATACTAAAAGGTACCAAACACTCATGAATTTTCTCATTTTAATAAAAGGCATTAGGCATCATTTATTTTTTTGTACATTATGTCATCTTGCTAGGTCCAAGACTGCAGCCAAGATTTTGGAAAGTGAGAGCAAACCACAGACTTTCCAGGTAGCTGTCTTAATTATGTATATTTATACAAGAGAGAATCAAATACTATATAATAAATTTTACTTCCTCATGAACTGCTAAAATTGAGAAACCTTTACCAATCTCTCAAGATCTCCATCAACATCACAGAAGCTAGACAACTGGTAGGTGAGAACATTGACCCCAGTGTGGTGATAGAAATCGGAGATGAAAAGAAACAAACTTCAGTGAAAGAGGGGACAAATGCACCATTTTACAACGAGGTGACTTGCCATTAGTTTGTAACTTTACCATGAGATGTTTACAGGCCTAATATTGCATAGTATCTGTGTGTAACATTTCTGTTCATTCCCCAACAGTACTTTGTGTTTGATTTCTTCGCCCAAAAAGAAATTTTTTTTGACAAAGTCATTAAGCTATCAGTAAGTATTTAAGCATCCATAGTACTTACTATCTCTCAGCAATCCAGATTATTGGTTTGCTAATTTGATATTTTTAAATAAAGGTGATTCATTCAAAGATCATGAAGAGCTACTGTATTGGGATCTTCAAGATTGATGTTGGAACAGTTTATAACCAACCAGGTGAGGCTTCCCTGATTTAAATTAAACTCTTTATTCATTAGTAACTGTTTATTAATCTCATTATTATTATTGTTGTTATATTTTATTAGGTCATCAGTTCGTCAATAAGTGGGCAGCGCTTATTGATCCCGCAGATATTAACACTGGGGTCAAAGGTCATCTGAAGTGTGACATCTGTGTGACTGGGAAAGGAGACGTGTTGCCTCGCTCCCAGAAGTTCAGTGATGTAGAAGAACAGATTGAAAAGTAAGATCTCATTTTATTTCTTTTTTATTGATTTTGAAATTTGTCATTTTAATTCTAGTGCAAAATAAGAACATGATACTTACCTTTGTTTTGGTCCAGAAACCCACTGCTGCCTGAAGGTTTCCCTTCTATGCGCCCATGGGCTCGCTACTATGTGAAAGTATACAGAGCAGAAGGTCTTCCCAGAATTAATTCAAGCATCATGGCTAATGTGACCAAAGCTTTTGTTAGCGACAACACAGCACTCATAGATCCTTACGTAGAGGTCTCGTTCTTCGGCCAAATGGTAAGTCTATTTGGCAGGCACAAACAGTTTGAACAGTATAGTTCAACGGACACCGAAAATGGGTAAATGAATCTAAACCTTTAACAAATTGCCAAAGCAAAGAAAAAGAAATGTTGCCTAATTGATACATGACTTAAGCATAAATGAAAACAACTTTCCAAAAATGACTAGAAGTACAAAATTTTCTCTAACTGCAAGAAAACATAGGTGCGGCTTCCTGTGAAATTGGCCCAGTCTATACATAAACTCAACACAGCATCTCTGTAGAGGCCTGAAAATGGCTGTGCATCAATGCTCACATTCCAGCTTGGCTGATCTTTAGCATTTCTGCCTAGACAAGCATTTCTGCCTAGAAAGAAATCTCTAAAAGAAATGTGTACCAAGCTTGTGGGATCATTCCCAAAAACACATGGTGCAATCATTGAAGTTCTAAGTAAAGGGTCTGAATACTTATGGATATGGGATATTCAACACTGCTGAGAAAAAGGGAGATGAAATCTGTTTTAGGATATCAATAAAGCTTTCAATTAGAGTTCTGGTGAACACCAGACACTTCTGCTTGTGGACACTTTTGTTGCACTCAGTACAAGGTTACAGTGCTTTTCACCTTTTTTGTTTGATTTTTATCCTAAAATACTTCGGACAGGGGCGAACATCCACACAGAAGAGTTCAGCAGATCCTGTGTGGAATGAACAGGTGGTTTTTAAGGAGATGTTTCCTCCTTTATGCCAGAGGCTGAAGATCCGGGTTCTGGATGAGGGAAGCATGAACGATGTAGCCATTGGGACTCACTACATTGATCTTCATAGAATCTCCAATGAACAAGATGGAGATAATGGTATGAGTACAATATGAATTCTATAATTGTATGTTCTATTGCATATATACTTTAATATTTTCTTACAGTATAAACTTAATTGATGATGGTGATCTGATAAATATTCAACGTTTTACTGGCTTTCCCACCCAGGTTTCCTCCCTACATTCGGACCAGCATGGATTAACATCTATGGTTCTGCTCGTAACTCCACACTGGTAGATGATAACCAGGAAATGAATGAGGGAATAGGAGAAGGAGTGTCCTACCGAGGGAGGCTTTATATCCAGCTAGCTGTAGAGATCCTAACAGGAGGGCTTGAATCTAAGTCTCTGTTCTCCCTGAAAATGCCTTCAAAAGATACCAAGGGAGTGAAAACAGCTGGGAAAGATCCTAAAGCTGGGACGGGTGGAGCAGGTGGAGGAGAGGAGGAGAGAATGGGGGCCATGGTTCTGCCTGTGGATCCTCCAGCAATGGTGAAGCATAATAGACTTTTGTCAGAAATTCTTTTTTTTCTGTCCATCTGTCTATTTTTTCAGTCTTTTTTTCAGAATCTCATTTCTTTTTTATTTTTCTCACTCTATATTTCTAATTAAACATTACAACTATTTAAAATGTTTTGTTTGTGAAGGTCAGTAATGAAGACAAGGAAAACTTCGTCCTTTTTGGGGCCGTGTTTGAGGCTACTATGATTGACAGGAGGATAGGGGATAAACCTATCAGCCTTGAGTTCTCTATTGGTACATATGATTAAACACATGCTACTGAACAGATGATGCTCATTGGTCTTTGTCTGTTAAAATGATATTCATTTGGTGCTTTGGCTATCAAGGAAACTGTGGCAACTTGATAGATGGTGCTCCTATACCACCTTCCAAGAAAAAAGCAGAGAGGGGGGCTGATTCAAGCTATGAAGGTGCAATGACTACCCCTTTACTGGACGCTCAAGCATCAATGTCCTGCAAATCCACCACGCAGCCGGAGAAACCTCACATTGGCAGTGGGAACAGGTTGGCCCAACGTTGTACATTCAGTCTTATATCAATAGTAAAATAGTTCTTCTCTGGTTTTCACTACATTGTTATCTTGTCTGTACAGGACCTATTATTATTTACCCATTTCCACTCGGAAGCCCTGTATCCATGTATGGTGCAGCTGGGAGGATCGAACATATCGCCTTCACTATTCTAACATGCTTGATAGAATAGCCTTCTTATTTGTAAGTCAAAACCCAATTTTAAAAACTTACGTCATGTAACCAGCTGAGAGGTAATGTCAGTTTTATGTGTGATCCAGGAAGAGGGAGTGGCCAAGGCAGCAGAGATGGACAAACTGATGGATGCATCAGCAGAGCCTCTGATGCGTGCTGTAATACAGGAATTTTGCAATGATGCCAGGTACAGAGGAGCTGAGGTCTCCCAAATATTACCTTTAGTAGCCTTTTATTTAAGAACTAATAACTAAAGATAACAGGAAGAAAAAAAATGTATTGCTAAAGATGCATTTCTCTTTTACCTTGTAAACCACCACTAGGGAATTTATTGCTTTTGCTGAAAAGAGGGTCAAAGGAGCCCACCTGACCATGTTGGATAAGAAGAGACTCATCCTGTGTAAGCAGGAACTGGTGAGGAGAAACACTTTATAAGCCTGAACTATTATGTTTCCCGTAGTAAAACTCAGATTCAGACTTTTTTGTTTCTTTCTTTTCAGTGCATAGTAGTGTTGACAGGTTTTCTGTTTCCTTATCATCATCTTTTGTTCAGGAAAGCCTGATAGAGGTGGCAGGAACCATCAATGAAGCCAAAAGAAAAGCTCTGACTGTCAAAGAGATGCTGCAGGAGTCACAGAAAATCACTAAAAGAATCAGGTTCCTTGTGGAAGAGGTAACTGCACAGCTGTTTCTCTCTTCTTAGTGTCTTCATATTCCTTGAAAAAAATCCTGTTGTCCTCTGATTCATCCTGCCCTCAGCCTCAGCATACACTGCCAGATGTGTTTGTGTGGATGCTCAGTAACAATAAGCGTGTGGCATATGCCCGCATCCCTGCCCGTCACCTGCTTTACTCTGAGAACCACACTGAGAGAGGTAGAGACTGTGGAAAGATCAGCACCCTCTTCCTTAAGGTACCAAAGCTCTAATCTTTTTAAATACCTTGTCTTTCAAAAAGGGATTCTTTCGTTTTATATGTAAGATTGTGGTAAATATTTCATATGAAGCTGCTCATATCTTACTATCTTACTATCTGGCGTTTACAGGGAAGATTAATAATTTGCAGAACCTAAAAAGGTCCTTTGATTAACATGAAGCTGGGTGTTAAACGTCTGCTTCATGTTATGGAAGCTATTGCTGATCATTTTTCTTTCTTAATTGAAAGGTAACACTGAAAATGTTTATCAGAAAATGTTAACAGCAAAGCTGTTGATCCCCAAACCTTTGGCAGGCACTTTTACATGTTACCATTTTGTTTTCATTGAGCAAAGAAAAAAATTTAAGATAGATCTTTTTTTTTCTCTGCATTTCTGACCAAATTTATCATGCCAGATGATTTTGTTTTTAGCCTCCTGGTAAGCGTGGAGCAACGTGGGCAGTGCAGGCTAAAGTGGATGTATATCTATGGATGGGCCATTGCAGACAGACCTCTCATATGTTGGAGAATCTGCCAGCAGGCTTTGAGCTACAGGGGGTTTCATTAGAAGAGAGCAGCATAATGCCGCCTGAGAGCTTACTGTACAAAGGTAAGATCATGCAGGTTTAACAGACTTGTAGTCTTGGTTTCAAAGTTAGTGAACTAATTGTAGTTTTTTAATATTTGGAGCCCTCTGCTGTCTGTAAGATGCTAAAGCAGATCAGTACTGATCCTCTCCCTTCTTTATTGTAGATCATCATGAGTTCCAGCTCAGAGCTCATATGTACCAGGCACGGGGGCTCATTGCTGCTGACAACACTGGCCTCTCAGACCCCTTCGCCAGGGTCTCATTCCTATCCGACACCCAGACTACTGCAGTAAGGAAGTGCATGATGAGGGCATTGAAATACAACTAGACAAAACCTTTTCCTAATTTCCTACAAACTACATTGATGGGATTTACTGGGTAACTGGAAATAAAATTCTGAGATTCTGTTTGTATGTATTAGGATCATGAGTGCATTTAACCTATTTTCCTTTAGATCATTTACCAGACTCTAACGCCGACCTGGAACCAAATGCTGATAATGGACAAACTGTCTGTGCATGGCATGTTAAGTGAGCTGGTGCAAGAGCCACCACTAATTACTATTGAAGTCTACGATGATGATGCACTGGTGAGGAAAACAGTCGGGTCACTGAAGCTGTTCATTTTCAATTTACTTCCGTTTCAAATTCACTGGATGCACAATTAAGGAATAATGGAGTGGAATAGTATCAGCAGAAACACATTCTTTACTCTTTCCATGTTAAAGGCCCATTTCATTTAAAATAACTTAAATAATCTGTTTTCACTTCTCATCACAATCAGTCCATACATCAGAATGAAAAAGAATGAATGAAATGGTAAATAAAAAATTTATTCATGTTTATTACATAAACCCACACAAAAATCGTAAGAGAAAGTGAAATGCTTGAAGACTTCAGGAAAGAACTTGTTATATTTAAAGTGCCAATTCTCTCCTTCACAGGGGAAGCCAGAGTATCTGGGGTCCACCGTTGCCGTCCCAGTGGTCAAGCCCTCTCATGAGCCATACACACCCCCTCTTTTACAGTACAGTCCCCTTTTCTGTGGCAGCTTGCCAGGCGGGGACATACTTGGAGCCTTTGAGCTCATTGAGGTAAAGGACTAAAACATCACCACTGTATTTTGTCAGCTGTCAAATGGGTTTGATCTTTACTGAATACAACATTCAGTCGCTGTTTTAAAAAAGTATAACATGACATTTATTTATTAGTGTAATGAAAAACATGTGAAATTGACTCAGAAGACAAATATTATTATATTAAGTACATTTAATGTAACACATGAATTCATCCATCATGCTTTATTATCTTCAAAACAACTAATTGCAGCTGTCCTCCCACAAAAACAGTCTCTGACGCAGGCCCTGATGTTGTTATTCCTGAAAGAGACGTCATGTTCTTGGTCATGTAGCTCTAAAATGGCTAAAGAGAGATTTTAGTTACAGCTATATAAGACCTGCCAAACGAAGGTAAAAGTTAAAGGAAAAATAAAGTGGGGAAATCCAAGCAACAGCGGAAGATACTGTAAACCACAAAAACTGTCAACATCAGACGAACATTTTTTCAACATTTGAGTTTTTACGCTGCTCCTTTAGCGCCCTTTCCTTCTACTAGTTATGACGTCTAATATAAAAAGTTATAACTGAAGAAAAGAAATACTGAAACTTGGAGGTGCTTGCAGGCATGGGAAAATATACTTTGAATATACTTTTATAAATATACTTTTTCTTTGAAAAACTAAGTAACTCTTCTGAAGACAAATGCAGATTGGCGAGCTAATTACTATAAAAAATGGTTTTCCAGTGTTATTTAGAGTCAAAAAAACAGTTTTCCTAAATAACATGTTCAGTGTTATACCTATATTTTTTTGTATATACTGAAAAATAATTGTACGTTGAAATACAAATACAAATTATTTTGTATTTATTAAATTGTATTGGTTTTGTGCATGATGTAGCTTTAGGTTTTATTTTTTGTTATAAACTCAAAGGTTTCAAAAGCAAGAAAACACCATCTACCCCCGATAGATAAGCCAGAAGGCCAGATCCATCCGGTGCCTTCATACATCAGACCCGTGCTCTGCAGGTACAGAATTGAGGTATGTTTAAAATTCGTTTTCCAGTTTCCAAAAAAAAAAAAAAAGCAGCCCTAAAAGTGTAAATCAGTCCAACTGTTTGTGGGATTTAGGTTTTGTTCTGGGGTTTGAGAGAGCTGAAGAAAGTGCAGCTTCTCTCAGTGGATCGCCCTCAAGTCTTTATAGAGTGCGCTGGAAGAGGAGTCAACTCCTCTGTGATACAGAGTTACAAGAGCAACCCAAACTTCAGCATACTTCTGGACTCCTTTGAAGTGGTAATGCAGACACAGCATGTTCTTATAGCCTTCCGGTCTCGTCTTGTGTGTTCAGCTTCTTACAGACCACAGTGACCCTTCGCTTCCTCTGTTTTATCTGTGTAGGAGCTGCCTGAAGATGAATACCTCCACCCGCCACTCACAATCACTGTGGTGGACTGGAGAGCTTTTGGCAGGAGCACTCTGGTGGGCAGCCACGTCATTAATAATCTGGGATTCTTCAAATACAATCCTCCATCTCTGCCCCGTCCCAGAGCACAGTCACAGGAGCAACTCGCCATAGAGCGTAATGGAGTTTTATTTCAGCAGAGTTTGGAGACATCTAGCATTTGAACATTTTTTATACATATGCATTTTTTATATATATTTTTTTTACATTATGATTTTTTTTATACAAATAAAAAAAAGCATAATTAGCATTTAATACCAATATTTTTTAATGTTATCTAATGAGGTTTATATTGAGGAGGATAAAAATGGTAAAAATGGTTTTTACCTCTGAAAAAAAAATCAGACGTAGAAATATTTAAATCTGTGGCAGTGCTGCCTTACGCATAGTAAAGGGCATGAAACTGAGTATTGCAAAATACAATTTTGTTTATTTGTAACAACGAATTTATAACATGGTCTTTATAATGAAAGCCATTTAACCATATAATGAACCATTCATGTATTCATGCTTCCTTGATCGTTCACTGGATAATATTTGCAGTCCAGGCAAAAGTATTAGAACAGCAAGGCAGATTAATTTGTTTTTGCTTTAAAGACATTTGAGTTCAAGATGAAAAGATTATGTAGAACTGTCTAAGTCTAGAAATGTTCAGTTACATAAAACAAAGCCCCATTTGTATTTGATGACCCAGTTTATCAAGTGAAGTAAGGTATTGAAACAGACAGTTTTGAAGTAAACTAAAGTAAATGAAACCTAATTTCTGGTTGGATATCCCACTGCTTGCAAAAACGGCATCATTCCTGCAACCCACTGACTTTTCCAAATTGTTGGTTTATTCTTTGGATGTTTTTTTTTACTGGCTTTTACCCCAGCATCTTTCAGTTATTTGTTCTGGGGGTTTCTCTCTACAGTCTCCCCTTTACAAGATGAAATGCATGTTCAGTAAGATTAGGATCTGCTGATATACTTTACCAGAATATAACCTGACAAGGTCCCTTGGAAATGTTTTTTTTCTGATCTGTCTTGCTGCATGATCAAATTCCTCCCAATGAGTTTGGATATATTTGGATATATTTGGATATAGTCACTTTCACTTTCATTTCTCTGTAAATTGAGAAAATATAGAATATATATATTTATTTATTATTGTTGTTTATTAATAAATTTATTAATCAATAATTATATATTATTATTTATTTATTTATTTTTTGTAGACTCCAGAATTACTTCATCTGTAAGGATTACTGAGCCTGTTCCATGACGCTGTGCTTCACAGATGATCTTGTGTCCTTTCTTTATACACACTTTAGCAGAGATTCATCTTTGACTAATTGGTTCATAAAACTCTGAGGCTCATCTCTGTACTTTTTCTCTATAAATCATACTGCAGTGGTTTGTATCTGGTGGATTGACCTCTATGCTTCTACTCTTGACGTGTTCTTCGAAAAGTGGATTGTGATAATCTCTACTCCTCTCATTTGGAGGTTGTTCATTATATCATTGACGGCTGGTTTGGGGTTTTTAACCACTCTAACCATTTGTTTGTTTTCTCTGAACGAGCAGTTTCATGTCTGTTGTGCAGTAGGATCATTCAAATAGTGGCTGTTATGCTGGTTATGCTCAATGTTTGTGAAATGGATTTTTTCTCATTTCTTTGCTTTAGAACAGCATTCTTTTCCCCGTAGACATCTCTCAGGATTTCATGCTGGTTTTCCTTTTTTACAACAAATACAATCTTCAAATTTCAATCCAAAGCTGAGAGTAGATATCTAGAGCTATTTAAACAATCATTTTAACAGGACCCACCTGTGTAACAGCAAACACCTGTCCGCCTCTAATGCTTCAATAAAAACTGTGTAATCTCATACAAAAGGTGGTACATGATCATTTAAAGTCTCTAGATGTAAATACTAGGAAATACAACCTGGAAATATGATCTCTAACACTTTAGTGCCTGGCAAAATATATACTTTATATACTTTCAAAATATGGACTTTCATTTTTTTCTGGTGTACTATAGAATTGTAATGGTATATTATGGTGGTATATTACCATCGAAGGTATTGGAGAAATAACAGCTTTAAAGTACATTTCAAAAGAGGGCAAGGTTACCCCAAACTTTTAAACTGCCATTATAATTTCAATGAATCCCTTTTTTGATCATATGGTTAAAGCAGGTTGTTCTGAACTAACTCTGCCTGAACATTCATTCATAGCGGCACCACTTCCTGGTCCAGATGACAGTGAAGCACAGTCCATTGGTGACATTTACATCAACATAGTGCAAGAGGAGACACCCAAACCTCTTCCTGTGACTGAACCGGTGTCTCAGGACAAAAAGGTGAATTAAAAAAGATCATCCATACACTTCCCTGTGCTGAGTGTTTCTATATTTTTACTGTTTTAATTCTTCTGTTCAGGACAGAGAGTCTAGAAAAAGCAAGCGGAGGTCTACAAAAAGGAAGAAGCGCACGGCTGCTGATGAGTCTGCTGACTGTGTCATTGACTGGTGGTCCAAGTACTATGCTTCAGTGCAGAAGATCAAAGTGGTCAGATTAAACTCCCTTTATCAGTGCAGTGATATTTGTGTATTTATTACTAGCTGGTCTCACTTGTGACATTTTCATCCACAGTCAAAACTAAGGGAGATCAATCCATTCCCAAACCTCTACGAAGCTGGTAAGAAGTGATGTTTTAATGTGACTGCGACTTTAATTATCAGTTCAGACAGAATATGCACAAATTCATTCACAAATTTTAGTCATAGTCAAGTGTGTGTATGTTGTGATGCATTACAGTACCTCCACTTCAGAACCTGCTCTCAGAAGGACTAACCAGCATGGGTGAGGACATCTAATCTCTTACAATCTCTAATTCCAGTTATTGTGCTGTTGCCAAAAGGACAGAGTTGGTTGTATTGCCAAAACTAAAGACTAGCCTCTGTCCTGTCAAAAATAAATAAAACAACATATTCCTATTTTAATTCATTCAATAATTATTTTTGTGAATCTCTGTCCTATCAAATTTCCTATTTATATTCACATATTCAGGGGCAGCGGTGGCCTAGTGGTTAGGCCTTTGGCCACATGATCGGGGGATCGGGGGTTCGAACCCCTTCCCAATAGGTTGCCCTGAGGTACCCTTGAGCAAGGTGCCGTCCCCATCACTGTTCCCCGGGCGCTTTCAATAGCTGCCCACTGCTGCACGGTGTTTGAGTGTGCATGGGTTAAATGCAGAGGTCCAATTTCGTTGTGGTTCATTGTCTGCTGTGCTTTGACCTCGCAATGACAAGGGTTGTCACTTTCTTTCATTTCATTTGAATAAAGTGACATTAATTTACATTCCCTTGCATTAAAAGTTGAGTGCTTTAGTGATTTGGTTTACTGCTGTAAAGATGTGTCTTTTAGGCAAGGTAGATATAATGAACAATGCATTCAGTTTACCTTTCATCTGTTGTTTTTTACATTCAATATTCAGCTCTTTTATACAGTCTTTTCTAATGTCTATCTCTAAAACAGTAATAGATTGTGACCCGATTTTATTTTGGGTGTTGGACAATTCTCAACTAAAAAACGACGCTGACATGATACCAGCATAGTTTTCGGTGCTGATATGAGGTACAGTAGTGTTGCTGAGCCTTCAACAGACATCAGTCTCACAGCCAGATCTTCCACCCAGAAATGAGTTCTGTGGTTAGAAACTGAGTACTGATAAAAGGCTAAATGGCAACATATACCGACTACAAAGATCTGAGATAAGGGTCGGTGGAAGTATAGTACTCTGCACTTTACACAGCAAAGTCATTTCCAAACAGAGCTGAAAATAACTGGTAATTTCTGGGGCTTTATAACATAACAGCAGAGCATTATTGTTACTTACAACCAGTGTCGTTTTTACCTTTAAGCTGCAGGAATGAAGGACAAAAAAAAGCAACTGAGCTTCAGGGGTGTGTCTGAACAGCCCAGGCTAGCAACATTAAAGGTAAAAATTAAGATATACATACATACAGGACATGAAGATTGCTCAATTACATCTATTTATTGTGACCCATGCTTACTGGAAGTCATCCCCTAATCGAGTCATAATGAATGCAGTTTCTCTTTCTTTCTTTCCTTCTTTGTTTCTGGTGTCAACCAGAGGATGGGTTCCCCTTTTGGGTCTTGGTTCCTCCCAAGGTTTCTTCTTCCTGTTTTGGGGAGTTTTTCCTCGCCTCTGTCGCCCTCGGCTTATCCAATTGGCGCTCGGACCTGGTTTCTGTAAAGCTGCTTTGTGACAACAACAGTTGTAAATAAATAAAGTTGACTTTAAAACAACTGTCTTCTTCATTCACTTCAGATATATGACAAAGAGCTGGAGGCCAAGTTTGGCCCCTTTGATGATTGGGTCAAAACCTTTGAGCTTTTCCGTGGAAAGGCAAATGAAGAAGAAGGCTCTAGCACTGAGAGATTCGTTGGAAATTTCAAGGTGAGGAAATCCTCCCAGGTAGCTTTTTTGTATATAAACATTAAGCTGTCAGAATGTCACTGTAGGACAAATAAAAATAACCTTTTTATATAGTCTCTTTAGATAAAGACCAAATATGTTTTCTGTGCCAATGAGTTATAAATGTCTTCCTGCAGGGCAGGTTCTGTCTATATAAGCTGCCTGATGATGAAGCAGATGAAAATCTCATCTCGGGGGAGTATAAGATAAACCAGGGGATTCCACCCAACACTGCCATGAATGTCCTTATTCGGGTGTACGTCGTTTCAGTAAGTTTCCAACTAACTCATTTAGGAACTCTGCAAACCCTCTACTAAAATTGAACTGCTTTTGCGGTATGAATGTGGTATTATCTTGCAGCTTATCTGATTGTTTGGTTAACAGAGTGCAGTTTAACTATTAGTTTTATAGTTAAATGACTCAGCTCATTTTTAAACCCATTTCCTCCTTTCCCATTAACTAACAGTCTCATCAGTGTCCTGTGGCAATTGATCTTCTTCTGTCTAACACTATCTATTAATGTGTTCCTCTGTAAATAATAAACTGTGGATTTTGTGTAACATACGGATTTTAATGCACTATTAGGCATTCAATCTTCATCCAGCCGATCCTGATGGCAAGGCGGATCCTTACATTGTACTGAAACTTGGAAAAACTGTAATCAAGGACAGAGACAACTATATCCCAAAACAACTCAACCCAGTGTTTGGGAGGTACGGATCTGAAAAACGAATCAAGATGGGAGGATATTGAGTGAATGCTGTTGTGCTTATGATATAATGTGAGCTGATATATTTTTCTGTTAGATCCTTTGAAATTCAAGCCTCCTTTCCCAAGGAATCTTTACTGAGGATTCTTATCTATGACTATGATGTTGTTGGTGGAGATGATTTGATTGGCGAGACACAAATAGATCTGGAAAATCGTTTTTACAGCAGACACCGTGCTACCTGTGGCCTTCCTTCAGAATATGCCATGTGAGTATAGGCTTTGAGCACCACTTTGAAAACAGAGAGAGAGAGAGAGCGAGAGAGAGAGAGAGAAAGAGCATTATCACAGCATATTAATATTACTATTTCATTATATTACTTGTATGGTCATGCTTATCACTCTAGTGAGGGCTACAATGCCTGGAGAGACTGCATTAAACCAACTGATCTGTTGATCAAGCTTTGCAAGGACAATAGACTCGGCAGCCCCCGTTTCACTCCTGGACGAATCACCATCGGAGAAAAGGTCTACTTTGGAAAAACCGTCTTTGCTGATGAAGGTAACTCGTTTCCAATTTTATAAACAGGTTTCTTAAATGTGAATAATGTTACTGCAGCAGTGGTGAATGTTGTGCTGAGAGAATGCTTTCATGTTTCAGATCAGATGGTGGAGTCTTATGAACATCTGGCTCTGAAGGTATTGCACAGGTGGAAAGAAATGCCAGATGTGGGCTGTGAACTGGTGCCAGAACACATCGAGACCCGAACTCTTTACCTAAAGGAAAAGCCTGGCATAGACCAGGTAACGAAAAGGGTTGAGCAGTTTAAAATTTCTCCTGTTAATTTAAATGAAAGTTGTCCAAAAAATGAATGCTTGTGAATGCTTATATTTAATGACTAATAGCATTTATTACAACCACTTTCATAATGTTCTCATCGTTTTTTTAATTATGTCCTTTCAGGACCCGATATCCTATCCTATAGATATTAAGACTTACACAGTCTCTGTCTGTCTGTGTTTTCTAGGGCCAGGTGCAGATGTGGGTGGATATATTTCCTATGGACATGCCTCACCCTGGACCTCCTGTGGATATTTCTCCCCGCAAACCCAAAGGGTAATACTTTTTACCTGTTAACATAGTGGCCATATCGTAGCAAACATTTCTAAAATTTACAGTCCATTTTGCCATTCTGCTTTTGATTTACAAAGATATGAGTTGAGGATAATAATCTGGAACACAGAAGACGTCATACTGGAAGACACCAATTTCATTACAGGGCAACAGTCAAGTGACATCTATGTCAAAGGGTAAACATGAGTTGCATTATTTAAACTGTAAGAAGAGCCCCTCTGTACTGCTAAACCTATTGGAATAAACCCACTTATAGATTTGGCCCTGGACTTCATAGGATACTTCTCTATTCCTTCACTGCTGCCTCAGGTGGCTTAAGGGTCTTGAAGATGATGCTCAGGAAACAGACGTCCATTACAACTCCTTGACTGGTGAAGGTAACTTCAACTGGCGCTTTGTGTTCCCCTTCTATTACCTCCCTGCTGAGAAGTTGGTGGTCGTCAACAAGCGGGAGAGTATCTTCTCCTTGGACAAGACTGAGCAAAAGCTGCCTGCAGTCTTAGTTATGCAAGTGTGGGACTTCGAGAGACTGTCTTCTGATGACTTCCTGGGTAGTATACAGCAATGTATATTGTCATAATTGAATTTTCTGTGAAATACTTTAACTTTCTAATATGAACGTCTTACTTTATTTTAATTTTTTAGGAACGGTAGAGTTAGACCTTCATGGGTTTCCACGTGGTGCAAAAATAGCAAAAGACTGTAAGATGGAGATGCTGAAAGACAGCAATGAGAACATCTCCATCTTCCAACAGAAGCGTTCCAAAGGCTGGTGGCCCTTTGTAAAAGCTGGGGAGATCACGGTGTGTGAACACTGTAGTTACCTAAATTCTACTTAGATTGACTAACTTGTTTTTAAAACTGGTGTACTGGTTATTTTAATGTAGCCCAGAAAAATGGCATCTTTTATATGATCTTACCACTATAAATTACTACTAATATTAGTTACAGTAAATTATTATAAAGCGCCTTTCTAATAGCAGATGCCTTGGATATGATAACTGGGTAGCAACTTCAGCTCACATAAATACACTGTTCACATCCACACAAGTTTGTGTGTGAACATGACATATGAATGCTCAAAAGATAATGTTATATCTTATAATGTTAACCTTTTTCTTCTTCTTCTTCATTGGCTGCTCCTGTTAGAGATCGCCATAGCAGATCAGCAATCTCCATTTCTTCCAGTCCTGTGCATCATCTTCCTTCAAACCAAAAGCCTGCTTGTCCTCTCACAACATCCATAAACCTCCTCTTTGGTCATCCTCTTTTCAGATCACTCCTGCCACTCGTCACCACCCATTCCAATCCGCCTGAAATCTTTTCTTCACTTGTCTTCCACACTCCTCATTACTCTGAACTGCTGATCTTAAATATTTCAGTTGCTCCACCTTGGTCACCTCTACTCCCTGCATCACTCCACTATCCTCCTCAAGCTGCTCTTTAATCCCACTATCATCAGCAAATATCATTGTCCACAGGGACTCATGCGTCAACCATTACAAGCAAGAATGGGCTCAGCACTGATCCTTAATGTAATCCCACCTCTAGTAGGCCTAGTGATTAGGGAGTTGGCCCCAGGAGTGGGTTGAAATCCCAGACCAGTAGGTTGCCCTTAGGTGCCCTTGAGCTAAGTACCGTCCCCATCACTGCTCCCTGGGTGCTGTGAATAGTTGCCCCTAGCTGAACGTGTGTGTATGGGTGAAATGTAGATGAAGCATTTTGTTGTGTTTCACAATGAAACACGTGGTCACTTTCACTTTTTTACTCTACTTTAAATGCAGACCTCACCACTGCCTTCATACATATCCTGTAGCACACTGACATACTTCTCTGCCACACGACTTCCTCATACCAAACCACATCTCCTCTCTAGGTACCCTGTCATAGACTTTCTCCAAGTCCACAAAGGCACAATGCAGCTCCTCCAGACCTTCTCTGTACTTCCCCATCAACACCCTCAGAGCAAACACTGCATCTGTAGTCTTTCTCAGCATAAAACCATACTGCTGTTCACTAGTCCTCACCTCTTTCCTTAACCTAGCTTCCACTACTCTTTCCCATAACTTCATGCTGTGGCTGATCAACTTTATCCTCTATAGTTACTAGAGCTCTGTGCATCACCCTTATTCTTGAGAATTGGTACCAGTACACTTCAGTCTCCACTCCTCAGGCATCCTCTCGCTTTCCAAGATTTTGTTAAACAATCTGGTTAGAAACACTACGCTCATCTCTCCTAAACATCTCCATGCTTCTAGTTATATAATCTGGAACAGCCTTTCCATACTACATCCATACTTCCAATTTGTGAATTTGCTGCACTTCCTAGTTCACGATCCTTACATTATCCAATCTTCTCTCTCTCGTTCTCTTCATTCATCAGCTCCTCAAAGCACTCCTTCTATCTGCCCAACATGCTTTGCTCGTTTGTGAGTGTTTCCGTCACTACTTTGCAGTCTCCAATCTCCTCCTGCAAAGGATATAGTTCACTGTGTGCATCTCTCCCCTGGGTACACGATCACTCCATCTATCTCACTCACAGAATTTTTCTTTCTCCTCCATCTCACAACCAGTTTGTGGGTCATAAACACTAACAACATTCATTATCACACCTTCAACTTCCATTAGACTCATCACCCTCCCTGACACCCTCTTCATCTCCAAAACACTCTTCAATTTAAACCCTCTTCCAATACACCAGGCCTTACTACCCTCCATCTAGTCTCTTGCCAACACAAATTATCAACCTTTCTTCTCTCCATCATATCAGCCAATTCTCTACCATTATCAATCATGCTACCAACATTCAAAGTTCCTACCCTCACTTCCACTCTCCTCCACCCTCCAGACATGCTTTCCTCCTCCTCTTCTCCTTTGGCCAACAGCAGCTCAATGATGTAACTCTCCCCATTTATCCAGGCTTAGGACCGGCACGAAGAAATACACTGGCTTGTGCATCCCTAGTGTCTGCGTTAATGGTTTCATTTTTTCAACCATTTCTGTTTAACACATTTTATTTAACTGATCTAGGGGAAAGTAGAGGCTGAGTTCCACTTGGTGACAGCTGAAGAAGCAGAGAAGAATCCTGTAGGTCGCGCACGCAAGGAGCCAGAGCCTCTAGAAAAACCAAAGTAAGACTAAAGCAAATGCTTTCATTGCATGGAATAATATGGCAAATCTTATCTTAAAAAAAAAAAAAAAAAGATATCAAGTTACCATTTTCTTCTCTTTGTAGTCGGCCAGACACTACATTCTCCTGGTTTGTGAATCCCTTTAAGTGCTTCTTCCATCTGATCTGGAAAAACTATAAGAAGTACATTATAGTTGCCCTGGTTCTGCTGATCCTGGCTCTGTTTCTTGCCCTGCTGTTCTACACCCTGCCAGGAGCTATCAGCAACAAGATTGTCAGTGGATGATGAATTCTAGGTACAGAAAAAGAGACTACAAACACATAATGGCAGATTAATGCACTGTAGGGGACTAGTCTTTTTACAGACAGTCTCTCCTGTTTGACATGAAGCAAACTAACAACCACTGAAAAGTGGGCCTGCAAGTTTTGATAAAGATAATTAGATATTTTTATTACACAATGTAATTGTGCATTATCAGGAGTGATACACTAGTTATTAGATAAATATGATCCTATGTTTTTAAGTATTCTTTTTCTACATTGTGTTGCTTATGCATGCATACCACTTTTAAAAAATGCAATATGTGGGGTGTCTTTATTAGTCAATTAAATAAAAGATTTAAGAAGCACAACAGCTGACATTTGTTATAAACAATGAAACATTTATAGTGTTTTTTAATTTAAAAAAAAGGACCTGAAGTAAACATTTCTTAACAACTCACTAATCTACATTTCTTCTGACATTGTCTAATATTTTTCCATGACCAATTCATTATCTGCTACAGAGGCAGTAAATATATTTTTATACCTGTGACAAAACAGTGATCCAACTCTGTATATTTCTGCCTTAATTACAAGGGTTGTAAATGTAATGCTGCACATGGTTCCTGTACCAGAGTTGGGCTGTGTGGCACATCTTTCTGAACTTTGAGTCATGCAGAGTTGCTAAGCACACAGCACAGCTTACATACAATCATCTATTAACCTTTGTAATAGTGTACATGTAGTCCTCCTAAACAGAGTCCTAACAGAACTTATTTAAGCTTAGCTACAAAATGTGCCTTTGTCTGATTGGACAGCTGTGTGATCATGAAAGTCCAGCATATGACTTGCTTATCAACCATCCTATCACTTGTTATTCTTTTTTTCTGTATTTAATTTTCTCCTGTACTTGTCCAAATCCATCCCCTTGATGGGAATCCCTGTTCTAAAACAGTACAAAGCTAGCACATGATTCTTCCGACACATGAAGTGTCATCGCACCTTTTCTGACAGTTGTGAACACAAAGTCATTATACAGCTCCAGGGTTGGAGAAGAAATCACTGCTATATCTGTTCCAACAGTAAACTGGTTGTCAACTTGTTAAAACAAAAGCCAAGCAGCTCTTTATGAAAAGATTAAAGTAATTTTTGAGGATTATGGAAAAGGATTCCTTGCATGTGCACATAATGCCAGAAAAGCAGCCCTCATGCAAAGTGTATCTGAATATATTTTACCCAGCACACACTTCTGTGACCAACGGTACATGAAATGTGGTTGCATGTTATCTGGATATTAATTGGACATGAGGTTAAAGGAGAGGTATAAATATCCTCATGGTCAATCTGTAAAGTACAGTGATGTAATTTCCCGTCATCGTCATGTGTTATTAAAGAAATGATTGACTGGTGTTTCAACTTTTCAGTTCCATTTGTGGTTGTAACAAATTAACAAGACTATATTGCTCTCCCAAAACAAACCTGAGCTACTTCAATGTCCCATTTACATGTGCCTAACAGTCCTAATCACTGGAGCATGTCAGGACCAGCTGTGGTAGTTCTATGCTGCTGAAAAATTGTGGATCCTGGCTGTAATTGACTCTCACCCATACCAAGTCTCTGTGTTGCCAGTAAAGGGCTGGATGCCATCTGCAGTGGCAGGGTGTATACTCCAGTGTCAGATGTGCTGGCTCTGCTCAGGGTGAAGCCCCCATGCTGTGTTGTTGCCCCTCCTTGCCTCCGACTGCCACGTTGAGTGAACAGTCCTTGTGGTGGCGCTCCATTTAACTGTGCCGCCTGTGACATCAGGCATGCCTGTAGCTTGCGTTTGGCTCGCCAGCGGGCCACTCGAAGGCGAGTCTTCTCCCTACGTTCCTTCACCAGGTCAGCCAGCAGAGCCTGAGGTAGCATCTGTTCCAGCTCTCGCCGCCGGGTCTCACTACGCTTACGCACTTCAATCCGTTTGCGCTTATATTCCTCATACAGGTTTAAGTCCTTACACCACGGACGAACCTGCCTCTGGCCCCCTGCCATGGCCAGCTGAGGTTCAGCATCTGAAAACACAGAGAAGAAGAATGTCGATGAGGAGATTTCAAAAATTACACCAACTTCTTAAGGGACATTGGTGCAGTTAAGACACATGTTACACTGTTTCATTCAAATAATGCATTTAGTTTTGCATTTACAACTGAGGATTACTGTTCTGTGGTACGTGACACTAGTCTGCCTCATCTCCATATGTGATTAGCACAACACACTGCCCCTTTCCTTTTCAAATCACGAAGTTATCGTGTGACATTTTGGTTGAGCTGTATTGAGCATATATTTTATATACAGTACTGTGCAAAAGTGTTAGGCAGGTGTGGAAAAAATGCTGTAAACAAAGAATGCTTTCAGAAATATAAATAACGATTATTTTTATCAATTTACAAAATGCAAAGTGAGCGAACAAAAGGGAAATCTAAATCAAACCTATATGTAGATTTCTCTTTTGTTCATTCACTGCATTTTGTGGAAAATAAATGATTAACACTTCCATTTTTTTAAAGCATTCTTTGTGAGCGACTTACATGTCCTAATTACAGGGACAGTCCCCCCTGGAGCAACTCAGGGTTAAGGGTCTTGCTCAGAGACCCAGTGGTGGTAGTGCTAGAGGTGGGATTCGAACCTGGGACCTCTTGACCCAAAGTTCCGTAGGCAAGTACCCTACCACTAGACCACCGCCACCCTAAGAGGACATTTATTTAGACATTTATTCCACACCTGCCTAAACCTTTGCACAGTACTGTATATTTATATGTATTTTTTTTTATATCAAAAAGCTGAAATGTGATCATGCAACATTAGAAAAAGAGATTTCATTCACTTAATAATATTCTCTGTTTCAATTTTGTCTTTCCTCTGTTGGATGTTAGTCAGCCAGACTATGTTAGCAAGAACTGATGTCACATTTTTCCTTGTAGCCGCAGAATAGTTTTCATCCCCAATCCCTTGCCATACACCTAACCTCAGACTAACCAAAGCTGAGGCTTAGTTCCCATTGTTGAATGAGTGAATGAATATATTTAAAAAAAAAACAAAAAAAACTTTATTTCCAAATCCTTACAGTGGCTTTTTAGAAAAATAGGACATGACAATGACCAAAGGTAACCCTAAAAATCATGTGGTTCACTATCATTACTATAATTGGCACTGGCAGTCCTGCAGGTCCTTGTATGCTGGCATTATAATTATAAAAGCCAAGTTTTTACCCCACCTTTCCTGTCTTAAATAACAGATACCAGCCTGAGAGAACCACACCAAGTCCTTCCATTTGCTGGTGCAATTTAATTGCTGTTTCACTGCCAGTCACACAATGGCACAGAGCAGCTGGACATGTCTGGAGGATTGTTAATTAAACAGTTACTGTTTGTGCATTAAAAAAGATGCCCTTTGTTGGTTAGCATCACTTCTCATCCAACAGCACATGGAAGTCACTCTGGATAAGAGCGTCTGCTAAATGCCGCAAATGTAATGTAAATGTAAACAGGTTTAAATAATACCACAACACATACTAGAGCAGCATAAATGATAAGAAAATGAGATTTTGTTTTTACAAATCCTACATGAAGGTCTCTCAGGTTAATTATAATGATATGTTTAGAAAGGGGATGACAGTAAGCTCAGTTTCAACTCACATGCGCTTGGATCCACGCCAGTAAAGCCTGGCTCAGTGACTGAAGAACATGATATTTGGGGACACTGCTGAGTCACTGGCAGCTCTATGGAGACCCCTGGTCCTGCTTCTGCTGCCTGCTGGCAAAGCTCTATTCTAGGACATTCTGACTTGGCTCCTTCCCCTGGCTCCTCCTTCACCTGCACTATTTCAACTTCTCCTTCCTCCTGTTTCACCTTGAAGGAAGATCCTCCACAGCCTGATATTGCCGCGTTGAGCACTTCACTATTATCGGCCTTAGGGTGGAGGCTGGAGTCCACTGAGCCTGTGTGCTCCACCTCTGAAGAAACAGGAGGCATCTGACCCCACAAAGGGTCGCTGCTTTCTGTCACCAGACCTTCACTTTCCATCACAGAGTTCTCTGCTACAGAATACAAACACCAAGAAAAAAAAAATCAGCTGAATTAAAGTATACATCCATTTCAGGTATCTGACCCATTTCACGACAAGCCGATCCTCAGGTTTATTTTATATGATTTCAGACGGAATTTAATTAAATTCTTTGTACTGACACAAACACTGTGAACAGTGAGCAGTTCACCAGTTTAACCCATCCCATACAATGATAGTGAACACACACCAGGAGCAGCCTGGTGCCTACACAGACCCACAGATGTGGAAAGTTAGGAGATTATGCCTACTTGATTATGGCAAAAAATTCTAATTTGCATGGTTTTATAGAGAACTCGCTGACTAATTGACTGGAAACATTATGTATTTACTGAACTTTTCAACTTGTCTAATTAACAGCATTTAATCATTTTCTTTTTATCCGGACATCAAATTGAAATAATTAAACAAATGTAATCATATTAAAATAAAGTGCACTAAAACACATTTCCTCGTACACTAATACAGGTAACTGTAAAGTGATCTCCTAACGGTTTTTATCCTGAGACACCGGCCTGTTGACCTAGTCTGACGTCAGAGACAAGATCATGCAGGTGACAGTTTTTCCAGCTGGGCTGAAGATCCTCTCAGGCTTCAGAAACACTTCCATATTTCTGAGATCGTCCCCACCGACCTAGAAGGTCCTTCTCAGCTTCAGTGGTTAATTGTTTTGTGTTGGTCATTTTATTTTTAATTGGCAGACACTGATCATAACTAAGCCCTGAGCATGGTCTGGGCTTTTTAAGGTCCTTCCTACCTTTCACAGATGCCAGTCTGGGAGCCTGCAGATCCTCACTGTGAGTCTCACTGATGGAGATGGGCTCTTGGATCACAGTCTGAGCTTTAGGTGTGGGGAGCTGCTTCTCCCATGCTGGCTCCTCAGTGTGAGCTGGTTTGGGAGCAGGACTGGGGGAGGACAGGCAGGTGACGGTGCTCCGCCTGGGGGGACCCGTGTCTCTGGCCGGCTGGAGGAGACGCTCTCGGGCCGGGTCCACCTGGACCAGCACCGCCCTGCGGCTCTGCAGAGCCTGGTGCTCTTCTTTGGCCGTCAAGGCGCTCACATACCTCCGCATGGTTTTCATCTGACAGCGGGACATCTCCAGCATGTTCCTGATGTTCTCGTTTTCCTTCTCCTTGGCCGTCATCTCCCTCCTGAACTCCTCCAATTTCAGACTGACCACCCGGATCATCTCGCCCAGCACCGTCTCCACCGCGGCGTTCACCGCCTTCTCAATCACCACCCCCATCTGCCCCCTCATCAGAGATATGGTCAAGTTCACATCCATCTTCGGACAAACAGAACAGCGGGTCAAAAGAAACGACCAGCGGCGGCGTCCTGCGCCGTGTCAGTGTGTGTTTTTAGCCCTGCCTGCTAGCAGCGTGGCTAACGGAGGCTAGCCTGCGGCTCCAACGGCTACTTCCCGGCACTCGGTTTGGTCAGATACGTGCTCGCACAGTCTCAGACCATGAACAACACCGAATACCGGCGTCAAAAAGGCCCAGGCACCGTGCTTTCCTGCTGCCGCATCCCAAACGCTCTCCAAACAACAAAGCACCCACAGCGCCTCTGTTTTCTTCCTGCTCGTGCGCGGTAGGACAGTCCAGCCCGCAGCGCGCCCCCTGCTGGTCACCCGGTCTGGGAGGAGCGCCTCCACCAGGCTCGTGTGAGGTTATAGCAGTGTGTTCAGCTTAGCTGTTTCAAATAGAGAAATAGGAAAAACAAAACAAAATGATATTGGTTTCGGCAGATACTCAAAGCTGCAGTATCATACATGTAAAAATATATATCATGCCACCCCTGGCCTTCTAGTTTGCTGATCTTCTTCTTTCAGCTGCTCACAGGTGACCATCCGATTCCATTTCTTCATGTTTTCTGCATCTTCCACTTTCACACCAACCACCTGCATCTCCTCACCACATCCATAAACATCCTCTTTGACCTTCCTTTTCTCCTTTTGCGTGACAGCTCCATCCTCAACATCCTTCTCCCAACATACTCCAGGCTTCTTTCCCACCACCACACCAGCCAATCTCTCGCTTTACTCCCAGAATTCAAAGTTCATATCATCACTTCCACTCTTCAACCCTACCTTTTCACCTCCAGTCTCCAGACATGCCTTCCTCCTCCTCTTCTTCTTCTTCTTCTTGAACAGAGGTACCCAGGTTAATTGTCATGTCCCACCTGAGAACTGAACCCAGGACTCTCTTGCTGTGAAGCTACCCACTGCACCACTGTGCAGCCTTCACTGCCTCTATTTATTTATTTTTTTTATAAAGTTGGCCGCAGTTGCATTGTGCTATCACTTTCACCTCACAGTAAGAAGGTTCTCCTTTAATTCCAGCTGGGCTGGCCTGGATCCTTTCTGTGAGCATGTACTCCCTGTGTCTGCATGGGTTCCCTCCCTCAGCATGTGTGTGTATCTGGTATTGTAATATTGTAGTTTCATGCCCCTTTTTGCTTGTGATGAAGTGTGCTGGGAGATGTGGAATATAAGTCGCTCACATGTTGGTGGAACTTGGGCAAAACCACACAAAACCACAAAAAACTCACACAAAACTCACACAGCCTCCAAACAGGCCAGCCTGCATGCCACACCATAAATTCCTGATTGTAACTCTAAGCTGGAGACATGGACAAATGCACATTAAGCCCTCAGTAAGTTATTGGGCCATTGTTGGCTGTTTTTCCTAAAGTCCTCAGTGGGCCTCCATGATAATTCTGGCTTTATGGCCAACTAATCACAGCAACTTACATTTATCATGTATGTGCTGATCAGATTGACTGGTTGATCAGAAATGTTTTGAGAATTTTCAGACATATCATAGATTCCAGCTGTGAGATCCTTCAATAAGGGTAAAATGGTCTTCAGGGCTTGCAACCAAAGGATTCCTGGTTCAATCTGCTGAAATAATGTGGCAATTGGGGGTGAATGAACAACCCTTTCCCACTCCTGCATTTACAGCTGAACTGTCATTGGGTAAGGCATATTATGTTCCCACCGCCCCTGCTCCTGGTGTGTGTGTATGTGTGTGTGTGTGTGTGTGTGTGTGTGTGTGTTCACTACCAGTGTGTTTAGATGGGCTTATAGCAGAGGACAAATTCACTGCTCACTGTGTGTGTGTGTGCACGCGCAAGCTCAGATTTTAATTTTTAATTTAAATCATTTGCCCTGCTGGAGATTTTTAATGAAGACTAACTTGATACAACAGGTAGATAGTTCTCCCATCCTTGGTCATAATTTGATATCTTCTGATGTCCATCCTAATCCCTGAGAGCAACCTTCTGAATTTAGGACATCTATGCTCCCCTCTTCTGCTCAGTAACAGGAGGTGTGTAATTCAGTGTATGCAGGTAGACGTTCATAAGCATTTGGCTCACAACATGATTTCTCAAACGCAGGAAACTGAAAAGATTCTGGGTTTCTGGAAGATGTATTTTTGGAGATTTTATCAATCCTGTTAGTTTGCAGAAACAAAGTCCAAAGTGTTCATTATCAGTACTTATTTAGCATGCAAAGATGAGCCTTATCTGTGAAGGAAAGAAGCTTAATTTGTTTCGAGTGGATGTGGCTGTGTGTTTGAAAGATATCATCAGTCAGACGCAACATATTGTTTTCTGTTACTCAATATGTTCTGTTCACAGCGGAAGCTGTTCTCTGGTGATGCAAAGGACTTGCAGGATGCTGACACTTCATAATGGCTCTTTGGCCTTTCTTGAGTGAGTCCTGATCAAACTGCTGGAACCTAGTAAAAAACTAAATAGCTTATTTTTTGAAGCAGTCAATAAAAATGTAATTATGTGTCAATCATTTTCAGATATTTTAGTCTATCTTCTTGAAAGTAGTAAATAGTTGCTGTCATGGTCGATGGTGCTCTGGTCTGACTGAGCACACCTGGGCTCATGAGGGCACAGGTGTGCTTCATTGGGGGCTGAATTTATAAAAAAAAAAAAAAAATTGTATGGTATGTACTTGTCACAAGGGCTCTTAGTTTGTTACTTAGGTGGTACTAGCTAATCAGCAGTAACTGATCTGTGCTGGTTACCAAGATAATCTAATGTGGAAATAACGCACTGTTGTAAGTCGCTCTGGATAAGAGCGTCTGCTAAATGCCGTAATTGTAAATGTATAAGCCCCAATGAGTCAGAGCAGTGCGTCGGTAATTGAAGAGGCTTAGCCTCCATGGTAATAGTGGTGTTTAAGTTCTTTGAGTTTTGTTATGTTCAGTATGGTCAATAAAGTCAAGAACCAGACTCCCAGCTTCGCATCTATGTCCTACCCACAACACCCCAGTGTTGCAGTTGCTATTGTTATTATCATTTCTACAGCATGGAACTTTTATTATGGCATCACAGTAAATATATTTTATTTTTTTTAATTCAAGACAATCTAACATTTCGTATAGAAAGCATTTCGTACAAAGCAAATGCTCATTTGTCAGAGTGGACTAACACTAAAGGTTTTCAAACCACTACATGTATAAGTAGAGAGAATACAATGATGAAAAAAGACTATAACATAGCAGTACATTCTTTTGCTGTAGTATAAGAGCAAAATAAAATTCAACACAATAAAAGTCAACACAATTCCTGCCTTTGCATTAACATTTTGAATTCAGGTTTCACAGCAGTGCAGTTGCTGTGTAATGTCGCATTGTGTGAGATTATTTTTTACACATGTGGGATGGATTGCACAGGAAAGTTTGCAGGGATCAGGTGGGAGTTGTAGTTCATATCTCTGATGAGTCCGGCCTGGGGGTGCACTTCACGCATATCCATGTATTCTGCGTTCTTGTCTGCATTGTGCTGTTTCACTTTCTTCTGAAATAGATAAGTAGGTTATGAATAAGCCACAACATGTGTGCTCGGGTAAGTGGAATTAACCCTTTAAAAAGTATATGAACACTTAGGATGTGTAGGACTGATATTCATATACTTGCATATCTCTGGGCACTTGAAGCACTTGCCTACTCTTAAACATATTCAGAATAAGACTCTAAGGCTCTTACCTTGGGCTTGACCTGGTTTTGCCACAAAGGAAGGAGCAAACAAACAAACAAACAAACAAAAACAAAAAGTACAAAGGCAGATAAGGCAATGTTGCAATGTGGATGTATGTAACTTTTCATTCTTTTCAACTACATTGTCTAAAGTATGAATTTCATACCTTCATTGGGACATAAGTCAATGTGTCAAAGGTGGGTTCAAACTTACTGACCTGAAAATAAAGACCAAAATACAGCTTCTTGAATGATACGTAGCTTGAATTAAACAGACATTTAAAACACTAATGATTTATCTGGCTGTAGCTCAGTGGTATTAGAGGCCACAGAAATCATCTAATACCTGGAAAACCAAGGTGGACTTACCCTTAACTTCATATAGACAGCAGTAACACACAGGCTGTAGATACACAGCAGAATCACAAGCCCACTCAGAGCCCAGAGGAGAAGATAAGAAACATGTAGAAACTCAGTAGGGGTGCACTGATCATCAGTCATTGGTTCTTCACTTGAGGTAATTTCTGGTGGAAAAATTAACCCTTGAAAAAAGATGCAAAGACAAACCCATTACTTTGCCACTCTGTGCACTTAGCCACACTCAGTAAGTGTTCACTGATTACATTGCATACAGAGCATTTATATAATATACTCATGTAACTTAAATTTATAAAACGCACACAGTATAACATTTTCAAGGTGATTCAAAACAATATTCACAATTCATTTTTCAAACATCAATAAAATACATTTTATTTTGCTAGTAAGACTTTGAGTGAACTCACCTGGACACAGCTTAAATGGCTCCCCAGATTCATATTTGACAGGCAGTGGAAAACTTCGGAAAACCTTACAATGATAGAGTTTGTTCATTTCTTCAGCGGTTAGATTCTTCAAGGTGAACTTGAACTGGTTGTGGTTTCTAGTCCAGTTGCAAATAGAGTTTGTACTTGTTTCGCAAACCCTTTGTTTCTTAATATACAGCTGGGCACCCATTGTCCAGTCTGCCTCCCCCTCATGCTGGCATATGACGTTAACTGTGTCATTCATGTTCAAATTGTACTGCAGATAAGCAGTCACTTTAAATCCAGCTGTCCATGCTGATAAAACAAATCACAAAAATGAAAAATTTCATTAGTAAAGCTAATGAAAGTAGCATCGTCTTATACTGAAAATACTTGAAAAACAAATCCCTCATTAGGAAATAATGATTTTCTTTAAACAAATGTGCAAAAAATTTTACCACCCCTGCAAATTATTGTGAACATAATGTAACTGAAGCATCTTTCCTCATTGAAAGGTACATTTTTGTGTGTGGAAGCTGTAATTCTTTATTTCCTAATTAACCAGGGTACAAATACGAGGCAACACAGAGGCCAAATTCCACTAGAAATTCATCGTAACAGAAAAGATAAAAGAACACAAAAAAAAAATGAGGAAGACTTGTATTGATTTGACTCATGAATCATTATAAAAGAAAACACTCAAGGTGAATTTGGCATAAAAAGTAAGTACAGTTATAAAGAAAAGTCCCTTATACCAACTGGAAATACAATAGAGGTTCTGTGATGTTTTGGGCTGTTTTGGGCTGGGACTAGGCCCCAGGATCAAAAGGTTGTGGATTGAAATCCTGAACCAGCACTTTTCATTGAGGTACCCCTGAGCAAGGTACCATCCCTGCAGCTGCTCCCCGGCTGCTGGATATGGCTGCCCACTGCTGGATGATGTGTGTGTTTTTAAATGGGAAGAATACATCACAAAGACAAAAACAATCATTGTGGTTCACTGAGCACACGTGCTGTGTGCTCATTTTGACTATTAGTCACTTTCATAATTCAAATGGATAACGGGCCACGGATCAGGCTGGTGCCATGATCACCTCAGTCCCTAAACCTGAGGGCTGAGCTGGAGTGGAGAATGCTCAATAGATGGATAGGTGGACTGAATACTTGAAAACTGGAAGATCTTTAAAGAGTGATGGTTTAAATTGGCCTGTTCTATATTGAATAAAATGTTATAGGAGGGCAAAGGAAAGGGAACCTACTATAATGACTGTAGTGACATGCTGGTATATTTAAAATGAATAAGTTTGAATTCCATGCAAATATCATACATGTTTACGGATACCAAATGGGTAATTAAGTACATAGTGGACATGTCATGAAAACGCAAATTTATTTTAACGAAGACATTTCTAGAAGTTATTTTGTTTGGCATAGTTATAAGGTAGTGAATGAGGGAGTGAATGAGGGAGTGAATCAGTAGGTTGGTGTGTGTAGTGATCTACTTTTTTATAGAGTCTGGTTATTAGAGGTAGAGTGAAGTTTCAAATAATATTTTGCTTTCTAATTTTGTTGCTCCTGTCTGCCTTGGTCCTGCCTTGGTCCGCATTATTAGCTGTGCTCAGTCCTAGTTACCACAAATAGCTTAAAAAAAATACTTATATCATGTGAGATTCAGGACTGAGTGAAGATTTTGTTCAGCTATGTTCATAAAGTGAACTATAAATATAACTGCTAGTATAAAAATGATCAAAATGATTCATCTAAATGATTTCCTACTCAGTTAATGGGTAACAAATGGGTATCGATAAGGTCATGTGAATAAAGTGAATAAAATGAGTGGAACATACACACGTGTGGATTAAAAAGAAATGCTTACTTTTCTTCTACATTTTTATACGTGTTAGTAATTCTCACACCTGATGAAAAAAAAATCAACAGTACAGATTCCTGTTCACACATGATGCCAGTTTATCTGTTTTATGTTTTCAGAAACTAATATAAAAAGATGGAAAAAGAGCAAAAGGCAGTGTGTTAAAGAAGTGTGCTGTTCACATGTGATGTTCAATCTCTTACCTGTTTGAAGTGTAAGAAAAAGACTCAGTAGAAAGATCCTGACCGACATGTCAACTGCACAACGGAGTGAGTGTGTTTGTGTGTTTAACGCTCCTCAGCAATCTTTAACTGAAGTGAAAAAAACACAGGAAATGGCAGGAAATGGTGCCTTGATGTCTGATATATATTACATGACAGTGAAATAATTCACTGAATCTACAGGGTATCTTAAAAATAATGGCAACACCAAAGATATGAAGCACATCAAACAGTAATCATTTTCACCACTGTAGTTTTAATGCTCAATTTTATTTAAACTGACTTCCTTTTTTGTTAACTGGAAGTCGGTACAGAAGTATGTGGGTGGCTTTTATGAAATAAGTAGGCTGGAAGGGAAATACCTTACAAAACAGTTATTTTAAACACACACATTTTCCATATCCAACTAAACAAAAGTGTTGCACTCATTTTGTTTTTGGTGGATTTGGTTTGCAGAAGTACTGAGAAGTACATCTTAAGTATGTGTGTGTACTTGAATCTGTGTGTGTGTGTGTGTGTGTGTGTGTGTGTTATAATTGAACATATATGTATGCTTCTATCAGTCAGTCAGTCAGTCAGTCAGTCATTTTCTGCGCCGCTTGTCCTAATTAGGGTCACGGGGGGGTGCTGGAGTCCATCCCAGCTCACACAGGGTGAAGGACAGGGACACACTCTGGACACACTCTGTGCTTCTATCAGTACCTTTTATAAATTATCAGTGGGTATGGCTGTGGTTGAATGCCAGATCTTTCTTGGGTTTGTGTGTGTGTGTGTGTGTGTGTGTGTGTGAGCATTTCCAGATCCCCCTGAGAATGGGTCCTACCGTGAAGTAAGAATCACTGTAATCTACAAAAAATAATGTTTTCCAGACAGCAGTTAAACATTTTAAATAGGTATACTTTTGTACATTCTTATCAATTATAGTTTGTAATAGAGTGTCAGAAAACATAACCAGGTCTTTTTAAAATAACTCTCATGCTGGGTGTTAACTGCAACAACAGAGCGCTCCCTCCTGTCCACTTACTTACTACGTCTTACTGCTTAAGAGATATGCGTGTCTACTGGCCCCGGGTCATTTTGCGTGGTTTGTTGCTTAAATATTTTGTTCCTGTTTCTGTTTGGTTGTCTTGTTGTAACTTGCACTACAGAGATCCTTGCAATGCCACACTGTTGAAAACCTCATATCTAAAAAATATATACTTCAATCAGTCTATACTATGCTATACCATACTATATGTAGATGATCATGTGTATTTGTGTAATCAGGGAGGGTGTGGCCTAGGGAAATCAACACCTCATATCAAGGTGTGCAGTATTATTAGGCAGCTTAGGGGAGTGCTGGTGTCCAACCCAGCGCACACAGGGCAAGGACGGGGGACGCACCCTGGACAGGTCGCCAGCCCATCGCAGGGAGGACGGCACCTTGCTCAAGGGTACCTCAGGGCAACCTATTGGGAAGGGGCTCGAACCCCCGATCCTCCGATCGTGCGGCCAACGCCCTAACCACTAAGCCACTGCTACCCCAAACATTTTGGAATCTGTAAAAAAAATAGTCTTTGTTCAAGGTTCTCCGAATCGACATTCATCTATAAAAATCTCATCATATCCTTCTGAATCCTTGGTGCACACTTGACATTCTCCTTCTACTCACCCTGCAGGTCTGTAATGCCTCAGTGAGAAATAAAATATTTGAAAGACTTGCCAGAAGAATGACTTTCTGGACCACATTGAGAAGGAAAAGAATGCAGTCCCAATTGTGAAACATCATGATCCTTGGAAACTTGTTTAAACATAGTACTGTGCAAAAGTTTTAGGCAGGTGTGAAAAAAAGCTGTAAACAAAGAATGCTTTCAGAAATATAAATAATGATTGTTTATTTTTATCAATTTCCAAAATGTAAAGTGAGCGAACAAAAGAAAAATCTAAATCAAATCAATATTTGGTGTTACTACCTTTTGCCTTCAAACCAGCATCAGTTCTTCTGGCCCCCACAGAGCCCTGATCTCAACATCATCCAGTGTGTCTGGATTACATGAAGAGACAGAAGGATGTGAGGAAGCCTACATCCACAGAAGATCTGTGGTTAGTTCTCCAAGATGTTTGGAACAACCTACCGGCCGAGTTCCTTCAAAAACCGTGTGCAAGTGTAACTAGAAGAACTGATGCTGTTTTAAAGGCAAAGGGTGGTCACACCAAATATTGATTTGATTCAGATTTCTCTTTTGTTCATTCACTGCATTTTGTTGATTGATGAACATAAATGATGAACACTTCCACTTCTGAAATCATTCTTTGTTTACAGCATTTTTCCACACCTACCTAAAACATTTGCACAGTACTGTATATGTGTGATAAAATAATGCAGGACTTTTGCACGTTTGATGGTGAATAATGCAGACATGTAGTAGGCACTGTAGTTAACTGGTGTGCATGATTTATCAACATGAAGTACTTAAATTCAAAGAATACACTAGAGTAGGTGATATTCATTCACCTCTTATTTCTTTTTTCCTTTCTTGGCCTGCTGACCGTGTTAATGTTCTACTGTTTTTTTCCGTTTCTGTCAAATTCTGTTTTCTTGTGACTGTCAAAATTGTTAAGGTAAGCTGCTTGCATGTTTGTTCTGTAGTGACCCAATTGTGGTCAGGATGTTTGTGGTGTAGCTCAGATGAGATAAACGACAGCAAATATTTGTGTGAAAGGTCCATCTCACATCCTGCTGAAAGTGTTAGGTTTGCTATAAAATAAAATCTTTTATTATTATTATTTTTTTTTTTTTAAAAAGCACACATTGTTTTGGGCCCAAATAGAAAACTCAGAATAGACACATGGTAAAGAGCTGTCTTTGTCGAGATGATCTACAAGATGCTATTTCATGCAGCGGAGAGATAATGCTGTTTTGCACTTCTGTGATTTGTTGCGCTGACACACTGAATAAGCTTTCAGTGATAGATTGATAAGTGGAATGTAAACTAGTAGGAGAGCTGGGGATTTACTGTACCATGTCTACATTAGAGACGGCAGGAAAACCTTGGGTGCAGGCATCCATATGGATGGAGTCCATATGTAATTCCTTGAAGCCCCACCATGCAACACACGGCTTTTTAAGATCCGCTGCAATTGTCTTGGTGCCAGAGACACCAGCACACCATCAGAGGTCTTGTGGAGTCCATAGCTTGACATTTTGGAGCTGTTTTGATAACACAGAGGGACCAACACATCATAACGCAGATGGTTTTAATCTTATGTTTGATCACTGAATGGTGACCACAGTCCAAAAAGTAACTGTGGGCAAAATGATAACACTTATTGTGATACATGTGATGCACACAGAGAACCTCAAATAATCTTCTAGCAAGGAAAATAATCTTACTATTTTCCCTGAGATGATTTCTTCTTTCACAAAGAATTGTTAGGTCATTTTTTTAAATTATTTTTTAATAACAGTTACCATAATCAGCCCGACTGAGACATTTTGCCTCACTATGTTATGTCTGTGTATATTTGGCCTTATTTTATTGTTATTGTATTGCACGAAACAAGTACAACTTTTTGATTTCCTTTATCAGGTTGCTCTGGCTAATGTGTCAGAATTTTGAAATAAAATGTTTATTATTTTTAATTTTTATTCAGTAAAATATTTACTGAAATTAAGGTGTAAAGACCAAACTTAAGCTAAATATCTGTCAAAGGGGTCAGGAAAATACACTTATTAAACCCCTCAAAATAAGCAATCGAGTTCTTCATGTCACCTTTACAACTAGTAAGTAAAAATACGTAAAAATAGTACTTAGTACTAAATAGTATTATACTAAATAGTACTTTAAACTTGAAATATTTAAGACTAAATATGTGAGATTGTTTTCACACACAATGATAATCTCTTGCCGAGGTATCCTCTCTCGATGCTCTGACGTGGCAGTCCTGGCTAGGGAATGGCACACCAGGACCAGGAAGGGAATCACCCTCCTGTCCCGATCCAGGGCTCTCCTGATTGTTTCCACTATTTTTTCTCCTCCTGTTGATGGCTCATCATCGTCATTAGCGTCTTCTGGCAAAATGTTTCTGAGAACTAGAATACAGTGGTTAAGGTGACACCAGATAGTACTACTTTACATTTGTATTGCTGTAATGACACTTACCACCTTATGAGGACCAGTCCATCTTGGTTCATTCCACTTCCTCCTAAAAACTCTTATGTATACCAGGTCTCCTGGTCTTAGCGGGTTCACTGACTCCTCTTCTGGTTCTGGAACATACCTCTGGTCCTGCTGTTAAATAGCTCTATGTACAGCAATTAATTGTCTCACATATGCTCTCAGCTCTGCTTCCAGTTGTTCTAGAGGAGGTCCCTGATAGGGTTCTGTCAGATGGGGTACAGGCATATGTATACCAGTAAGCATCTGATGTGGAGTCAGATGAGTTGTTCTGTTAGCTTGCACTCGATAATGCATCAAAGCTTGTCTGATTCTCATTTGTTGTAATACCTTTTTAACAGTCTGTTGTATTAAAGCTGATCCATTGTCAGAACTTATCTGTGATGGAATTCCAAACCTTGGGATGTCTCTCTTGCCAAAAACTTTATAACAGTTACAGCACCTTTCTCTTGGGATGGGGTTGCTTCCACCCATCTGCTAAATCTGTCAATAACCACAAGCATGTACCTGTATCCTCTCACCCTTTTAATCATGTCCACATAATCAATCACCAGATGTTGAAACGGTTCAGTAGGTACTGGTATGTGTCCAGCTGGGGTAGTAATCCCCTTCCGCACATTATTCTGAGTAAATATGGAGACCAAAATCCTTGTTTCTTTATTGTTCTCACCACTTCTCCTCGAGCACAATGAGCATTCGTGTTTAGTATTGTTAGTAATGTGTTAGGTGCAATCAACAACCCTTCATGATTTCTCCTTAAACCATTTCCATCTTGTTTAGTTCCTCTGTTACTTCACATAGTCTTTTCATACAATGTTGCTTGTCACTGCATCTCTACCATCCAGTGTGGTTATAGGCTCTATTGCTATCATGCCATCACAGGATCCTCACACTTAAAAGCCTTTTTAGCTGCTTCATCAGCCAAGTTATTTCCTCTTATCACATATTATTGTCATTTCCTTGACATCTAATTATTGCCAACCAGGTATTCTACCTGTGGTTGTCAACATTGCAACTTTGCTTGTGACACTTTATGTTCCCCCTCATTTTTTGAGAACTTTAAGAGATTATTTATGACATTGTTTTGCTGTCGGGGAACATAAGATTAAATCATCAACTTACTGTAGCATTGTGCTGTTTAGATCTAGTTCCTCTAAATCCTGTCTCAAGACTTGATTAAATATATGGGGGGAATGTCTGAATCCTTGTGGCATCTGGTGCAATGTTCATAAGCAATGTATGTGGATTGGGCCCTTCTGCTTGCCAATCTTCTACTGCTGCTTTTACTGCATTCGTGCACCAATCGCCACTTAATTTTTTGTAATGGGACCATAGGAGTGTTACATGGGCTTCTCATTTCTATAAGTACTCCTGCTGCTACTAGCCCCATTATAGTTCTCTCTATTCCCTGCTCAGCTTCTGGATTAATGGATATTGAGCTCTCCTAGGTAGTTGTGCTCTAGATTTCAATGTGATCTGCACGGGTGAAGCTGATTTTACCAGTCCCACATCTGTCTCATGCTATGACCACAGTTCTTCAAGAACTTGCTTAATCATTTGTTTCTTCAGGGAATCTTCTTCCTTCAGCTGTGCACTCATTCACTTCCAGACATCATTATTTTCAAAGCTTGGGATTGCAACTACCTGTGGTGTTGCTCTCATTTACAATTCACACAACACTTTGATCATTGAATTATCATCAGCACACAGTATCAATGGATTTTGTGTCTTCTTCCACTTTAGTTCCTCTGCCCTCTTAACCATGTGTCCCAATTCCTTTGACTCATATCCTTCATTTATTAGCAATTTCACCTGTGGTCTTGCTCTTTCAGCATCATACCACTTCTTGATGAACTATTCCACTTGAAGTGCTGCTCCTTCTGTCCCGATCACCACACTTCTAGCTATAAGACTAACCTTTGTTCTTGTCGATCTTCTAAGCCACTCTTCCTCCAGCTTCTCATCCTGACCTTTATCATAAATCATAGTCATCAAGTGATATTCTAATCTGGGATATCTTGCTTTAGGAATCTGTGCTGAAATAAACTTTCTCCATAGCCTCATTATTTCCTGAGCTGGTTTTTCTTTCTCCTAACCAGTACACATTAGCTTCCTTTCCTAATGCCGCGCTCATCTGAACACAGACTGCCATTTAATCCACATAAACTCCATCAGGTGTACAATAAATCTTGAATCCTAACTGGCACAAAACATTTCTCCCTAATGCATTTACTGGAGTTTGCTCTGAGACTAAAATAGGTCAAAGAGGCTGTGCATACACATTGATGACTGGAAATGAGGGAGTTTTTTACTCTAATGGTTGTTGGACTCCATCCAATTGCTGATCACAGGTTTTGGTGTCACTAGCATTTGAGATGCCTGCAAAGTCTTTTCTTCCACAACTGCAGCTTGAGTCTTTTGCTCCTTTTTCTTCACTTTTCTTGTCAGTTCTCCTAGTTGGAGCTGTTCCACCTTTCCCAACACTTGTCTCTCTTGTTCTTTGGTTCGTTTCTTTATCCACAGCATGTGGGCCAATTTTCTTGTTCACTGCTTCACAAACCCTTACTCCTTCTAACGTATTTATGACAATGTTCCTCTTTCTTTTTCTTGCTCTAATTCTGCTTAATTATTATTGAAAAAAATATACAAAAATAATGTCACACCTTTATAAGACCTTCAGTTAAAATTCACACATCACCCTTAAGTGCGCACAAGCACAGACACAGACACAGACACACAGATACGCTTCTTCACACATTCTCCTTTCTTCTCCTTCTCCACTCTCCAGCAAAATCAGAAAAAATAATGCTCACCTTTAATGTTCTGTGCCAGATCAGCAGCGGCCCAGGAAGCAGCGCCGAACCAGGAGCCTTTGTGGCCTCTTGTCAGTCCTGCCAACTACACCAATTTACTATGTTGTGGAGAACTGAAGTGTGAGCCTAAGTCAGAAACTTTTTCTAAGTCAGAAATCAAACAAAGTTAAAGAGATGCAGCAAAACCACTTCACTGAAGAGTTCCAGCAGACGTGGTCCAGCGGGAGCAGCTCCAAATGCTCATCCCAACCTCAGGTTTTAAATACACTTCAAACACCTTTGACCTCCTATGTAATTTACAAAAATCCATCCCATTAATAGTTTTCCACCAATAATATTTAATGTTGTCATGGTCAACACCTCTGTGTCCCCTCCTTTACCACTAAGCCAACAATAAACAAAAGTTTTCCCACTATTGGCTTTCTATCTTATCCGCTACCAGCATTTCAAGGTTGTTTCCCATCGAGTTCTCAATTATTAAAGTGACTGTTTGCTGCTGGCTATCTTGTGGGAACTATTGTTTGACTAAAAATGTAACTGTTTGCTGCTGGTTATCTTCTGGGAACTGTTTGCAGGTGCAACGGCTTGCTTTCTTGTGGGAACTCAGTAATGTGAGACAATGGACAAAAGTAAAAGAATTTTTAATATACTAAAAGATATTTAGTTATAAGGGCATGACCGTTTCAAGAGATTTTAAGTACAGTTTGTTGACCCTATTTTCAGATATTTGTTGTCTAATACAAGCATTTTTTGCAGCAGGTCCTCTTCAGATGCAAAATATATGTCAACAGTATTTCTAGAAGATAACTGGACATTAACTGGACATGTCACAGTAACTAACTGGAGGGTAATCAGACATTGGACAGAGGGTAATCCTTTGGACATGTCCAAATCAACACAACCTCGCTTCTCTAATATTGTGTCCTAAACATTTACATTTACATTTACAGCATTTAGTAGATGCTCTTATCCAGAGTGACTTCCATGTCCTAATTACAGGGACAGTCCCCCTGAAGCAACTCAGGGTTAAGGGTGTTGCTCAGGGACCCAGTGGTGGTAGTGCTAGAGGTGGGATTCGAACCTGGGACCTCTTGAGCCATAGGTCCACAGGCAAGTACTCTACCACTAGATCACCACCACCGCCAAAACATCCAACCTGAGCTGTCCCTCTAATATTCTCATTTCTAATCCTGTCCATGTTCATCACACCCACTGAAAATCTCAGCATCTTTAACTCTGACACCTCCGGCTCTGCCTCCTGTCTTTTCATCAGTGTCACCGTCTCCAACCCATACAACATAGCTGGTCTCACCACTGTCCTATAAACCTTCCTTTTACTCTTGCTGGTACGTGTCTGTCACAAATCACTCCAGCCACTCTTCTCCAGCCATTCCAACCTGCCTGCACTCTCTTCTTCACCTCCCTTCTTTCAATTGTTAATTTTTTTTCATTAAAAATTGTATATGTGATTAATTTCTGATATTCTATTCATATAAACATGCAATATATAAATGCAATATATAATTCATGACCTGTTGTAAGTGTCGGCCAAAACATTTAATTTACCAGAGTGAAGATAAAGTGAAAGTGACTATTCTCATCATTGTGAGTACACAGCACAGCACACAGTGAACCACAACAAAATTACACCTCTGCATTTTACCCACACACTCAAACACGTGCCGCAGGGAGTAGCTATTGAAAGTGTCGGGGAGCAGTGTCAGGGACAGTACCTTGTTCAAGAGTACCTCAAGGCAATCTACTGGTTTGAGATTCAAACCCATGACCTTCTGATCCTGGGGCCAACTCCCTGACCACTAGAATTGTGAAAGTTAACACGGGCAGCGGTAATTAGTGGTTAGGGAGTTGGCCACAGGATCGGAAGATTGTGGGTTTAAACCCCTCACCAGTAGGTTGCCCTGAGGTACCCTTGAGCATGGTACCATCCCTGTCACTGCTCCCCAGGAGCTTTCAATAGCTGCCCACTGTTGCACAGTGTTTGCATGGGTTAAATGCAGAGGTCCAATTTCGTTGTGGGTCACTGTGTGCTGTGCTGTGATCTCACAATGACAAGGGTTGTCACTTTCACTTTTTTCACTTTCACTTTCAAAAGTATTTCATACCAAGACATATCAACTGGTCTGTTTATCATGACATTTTATGACGACATAAAGAGCAGCTGGCATTTTCAAAGTCCAACCATGAAAAAAATACACTGATATATGGAAGGTAAATAATGTTTATAAAATACTGATTGATTAGGGCAAATCCTAAGCTGAAAAACAGGCTCCACACGGAGAGGTTTAGTGTAGGTCAAACAGAGGACCTACACCCAGCTGTTTATTTCACAAAATGCGTGGGTTTACCGGTAGACCCGTGCTGTAGGTGCTATAAAACTGTGATCACCGTGTTAGAGGTGAGAATTCATCGTGAGCTGCATGTTGATTCATACAGACTTTAAATGATGAGGATGTTGTAAATGAGCCTCTTTGATTAATGTTAATCTCTGTGGTCACTTATTGCATCAACAGACTTTCTGAGGCGGTGATACCCCAGCTTTGTTTCTGACATCACAAAACCAAGGTCATCCCTCCCCTTTCGTAGTTGTTGATTTCCTCTTTCATCAAGCTCACTCATGTCAGTTTCAGGAGGTATGATGGAGTCAGTGCATGAGTTATTACTTCTTACAGGAAACACACACACACATGTTTAGTTTGACAGAGTTTACTTGACTTACAGGACAGTTCCTGCCAATATTCAACATCTGGTACACTTCCATAGGAAACAACAGATCACATAATGTTTCTTTTCCAACTGAAAATTAGAATGACATTTCACAAGAAACTACACAAGGACTGGTGAAAATATTGCTTCTAATGTTCTAGTGCACACAGTTTGCCTTAAGCCACACCTACAAAAGCAATGAATCATTTACAGCGTTTTTTACAGCAGTCCAGCACGTGGTTTGTTTGAAGTTCAAACTGTTTTTTCTTTAACCAAAGTAATCGATTGATGTTATAGTCATTTTACTGATGGAACTAAAGTAAAATATCATATGTTCTGTTTATCAGAGCTCCATGCATAATAGTTTTTCATATCACTTTAAAATATGATGCAACATCTTAAGCAAAGTAAGTAAACCTGATTGTCATTTTTCAGTTTAAAAAGTAGGCAAAAAGTGAAGAACATGATATTGTTCACAATGCAATTAGAAGTTCATCCACTCAAAAGTTTAGCTCAACCAAGTCAGCTTCTTTTTGTAATTTAAAATGTTATAAATATATTTACTGTGAGATGAAGGCCTCAGCAGATGCATGCCTTAAAAAAACATTAAGTAAACCTTAATTTTACTTTTAAACAAAACAGAAGCTGGTTTGATAACAATAAAAAATAGTAATACGTCTAATAATGCAAAATTATCATCAACGAATCCTGGATGTATCACCAGAAGTTACTGTAATTGCCTTTCTGTGGAACAATTTGAGGCATGCGATTGGACTTTGATGGGGTCAGGATCATATTCATTACCTGCACATAAAAACAAAAACAATGTAAGAAGAAAATTGGATCAAATGGTTATTCATCTACCTTTTATTATACTGCAGTTCAGGTTCTCATAGTATTAAGTAGGACAAAAATGAAGTTTTTTAGTCTAAGGATGCTGAGATGGTAGACTGTGCTTGCACAACTGCAAGAAAATACAGACATCAGCAGAACTTGGTTTTTGTAAGCGGACTGTAAGTAAGTGTTGAATCTACAAACAATTACCTGTAGAATGAGGATGAGGGTGGTGGTTATAAGAACTGCACAAATAAGAATAAGGGGTAATGAAGTGGTTTGGATGGGTGTGACCTCTGGGTTGCTCTGGATTTTGGCCTGCGTGTGTTCGGAGTGGCAGTTTGGTGTTTCTGGAATGGAAAAAAACATGACAGGAAATACATTAGAATTCAGTCTCGACAGTTCTTGCTGCACGACAAAAGGTGTTATTCCATGTAGATGGAAAATGACATTTTCTAAACAAAGGCTTTAATTCACAGATCAAAAATATGATCAAAGTATCCACAGAGCTATTGACGTCAAAGCCAAGCTGAACAATTCTAGTGATTTGTCTCCACTTAGAGGCTGGGGAGGCCCCGTTTCCACTGCAGCAACCACAACCTTCACAGTACCCATCAGCGTCCTACCATCCTACCATGCACTTTGCCTCCCTCTAGAGTTGGCACAAGGCATGTTTCTGTTTACATACAGAGCTGCCATTGTTTATTTCAATAGTAAATTGTAACATTTTGTGGTTCACAGACAACCATACTGGTGTCATTTACCCTCTGTATGTCACCTCGACCCTCGTTGCTATCTTTTATTACATGACTTTAGAAATAATTTACTATAAGCTATTCAAATTTTGTGTACAAATGCAAACATAAACAAATACGCCTCTAGAATCATTATGACTGGTACGACAGGTCAGCTCGCTTTTGACATATTTTACACAGCAACATCTTTACACAGGCATATTATAGCTTTTTAGGTGCATGTAACCATATTTTATAAAGTGGCCAGAATTTACAAAGCTAAAGGAAATCATCCTAAAATTCAGCTTTAGGGAAGGGTGCACTAAAGCTGTGCTGACCCATCCATTTACTTCAAGAGCTTTTTTCAATTTGGCTAAAAAATGCTTTTTTTTTAACAATAAAAATGAAAAAACCTAGTCTCTAATTAGCAAGGTTTTCTGTGACTATGAGTTGTTCCTTTAAAAATGCACATATATTGTTTCTCTCTTGTGTATTATTGCAGCGGCTGATAGACAAAAGGCCCTTAAACTGATGTTTAGGTGAACAGGTAAGCAGCTAGCCAAACAGAAATATACAGAAACAGGTCTCTTACCTGGAACATAAACCAGTGTTCCATTCCCAAACTTGCTTAGGCATGGTGGTGGAAAGATGACAACCACTTGGCATCTGTAGAGGTCAGTGTCCTCCCCCTTTAAACCAAAGATAGTCAGGTCCACTCTGCCTTTGCTCACATTGCCTCTGCAATTCATTTTACCATCTGCCTCAATTTGGGAATCTGAGGTGTTGACAAAGGCACTGCAGACTTTTTCTTCTCCATACAGTCCCTTATACAGAGACACTTGCATGTTCATTGGCTGTAGCTTGTACTTGAAAGTGCAATGCAAAGACGCCTGGCCCTGACTGGCCACCACGTAGTATGGCTGTGAAACACTCAGGGCTGGAGAATGAAAAAGAAAAGGAAAGTTAGTGTTAGTGAAGGTCATTATTTTTGTGATAGAACACCTACAGATAACATTCCAGGTACTCACCATTCCCCAGTGGGATACCCACGATCATTGTGACCAGGATGGCAATCATTGTGTAACTCCAGTGGATGTGCCCAATGTCTTTTTATGCTTGAAAATCTTCAAACTATTGTGGAAACCTTTGTGACATCATTACTGTGGCAGGAAACCTCAAGCTGACGGTAATTGCCCGAATTGAGACTGAATTTTTTGCATTTGCATGATATATGCAGTGCACGTTTGCTGCTAACTGAAGGGAAAATGTTGAACGTGCAAGTGCAAAAAACAACATATCAGCGAAATGAATAAACCCAGTATGAGCTCAACTCAGATAGCCACTCAACTTAAGTCAGATTGAAACTCTGATAACCAAGAATGGAAACAAATATTGGTATTTCTGTGAAACACTTGTTGCTAAGTCATGAAATGTATTATTTGACTGTACACGTTGAGTATGCTCATATTGTTTTTCAGGACTTGTATTATAGCATGCCACAATTGTGCTGACGCTGTATTCTTCAGAAAAATGCATTATTACTGAGATGAGACATCAATGAGTTGCGGTCATGAATCGTATTTATTTTATTTAGATTTTCGTTGTGATACGGCACAATGTGTAATCAAAACCAAGATGAAGATGAGCACATTTTGTTTTATTCAACATGGTCTTAACAAGATATCCACAATCTGCACAGATGACTTTCGTATTAGAGTGCTGTTACATTTGCAGATATGATTCACACCGCTGACTCTTATGTTTCATTATTCAGAGCTTTTTTTCATCTTTAATGCCACTGTATTTGAAGACAATTAATCATAACTAAACATGTAAGAATGCATAATATAAATGCATTTATTGGATTAGATTAAATTGGATTGGATTAAATTGCTCATATAGTAAATAACAGTAAATACATTTTATTCATTTCATACAGTAGCATTTCAGTGGTCAGTTGTCTTTGTATTATATAATAGTAGATCACTGCTCTTCCGTGAGCACATGTTTCTGGTCTCTTGTTCAGTAACAGATGCACAGGTAGACAGTGATGGGCAGCTGGAGCCGAATGATGAAGTCATCTGACTCTTTTGAATTCTCCTGGCTTTGTGTTGTAGTAATCACTCTGATATGTCTCACCATGCTTAAGTTTCCACTGGTTCAGAAACAAGAAACAACAGTTTTTAGCTTTTGAAGAGAACAATCCTTTGGCATTGAGTGTAATTCACTTTTTGAATTGGGGTATGAAATACATACACATACACATATACACATGTACCACAAAAACATTTGTGTTTGCAAAATCGGTTTGTATGGTGTGTGTGGACTCACTCCAAAGGAACAGGTGAGAAGTGTGACAATAACGTTGTACAAGGCGAATAACACACAGCCCACAATCAGCATCAGGCAGGACACACACCTTCCGTTATGTGGACCGCATGGAAATGATTCTAGTGGTCAAACAAAATACACCATAATCATTTTTAGTAAAAACTAAATCTTCATTTTATCAAGTTATAGCTGCTTCCAATATAATCTGACAACTGCTCCTTATAAGGTGTGAAAATGTAATGATGGGCGAATGGAAATTTCTTAATATTAGCAACAGAATTTCATTTTTTTCAGATGAACTTTTTTTAAGATTGTAGTTTTTGGTGATTAATGTTGTGTTTAGACGCTGGCAGTATACTGTATGTGTGTATGTTCGTGTATGTGTAAAAGTAGCTTTAAAAAAAAATTATATAATAGCTCGTTTTGCAGCATATATACTGGTCAGTTTTTTTCATGTTCAAAGAGTGTATAGAATCAGATTGGGTAGATGCATTTTTTTTACTTTGTCAGTTTATATATTTGATTTTGAATTGAACTCTTCCAACTTGGCACAGCAACAGATCAATATATATAATATATATATATAATATGTATAATATATATAATATAATGTAATTAAATTTATAGAGACAATAATCTTCTTGGATAATGTCTTGGATAAAGTCTATATAAAAGTCTTTATCCAAGAAAAGAATTTCTAATAAGATAATTTCTAATTGTTAATGTAGTTAATGAATAGTTGGTTTTGGATTTTTGAAACAAATAAACAATAAAATGTAAATGAATAACCAACAACAACAAAAGGTTTTGGAATGACTATATATACAGAAATATAAATAATGATTTTTATTTTGATCAATTTACAAAATGCAAAGTGAGCGAACAAAAGAAAAATCTGAATCAAATCAATATTTGGTGTTACTACCTTTTGCCTTCAAACCAGCATCAGTTCTTCTGGCCCCCACAGAGCCCTGATCTCAACATCATCCAGTGTGTCTGGATTACATGAAGAGACAGAAGGATGTGAGGAAGCCTACATCCACAGAATATCTGTGGTACGTTCTCCAAGATGTTTGGAACAACCTACCGGCCGAGTTCCTTCAAAAACCGTGTGCAAGTGTACCTAGAAGAATGGATGCTGTTTTGAAGGCAAAGGGTGGTCACACCAAATATTGATTTGATTCAGATTTCTCTTTTGTTCATTCACTGCATTTTGTTGATTGACTCTTTTGCATTAGTACTGTATATATATATATATATATATATAATCTTAATATCATGTATAGTATATATTTCTATATAGTATACATGATATTGCAAAATACAGATGATAATTCATGCTATCCATTTTTGTAATACCTTTAACAAGTAGCAGTGTGTAGTTTTTCCTGAGGCCGTAGTACCATTCAGTGCGCAGTAGTACAGACCCACATCATTAACTTCAGGTGCACTTATCATATAATGCACTGTGTTATTCTCTACAAACACATGAAATCTGTGCTTGGGCTGTGAACCATCTACCTCGTGGTATCCTACTGAAGTCAGTTGAGAAGAGATATTTCTTTGTACAGACTGGAGCGAATATTCTCCTCATTGGCACCCAGGTTCACAGGTGACTCCAGCGCTTGCCATCTTCAGTGCCATTTCAGTATTGTCAGGTTCATACCTGAAAACAGAATAGAACCTGCTGTTGTAACTGTATAAGGTGATGGCAAAAAATGTAAGGGATGTTTTTATAGTGTCAGGATGTGGTCTGTCACCACCCTCCCCCTCCTCTCTGTTTATCTCTCACATGCACTGTTTTCTTTCAATTTGCGTACGTAGCCTATTAGTTCATTTAGTTTAAAAAGACCGTATTTTATGCATAAATGCCAAAGTTATCTAGATAAACATGAAAGACCACAGTTTTCTGGTCGAGATCCTCGTTACTGACATCAAATGAGGTTAACTCATTAAGAACAGTGATTAAACACAGTCTTCTCACTTCATGTTGCCCTTCCCTGCATCTGGTCATCAGTAACTCTTATTGCTGTGGCGTAAGCACTGATCCATACACTGAATAAAGTAATACCACCAACCTTCTTCGCACTTTTGTTTATTCCTGGGTTGCTGGGTGTTTTCAGGAAATGTCGGTTGAAAAGATTGGCAGGATTGCAGTGATGCGAATGATCCTGTAGTCACATCTCTGCGCCTGCTGTCGCTTCAGAAACAGCAGCAGAAGCCGTGGCACCTGGTTCCTGTTCTAGACGACGCACGGGGGGAGGACATGTTGAGAAACCAACAGAGGAGGTGAACTGGACAGCATCAAAAGACGGTGGTTCTGGCAAAAGAACAGAAAGGCAAAATACGCACAGAAGTCTCACTCGTACTTGAATTTTAAACTCTTTTTCTTTGCAGCAAAATCATTCAAAAAAGTTTCATTATGATTTAAGAAAAAAAGCAGAGGAAGAAGAAAACAGGCAGCATGTTTATGAATACATGAGTATGAATGTGACTGTAATGTACGATGAACATAATTTTAAGTGTAATTTGAGAGAACAACTTGACCCACTCTTTTTCTATTTTCCATCATTCTTGTATAAGTATGTCTCCTAGCTTTGAAGGAGTCCTGTGGGGACAGAAGACCTTTTGTAATGAGTCACTACTTTCCACTTTCTTTTTCTCATCTATATACAGAAATTTCCTTTTTTCAGCTTAAAAAAGCAACTCTGTGCAGTTAAGAAATTAAGTGTAATTAAATTAAAAGAAATTAGTTTAATTTAAAAATGACAACTAAAAACATTTTTAAAAATAGTTCATACAAAAACATTGCAGTAAAAAGTTACAGAAGAAGCACTCAAAACAGAGATGTACAAAGATGGTTTTCATTTTTGTAAAAAAAAAAAAAATAAATATATAACAACTATATATAACAAAAGGTTATATAAATAACATATATAAATATATATAACAACATAATATATATATATATATATATATTTTTTTTATATATATAAATGCTTATATATATATATATATAAAAGAATTTTTAAAAGCTTAATAATTCTAAGAAAAAAACTTTACATATATATATATACACACACACATACACATCTATATATATGTGTGTGTATGTATATATGTATAGTTTTTTTTCTCCAAAAATTATTTAAGCTTTAAGCTTTAAAAATATTCTCAAACTTGATTTGCAAAGATGATTTTTGTACATAGGTATTTATTTTTCTAAATTAAAAAAAGTATAGTGCTTTTTTAGAATCTTTATTTGGAAGACTGTTTATGACTGAAAAAATCAAATTATTATTGTGAAAGAATGAATGCACACATGAGTGGTGGCAAAGCCCACAGCCCTGAGCTGTGGTGCCACAATATATATGTATTTATATCTACATTTACATTTGCGGCATTTAGCAGACACTCTTATCTAGAACGACTTCCATGTCCTAATTACAGGGACAGTCCCCTGGAGCAACTCAGGGTTAAGGGTCTTGCTCAGGGACCCAGTGGTGGTAGTGCCAGGTGGGATTCAAACCTAGAACCTCTTGAGCCATAGGCAAGCACCCTACCACTAGACACACCACAACATATATATTATATTATTAATATACATTAATGGGCTTGGCTGTGGGCTTTGTACCCTTCATGCTGATATTTAAAACTATGAGTCCATCTATCTACTTCATCTATACAGCATGCAGACAGAGGGAAAGGGTATTTAGGTAGATAGATAGACAGAGATGTATTTGAAAGATAGATAGATAGGATAGGATAGATAAGACAGAAAGACAGACAGACAGACAGACAGACAGACAGATAGATAGATAGATAGACAGATAGATATTAGATAGATAGATAGATAATATTTCTAACTCACCCACTCATTTTCTTTGCTGTTTAGTTAGTGAGAGGGCCCTGACTCAGACCATACGCATTACTGGAGGCTTTAGATGAGATCTTGAAGGTGTTGAGGATTTGATTGCAACCAAAGGAGCAACACCAATCGAAAGCGTTTCTAGAGGCATTAGGCTCTGTCTTGCAATGACGCATCCTTAGAGGCAGCGCCTTCAGATTATATCTATGCATTAACAAAGCTCTCAATTTAATACTTGATTCAGGAGGAGTGTGTGACTGTAGTTTCACTATAAATATTCATCAAATACATATAGATGCAAACACAATGCTGAATATTCAGTGTTTATGTCTAAAATAAAGTATGTTTAAAGGGCAAGGTCATATTTCAAAACATCAGCAGAGCTGTGATAGTGCTTTTTTATTGAAACCCACATGGAGCTCCTGCAGAGGCTGCAGAGACAGCACCAGATGAGCTGAGATCGCAGTGGTCTCAGTTTGACTTTGTGAGGTGAGGACTCATCATGTGTGTTTCATGTGGTTAGTCTATACCCTCTGATCACAACCACTGTTGTGCTCTTGTCTTCCCCTACATATAGGCTGCTCATATTACAGCCTTGAAGCCCCCTCACCCAACAACATCTAGTGTGTGTTTACAGAAGAGGACAGAAGAGAAGGAGATGCTTTGGTACTACACGACTTCCCATATCACTACTGGAAATGTGTACAGATGTTGGACATGTGTCGACTGTGTAGAATTGAAACCTTGCTCAAAGCACAGAAATACCATATCAGATTTATTACACTATTTTATAACATGGGCCTATTTGTTTTTAGGCAACATTTTTGGTAATCACAAAAAAATGTATGATATATATATATATACACACACACACACATATATATATATATATATATATATATATATATATTATATATATATATATATATATATATATATATTTTATATTATTTATTTATTTTTGTATTTATGTATGTATTTATCTAATAATTAATGTTATAATTATAATAATTAATGTTAAAATAATTAAAGACCAGCAATTATGGAGTATTATTGTCAAATACGGGAAACATATTCATGTGTATATTATTTTATATTATATATTTTATATATTATTGGTTTGGGCTGAGGATTAAAAACTTGTCATATGCATTAAAAGTGGTGTTTCGTAGCTGATGGGTGTTGTTGGGGTTTCACACCAAGAGAGCAGGTGATGAGAGTAATATTAAGGATGTACAGAGGAAGCCTGCTTTAACACCTGCCAGGACACAGGCCTACCTTATACAGGCAGGACTCAGAAACAGATTAGAGTTCTATTAATGGCCTCCGGCAGGACTGGCAGACAGCACTGTTATAATGTGCTGGAACAGGAATATGCAGATATGGGAGGTTACATCAGATTACATCACGGTCTTTGGAAACATTCATATCAATGATAAACAAAGTACATTATACTATTATAATGCTATGATTATCCTGTGTTTACACTCCCTCAACATGTGACCACTTATCCTCAGATAAAGCTTTTTAATTAGCAGAAGGTTTTAATCTAATGTGTCCTAGCCGGAAAAAAACACTGAAATGTGCAGGGTAGGGTTACGTCAGGGTCAGGATGGAGGAACTCTGATACAGCTTGCATTACTTTGTGCAGGGAATTTTTCCCCAGAGTTTTACTCTCTTTTTTTTTGCAGATATAAGTTTGTATGGGGGTGAAATATATTTACACATCAAGGAAAGAGGATGGCGCACACCTAACAGAAGAGAAAACCAGAGTAAAATGTGAAACACCAGTTGGAGAAAAGGTTAAACAGTGTATGCGGTAAGTTTTCAGACTTTCAGTTTTCAGAGGTTCAGACATTTCTGTGTTGTGGGGAAGTTTTTCTCTGAAAGGGACTATGAGACTAGTCAGAACAGAGGAGAAATTAAAAGAAATCTTGAGTGAGAAACTTTTCCATAGTCTGAACCTGAACTCAGAACATCTCTAGAGATCAAACTAGTGGCGCACTGACGCATCCAATACAGCCTGGATGAAAAAAACTATATGTTAAAATTGAGATTAAGATTGAGATTAAATATCCATATGTCCAAGAATATACAGTGCTGTGCAAAAGTTTTAGGCAGTTGTGAAAAAATGCTGTAAATAAAGAATGCTTTCAGAAAGGGAAGTGTTAATCATTTATTTTCATCAATCAACAAAATGCAGTGAATGAACAAAAGAGAAATCTGAATCAAATAAGTATTTGGTGTGACCACCCTTTGCCTTCAAAGCAGCATCAATTCTTCTAGGTACACTTGCACACAGTTTTTGAAGGAACTCGGCTGGTAGGTTGTTCCAAACATGACTGTGTTTCAACCTCCGTGTGACACTGATGTTCATCAGCACCTGTTTGGTAAAACTGGTTGATCATACACCGACTATAATCCTACACAATCCCTGACTGTGTGCAAGTGTACCTAGAAGAACTGATGCTGGTCTGAAGGCAAAAGGTAGTAACACCAAATATTGATTTGGTTTATATATATATATATATATATATATATATATATATATATATATATATGCTTGGACATACGGATATCTCAATTTTAACAATACTGAGAGATTCAAGTAATATAACAATAAACAATTAAAACTGAAGAAAAATGTGATTTCTGATGAGGAATAAATTAGGACACCCCCCACCTTTATTCCCAATTTAAATGTCTCTAATCACACACAGGTAGAGCACATCAGGTGCACATGATTAGAACATCATTGCTCAGCACATTTAGACTTACTCAGACATTTAGTTTGTTGTGCTCTTGATGGTTGAGGTGAGAGTGAACACCATGGTGAGATCAAAAGAGCTGTCTGAGGCCTTTAGAAAGAAGATTGTAGCAGCTTATAAGTCGGGGAAGGGTTTTAAAAAGATTTCAAAAGAATTTCCAATCAGCCATGTCCAGAAAATTGTCTACAAGTGGAGGACTTTCAAAACAACTGCCAACATGCCCTGCTCTGACCATCCAAGCAAGTTAACCCCGAGAGACAGACTGAAGTTTGTCAGAGAAAATGCAGACAAAGGTCCGGACTTCTGCAATAATGTTCTTTGGACAGATGAGTATAAAACTGAATTATGTGAATCCCAGAACAGAGGGCATGTCTGGTGTAAACCAAACACAACATTCCAGGAAAAGAACCTCATACCAACTGTGAAGCATGGAGGTGGAAGTGTCATGCTTTGCTGCAGCAGGACCTGGCCAGCTCACCAGCTCACCATCATGAAATCATGAATGTATCAGAAGGTGCTTGAGGAACATGTGAGACCATCTGTAAGAACATTAAAGCTAAACCGGAACTGGACTCTGCAACACGACAATGACCCAAAACATACCAGTAAATCCACCAAGGACTGGCAGAAAACTAAGAAATGGAGAGTTCTGGAGTGAAATGGGCTGTACATGCAAGAAACCCCTCAAACATCTCACAGCTTAAAGAATTCTGCATTGAGGAGTTGATCAAACGTTCCTCAGACCGATGTCAGAGACTGTAGTTGCGACAAGAAGCGTCTCACTGCGGTTATTTCAGGCAATGGGGGAACACTAGCTATTAGGGGGAAGGATGTCCTAATGTTTTCCTCAGTTAGAATAAAATACACATTTTTGTTGGCATCTTTTGTTTAATGAATACATCAAGGTTAATTTTCACCTGCAATTAAATCACTTTCTTTTCCAGAGATAAATAAGAACAAGATTACACACCGATATGTCAGCATTTCTTAATAAAGAATATTTAACAGTGTTTTTTTTTATATGACTATACACACACACACACACACACACACACACACACACACACACACACACACACACAATATATATATATATATATATATATATATATATAACTACAATTTTATTTGATGTATTTATTTAAAGCTCCTCTAGAAGGTGATGTTGTCTGTTGTTTATATGATGATGCTAGTTATATTGGTATTCCTGTCCTGATAGATAGATAGATAGATAGATAGATAGATAGATAGATAGATAGATAGATAGATAGATGCTGACTAGGAAAGAGACTCTCTACAGCAGCTTCCTCACACAACCTTAACTGTGTCACAAATAAAATGTATTGACCTTGTTGTTGAGCAGATCTGTGTTTCTATCACACCACAGGCTCACGTGTGTGTGTGTGTGTGTGTGTGTGTGTGTGTGTGTGTGTGTGTGTGTGTGTGGTGACGCGCGGTGGGAGGGTGTGAGTGGTCGGGAGCGCGCCTGTCTGCCTGCCTGTCTTTAGGGCCGGACAGGAAACGGAGACGCCCAGAGCGCGCATCAGCTCCGCCGCCGCCGGGCTCGGATCGGGAATGGAGGAGGACGGAGCCGGGAGCAGACGGAGGTTCTGGAGCGGTCGGGTTAGGCGCTGAGCCGATCCACGGCGGTGATCGCGGGCCCGCTGCCTCTCTCTCACACACACACACACAGTCTGTCCCTCGGCAGGACCGCTGCTGCATTCGCGCAACACGTCGCCCACCATCATCGATCTGCGGATCGGCCCGAGAGCGAGACCCTCCATCACCACGGTGAGCGCACCTCGCCTTTTCCGCCTCGCGCTGCTGCACAACAGCCACGGAATCCGCCGCGGCCGCAGGGTGGGACTGCCCTCTCCAGCCCCCCTGCTCTGTGGTCGTGTGTAGACGGAGTGTGTCTACGGTTCAGCCCTCCACAGTTAAAACCGGGCTGATCTAGATCTGCGTCTGCTTAAAGGTGAAGGGGAGAAATGAGTGCTGCTCAGATTTCACCGCTTAAAAGGAATTGACAGGGGCCTGGATCATATGGTGTGTGTGGATCTCAGGAAGGGCTCATTAGATAAGGCTGTATAAACGGGGCGAGCTGAACACATTAGGGTGTGTATACAGATGAGGGGAGAATAAAAGACACACACGCACAGCCCCGTAGAGCAGGGTGTGTTCCCTCTCCACTCCCTCCTGGCGTCCCAGCCCTGCATTCGTACATTACAGACCATCTCTGCATGCGCAGATCCGTGGTTTCACTCTTTCTTTAGCAAACCTTAATGTCATATTTTAACATTAAACGCTGGGCGTGAGGATCTGGCGTCACGTGACCACTCGGCTCCGCCCCCCGGGAGCTGCAGGCTGGAGCTGGTGGCGCTGCAGTGAGCGGATACAGGCGCAACCATGATCACAGGGGCTCCAGGTTCTCTCTTCCTGCAGCCATCGTGTCCCGTATAAAGCCACAGGGTTGCATTCTGGTCATCCTTAAGTCAGAGTTAGAGGACTGCCTGATCCAGCAGGAATATACTTCTAATCCTTAAAATCCGCCTAATAACGTGTTAAACGGGGGAGAAGTCCTGACCAGGCCGTTTGTTTAGATGGACTATACGGAGATGTCATGCTCTTGCAGTTTCTTGTGAACCCATATAACCCACAGGACCTCCAGAGCAGGGGCTGGACTCATGAAATAAGAGAGTATTGGTTGTGCAGATTCAATTTCAAACTAAGGTGCTTTCAGGTTGAAATGTTTAGCATTAGTGGTCGATTGAAAATGTTTGAGAATCGCTTTGGGTTTTGCAGGCAGCCCAGAGGAGAGCAGTACAGTTTGGAGTCTGGCGTGGGACCACAGATAGAGGGCAAGTGGCAGAGACGGTGAGAGTTCAGAAGTACCAACTGCTTACCAGCCAAGTGGATTGCACAGCTCAGTGGCATCTTGACAGCACTCCCAGAAAACCAGAATGAATAAACATCTTTATTTTGAAAGAGGCCAGTCAGGACCATGTGTTATTTGCAAGCCCAGTTCTCAGCCTCTGAACCTTCGGTGCTTATATTCTGCTTTGGTGCAAAAACTCACACCTGCTGGGTGGGATTGGTATTTTTTGTTCTGTTTACTAGTTGTGTGCATGATTTCAAGGGCCTGGTTCATTTTTAAAACAAATATGATTTAAAGCAGTGTGGAAAGTCTTTGTTTTGAGTTCACTGGTTGAAAATGGTCAGATATACATACATCCACTCATGCTGTTTTGAGAAATTAAAGATCCTGAACTGTTTTTTGGAAGGAATCACAGCACAGGCAGTCTGAACAGAGATCAGTTACGCAAATCAGATAAAAAAAAACACAAACAGAGCCTGCATATTTCTAAGGAATAAAGTGAGGTTGGTAAAAATGTTTTACAATTAAACATACACGAACATCATCTGAGAATCTGAGCGGAAACCATTTCAAACCAATCAATCTGAAATGTGCAGAAAATGGGCTTTTTAAGCAAAGCAGCTTCTCAAACAGTGAAAAGGAATGAGCACCTGTAAACATAGCAGGTAATTTTCAGGCTAGATTAACACTACTTTTTCAGCAGTTCTTCTTGTGCCCTTTTCACCCCATGTCTCCTGGTGCTAGTGTTGTGCAGATATATTTCACCAAGCTAAAATCAACCCTGCTGGTTTGGCAAGTTAAGAATATAATTAAAACTCAGCCGTGTGGCATTTTTATAACAAATCAAAGACCACAGACTGTGACATGTTGGAATTTGCAGCTGGCAGTCATGCCCTTTGCTGATCACAGCTCTTCCTCTGCTCTAGATTTGAGATTTTTTTCAGTTGAAGTAGCATGTATAGGCTACATCCGTTTGGATTTCTCTCACATAGGAGCCAAGAGGCAATGGAAACAGCCATGCAAAGCTGACCTGAAAGATTTCATGATGGAAGAAGCTTGATCATCTCTCAGTGTGTCTTCCCTCTATTTGAGGGTAGGGACTGGAATTATTAAAGGGTTTGTTCCCTGCCGGATGTGCTTACCTCATTCTAGGCTTGAGAAAGCAGTAGGATATTTGTGTTCTGGGGTCATTAAGATTTGCTTATTCTAGTGTAAACCCTGGAAAATGCTCGGGAGGGTGCCAGAAAGTAGAACAATGGACATGTACAGGCTAATGCTCTACAAAAACCTAGCACATCTCTAACCACACAGTGGCTGCTTTTCCATGAACAGCAGACTCACCAAGTTTAACCTTGTTTTAAAATTAAAAAACTGCTGCCTGTAGTTACCAGATGTTCAGACTGCACCCTAGCACAGTCCCTGTTCCAGAACTGGCCTCGTTTGCTGGAATGACATCATGTGGTTGTGAAAGTAGGGTGGATGCAGTTCTCGAGGGCCCAAGTGTCCTGATGTGGAGCATGCATACCCAGAATTCCTCTTTACTGCATGTAGACTCTCTTTAGACTTGCAGGGGAAACAAATGGTGAATGAAGATGCAAATGGTGGTGGTGGTGGGTGTGTGTGTGTGTGTGTAACAAACATTGAACCAGCATGACCCCCAGCCACCATTCCCAGGACTCAAACTAACCTTCCAAATTAAGAGATAAAGGAGAGGAGAAAGGAACATGTGAAATTTTAAATGATTAGTTAGTCAATGCCATTTGACCAGCTGACTTTCCCAGGTCTACAACTAACCCCTGATACAAGAGAAACAAATGAAAGAGACAAAAAAGGAGAATGGGTAGCATAGAAGCTTGAGAAGAGGCAGTTAACTCTGTCTTAACTAACCTTTACTTCTCACTGCCAATACATTTAGAAATTCTTTTTTTGACATGGGAAATTTTGAGACATACAGTCAGAAGCTGTTGTGTTCAAATATTTTTTAAAAAGTAATGACAGTGCTGACAAACAATGCATTATTGTCATGCATGTTTTGAATATAAAATATACTTTGTATCTGCTTTGAAATCATTGGTAACACTTTAACATAGTTCAATTAAGTTTCTTTGTAATTGCTCAGCTTGTTGAGTTTGACAGTGGTGAGGTCTGCAGTAGGAGTGACAGATGCATTTTAAATAGAGGTGAGATTATATCAAGGGTCAGCTTGAGGAGAACCTTGAAAGATGGAGATATCTTCAAGAGAGGAGAGGCATGAAAGTGAGTAGCAATGCAATGCTATATGAGTGTGAGACAGTGGCACTGATGACAAGACAAGAGGTGGAGCTGGAGGTGGCAGGATTAGAAATTAATATATTAGAGGAACAGCTCAGGTTAGAAGTTAGAGAAGCATGGGTGCGTTGTTGTCACGGATCGGGTGTTTTGTGCACGATAGAGGGCGCTCTGTTCTGACGGAACACACCTGAGCTAATGAAGGCACAGGTGTGTTTCATTGGGGCTGACTATTTAAGCCCCGATGAGTCAGAACAGAGCGCGGCTCATTTGTTAGGCTCTGCCTACACACTGTGGTGGTTTTGATAATCTGGTGTTCTTGGTTTAGGCGGCAGTTCCTTGATTTTAGTTAGGACTGCAGTCCTTGGTTTTGTTTTGTTTTGTTTTGTTAATATAGTTAATAAATTTATGTTACGAACTCCTGGCTCTGCATTGGCGTCCTCCCTGCACCCCGCCACCGTTACAGAATGAGCCGCCAGTACCTGGACGTCGCGAGTCAGGAGTGCGAGCAAGAGCGGGTGCTGCGCACAAATGCAGCCGCGATCAAGAAGACGTTGGAGTTTATTGGAACCTGGGATACAAGCGTACCGGCGTTCGTTGAGTCCGTGGACCTCCATGAGGAATTGGAGGGCGAGGATTGGGTACGACGGACGCCGGCGGCCACCGCCAGGGAGCTCCAAAAACGTCTGACGCGGCTGACGTCAGATATCCCGCTCGTCAGCCGCCTGGGTCCCGAGGTAGGCGCGGACTGGTTCAACTTCCTGCTGCAGAAGCTGGTCGCTCTCGCCGCGAACACACAGCGCTACCTCGATACGCTGAACCAGGTGTTTTTTCCCTCACGCGACATGGAAGGCGGGGCTTCGTTGACGACGGGAGTCACGCAACGCGGAAGGACGACAGTCAACGAGCCCTACGTCATTCAAAGCGGAACGCTGATAGTGGAGCCGCCCTGCGCTATTCAACGCGGAGATTCAGCGCCGAAAGCGCCGCGCGACAATCACCGTGATCCGCCAGCGGAGAACGTGCCCCGCGCAGCTGATAGAGGAGCCACGGTAAAGAATTCTCCCTGCGCAGCTAATGGAGGCGTTATGGTAAAGAATTCTCCCTGCGCAGCTAATGGAGGCGTTACGGTAAAGGATTCTCCCTGCGCAGCTAATGGAGGCGTTACGGTAAATGTGGCGCTCTGCGCAGCTCAACGTGAGAATACAGCGGTGAACACAGCCAGCGCGAATAACAGCAAAACGGTGGAAATAAACGCTTCCTGCTACCTTAAACACAAGAGGAGGGCAAAGAAGTCCGCCCGCAACAAAAAAAGCGAGGCAGTGGCAAAGAAGGCCGTTCCTGACACTGAGAGCTGGAAGACGGCAGAGACCGATTCCTGCATCGTGCAACTGGGGAGGTCGACCAAGGAAGCGCTTCACTGCAAGGAAAGCGGCATCAAGGAGTCGACCCATAAACCCAGCCCCACTAAGCCATCCGCTGCACAGCAAACCGAGAAGGAGCAGCTCCAGGTTAGTGGGAAGTTTAGAATGAAAGTTCGGGTGCAGATGCGAATTGAACAGGAGGCTGCAGTAACCATTCAGGCACAGGTGAGGAAGCATTTGAGCAGAAAGTACTACCTGAAGCTACTGTGGGCAGCCAGGACTGTTCAGCGATATTACCGAGCTAATAAGATGATGAAGCAAGAAATGAAGTCTTTGAAGGAGAAAAAGATGGCTGCTGTTGTTCTGCAAGCCGCATTCCGAGGGATGAAGACCAGACAGACTCTGAAACAGAAGCACCAGGCTGCAACTGTGGTACAATGTGCTTACAGGGCTCACTGTGCTCGGACACGATATGTATGCATCAAACATGCTGCTGTTGCAATTCAGCTTAGGTATCGCTCCACACTTGAAGCCAGAAAGCAGAGGGAGGAATTCTTGAAATTGCGCTCTGCTGCCATGTTCCTGCAAGCCTGCTTTAGAGGTCAGAGGGTCAGAAGGGAGGTGATCCTGCAACATCAGGCAGCTTCCCTGATTCAGGCTGCATTCAGAAGACACCGGGAGGTAGTTAAGTACCAGGCCATAAGGGTGTCAGCCATCATCATTCAAAGACATTATAGGTCCTACATTAAGGGTAAATTTGAGCAAGAGAGATTCCAGGTATTGAGAAGGTCAGTGATATGCATCCAGGCAGCTTTTAGGGGTTTTTCTGTTCAAAAGAATGTTGCTGCAATGCACAAAGCTGCCACCATGATTCAGGCTGTAGTAAGAATGCACCAGCAAAGATTGGTTTTCAAGAAGCAGTGCTGGGCAACAAGTGTTCTTCAGAGGAGGTTCAGAAGGTGGAGGCTTGGGCATCAACAAATGCAGAGGTACCAGCTGTTCAGACATGCTGCAATTTGCTTGCAAAAGTCATTCAGAGGAAAGCAGGCAAGGGATCTGGCCAAACAGATCAGAGCTGCAAGGGCAATCCAATCTCACCTCAGAGATGAACAGATCAGCTGCATGATCGTTCAGATCACTGAACAGGAGGAGTTGCTGACAGAGCTCTACCAGCAGCTGATGGCGAAAGAAGCCTCGATGCTACAGGTGAATGCCTCAGTCACGAACAAAGGGTTGAAACACAAGGAAAGGATCGCCTATCTGCTTCCTCAGCTGGAGAGGACCAAAGGACTCTTGTCCAGTTGCCAAAGGGAGATCAAGACTATGGAAACTGAAGGAGAAGCTCTGGCTCAAGACAAAGGCGAGCTTCACAAAAAGAGTGCGAAATTCAGAGAAGAGAGAGAAGTCTCTAGAATAAAGCTGCAAGCTGTGACTGCTGTCCAAAGAGAAAAGCTGGAGAGAACGGATGAACAGAGGGGCCAAACTGTATGGCAGACAACGAGGAGAGTTGAGACTCCAACCATTCAGAAGAAGCTGGAAGCTAAAATAGCCACTATGGAGGAACAACTGAGTCAGACCAGAGCAGAGCTGAGATGGGTGCAAGACCGCAACGTTGCTCTGCAGGCTGAACTGAGAGAAGCCCAAAGTGAGGCTAGTAAGCTCAGCGAGCTGGAGAAGCAGGTCAGGGGTATGGAAGCAAGATTGGCGATCTTCGAATCTCGACTCACTCCACAGACACCAGTGCATGCTGGGACCCTGGTGGTTAAAGCCAGAGCGGAGCAGCTGAAGAACAGTCTGATGGAGAAGCAGGGAAAGATTCCAGAGATTGACCAGCTGCATGATGACTCCCTACATTTAGTTCACCCTCACAATGCAGCAGGCTCAGAACAAGGTGGCTTGTGGAGGAGTCCATGTGAAACTTCTCATAGTGGAACCAGGAGCTGGGACGTTGCCTCACTGGGCTCCAAGCAGCAGGGGAATATGATCAAGAAGAGGAAGGAGCCTAAAGACATCAGCAATGACCTGTCTCAGTTCAAGAAAGCGAACGACAGCTTCTGCACTGTAGATTCTGTGATGAGAGACGTGAAGAACAAGGATGGCAGGGGTTGGAAACAGAGTTCGGACTATGTGAGAGAGACTTCCTCTTTGAACCCTTTAAAATCTGTGTTTAGCTCTCTTTCAAGTTCTGCCAAGGCGAGGCGTTCCACTGAATCGGGCGATTCCTCCAGTGACTCTAGAGTCAAGTCCAGGCAACAGTTAAAGAAGTGGACTGAACTTCTAGGATTCCCCTCGCCACCTCCAGTGCCTGGACATGGCTGGTCAGGGGTCCTTTGTATAGAACTTGTTTTGTGGACCTGACCATATGCCCCTAAAAGACTTTTGTAGAGTGTTTTTTGTTCTTGACCTCCCCCCAGGTGTTCGCCTATGTTTTTGCGCTTCGGGAGCCGCGCCTTTTGGGGGGGGATTCTGTCACGGATCGGGTGTTTTGTGCACGATAGAGGGCGCTCTGTTCTGACGGAACACACCTGAGCTAATGAAGGCACAGGTGTGTTTCATTGGGGCTGACTATTTAAGCCCCGATGAGTCAGAACAGAGCGCGGCTCATTTGTTAGGCTCTGCCTACACACTGTGGTGGTTTTGATAATCTGGTGTTCTTGGTTTAGGCGGCAGTTCCTTGATTTTAGTTAGGACTGCAGTCCTTGGTTTTGTTTTGTTTTGTTTTGTTAATATAGTTAATAAATTTATGTTACGAACTCCTGGCTCAGCATTGGCGTCCTCCCTGCACCCCGCCACCGTTACAGTTGTTTTGGACTTGTACAGAGGAGAGATGAGAATTATACTGGGAGAGGGATATGGAAGATGGAGCTGCCTGGCAAGAGGAAAAGAGGAAGACCAAAGAGGAGGTTTTATGAAAGAGCTGAGAGAGGACATTCAGATGCTCGGTTTGAATAAGAAAGATGCAGAGGACTGGAAGAAATGGAAATGGATGAACTGCTGTGGCGATCCCTAATGGGAGCTGCCAAAAGAAGAAGGTCTGCCATTAGAGAACCCACTCACGACCCCAACAAAGCTCATAACTCTGATGCCCACCTCCCAGCAGATTCTCTCCACTGTTTAGACAAATGACTTTATTGATACTTTCAATCCAGTATGTGTTGATGCTGGAATTGCTGTTTCTAGTTCCCAGCAAAACAACCATCAGTGACACATAAATGTACATGCCCAAGGTTACCCAGATGATTTACAGGTGATCAGTGTTTTCTTCATGGAGAGTTATGGCACTATTTTATTACACCCTTCACATAGTGCTGGAATCAAATACTGGGTGTGTTCAACTTTCTGTTTTCATGTACCAGGTGTTCTGTTAGTCACAGAGGCTAATTCTATACTGAAGGTGCACCTTACTTGTGTAGTCTTCGCTAACAGCAGTGTTTTTGCTATGATTAGTCTGTGTTGGGTAAGAGGTGAAAACTGCTTATGCCCTCTCACCCAGTGTTTTTGAGAAACATTGGTCATTGCCAGGCAATGGATTTGTTGAGTCAGTCAGCAAAGCGATGTGTGTGTGCGCCCATACTTGTGAGTTCTATGAGCAAACTAGGCTTGTAAACGCTATGCCTAAATTGTTTATAAAATGATAAAATCTTCACTGTAGCCCTTTGATTTTACATTTGAAATTATCTTAAAATATGTGCTGTCTTTTCAGTAAAGTAGAGTTAAATACTGCATTTTTGCCTTAAACAGCCTGTGTCAGTAGTCAGGCTTCCAGCAGTGACAGAAATATCCCATGTCCGCAGTAACAGTTTAGACAGCAGACACATTGGGCTCAAAGCCTATATATTTTCAGTATTGTCTATGGAAGATAATTGTATATTTTTAAAACTAAAAGACCCTTGGCTAATTGAATCTCATCAGTTCTTATGTTCTTCACTTGACTCTTATTCATGGAGTAAATCATCTACAATGGGCGAGTGAGAATCAGAATGGTGAGAAGCCATGGAAGAAGGTGACGTAATAAAGGCCAAGTGCATGTTGGTTTCTTGGGGAAGAGATGCCACCAGGACACATTATGGAAGATAGCAAGACGTTAAGAATTTTAAAACATTTCATCTGGTGTCGACCAGAGGAGGGTGGGTTCCCCTTTTGATTCTTGGGTCCTTTTAAGGTTTAAGAGTTTTTTTTTGTGGTTGTTGTTTTTTTTAAAAACTTTTTAAGAGTTTAGTCTCTTTTGCCCTTGGCTTGCTCACATGGGACTTTGACCTGGAATTCATTAAGCTGCTTTGTGACACCAATTGTAAAAAAGCGCAGTATAAATGAAACTGCGTTGACTTGACTTGAAGGGCAGTATGATGCTCTGGGCAATATTCTGCTGGGAAACCTGAGATTCATGAGAATTTTTCTGAGATTTTTTTCTGGGAGCTTAACAGAAAATCTTTCTATTGTCAACTTTTGAATGCAAATCAATAGGGATAATTTCTCAGATATTTCGGAAATTACAGAGAAATCATACTGCTATGTTCTGATTGACAGTTGATGGACCAATTTTCGTGGAACTTTTCTCAAGACTTTCACTTACCATGAATACAAACTGTAGCTTCCATTAGAGGGTAAACAGCTGCAGCTCTGGCAGTGCTCCTCACTTAAGGAAGCACTGCTACAAATAGCATATTACTATAGCATATTACTATATATTTTACAATCTTTAGATAAATAGATTGCTTTTAACAAGCTTCAAATGTATGTTTAATGCATGTGCAAAGCCTTCAGCATTGTTCTGAAATGCTACTAGAATCCTGTTAGTAAAATTCACATTATGACAGAATTTTTTTTCTCATTTTTTATTGTTTAAGTATTTGGTGTTTTTGTCTCTGTTTACAATATGAGTTTTGAACAGGTTTGCATTGCAGTTTTCATTTCCAGACCCTAAATTAAAAAGTGCAGGACTCTTGGTCCTCTCAGTGTATACTAATTTCCATCCATCCCGTCTGAGTGACAGATATTTTGCACATGAAAGACGTGTGAGCAGTGTTCCATCTGATCTTTTTCATTAGAATCCTCCATTAAACCTCATTAGGCAGTTTGTCCCACGTTATCAAGGTTCTCCGCTGAGAGGCTGTAATTAAAAGTTTGTGTGATGCCGATTTGCTTGTGCTTCATTCTGATAGACCTGTAATTCACACGCATGTGTCTTCATTGCTCTTAGATAGAAATGGGGATTGCTAGTTAAAGAGAAGAGGAGGGTTGGCACTGTCTTTATCTAGTGTACAGTCTGCACAGTCACGTAATCTGCTCCCCCTTAATCACTGTACAGCAGGAAACACCGAGAACTTTGGCTGATTAAGGAACGCTATGCCAACCGCTGAGGCTCTGCCGTTGTTGCGGCTGCTGAAGCTCTTGTCAGTAACTTGGCGAACAGAAGGAAAACAATGTCTGTGTCATTTTTTATGGATGTTAGGAGTGAGTTATTTATGCACAGAGCATGTCTCTGCTGGATTTGTAGATGGCTTTGATATCAGTGTTTACGGTAAAAAGGCTGGAAATGGATTTAAAGGGGCTGAAACTTTACATTTTACTTTTAAACATCTTTCCAAAAACCATATTTTTTCTAATCAGTGCCATAGACCTCTGCATGTTACATGGCAGTGTTTTCCAGCCCTGCTCTTGGCTCTTTGCAGCTTTTCTGAGCATAATGTTAACACTATCAGTAATTGCATATGTAACTCCTGAGAGTTTGTTTTACTTGTACCTGCATTTAGTGCCGTACAGTACAGTGGGCGATATGTTTGAATAATAATCCTGTAGGCTTTTTACTTTATTTTTTTTTTTTTTTTACAAACTGAAAGAGACTTTTTGATATCGTGAAGACACAGCACACGGCACTGTGAACCACAACGAAATCTGTTCTCTGCATTGAACCCATTTACACAGTGTAGCAGCGGGCAGCATTATTCAGCAACCTACTGGTCCTGGACTCAAACCCATGACATTCTGAATATGGGGCATAGTCACTAACCACTAACTACCACTGCCCCCATGGAAGATGAAAACTGCAGTTTTCTAACAAACATAGTTTGACTCTTTGTATGTTGTGAAAATGTCTAAGATCAGTGATATACTATTTTTTTCCATATTGGCTTTAAGTATTAGATTACTGAATATCACAATTCCATAACCACATCTTCACCATATTCACAGAAGCCCAATAACATTTTATTGAGGTGTTAAGAGCGATTAGAAATAAATATTCTATTCCGTTTTTAGAAACATGTTACAATCCAAAACCATACCTTACCTTTTACCTGTGTGTGTGTGTGTGTGTGTGTGTGTGTGTGTGTTACAATGAGTGTCATGTGAATCTTTCCCTGCTTTATCTTATCTTTCCATTTATTGGCATCAGGGCAGCATGCTGCCAGTGGCCTAGTGGTAATATCTCCTGATCTGGGCTGACCTGCTCTAGAAAACCAGCCGTGTGTGTTCATATGTGAATGGAGAAAGAGAGCGTGCCAGTGAGAAAAGGGTTTGGGCTGGTTTCAGAGATTTTGAGAGTTTCTCAAAAAAACAAAAAATAAGACGGTATGGCAAAAGGCCATTGTGAACTGACGTCTGTCGGGTCACTAAACAGCAACCACGTCTCTGAGTGCATGTTTGGTGCAAAGTTATCTGTGTTCTCTCATCTCAGCATTAAGCTCAAATCTTCTATGGCCTTGCCAGAATAATCAGAGCATGGTGTTTCTATGTTCTGGCCTGTTTGTTTTGAGGAAAATGACTCTCAGGCCTATCAAGCTGGCCTTAGAGTAGTTAGATCTAACACTGAAGCACTTTTACTCACTTTAGAGCCACCTTGACCCTTCAGATAAGGAACCGGAATTGCGATCTTTCTGTGTGATCTACTAACTTCGATTAAGAGAGGAGAGGGGGATTTTAATGGAGTATAAAGTGAATGGAAGCAGCATTCAAGACTCCACTTGATGTAGTTATGAAGTTTATGTTTGGAAAATCTAAGCTCATTCCTTCACTCAGTTCTCTTTTTCCCATTTCTTCTATTTTTTCCTCTTTTTTGTTTCTCTGTCATTTTCCAGTGCTTCTGCGTTTGCCAGGTTTTCTGAACTTTTCTTCCTCTTGTGGCAGAATGAGAAGAAGAATGAGGCTCGTGGTCCTGGGGAGAAATGAGTGACTGGGAATCAGGAACATTTACAGTTTACAGCCTCAGCTTTATAAATATAGGCTGTCAGGACGTTTATTATAGCAGTGTGTATCTAATGGCTTAGAATAAGTTTGTTTTTTAAAGAACTAAACTATTAATGTGCTGGTCAGATATAAAGCAGTGTATGTCTAATTTGCTGTGTCACCACTGAGATAACCTGTGAGGTTTCTTTGTTTGCTTGCAGTGAGAGTCGTGTAGAGTAGGAATAATCGTTTGATCATCATAGGCTTTCATGCTTCTCCCCTGTTTTGACATGTCTGAAGGTGCTGTTGTAATACCTCCTTGTTCCAGCTTTTTTTCTTCTACCCACTCAGCAAACTTTAAAGGCATGCCATAGAGCCCTGGGTCTCCATACAGCATAAGAACTATGGTTTAGCTGCCTTTTCTGTCTTTTTAGCTGTTGTTGGGATACTTTTGGTTCATCAGGGCATATGCTTTATCAGGGCATATCACTTTAAAATGGAAATTTGGCCTCCTCTGCCATTCAGCATTTCATCAAATTACGCAGACTGTTTCACTGAGTCATCTGTGTTGTCTGGAGGGATTCCACCGTCACATAACTCAGTAAGTAGTGATGGCTCACTTTGTGATTAAAGTGGTAGAGTCTGGTGAAATGTGCTGGGTGGTTAATTCAGAATTTGCCTTCTGCTTCTCTGGAACTGATGTGTTGAGGCAGAGTTACTCCTCATGCCTTAAGAAGGTGAGTGACTCAGACTTACCTGGAGTGTATGTGCCATCTCTCTGATGCTCATTTTTAAACCCTGCAGGGCTTTTTGTCTTCAACTTGTAGGTCTGGGATTCCAGATACAGATTGAGTTTAGGATTAATATAAACTGCCAACATATCTAATCAATGTGTAGTGTGATACTCTTTCACTAGGAAAAGTGATCCCATTAGATGCATTCGAGACAAATGCCTGGTGTAACCGCCCACATATGATCAGATAGCTAGAGATGGATGAATGTTAGTAAAAAAAAAAAAAAGGGCCTGTATGAATGTCTGGTTGTCTGTCTGGTGAGTCAGGTGAATGAAGTCAAACGTCACACCCTCTTTTGATTGCATATGGCTTGGTTCCGCATACTCTTTATTATAATCTGTCAGAATCAGGAGATTGGGTTGGTAATCAGAAAGGTATTATTTACTCATATTTTAGGGTTTCTTGTCCTCATTACGTGTGTGTGTGGGTGTGAGTGAATAAATGAAAGAGAATCTGTGAGTTCAAAGTCCATGCACATCTGTATGTCTTTATTTAGTCAAGGAAAGGGAGTCATTGCTGTTATTTAAATGACTAAATTGAGTGCTGACTGACCCCTCTGTTTGTTTGTGAGCCCTTTTTTATGGTCTGTGAGATTTTCGTGGAAGAACTTATCAGGGTCCTGTTGGGCACCACACTTGAAAAAGGTGCCTGAAGCATGGTCCTTGCTTTTCAGATCTTTAAAGGGGTAGTTGTTTTGTGATCTGCTTATTTTTTCATCTTATCATTCAGTTCTGTCATTCAGGCCCTTGTTAAGAGGAAAGGAAAAGCTTAACCATACCTGCCAACATTGCTGTTCAGCAACATATTAACTGGTAAATGTTGACTTTGTAACACTGAGGGTTTTTTTTTTATTTTCTAAAAGTTGTGGAAGTGATGTGAAAGAGATGTTCCAGATTTAGTTGGGTGTAAGGCAGTCTTAAAACATGGCTTCTTTAGGACAGCATCCTAAAACAGACTCTTTGTGTTGTGCCCACTTGTACTTTATCTTGGCAGGCTGGCCTGTGATCTGTTGGCTGTGTGTTGCCGTTTTTAAGGACCACTCCTGTAACCGTTAGCCACATGTTCTCCACCCATATTGGCATGGTTTTTAAAATGCATTTCGCTCTGCTTTATTTGCAGATATTGGACGTTCTGAACACACGATCACACGTTTTGTGTTTTGTCATTGAGAGTGTGGTGAGTGCCTAATTTTAAATAGTTGTGTTATTATGTATAAATAGGCATTGTGTGAAATATAAGTATAAGCTTTCGCAAGAGTTTCATTTAATTTCCGACCCTCTGTACTTCCAAAGATCATTATAAATATATCCTTTAAGACTTTATTGCACTGATGCTTCCGCATTTCCTTATAATTACCTCACTGAGATGTTAACAAAATCATTTAGAGTGGTTCGATATGACAGTTCATTATAGAGAATTGACTTGGGTTGACTTGAGTAAAATGTCAAATGTATCCATTTTATGTACTATCAAAATGACCAGTGACCATAAATATGTACTCTGAGCTTTGATTGCATGGTTGAAATTGATGAAATATCTAAACAGTGATTTTCTTAAGGTACTACAATCCCAAATCCGAAAGAAAGAAGTTGTGAAAACTCTTGAATTTGATTTCTACTTTAGATGTACGATACCAAGATCTTTCATGTTCTGGTCAGCTTACTTACTTCACTTACTTACTTCACACCATACTTACCTGGCAGGGGAAATACCATGATCAAGAAGGTGGCTCACCCAGGGTGAGGATCAGCCACTGGACACTGGTTGGGCTGACCCCTGCAAATTCCCCAAATGTGATACAGCAGCGGTGGCCTAGTGATTAGGGAATAGGCCTCAAGATCAGAAGGTCATTACTTCGAATCCCAGACCAGTAGGTTGCCCTGAGGTACCCTTGAGCACTTGTATAAAGATGTGCGTCAGTACAGGGTTGTTGTTGTTGTTGAAAAATGCATCAACATCTCAGCAATAGATGTCATCTTGAAGGCAGCAAATATTGCTCTAAATTCTCAGTTTACTTTTCTGCATTAATGCTGCCATCACAGAGTGTAAATGACCTTTGTCACAGTACATGTTACACAAACCTGAAATGCAGTTATGCATATTCATTTGAAAAGAAGTCAAATAGACAAGGCATGAAATATTCTGGGTTAATATTCTATGCAATTTTAAAAAATGTTAATTTAAGAATCCTTTTTTAAAACTTTTTCCGAACTGTCCCAACATTTTCTGATTTAGGGCTCTGTAATGTCAGCTTCTGAATGGAAATAGAAAAAATTCATTATAGGCAAATATTTTCTCAAAACTATTATAAAACCATGTCCCACTATTTACACAAGATCCATACCATCATTTAACTTTTTATGTTTTTATGTTTAGCAGTGTAACATCTCACAACAATTCTGATAAAATGTTTCTTTGAAATAAAACACTGAACTTGGACTCCACTGAAGGCCTTTGTTTACATCTAAATGATGTGATTATGTATTAAGAAAAACGAGTGGAATTCCCTTTTAAGAGAGGCAGATTTTGAACCTGTGGCCTATCCAAAAAATGGCAGAAATCTTGACATTGAGGATCTGCAGTTGTGCGTAGAGCACATGTTGGTAAGGGGTCCATCAATAGGCAGCCAAGACAACAGCTGAGTCCAACTTGTTTCTCTAAACAAGAGAACTAAACATCTGACAATGGCAGTGATGCTCATTTTTCATTGCTGTCTACTTAGAAACAATCTGTTTCATCTAAATTTGGGTACTTGATTTATACTTATAAAAGTCATTTTTAATGGATCCCAAGAGTGCATACTAATGACTAGCATTTGAGATAAGACTGTCTCTTCAGTAGAACTGAACACAGATCCATGGCCAGGTTCCAGTGGTGTAACTGGATGAAGCAACGACCAGTCTGTCTTGTCACGCTGCGTGATTTGTTACAGACTTGCAAAGCAAAATTAGCAGAAAACGTCTGGTTGTGCTGTATACATGTGTGTTGTACACGCATATTAAAGAGCTGAACGAAGGACAAGATGGTCATAGCTGAAGCAAGTTGTTGAAGGCAGAAGAATGTTCTGCCTCATGTAAATCAGCTGAAAATTTGGGTTCAGGGCAGTGCACACCTACGCTTTTTCCTAAAGAATGTACCAGTGTCCACCTTCAGCTGAGCATAGCCAGTCTTCCTCCTACATCGTGCCATATTTGAAAAGTTGTGTAGTGCTGATCTGGTCGCTGCTGGTGCATTCCTGCTATTGTGTGCACAGGAAAATACCCACCATGTGTGTTCTGCAACGAACATTCTGACCTACCAGCGGTGCCCAGATTGAGGAAAGTAATCAACTCCCACACGATTAAAACCGGGATGTTTGGCTGTGCCATACACACCACGTTATCAGGGTGGGGGTTGTTGAAAATGCTGCTACTGAAGTGTGAAAGTGTAGCTGGATTGGGAAATATGGCTCCCTCCCTTCCTCCCTGGTGTGAATTTAGAGCTTAGGAATGTCCTCCCTTTGGTGTTTCAAATACTTTTCCTGCCTGTCAACAAGAATGACATTTCTTAGGCCTGTCCAGATTTACATGTTAATACATTTTTTTTTTTCCTCTTAACATACAGTTAATAGTTGTTGCCTTGTGCATTACTTCTTACTCTGATTCTGATGTCTGTTTCTCCCCGACCGATTTCCTCTTGCTTCATGTAGATGTGTGAGATTGACTGAGATAAAGGGATGTAAAACAGTCCCTCATGTCCATCAGTCAGTCCTGTTGAACAAGTTCTGCGGTTCCTATACTTGCACAGAAGACGGATCTGCAAACTGATCGATGTAGAGGAGAAATCGGAGAGGCGCCAATGCGGCCAAAGTCTCCGTCACTCTTATTTCATCTATTCTTTCTTTCCAGCAATTACAGTAGTCCTGGTGCATGACATAGCAAACTTTCTTCATTATCCAAAGTCTATGATCCTATGTTTGCTCCTCGTTCCTGCCATGCTTTACCATGTTGCAGTAATTGTCTGGAGTGTTTTGCTAATTTCCGTAGTTTAAGGCTCTTGTCCTGTGAGATTGTACTCCTAAACAAAGCAAGTGCAAATTAAACCCTGCTGCATGGGAACACCCTAGAGAACCACCCTGCAGGATCTCTGCCAATGGTTACTGTTCTCTTGACAATGGTCCCTTTTCAGCCTTTTTCAGCCTTCTGAGGCAGAAGCACAAGCTGAAGGAGGTGATGGAAAACAAGAACAAAAGAAATAAAATGTTAAAGGGAAATGGTCTCTGTTTGGCAGAACAAGGAGAACCTAGAGACCTCAAATGGGGTCATGTAGCCCGGACTGCTTAGAGCGCTGTTCTACACTGTGAATTTTCGACAGTGAAATTTGTGCAGAGAAGTTTTGTGCTAGTGGTAGCTGGAGGTCTCACTGTCTGTCCTGTTTGCACCATTCCTGAGTCTACATGGTCCATGTCTTTACCTCATCGCCATTGTTTACAGCTCACATCTGGTCCCAGACTCAACTTCTTCATGCTTGTACACATCTCTGGGGGTCTGACATTTCTGAGCTCTAAAGACACTTCACATGCCATACATCACTGGCTAGTCAAAAAACTCAGATGGTAGAGCATGCCGGTAACACATGTCGAAAAGAACCAGGTTTATGTAAAAGGTGCTTTCAGGACCTGGGGAATTGTTGGTTTTGAGATGGAGGGCTCGACACAAAATGTGCCTTGAGGTCTCTTGCATTTTTGGGAATGAAATATTGGATTTGTAATGCCTATAGCTAAAAGTAAAAAGAGAATTGTGTTAATTAAATTCTCTCCCAACTAAGGATCCAACTGCTAAAAGGGTTAATTGATCATTCCTGGACTTGGTTAGATGTAGTCTGTCAGTTTATCAAGAGTAGGGGAATTTATTCTGCTAGCAATCCCTCATATGGTTTCTGACATTACTATTGAAATGGCTTTTAATATATCCCATATGTGCACTTTCAAGTGAAACACAAGCAAAGCTGCCCCATCTCTCCCCTCCCGTGAGTGTTTAATTTTCATTTTTTTTATTAAAACTAAAGATAATTTAGTATTTTTCTCTTAAATATCTATACGATAAACTATGCCTTAATTATCCCAGAAACTAGTGGCTACTGGTGCTTTTTATAGCAATAATAAACAAAAAGAGATCCCTTAGAGTTCAAACCCAGTGTGCAGTGGCCTAGTGGTTAGGGACTATGGCCCAAGTTCGGAAGGTCATGGGTTCAAATCCCAGCCCAGTTGGTTGCCCTGAGAAACCCTTGAGCAAGGTACTGTCCCTAGCACTGCTCCCTGGGCACTTTAAATAGCTGCCTCTGCTGCATGTGTATGTATGGATTAAACGCAGAGGCTGCATTTCCTGTGGTCCACTTTGTGCTGTGCTGTGTATGACAATTAGTCATTTTTAATTGTATTTGCTGTTATTCTGTTTATATATAAAAAAAAAAATAAGTAGACAGTAGACAGTGATTGACGGCAGACCCTGTGCAGAAACAATTTGAGTAATCTGAGTTCTCCCCAAGAGCTGAAAGGTTTGGTGAATATGCTCTCGCTGCCTGACCCTGTTTTCACTATTCTAGTTTCCATCTAATTTACTGTCCTACAAGCTGCTCACATCCTAATTAAGCTTAGTGGTGCCGGCCATGAAGCTGGAAAACGGTTGACTCCTTAAATATGTATAAGGGAACTTTTTTTTTTTTTCCAGGCCCTTTACAGTGAGTCTAGGGGAGGCCATGAGCTTCAGTGCAGGTCAGCTGTGTTTTATTGTAGCAGTGCAGTGTATGAAACCTTTATTAGCTCTTGCTTCTAGTCCCACTGACCCAGTAAAAGCTTCCAGACTGTAATACCTCTCCAGGCGCATAAGCAGCAGGGATCCTACCATCTCTGTGTCACTGGTTGCTTAATTATTTTGATTTTAGGTTAAGCTGTGTTTCTGGGCAGGTTTCTGACATGGTGCAGCCTCTGGTGATGCATTTGGAGAAGCAGTCAAAACCCCAAACCCACCCCATACACCGACACCCCTGAGGCGGAAAGAGCAGCCATGTTACTAAAGGAGAGGAGCTCAGTCTTTGAAATGAGAGCTTTAGGGTCTCTCTCTCTTTTTCTCTCATGCTCAAGCACACACACTCACACACACACAGCTGCCTACATCCACATGAGAAGAAATGCTGAATAATGTGTGTTTGTGTGCATGTTCTGCTTTCATGAGCTCCACACTGGTTTTATTGTGGGAATGAATGTGTCTGTATTCCTGAATGAATTTGCTCCATGTAGCAAGACTCATGAATAATCCTCCAGATCAGGACGACACTGTTCGTAGTTTGTTTAGGCCTGAGTGTTGGAGAGCTTTGGGTGATGATTCAGATGATTCATAATTCAGTGAAGCAACAGACAATAAAAACAACATTTCTTTTTTCCTTTTAAGTTGTGTATGTGAAACACAATGTCTGGGCTTATTGTTCTGAAAGATTAAAAAAAATAAACCTACTGATTGTCAGTTGCGTGTTAGGAGGAAACATTTGCCAATATATTCAGCTCTAATAGATATGGAGGAAAGTCCTTTTAGAGATGGGAGGTCCACGTTTGGGTCAGTAGTCGTATCTGATCAGTGCTCTCTTATTTGCTGGTTAAGTGATGCGGTGTGACAGCTCTGCTGCACTGGGCATCCCTGCCCCACATCCCTGCAGCAGCAGTACAGTACTACTGACCTGCACCCCCTCCGCCCCACACGACTGCATGCTGCATAATGCATTATCTGCACTACCTCTCTCTCCCTTTTTCTTTCTCTTATTCTCTCTTCTAGTTTTTTGCTGTTTCTATTTCCTTCCATTTGTTCATTTCTCATATTTCTGTCTGTCTCTTTCTCTCTGATTTGTTTCGCTTTCATTTTTGATGTCTTTACATTTTACTTCTCCTTTTCCTGTCTCTCTCTGCTTTGTTTCTCTTTCCTAACATTTTTTCATTTCTTTAAATTCTGTCTCTCTCTCACCTGTTTCTCTTTCATTTTTTTTATCGCTTTCTTTCTCTCCCTCTCTTCCTTTTTTCTTTTTCCTTCCATTCTCTGCCTCCTTGTCTGTCTCCTCCCCTCTTCTCCCTGTTTCCTCTTCTTTTTTCTTTCTTTCATTCCTACACTGTAATTCATTTATATCTGGAGTGGGAAACACATGTATCAGATTTGCTCCAAGTGACTGGAAGGACACTGGCTGTGGGAGGGCAGATTCCAGGGCTAATCACTCCATTGTGTCCAGTGTTGCCAGTGCGAGGAGAATGTGATGAGTTCAGGGACGTTGGCCCTCGTTTAGTATCCGGCTGCAGCCGAGTGCTGCTGTTTGATTTGAATTTCAAATGGCAGTGGCTGTCATGGCTGGAGGTGAGGCGCTGCGGTCTGCTTCGTTTAGTGTATTAGGAGCTGTTGTTAAATCACTGCACGGAGGGAAGGCTTGTCAGGCTAAAATGCTGTGAGATGTTTCAGATCACGCCACTCTAAATGAAAGGAAATGCTTATATTTCGGCTGAAAGGATGATTGGATTGCCTGCTATACATTAAGTTCCTCAGCAACTATACATTGTGCTGACAAACGTAACGTTGGCGATACAGATAATACCCGTGTTCCATCCAGAGTCCTTTGATCCAGTTGGTAAAGTATGTGGATTACTTAACTGGCAACTTGCATGGCTCTTGTGGCTGAAATATACATTTTAAGATCTTTTTATGTTTTATTGTTTCAAATATATATGCAGAATGTAAAAATTCAAATGAAATGCATTAAAATAGTTTATTAAAACAAACCTTTTGAGGTTATTGAAAAAGAAACAGAACATATAAGGGTACTTTCACCCTAGAAAGTGTTCTGATAATTGATGCTTACTGAAGTGTGCCCATGTATGCATAAGTCAGGTTTATGTAGCCTTTTAAACATTGGCCTCTCAGAATGTGTACTTTACTTTTATAGACCTTATCTTGTTTTTAGGCTTCCATCACTTGGCTGCTTTAGAGCAAACAGCTGGCTAATGTGTTATGAAACCTGTGCAACTGGAATTTGCAGTTCCCACATACATACTTAAGGGGTACGGATTTAGACTGCTGCCCTTTGTATAGATGACCAGCACAGTTGTCTGCCAGACAGCTGCTTAGCCAACTTACAGAGGAAGTGTGCGCGGGAGAGCATTTTACCCACATGTTATATATAGAACTGTCCAAGTGAGGCACACACACCCTTCTTACAGCTGACGCTTTAAAGGCTACTGTAAACGGCATCTGTCCTTCTCAACAGGTCTATTCTCAGCCTCCTACATGTGTGAATGGGAGCGCTTTTATCTCTCCTAACCACTTAAAATGTTTAATACTTCCGTTCACACAGTATGATCCACTGGTAATCATGACAGCCAGCATAATTATTTCCCATCAGTCTCTTTATGCAGATGAGGTGTGTCAGGTTCCAGCATCCTAGAGATGTTTGTGATTAGTCCAACATATATGAAAAAAAAAAAAGTGAAAGTGAAAACCCTTGTCATTGCGAGGTCACAGCACAGCACACATGAACCACAACGAAATTGGACCTCTGCATTTAACCCATACACACACGTGCAGCAGTGGGCAGCTATTGAAAGCGCCCGGGGAGCAGTGATGGGGACGGTACCTTGCTCAAGGGTACCTCAGGGCAACCCACATGGGTGGGAATCGAACCCACAATCTTCCGATGCAGGGCCAACTCCCTAACCACTAGGCCACCGCTGCCCCTGAGGTACTCCTGAAATCTCCTGAAATCACTCGATTTCAGGAGTACAGGCCTGGATTTAGATTTTCATGGATCTACTGTCTACAAGGGGCTGTAGAAATAGAATACCTTTGGGGTATTTACCTTATGAATACCTTATGAAGATCTGCTTTTTTTATTTGTAGTTTGTAATTGATTTATTGGCCTTTCTTACACCAGACTTTGTCCTAAATTAAGTTTTGCTGGGGATAGTTGCATTTAATCATCCATATCCACTTTTGACTTCATAAGCCTTCATAATTTCTCCTACTTTGCTAACATTATACAGTCTTGCCTAAAGCACTGCACTGTACTTAAACTGAAGTTACTGCTGTTGAATTTATGCTTCCCTTAGGGAAACCAAGCTTTAAGTGGATTGATTCTGGCCTTTCCTAAAGACATAAATGAATTATTTGGGGGGGTCACATTTAATTACTTATTCTTTTTAACTGTTTTTCTGACAGGTTGATTGAGGCCTTTCTTTCCTTCCGAAGTCTCTGACAGCTTGGAACAGTAGCAGAACTCTGCCAAAGGTAAGCTTTTCTCAGCTGCAGGACTTCGAATCAAAGCCCTGTCTGAAAATCCTTTACAGGATTGTTGGCAACTCTATTAGTTCTCTGGCTAATTCATCCTCTTTCTTTTACCTTAAAAGAAGTTTGGATATGAAGTTATGATCTCTCGTGTTGTGGTTTTCTCTGCCAGGTTTTTTTCATTAACAGAGCTATGACTTTTTCCATGCAGAATGATGACTTTTGGAAAAAAAGTGAATGTTTGGAGGCATAGTGGCGTATTTAAAATCAACCTCAAATGGGCAGGTTAGACAAAATCTCACATATATAACACTGACCAAAGTTGGGGGTTTGACAGCATGCTTGCCAGTAAGTCTTAATTGGGTGGATTATTTCATGTAAAAGTAAAACCATGTGGGGGTCACAGAAGACTCAGTGAGTGCTCGCCTCTGGAAGTCTCTGATGTTCCTGAATTACAGCCCTGTTTGCCTGCTGGCCTGTTATCACAGCGCAAAGCTGCAGCTCACCGCAGATTCCATCACACACGTCCGCAGCCCCACTGTTATTAACCCCCTCCTGTCCTTGCATGAAACCCCAGCGGCGTTCTGCCATCAAGCCTAGCGGATGAAGGGGCGGCAAAGACGTGTGGTCACTTTTTCTGAAGATGCCTGCTTTAGCTCTGGGCTAATGAGAGGGGACAGTTGAGGCAGACGTCAGGCAAGTCTGGGTGCTTCACGAGCAGCACGAGCTGAGCGGCCAGCAGCTCTGGTTTCTTGGAACAACAATATGAAATTTCATTTTTCTTCCTAGACTGCGCAAAAGAGGAGTTTGTGTTGGTGCTGTGTTTGGTTCGTTACCAGATCACCCGCCGGTCTGACGAGCATGGAATATGTGGGGAGCTCCAGAGACATTTATCCTGCACCAGTTTAAGGACATTAAGTCACCTCATTGTTTTCTTTAAGTTTAGTTTGTCTGGGAAAGCTGAGCTTGAGGGACACTGGCAGCAATAAAGTACATCTTTAGCTTATAGCATCAACTAATTGTTGGCTTTATTGTGAAGAAACAAACTTTTTACTCTCTGTAATTTCATGACTCAGCCAAGCATGGGTTGGGACTAATGACACCTCTTAAGGACTGGGAGCCAGTATGTCAGTAGCCTTGAAGCAAAACACAAGTATTTGTTATTCTCCAGCACCTGCCTGAAGAACTCCAAGTGTCCTCTGGTGTTTCTGTCAAAGGCATCAGGTTCCTAATTGCACTCAGTCTGCTAGAAACAGAAGCTGAAAAATGTGCAGCTCTTGGGCAACGCTGGTTGTTTTTGTGCTGCTGCGTGCTGATTTTGGCCCTTGAGGCAGTTCCTGACTTCTAACACCGCTCAGATGGGTTCAGCTGGTGTCTGTCTTATATATGACACAGGCCCGAGATCTCTCAGGCCCACCGTAGTTGGCTGCTTTTGGGATTAGATGTTACCAGTCAAGTTAATCACAGTGGAGTGTTTCCAAGTTGTCTGAAATCCACAAAGCTATTCAATTCGGAGAAGCCATCTTGCTCAGGGTGGCGTGCTGACACATTGTCTGCACCGAGGGTCAAATGTCTAAACTGCTTCTATTCATATACTACAATTCTCTGCCTTGCCTCCGCTTGGCTTGTGGTAAGGAAGCCTCCTGGGATGCTTTATCATGATTTGTGCTTATTTGTAGTTACAAAAACAGCAGTCAGGAGTGGATTCATTTGGTTTAGTTCACCATCCTGCGCTCTTAAATAAGCAAGCTGCATGGATCTTACTACTTGGAATTCTTCAAGATAAGGAAAAATGCTTGCTAGATGTGATGGAATGGTGTCTGCGTACTCTGTGTACCGACTGAGGGTGAGGGAGGACAGCCAAGTGTTTCACTAATTTCTCCTCTGCATGTCACTATATCCTGCTTGCTTTTGCTGTTATCCTCCCCTGACCTCTCTTTCTTTTTTCATCACTTAGTCACACTTCTAGTGGTATACAGCAAAGGGAACACTCTAGTTCTTTGTTATTTATACTTCATATCACAGCAATGTATTAATCCTCTTTAAATGTATACACTGTGTCTTTTGACATGTTATGTTCATAACTGTAAACGGATATGTTTAAAAGATGATACAATTGGAGAGGAAATCTGCATTCAGACAAAATAATGAAGGGGTTTTTGTTAGAGTTGCAAATAAAAACCCAACAAATCAATAAAAGCACATATGTTCTAGTACAAATTGCATCAGGGGTCATGGCCAGATGCCTGGGTGCACGATAAAGTGAAGTATGAAGGTGGAAGCATCATGACATGATGCTTCAAACAGTATTGTGGCATTATGGCAAGTCATAGAACGAAAAAGAAATAGAGCCATGTACTATTAAGAGATCTCATTTGCCAAGTTAGAGGGAAAAAAAGGCAGTAAAGTAGTTGTGACTCTTACTGCAGACAATAAGCTTATTCTAGCACCAGGCTGTTTTTTTTTCACCCTGATTGTTTGGCAGAACTTTATTGTGTATGCATGTGTGTTTTTTTTGTTTGTTTGTTTGTTTGACATGTTCTTGCCATGTTGACTACTAATAAAGGCCTCTGGGAGGGTGTATAAGAGGAGACAGCTAATGTTATTGATTATACAAAAGCACACAATCTGTCACATTATTAATCGCTAGTGCAGAAATAGACCTCCTGCTGTTTTGTAAAGAGCATCAGCTGGACTGGTCCATTCAAAATCATCAAATTATAATGAAAGTCACTGCCGACTGTGGTCACTCCTGTTCATGGTGAGACAATGCAATAATACGTAACAATAAAATGTCCACTGCTTGACTCGGCTGCTTGTGTAAGTGCTTGTCAAAGGGAATAACAGATGGGACCCCTTGTTTCCCCAAGAGCCCCGTGCCAGGCATTGTCACCCCCTTTATTGCAGTTTTACAGCATTTTCAAGGCCATTGTGCAAGGGGAGCGGCTTAGTTGTTGAAAAAGTGGGTTACTAAACAGATCTGAGAGACGATTTGCTGCTAAGGTTGGTGTGGTTCTCCATATTTTTAAGGTTAAGGTTTGTCAAATTAAACTAAAGTCTTGTGAGTTTTTGTGCATTTTATGTAGTGTTTAGTTGAGGTTAATATGCCTCTTGTAGTAAATGCATTTAAGATTGTGAAGAAAGTCGCATTGTGGAGAGCAGGGAGATCCATTCATGGCAAACAGGCAGGTCAAAGATCAGTTTATTACATCTCTGTTACTTTTACCTCTATTCTTCTACCGCAGTAAAAAGAGAGAGTGAGAACCAGTTGGTAAAGCAACGAGCGATGCTACAGGAAGACTTGCGCCAACATCTAGAAATAAAAAAGCTTTTGTTTGGTTTAATTTGGTGTTTGAAGAAGTTAAAAGCTGAAGAAATTAAAATGCACATGGCTCCAGATCCCATTCTCACGTGTCTCCCTGTCTGAGTTACGTCAGTGTTGTTACAGAGATGTTTAAATTTCACAGTGCTACTCAGTGTAGATTTAGAAGCCAGACGTGATGCCAGAGTTTTGTATTTTAAAGGATAATTTAGCCCATTTAGACACTGTTTCAGTTACCAAGGTTTTCGGTGTGTGTTTAAGTTGGACGGTTGCTGTGGACTGTTGAGACCTATGTTGAGGTTGGAAAACCTGCTCTGCACTGCAGTGTGCTTTTTCAGGTGTAATGGGTAGGGGGAAACCAGAGCATCTGCCCTGCCTAGCTGGAGATGCTAGACCTGAGGAATAGCCTCAATCTGTCCCTGGCAGTTCATACTAGTCCTGTGTTGTAGGTGTTTAAGGCCAAATCCAGTCTCTCACACATGGATCAAATCATGTGCTCTATAGGTCGTTTAAGAGGTGTTTGTAGTGTCTGCAGAACCCTTATTTTTCTGCAGACAAGTTTGTTTTTAGGTAGCAAGGTTCTCAGTACATTCTCCACTGACAATTTGGGACACAAATTATAAGACGGTGGAATACGATGATTTTAACTTAAGTTCAACCAACCTCACCCTCCAAAAACATGGGTAAGTTTGGATGCCTGATTATATGCTGGTGCCTCACAGCCAACCTGATTGCTGTGTGTGAAGGTACACACCTATCAGGTATGACGCCAAGGCTGAGGAGCATGCCCCCATGCATGCTGCTTATTTACAACGTGTGAATGATGACATTGGTGTTGGCATTTTCATTCTGTCAGGTGATTGCAGTCATACGTGACTTACTTCTATCGTCATTCCTATTGAGATTCTGTTGCATATGTTGATAGCCAGTGCTTCCCTTGATTCGAAATTCCTGTTTTATCCAGATTGTAATTCTTTCGGTTTCTTTCAGAGGCAAGACGCTTTTATTTCGGCCACTGCTTTTGTGTGATCACTAACATCATATAAACAAGAAGTAAAATAATTAATTACACAATTAAGAGTACTGTGCAGAAGTCTGCAAAGGTTTTAAATCCATTTAATGGTATTAAAGCCTCAATAGTGTCTAAAAAAGCTTAACAATATAATAGATGCAAACAAACAGTAGTAAAAAGTAGTTGATAATTCATGGGCTGGTCAGAAGAACAAGTTTGCCATTTGCTGTATTTAATGTGACGTAACATGCTTGGCATGCAAATGGAACGTAGGACACAGACTTTGATTTCATGAGATCTGTCAGAGATTATAGTGCATGAACCTCTCCTGAAGAAGGATGCCAGCTTGTTGATCAGTTGGCCAATCTGATCCTCTTTATTGCTATGAAACAGATCCAGATCCAGTGATTTGCTGCAGTGGTTTGTTGCAGTGGTTGCTCCAGTGGTTTGCCATGTTTGTATATTAACTGCTGAGCAAAATGTTTATTGTCATAAATGATTAAGTACTATTAGACGCTAGCACAGATGGTAATAATAAGCCAATGGTAGGTCCCTTGTAACTCTCACATGTGGTTCAAAACTGAATTTGGATCATTATCATATCATTTATTGTAAAGTCATTTATTGTGATGTATTCAGGCGATAATCATGGGTTATTGTACATTGTTGTCCAAGCTGGTTAGGTTCTTCAGTCTGTAATCTAGCTCACTGATAGCAATACCTATGCCATCAGTACCCACTGACGACCAGAAACTGGCCTTAGAACAGATCTTAACCAACCTGTGTCCAAAAAGATGAGAGTTCCTTCTTTGGAACTAAAGCCGAACAGTACTTTGGATCAGGAAGCACAGCGTGATATATTCTGTATAAACTGTTAAGGAATTATCTTTTGCATATTTAGTCATGTATTAACCAAACAAATTCCTTACTGTGGATGTATTCTGACACCGTTCTTGTTACCACTCACATTGAGAGTGCCCCTGCTGAACAATTTCAGAAGGAAAAAATATTTTGAATGTGGCATTAATGCCTTCTCTTTGGCTCCAAGCATTCAGAGGACACTTACTCTGACTAACCTTCCATTTTGTATTTGCTACCTTTTAAACTGGTGTAGACTCATTAAGGCTTGGATAGCTTTAGTCTTCTAGCTGCTGAGCCTAGTGTATCTTTCCTGGACTCCAACGAACCCTCAGTTTACAAGCTTACAAGGCTTTACTGCCTGAGACTTTTTAGCTTTAGTGGCTCTTGATCATTGCCAGGGCTGGACGGCCTGGTCTTCCCATTTCTTAGCTTGTAAAAGTACAGGCTCTGCTACTCATGGATAAATCTGATTGGTTGTTTAGTGCTGCTGATAAGGTTATTGCTGAAAAGGTCAGACAACATGGCTACAATTTTTCACATCAAACACCAAAGGAGCCCTGCTCAGTCACTTAGTGAACTGCTCACAGAAGCAGCTGCTGTAGGTTATTTTTCCCCACTTCTATTTATGTAGCAAAAACAAAGCATGATTGAGTTGTAACCACTTTTACTAGTATCTTCAGAATTCCAGCCCATGGTTTCCATTGTTGCTGTTCGTTTGTTCTCTTGAGAATATTCATCTCCCGACCCACTGTCAGTTCGGTGGACACCTTGGGGCAGTGCATTACTACGCCAGCTTCACACTTCCGTTTCATATGACTTTTGATGTTTGTTGATGACTTTGGACTGATGTTAATCAGCTATAATTTTGACTCAAACTATGTTTGTTAGTACATTTTCTCTGTTTCTGATTTTTGTGATGTTTGTTTTGTCAGAGATTGATGGCTGCATTTATGATAAATGCCTTCCACCCGTTTAAAAAAGAAAAAAATCCAATCTGCCCCTCATGATTGACAAGAGGCAAGTGGTGGGAATATTTGATGAAGCTTCTGTTCCGGTGTTAAATTTGGTTCCTGGGAAACAGCTGAGGTGGAGCCAAAGCACATATACTGTTCTCAAACCATGACTTCCAGACAATATTTAGTACCTTTCTGTTTAGTTTTCCATGATCTTTAAGATGGGAGGCTTGAGGGAAGGGACCCTTTAGAGTTTTAAATTTTTGCTCAGCAGTAAAGGTTACAGTTGGAACATTTTTTCTGGATCTCCCCAAAGTATTGGTTTATGACCCTCTAATAGCATTTTGGATGAGCCATTCGAAAATGTACCCCTTTCAATGCTCACCAGACCACTTGTTTCTAAACTTCATTTTTCTAATGCTTACAATCTTATTCTTGAATTTTATCCTCTATTCTCCATTAAGCTCATTTTGAAGTCTATAGTGGACGCCAAGCCCTTTTTCTGTCAGGAGAAAAGTGTGACTACTTTGATAAGTAGGTACAGATTAATTTTTCTAGTCTAACAGCAAAAAAACAGTTGTTTACAGTAGAAGTAGAAAAAAGGGCAACACTGTATTTAGAAGACATATCTCTGTCTTCCAGTTTCACTTTGACACTGTATCTGCCATCTGTAAAGCTGTCTGGAAAGTCAGGCCAACACGTAGCTTATCCTGAACGCGTTATTCCTTCACCACTGCCGAGTCCAATATAGACATTAGTGATGGACTTTGGCCTCTAGATATCTGTTTCCGCTGCAAGAGCTACTGAAAGGATGTATTTTATTGTTAGCGTGGGTGAGTCTGCGCTGAGTGCGTGGGCATGCCTGTTGATTGTACAATGGGAAGCAGTGATACGCTTGTGTGTATGTGACAGAGCGCTAGCCTATAGGGCTGCATTGACCTGTCCATCACCAGACACGTCTGACCAGCGAGTGGTTAGGAAAGAAGTTTATCCAGGGAGGAGATGTGGAAATTAAAGACAGCAGCAGAATGGCAAGCCTTCCTGAATAAACAGTGTACTATTAACACTAAAATTTATTTTAGTTCAGACTGCAGTGTTGTGGCGCTGAGACATGTCTGAAAAGCTGTGATGGCATCAGGTGTGGAAAGAGTGACGATTATGTTGAATAGTGACCGCGGTACGCAGAGGAATGAAACGCTAATCTGAGGATTTAGAATCTTTTAGTTCTAAAGTGCATAATCTGTAGCTTGTTAAATTCAAATAAGTTTGCATATGGTTTTCTTTATTCAAGTGTAAGGATCATGGCTCGCATGCAGGGAAGAATTTAGTTCTTTCCTACTTACTGTGGAGTGTAAATATCATCAAATGCTCTGGAGGACTTCAAATAGATGACAGAATGGGCTTTATTGTATGTGGCCCACAGAGCATTGTGTTTTTTCCTCTTTCTTTCTTATCAAAGTCAGCCTGAATAGGACTTTGTTTTGGCCTGTATATGTGTGCCATTCTCGTGTGCGGGGACTACTGTCTGGAGGTAATAAACAGCATTCTTTTCCCCTGACACGGCTGAAATATTGTCCAAGGCAAAGCTTTATAAACATTTAGCCTTCTTTTGCATTCCTCCCAAAAGCTCTCCTTAACTTTAAAGAGGAAGGGTATTTACTTCTCCTTTAGAGGTTTGGTGTGGAATTATTTTGTACTGATGAACAGGCTGAATTAATTTGACATAAAAAAACTTCAAAGAGTTTCCTGAGGACAGTATTTAATTCCTTTATTTTTTTTGTTGTTTTTTTCCTTTCCTTTTTTCGAGAATCTGCTCATGTTTAAGCCACCCCTCACTTTTTTTTTTTTTTTTTTTTTTTTTTTTTTTTTTTTTTTGCAGAACGTAACACTTAACCTCATTTGCTTGACTTTTCTGTTTTCCCCTAATTGGACAGCGAGGGTTTTGTACTTACATTCACAGCTGGCTTGACAGTTTAAAAAGAAATATACTGAATAAATACACACTTTAATGTTGTTTGCACAGTCTGGAATCAATAGATAAATGTGGAATGATCATTTTAATAATTGATAAAATCATAGATACCTTACTATTAACAAATAAAGGAATCAATAACTAAATGAATCAATGCATTTATAATATACAGAAATGAACATATGAATTTTTGCTCAAGAAAACTTAGCGAGTGATGTGCAGTGGTCAGTGCACGGTGGGTGTGGTCTGTGCTGGTATTGTCCGCACATCTTGTACCCAGTCTTCTGTGAGCTCATTCAGAGTAGGTGCTGATTTATTTTTGGCTGGACTTGTTCAGTGCATGAGCAAGCAATGGCCTGGCTTCAAATCCAACCACAATTACAGCACCCACACACTTTACAGCGTGATTGGAACTGCAGCGCTGGAATTGACTGTCACCAGTGTCTATATTTGTTTGTGTTCTTTCACTTTAACATCAGAATTTGAAAGTTCTTAACACCCAGTAAAACAGTAATGCTTTGCAGTTTGCTTTTTTATTTTGACATAAATGTGGCAAAAAAAATCCCAGCCATTAGTTTGCTCTTTGTAATAAGAGTGCCATTAGGCAGGGTTTACAGACATTTTCCAACTGAACAACAAAGCTTCAGATCCTTGTCTCTTGTTAGTTTTAGTCCATGAAGATAAACTTAAGTCATTTAATCTGCCCCAAATGGGGCCAAATTCTTCAACAGCATTCAAGAAATGCAAATTCTGTGTTTTGTCACAAAATCTGTTCTATCTGAAGCTTAAATCCTCTAGAACGCCTCGAAGCCTACAACAGCATGCATACATTTGTTTATTTAATAGATAATGTAAAGAAATATGTATGTCTTTAAAACTGCAGAAACCAGGCTTATGAAGACCCACTGGATAACTCTGACTTCAGGGAGTATGAGCTTCCATTACTTGGCCTCAAAGCGTCAGTGGAAAAACTACAGGAGCAAGTTGTACGCTGTATGGAAAGAAATCAAGCATGTCTTGGCTGATCATTTAAAGTAAAGGATCTGGCATGAACGTTGTAGCAGATATGTTTTAGTACTTGTTCAGTGTATTGAAATTGTTACACCCTTAACCTACAGAAAGCCACAAAAGGGGGTCCTGAACTGCTCCAGTGGTTCATCCTGGAGGTGATGTGTCGAGTGGTGGAATGTAAAATCTTAGGAATGAGGCATCACATGTAAATATATAGTCATGTTGAAAAATGATTTAAGAAAGGGAGCAATGAGGCTCCCAGCCTCCATACCATGACTGTAAAGTCAATTAAGGGGATGTGTTTGGCTGACCCATACTCTTGGCTGTCCACCAGAAGTGTTTGATGCAATGTTCTGCACTCCTGCCACTTATGGTGAGTACATTTCCAGAACAGATGTTCTGACTTTTTATTATTCTTTTTATTCTGTAGTCAATCTTCTTTCACATTCTCTTCATCAACGTGGCACTCTGTCACATGGAGACTCCTCCTTTTGTTGTTCTTTCATTTTACACGGAGATAAATGGTTATTTCAATAAAGACTAAAGAGTTGCGTATTATAGCAGTGGGTAGCAGCGGTGGGAATAGAGCCTGTGATTACTCCCATATGCCTGTTTGAGTGCCAGGAACAATGACGATGGCTGAGCTCCAATGCCCAGCACCTCTAATACTCTGTAGTGTCTTTGGCAAGGCTGGTAGTTCTGACTAAGTCGATTAACGTTAAGTCCATCCCCTCACCTGTCCCTTCACCACTGAAATGACAGGAGAGTGCTCACTCAAGCCTGTGTGCTCTAATACCCAAGCAACCAATAACAAGAGCCTACAGCTTTTACAGCAGCAGCACAACGACTTGTGCTTTTTCCCTCTGTTTATTCCCTGTTGTTTATTTTTCTCTGTTTCAAAATCAAGTTCAAATCAAATTTAACTGTTCTCATGCACAACCCGGGCGGCATGGTGGCATAGTGGTTAGTGCTGCTGCCTCAGATTGAGAAAGTTCTGAATTTGATTCCCAGGCTGGACGGCCTGTGTCCTTTCTGTGTAAAGTTTGCATATTTATATCATGTCTCCAGGGCTTCCTCCAGGAGCTCCTGTTTCCTCCCACAGTCTTAAGAAATGCACATCTTCCAGCACTGTTTGGTGCGATGTTCTCCTCTCCCGCTATGTTGTGCCCATTATCAGTGCAGATGTTCGGACTTTTCTATTCTTTCTCTTCTCCTTTCATCTTCTGAGCATGTCCGTTGGAGATGATAAATTGCCCAAGGTGTGACTGTGTGTGTGCGAGTGCTTATCTCAGTCATGTGTTTGACTTTACCATCCCCCATTATAGAATATCAAATAAAACTTACAGCTTAAATAGAATTAATAATGAGTTGAGCAATAGCGCATGTGTAGCATAAACCTCACCCCAGTACCCTCCCACTTTACTATGATGGGATTGACCTAGATCTGTACTGTTGTTCACTGGCAATGCTTTCTACAAAAGATGAGAAAAGAACGATGAAGAAGTGTACATGAAAAGCAATTTTAAATAAAACATTTCTTTTACTATTTTTTTATTTTTGTATTGAAAATGATATATTGTTATGCAATTATCAAGTGCAGAATTGTTTGTGTGTGTGTGTGTGTGTGTCTGTCTCACATCTGGAATACTGGAGTTTTGAGTTTAAGTCTCTTGCTGATTCATTTTCATTTTTTCCTACAGCAGCTGAGGCCAGCTGGTCCTTGGTGAGCATCAGTACATTTGTTTTTCTCTTTGAATTGAAGGCAAGGGAAAAGGAGAAGGGAAAAAGATCTGGATTTGATTTGAAGCATTTTTTTCTCTATATTTTGTGTGTGTGTGTGTGTGTGTGTGTGTGTGTCTCCACTACAACTCAGCTGGAATCTGCCTCGTGTGAGCAGCTTATTGTGGTTGTGTATGGAGTTAGTTACCCATTGGCTTTCAGCACAAACAAAACATTTAAGGTCGTCCTCGAACATTCCCACAAGAGTGTCGGTGTGGGCAGAGTGGTGTTCATCATGTAGATTTTTGACAGTATTTGATTCATTTGTCCTGTTGTTGGACTGTTGTCTTCATGCTGTAGTACAACACGAAGGCAGCAAAACATAATGTTGACAGACGTTACAGGCAAATGGGTCTACAGCCATCTCAAGCTGCTGTATCTTTTTGCCAGTTGTGCTGAAGTGGCAGTAAAACAGCCTCCAAGCCCTTTGTTCAGTGTAGCTGGGGTGAAACTACATAGTAATGTGACATTATTTACAATATTGGAAAAGTTAAGCAGGATCTGGTCTTACGCATGAATTTCTTTGAAAATGTGATCTGATATTCATAGTCATTATTTTTAGAATACGGTACGACAATCTTCATCTTTCGTAACACAAACATGCAGATTTTTGCTTATGGTTTAAGCAGTTAAGAATTGATAAAAAAAAAAGCAAGCATTTACATAAAGTACCTAGTGAGCCTCATCAAGAAGTCAGTGTTTCACCTGTCATGGTTGAATGTCCAATTTTTTTTGTAATAATTAAATCTAATAACAAATTATTAGTTACATAATTAACATTATCATTAACATATATCCTTCATAACTTCCACCACGAGGCTTAACATGGATAAGGTTTTGGTGTTGAGTTGATTGGGTTTAATGTGTACTAACAACACTAACTAGACTTTGTGAGGACTTACTCCAGTCTTCTGAATTTCAGAAAGTTATCTTCTAATGTCCTCCAAAGTCATCTACAATCAGCCTATATTGGACCTCATACAATACGGAAGGCAACATTATGGCATTATTGCTTCCCTGCATCATTAAAACATTTACATTTAAACATAATGGTCACATAAGGGTCATCCTCACCATTTTACTTAGATGGAAGCCATCTTGATTTTTTGCCTGACAGTTTGTTTTACACACAGTCACGTTCTTTTGATTGTGCACCTGATGGAAAATCTGAGCAAACCTAGTTATTATCATATGTTTGTGTGTATATTTTCCCCCACAGATGATAAATGTGCAGACTCAACATCAAGACTACTAAATAATGTGGAGTCCAGTGTTTTGGCAAGCTGCCAAGGCATGTGTGCATGTGCTTTTCTCTGATCGCTTTAATGCATTGCGGTGCAGGGACAGAAATCAGTGCGTATTTGTTGATGCAGGTTCATATGCGGTATAGTGGAGATGGAAGAGTTTGATGGGTGAAGTTATGGAGGTGATTCCTGCCCTGCAGGGTAAAGGGCTTGCACTCAGAACTACAATGTGAAGATGCTAGAGATTGCAAGGTTGCCAGATTTAGTGTGTGTGTTCAACTGGAGAGGCTCTGCACAGACATGCACCAGTTCAGGTCACAGGCTTTCTGGGATCTACACTGTATGTACATGTCTTTATGAGGGGCGGTGCTTTAAACACTAAAGACAACCCGAGGACACACACACATATACATACGTGTGTGTGTGTGTGTATGTATGTATGTATGTGTATGTATGTATGTATGTATGTGTATGTATGTATGTGTGTGTATGTGTACATATATGTGTGTATGGGCAGCGATGGTCTAGTGGTTAGGGAGTTGCCCCGCATCGGAAGATTGTGGGTTCGATTCCCTCACAAGTAGGTTGCCCTGAGGTACCCCTGAGCAAGGTACCGTCCCCATCACTGCTCCCCGGGCAGCTTTCAATAGCTGCCCACTGCTGCACAGTGGTTGTGTGCATGGGTTAAAAGCAGAGGTCCAATTTCGTTGTGGTTCATGCTGTGGTTGCTGTGCTGTGACCTCGCAATGACAAGGGTTGTCACTTTCACTTTTTTATATATATATATATATATATATATATATATATATATATATATATATACACAAACACTGAGGACAGTGGGATTCTTTTTTTTTTTTTTTAAATGCTGCTTCAATGTTCCCTAATTCTGGCTTTTCAGGATTGCTCATGTTTTCTTTTCATTGAAGACCCTGGTGGATTATAGATTATATTGCAATGAGTACTTGGTGCTGCACAGCTCCTATGGCCTGGACTGGGGCCAGGGAGGAGCAGGAATGGACACATGGTGCAGAGATGGAACTGAGACTGAAAGCTCATCCCCATGACACACACACCCTGCTGACCCTAACCTCTAACACTGATGTCAGAGAGGTCATGGAGTCCGGCACAGCAGGGCAGTCGGTTGCTCTCCACTTACAAACAGTGTGGAACTGACAGTGTGAGAACGGATATCTGAGTTTACAGGATGGAAATGATTTCCGTTGGCATGCTGCTGTAGAAGAGAATACGTCATATGAACGAATTCTAGTTATGCAGAGGGGTTTCACCTGTTACTAAATCTGCATTTTGAAGAAGGTTCAGCTCTGGAGAGTATTCATACCTCCACCTATTAACAAGGAAGAAAAAAATGCAGAAATGCCCTGTCTTGTAATAATGCTTCATTTAAATAACAATAGATGGGGAAAAATCCTTAATCTATTCAGTTCCTCAAGTCAAATTCAAAATCTTACTTTAAGACACTTTTACTTAATTTTCATCTGAAGAAAAAAAAGATCCAGTTCTACATTTGAAATGTTAAGGTCAAGCTTAAACAGCTTTTCTTCAGAGTTGGATTAGGTGTAGTAAACGAGTCTTGTAATACTTGTCTATTAATTATCCAGAAACACTGGCACTTCATCATATAGGCTGCGGCATATTGCTTAGCAACATGTTGCTTTTCAAAACAGAAAGAAAAAAGCAGAACACATCGATTATTTTTTAGAAACATACTTTACAAAAAAAAGAAAGTGTACAAAGTACACTTTCTTTACAAAGTAAAGAAAGTGTAGTTGTGTTTCATTACTTTCTACCTTCGGGGACCATGCAGGCTTCTTTAGTGTCTTCTGAATGCTCACTCAGAGGGCAGTGTACACCAGCACCCATGTTTCCTCTGCTATGTTTATACAGAAGAGAGGTGAGATTGCACTCAGTGACTGCTGGTCTGTGATGAGTGGAGGTGTTGGGTGAAGTGTCAGACATAGGATTTTGTATTCTGAAATGGTAACTGCTGTCTAATTTGTAAAGTAACTGTTGTTAAGATGCACCACACACACAAAATGATTGTTACACCAAGTAAGTGTGTGTGTGTGTGTTACTCCCATCAAAAGGGATGTTTTATGCAACTCAGCAGATCATGGGGAGAATGAGGAATCCATTACATCCTGTCCATTTCCTGTTCACATTAGACTATCCTCCTACACACACACACACACACACACACACACACACGCATGCACACACACACACCCTGTGACTTGCCATCACAACATGAATTCTGTTTCAGGCTGTTTTAAGGGAGACTCCTGGTTTTCTGTAAGTGTTTGAATATTTAGATTTCTTCAGCAGATGTTGTAACATTAACATTGAAATTGTGTCTCTTCATATATTCTTAGCTTCTTCTTTCTTACACCCTAAGGAAGGATACCAGCTGACACACTAAAACTGAACCAAGCTCATACCAACACTGGGCCCACCCGGCCCAAATAGGGAAATGATGCTGACAGCAGTCTAAAGTAGGACACTGCTGTATGGTTCTGTTAAAGGTTGATTTGAATGTGAGCACAGTGACCTGTCAGTTTAAGCAATGTGCTGGAAAGAGTTGTGCTGATTGTGTTTTGTGTTTGAAGTTTTTACTTTGATACTTTGGCTTGGATATCTTTGTGTGGATTTAGTGCTCATTGTAGAGGCCAGCAGCAATGAAAGGCCAGTAAAGTTCGTACTCGATACGAGCCCAATACACGCCCTCGTGCCCCTTTTTTATTATTGTGTTTTCTTCACTTTAACGCATGATTATTAATTAGCTGATGAAGGGAATAAAGTGCATCGCAGTGTGTGGTGCTCAGGACTGCTGTTTATTACACATTCATCATGATGACTTGAGCAGCAGTATTATGAGAGGGAACATTGTAATCCATATTTGATACCATGATGCATTGTCATTTAACTGTAACACTCTGTGTGTAGTCTGCAAAACCCAATCCTAGTGCTGACACATCAACAACAGTATCTCCTCTGCTCCCTCAGAGAAAAGCACTTGCTGTGTGTGTGTGTGTGTGTGTGTGTGTGTGTGTGTGCGTGCATGCGTGTTTGGAATGTGATGGAAAGCAGTCGCGCAGCTGCACGTGGCTGCTGTAGCTCCAGACTGACACCAGAGCTATGAAACGGGGCGATCTGAGCGGTGTGATGGAGGCCAGACTCAAGCCGCTTCATGTGCAAGCACTTCAGGTGCTTCAGCATGTATCAGTGTGCATTTATAACCCTATTTGTGATTTGGTTTTCTTTTTTTAATAACTTTGATTGCAGTGATATTGACTTGAGACACTCATTGCTTTATAGAATTGGCCTCGGGTTGGTATTAGGTTTTCTTTTGGCCATGTTAGTGCTGATCTCATTCCCAAATCAGTAAAGGAAGATGAATTTGAATATGCAGTTGCAGTTTTCAGATTCAATTTCATTGATCCTTAAGGGGAAATTAGGAATGGGCCTGAACTAATATAAGGAAAATGCAGTCAAGAGCTTTTTTTTTTTTTTTTTTAATAAATTGTCGACCTTTGCTAAAACTGATCTGAATAATGTGATCCACAGTTCATGCTGGCCTATCCCAATATTTGGCATAATTGTCTGGGTATGAATTATTTAGGCTGCTCAGTCATATAAACTTGATTACAATTACTCTCCACAGTTGTTTACATTTTTACAATACAACAAACAAAATGTGAATTGGTTGTTTTACCCCCTTGTGTTGAGGCAAATACATATCATTAAATGAGTACAGAAAGGAATATATTAAGACATCATGGAAAACATCTTAAAAAATCTTGAAACATCTTAAAAAATCTTGAAACCTTAATCCTGCATTTCATTCCATTGTGTTTATTCGGTTAGAGCTTTGGAAATAAGCTTCTTAAGTCTTTTTAACCTGTTGCCTTAAAACACCTTTGGAAGTGTTTTGGGAATTTTTAAACAATCTTTGGGCTGTTAAGGAGTTTGAATTAGCCATAAAAATCATGTAGCTTGCCTGAATAGTCAGGATACTTGAATATGTAACTATTATATTCTAAAATGTTATTTAGTTATGTAAATCACTTCAAAATGGATGTGAATTTGGATTTTACAGTAAGTAAAAGTAATTTACTTTGACTCATATGTTCACAGCATTAACTTAAATTAAACTGGGCATGAAAACACACAGATAAACAATGATTCATGTCTTACATGTGCTTCATTGTGGCTTTCTATTTCCACATTTCCAGACAGACTAATCTGTGTCTTATCAACAGGTTATTGCACATCAGACTGATCTTTATTGAGGGGAGATCCATGAATCAATAATACTGTTTTTAAAGGACGTGTTTTTTGATTATTGAAAGCTTGTATGGCAATGGGTAATCCAAACTGTGGTCCTAGATTAGCACCTCTATGCTGGGAAAGTGATGATGATAAATATGGGCCAGGATACCACATTTATGAGGCGTTGTCTCTTACACAAACACATGTGCCCACGCCCAATCCTGCTGCTCCAGTCTGTGTAAGCAGGGAGTGTTAAGAGCTAGTTGTGTGTGTGTGTGTGTGTGTGTGTGTGTGTGTGTGTGTGTGTGTGTTTCTATGGAATATATAGTGAGGGTTTGGGGGGGGGGACTTCAGGGAGCGTCCTATAGGTTTGCCCTAGGCTTGCCAATCTGGGCCCAAATCACAAGGCATATAACCATGGGGAGCTAATTGTAGCACTGCTCTCTGAAAAGCTTCTCTTTAATTCTCTCATTCACTCTCACTCCCTTCCTCCTTCAGTCCCTCCTTACCTCAGTCCCTCCCTCACTCCTTCACTCACTCTCTGCTTTTATAAAAACATCTCGCTGGCTTGGACTATTGCTGGAAGAGGAAGGTCCAAATGAGGGAATTGATAACGTTGAAGCCATTTTTATCTAGCACTCAGTGCCAGTGACAGGGTTGTGCAGAGTTCACTATGTGTTTGTGCTATTTTTTCAGGCAGTTGTGGTTTGGGACATTCCTTGGATTTTGTTGCCTTGAAGCTTTCAAAAAATTCAACCATGTTTTATCATAAATAGGCATGACCAGGGTTGGCCATGCTCATAACATTTTAGGATTTATTCAGACATTTTAATGAAGCAACTGTCTCCTTTCTGCTTTTTAAAGATGATTTTATAGTATTTTGATGAAGTTTCATTGGTGCATACTCGTTATTGATGCATTTACAATGAACACATCCCTTGTTACTGGTTAAAAATGAACATTTTTTGTCATCAGGGGCTAAAAAAAAAAGGCAGTCTATCTGTACAAGAAACTACATGAAGGACTGATTTTTAGGGAATGTTTTAGATTGAAATTTTAAACCGACAATATTATTTACAGAGTTTAGCAGTTAAAAGAAGTTTTATTTCTTGAATGAGTGCTGTTACGGCCTAATAATATCTAACTTGTGGAGACCAAACCTGTACATTATCTGATGTTGCCCTTTCACACATGTAGCAAGCAGCAGGTGTTAGACAAGTTCTTGCATGCTAAAATACTCTGTGTGGCTTAAGGGAGGGGTGGCGCCTGGGTAGATCAGGTAGTTGGACATGAGTGGTCACTTAGTCGGGTTGCATAATTTGGTCATAAACAACCAAGTCTTTCTTTTGCTTGAACTTGTTCCTTGCAGGGAGAAGCTCCCGAAATTCGTTGTCTCTGCAGTTATATATTTTTGTTGCTGGTTTACGTGAAAGACCCTCTTCTTCATTCTCAGAAATGAATTTTCTGTCAGCTTTGTGCCAGTTGATTGATAAAGTCACCATTGCCCACTCGCTTTTTGTGAATTCTCCAGAACATTTCCTTCTCTATTTACATATGGACTCAATCAGACGTTTCACAGGCCTTGTACTGGGGGAAGAGTAAAGTTTGTTTAATGTCTAGTCAAATTGACACAGACACATTGCGTTCATGTATGCAGCTCCTCCGGCTAATATCTAGAACATTTCTGTGTGTGTGTGTGTGTGTGTGTGTGTGTGTGTGTGTAAGACTATTGACTTATTCTTAATGTTGACAGTTATTCCTCTTATCACTCTGAAAAGTTTTTATATACATGCCGTAATTTCTTCAGGATAAAGATGTTAAAGGATGTTTCGGGTTATGATTATGGCTTTGCAAAATGTTGATCTGAGTGCTAGTCATTAGTTGTAAGAAGGAGATTGTTTAGCTCTCAGTTTTTACTCTAGAGAGCTTTACTTTTGCTACACACTGCCTTTTTGTGAGTTTTACCTCATTTAGGCTTGCTCTCTGGACTTGCCTGTGGAGTGTTTTGGTACAGAGGGCAAAGCCGTCTTCCACTCAGTCACTTTATAAATATAATTTAAAAAATGGAGGTAATACTGTATTATGTTTAAAATAAAATGAATTTATTTTTGGGGGGGGGGAACAAGGGACTTGTCGCAGTACTGGGGATGTAAAAGGCAAGTTATAGCAATGATTTGTTCATAAATGTGCTAGTAATTTACATTTACGCCATATAGCAGATGCTCTTATCCAGAGCAACTTCCACGTCCTAATTACAGGGACAGTCCCCCTGAAGCAGCTCAGGGACCCAGTGGTGGTAGTGCCAGAGGTGGGATTCAAACCTGGGACCTCTTGAGGCATAGGGCCATAGGCAAGTACCCTACCACTAGACCACCGCCGCCCATTAATTAAACTCCGATAAACTAATGTGGGGTCGAACACTGTATGCGTTCCATAAAACAAAGCATATCAATGAGCGAAAGACATCAGCTAAAAACAGCAGCTGTCTTGTAGCCTGTATTTTATCAGATTGCTAATGAATCGGCCTCGCAGTATAAACCCTTCGGTGTAAAGAATAAACATAAACTGCATCAAATTGGCTGCATGTCTTTTATAACACTATTCATTGGCCATTAAAGCTCCACTGATTTTTGGTTTCAAATAATATTCTTTATATTTTATAAACTATGATGCATGGTTATAGCACTGATGGTTGATCATAACATTTGATTGGGGGGTTACCCATCAATAACTGATGACTTATAACATGCATCATTAATTCTGCACACTGAATTATACTTTCTTTCAACTATAACTTCGATCGAGAGAAGATACAAGTTCAAATTATCACTGAAGTCTAAGAGCAAGTTCAAATCTTAAATACCTTCCATGATGGGGTTTTTAAGTAGTTCTAAGATTTAAATCTACATGTCATAAGCACCAAATGACCATTTCCTGCTACATCACTACTGTTAGTGTGGGGCTTTATTGCAGTCATGCAAAATGGTCTAAATACCGTCTTCCTATGAAATGTTTCTGTAATAACTTGCTCACAGTTTACTTAATCTATGAATTTTTAATATGAGATGTGAGTTTGAGGTTTCTGTTTATATTCATACACAGTGTTTCACCATGACTTTCAGTGTGTCTGATTTTCCAGAATCTAGCTGGCCCAACTAGAACTGACCACTGTTTGCTGGATAGCGGTACTAGACTTTGAGGGCTTAAGAAATGAGCCCAAATGGATAACAAATCAAGGGTGCAATTCACCACATGTCAGACGTCATCATGAATTTGACACAGAATTACAAATAGTCTGTGAGGTCTGCAGCTTGTAGGAGATATAAATCAGTCCATCATTGCCAAATCTTATTTTTCAGTTGACCTTTTGGTAGTTCTATTGTTTATAGGTTCTATTGAAAAGTGAGGTCTAGCACTATTACCCCATTAATACCTATTTTTCCTAGATTTTCCCCATTAGATAACATCCTAATGCTATTGTATTATAGGTAAAAAGTGAAGAATCAATCAGATCGAATTAGAATTTTTTTTCACTGAATGTGGAACGGAGCACACCTTGGCCTAATAGTCTCTTTTCTTTCAACATCAGCAACAGAAAGCGCTCCTTTACACCTTAGCAGTTCTAAGGAATTTTAATACGCTTTTAGGATTATTCCTGTTCTTTTGAATATTTGCATACAGTGCATTTGAAGTGCTTTGAACATTCATGTGTTTTTGGGTCAAAAATGTGTGTGAGGGTTCATTTATAGGCACTGCTAGTGTGGTGCTGCAGCTTTGGAGAGCCAGGAGAGAGATGGTTCGGTTTGTTATGACAGTGAATCTTCTCGGAGGATGCCAGAACCATTTATGAGTAGAGACGATGTCCAAACCCACTGCTGCTTTTAAAGAAGTGGAATGTGTTATATTTTCTGTTCTCGCTCTCACACAGCCTCCATCTGTTTACCCTGTGAGTGCAGAGTGCGTCTCTCCTCATCGCTAATTAATCAGTCATGCGGTTGAGGCGCTCTTCAAAGACTTTTGATCTTAAATAATCTTCCTGTAATTTAGATGCTGTCAAGAGTGGTGGCATGATGATGTGAGAAACGAGATTCTATCTCTTAGCTCAGAACAGAAGCTTTTTTTTTTTCTCTTTTTTCCCTCTTTTTTAAAATTTTTTTTATGAACACTAGAGGTCAGTGAGGGCTCACTACTATCACCAATTATTCACGCAACAAATAGACAGAAATACCATGATTTTGCTCACCTTTCTTAGTTCTGTGTGGAGTAAGATCTCCTCTCTCCAACATCAAGATGGCCAACGTCCTTGCCTTGTGCATAAAGTCAATCCAGTTTAATGCTGGTTTAAAGAGGACTTGTATGGATGTGTTTCAGATGGAGCAGCTTTCAGATGAGGAGCTGGACCATGCAGCTGAGGAGGACAGTGATAAAGAAGACCAGGACCTGGACAAAATGTTTGGAGCATGGCTCGGGGAACTGGACAAACTAACCAAGGTGTGTGTCATTCTATGTTGTTTTGTCTGCTTTTCCTGTTCAAGCGTTATCATTTTATTCATTCTGCATGAAAGAATTAAGCGTAGAAGTGCAGGTGTGATTGCTTTTTACTCCATTTAACCTGGAGTTGTTCTTACCGTATATTTTGTGAGAGGTCCATATTAAAATATAGCAATTAAAGAATCAGTTAACATTTTTCATGTTAGATTTTCCCTTAAAATCCATGTATACCATCAATAGCTTTTATTCATATACCATTATTCATTAGGTCATATTCCAGTCTTTTTTTATTCCTCATGATTGAACAGATGGTTTCTGCACAGGAAGGTTCAGGTTCAGGCTGAGCCCTTTTTGCAGAAATGATGCAAACTAGTGTTAACCATGCCACCAAGGGTTTCTTGCTAAACAATCTTAATTGTGAAGAATTACACTGTTCGGTACACAGTACAGCGTAATCACAGTGTGCATATCTTGATGCATCAATAATGAGAATACTCACCAACTTCGTTTTTTTAACTCAGCATCATTGTCATATGGTGAAGTCTGCAGATAATATTTGTGTGTAGCCTTGTCCTAAAGTGTTTGTGTTTATTTTGTAGAGTCTGGACGATGGAAAACCAGAGAGGGTGCAAAAAGCTCCTCTCAGACAGGAGACTAACATGGCGAACTTCTCCTATCGTTTCTCCATATACAACATCAATGGTACCATACGACAATGCATCCAGTTAAATCTCAACACATCTTGTTTCTGCACTTATAACTTTTCAACATAGATCCAAAATTTTCAGGCTAGATCATCAGAATGTTATAATATTTTATACATTTGAATATAGAATATTCGAAATCAAACCATTTAGGTAACATTTTTGACATTTATATGTGAAATCATATCAGCATTAGATAATTTATTAAAACCTTCAGCAAAGCGCTGAAAACTTGTACTGCACATCCTTTTCATCAAATATTAAAACCTGTCATCTGCTGAGGGGTTTTCTGTAGATTAAATGGCTTTAGTAATGTTATAAACAGTGTTATATCTGTGAGTCATTGATGCAGCCTTTTGCTATTTTGCGCACTGAGCCAATACAGCCAATAATCATTCAAAAGCATGCTGTGTTACCTGGTTACCTCTAGAGGGCAGTATATAACAATTAAATAACAGAACCTGTACATCAATACTGTTTGTTCATTAAGTGCTGTTTATCCCAAGAGTAAACACACAGAATATGACTTTTCAATCACATATCAGTGTTGTAATCATTTTAGCCTTTGTCTCCTTAATGTGTCTCACTGAACTGGTGGCACTCTTTGGACTTCCTATAGGTCAAAATCAGGTACAGCAAAAACGTATTATTTGTGTCCCCATAATAACTTTTTTCGTTCTTTGGTCTGTCTCGCAGAGGCTCTCAATCAGGGAGACTCTGTGGATCTGGATGCTCTAATGGCTGACCTGTCCTCCATCGAGCAGGAGTTAAGTAGTATTGGAAAGCCCAGCAGCTCCTCCACCCGTCTCGGCCTGCCTGGAGACACAAAAGTTCGTCAGAAGCCCCCTGCAGGCCGCAGTCACAGCACAAAGCAGGCGGGTGGCGGGGGTAGCAGTGGTGGGGGAAGTAGCAGTAGCAGTGGGGGCAGCGCCAGCAGCAGCACCCGTGTCTCTCCTGCATCAACTGTCCGGGTGGGAGCCAGTGGCCACAGCCGGCCACCGCTGGCCTCCAACTTCTCCCTAGATGACATCACAGCCCAGCTGGAGCGTGCCTCGCAGAGCATGGACGATGCAGCCCGCCAGAGCACGGCTTCCTTCATCTCCACAGCCTCCGCCCCTTATGCTTCCTCCACCACCCGCAGACCTGCACATCATCATCATCATCATCACCGCCGCACAGGCTCGGTGGGGACTGTCAGCGAACACGAGGCCAGGGCCATCGTCCACTCATCCCGCTCCAGCATCAACTCTGCCTCTGCGTCAAGCATGGATTCACTGGAAATGGACAAGCCCAGGCAGATGGAGCAGGACGGTCTGCAGGAGCAGTGCCAGCAGAGCTCCGAGGTAAAATCTGTCATTGGGGGGAAAATAAGTTGAAAAATATACTTTATGTATCTTAAAAAACGTACATTTTACCCAACCAGAACACACCAGCTCACAATTTCCCCACAGAAAAAACTGATGGAGCAGCTGAAGCAGGATAAAGATAAAAAAAAATTCCTGCAATTTATTTTAAGTTCTGTTTTATGTTAAAATCATTATATTTATCTGCAATAATTCATAATCATGATAAATGGTGATTCCATGCTTATCAATAGCCTGTAAATAAAATGCACTTTTATTAACATCTTCCAAAATAATTATTGCCAAGCAACAAAGTTAATTATTTGTGTGTGTTTGTGCGTGTGTATGTGAGAGAGAGAGAGAGAGAGAGAGAGAGAGAGAGAGAGAGCTGATCTTTCTATAAATATACCAGCACTCTACGTATCTGTGTTACACATGCTGTCATTCATACTTCATCTCTATGGCAACCAGCCCCAAAGCCCTGTTTGTCTCTGACTGTTACTAATGAACACATTCTGCCACATTTAGAGCACATCAGACTCCAATTTTGGAGTCTCCAATTGGACCTGACTCCAACTCCAATTGGACCTGACCACTGCACGAAAGATGGAAATCATGATCATGATTTTAGCATCAGGTCTTTTTGGCGAGGAAGCACAGCAATGCAATTATGCAATTATTATGCAATTATTCAAATTATGCCAGTATTCGGTATTTTCATGTATATATCAGTGTCAATGTCGATGCTGAAATATATGTATTTAAAAAATATAGAGTGTGACTTAATTAAGAGGGGTTAACAGAAAAATATAACAGTTTTCTATTCAGTCATCTGTAGGATTACATATATCTAACCTTATTACCTAGCCTAATCCTAAGATTTTTTTTTTTCTTCTACTAACTATGATTACGGTTTCATTATTCCACCCTTCCAGCAAATCAGCTGCTGCTCCTTTTCCTGTGGGATGCCTGTGGCAGATCAGACTCACACCACTCAGTCCCCCTGAAAATACTGAGTGCAGCTTCATAACACTAAGTGAAGATAGCAAAGAAGGGAGGAATAGTGTAAATGAAAAAGAGATTTAGTGAAAGATTGTAGATGTAAAACCTGCCAAACAAGGAGCCCAACAGACATGGGGATAGATAAGATAAGTTGAGTTCCAGATGTGGAAATTAAGTTTAAGCCTCAGGTTTGCACTTGCCTGCCCCAGAGCCCAAAAAATCTACAGTAAAGCTGCTTTCCTTCCTGCTTGGTTTTATAGATACATGTTGAGCTCCAGTACTCTACACTACTCTTTTCTAGGTTTTTGGCTTGAAAGTGCTTCTGTTTTAGTGTGAATTTGACCCAGATATTTAATCTGCTGAACTCTAGTGAACTTAGTGCTACTGCACTCTCTCAGATTGTAACAGAGCACCCCAGTGAAGTGAAATAAAGAATGAGAAGGTGCTTACAATGGTGGCAGCATGGCTTAAAGTCTTGTACGTTTTATTTCAGGGAATAGCTCAAGGCTACTAGAAAGAGCTTATATATGAGTTCAGATCACAGGAACACGGATCACTCTGCTGTGTATGTAACTGTGGGGGATGCAGCTCTGTGGAGGGGCCATGTGTGCGTGTGTGTGTGTGTGTACATCTTCATTTAACATCAGTATGTGTTGCACTAAATGACAATTTACATAATGATCATTTCAGCTCACCTCCTTTTATCATTTACTTTAAGAAGCAATACGATCTTCTCAGTAATGAGCAGTTTAGAGTATGTCTTGTGTTTATTTTTTTTCTGCTTTTTCCCCAAAAATCAGTATTCTAAAAAAAAATCAGCAAATAAAAATAAAATGTTATACTTATTTCCCCAAAAAATGTATAACCTGTCTGAAGGTGTTATGCAGGACTGTATAAGTATCTTTTAAAATAATTTCCAGTGTTAAATAATGTGCCCTTGCGTCTCTTGTCTATAGCAAAGAATTTGAAAGGATATTGTAAAGAATTTGAAAGGATTGCCACATTCACCTGCTTAACTCTTTCTATGCTTTCAGAAATTTCCTATGTATTCACTGATAATCACAACACTGATGTCTAATCTCACCTTCTCGTTCTCTCTTTCTCTCTCTGTCTGTCTCTCTCTCTCTCTCTCTCTCTCTCTCTCTCTCTCACCTCTCACTCCTGCTTAAAGCACTCGTATCTGGACAGGGAGACTTCTCTGATTCTGAAAAGCATTGCAGGAAAGCCCTCTCACTTGCTGACAAAGGTGACGCCTTGATTTCTGTATTTCCTTGCACGTGTTGTTCCCTGCACTTTCTTCTGGTGGCTTTTTAACCTCACTTTGCCCCACACCTCCCCTGTTCTCCCTCTTTCAGTTGTTTTGAAATGTTATGGTTGAGGACAATTCTAGGTATGTGCCCTGGAGACTGAAGGTTTTAAACAATTGCTCTTTCTTCTGTTGTGCTACATAGTGTTCTGCCTCGCATGCTGTCTTTTATCTCCTGACTCCTGACTCCGATCCCCTAACAGTATGAAGTTTTGTTGATGTGACTCAGTGTGCATGGCGATATTTAAAAGTTTTCCAGTATAGCCATATAGTTTGTCTTTTTTCCATTATAGCTACTCCTAATAAATGAATTTAGGGTCATAATGCTAGACATGATAAATCACAATCTTACCATAAAGCCAGCTTACAACATCAAATGCAAGTGTTCAATGATTGGTGTCTTAATTCTTAGTACAAAAGACATGATGAGAGCAGCTAAAAGAGCAGTTAAGAATGAGGAGGTGTGTTGTCTAGCACTATGACTGTTTGCTCAGTGTTGATCTTGGAAAGCATGTTTGTGCATGCATCAGCACTTCAGGTGATAACTCAGCCTTTCTGAGCTGCTAATGAAAGATGCAGCTCAATTAAACCAGATTTTGTTACTTTGCCTATATTATGGTGTGTGTGTGTGTGTGTGTGTGTGTGTGTGTGTGTGTGTGTGTGTGTGTGTGTGTGTGTGTGTGTGTGTGTGTGTGTTATACGTTTCTTTGGAGAATAAATGAAAAAAATATGAAATAAAAGATCAGATTTTTATTTTATGAAAGATTTCTTATTTATTTATTTTACCTCTATATTGCTTAGACCTTTAGAGTATAGTTTTTTATGACAGTGACAGTATGTGGTATCCAAAAATCTCAGACCAGTGGTAAAATAAGTTTATTTTTGCTATCTTTTTTAATGAATAAAAATGAAAGAAAATCCACAAAAACATGGGAGGATGCACATTCCGCACAGAAAGGTTGTGGGAACTGAAATCAGAATCTTTTAACTGAAAAGCAACAGTGCTACCAACTGCACCACTGTACAAGGAAGAGATATTCAGAGTCAAATGTTTGCTGACATTGCATATTGTGAACTGCTCTGGAAAAGGGAACATCCTCCACGCCAGGTGGTTTGCGGGTCTCCCAGGCAGTTTCTCTGCCTAGGTGGACAGCAGATGGACTTGTGTAGTGGATCAAGTTTCATCAGAGCAGCAGCAGGCTTCCTCCTGTCAGTAAAATCAGCTCAATACTAGCAGGGACTTTCCAGCAAAGTAGCACAATTTTTTTTTTTCTTTTACCGTTTCTCAAGTATCATCTCAAGTTTCGGCTGTTGTTTAGCAAGCAATAATGTGCCCTGCTGATGTGAAATTCACAGTGTGCTTGTGGGAAGAGGAGTGAAGTGAAGTGAAGTAGTGGGTGGGGTCCTGGAAGTGCAGCACTTTGCTTATTACTGTAAAGAGACTGAGAGCAAGCAGGGTCATGCTTTACTATTGTGCTGCAGTTTGCTGACTTTGCACATGAGCTGCTTTATATCAGTCTTTTCAGTGCAAGACTGCTGATTAAGGAGCAGTCGTGCTGTTAATGTTCTAATGAACTTCACTTGATGATATTTATTTGTTTAAGAGATGCTCTTTTCCAAGACCTGGAAATGTGCAAACAGTATACACACACACACGATAAGTGATCTACACTTTAATCATTTAATCGCTGAATTCAGGCCTTAAAGCCACACTCAGTGCCACAGGTGTATAAACACCCATCCATGCAGTCAGCTTTACAAACATTTGTGAAAGAATAGGTTGCTGTGAAGAACTCAATTAATTTAAACAAGGTACACAATAAATTTAAACGTCATAAAACGGCACCTTTACAGAAGCCAGTTCATGCAAGTTTTACATGCTACGTATTCCACAGTCAACTGTAAGTGATATCATTGCAAAGTGAAACTATTAGGATCAACAGAAACTCCCCACAAAGTGGCAGACTACATAAGGTAACAGCAGGACACAGAGCGCTGAGGTGCATGCTGAGTAACTAACCAGAGGTCTGATGACTCAATAACTGCAGAGTTCCAGACTTCCTTTGGCCTTAACCTTAGCACAAAAACTGCACTGAAAACTCCATAAAACCTACTTCCACTACCGAGCTGTATAAATGCCTTGCAGCACCATTCTCAATATCAAGCATTGGATGGAGTGATAAGCAGATGACATTGTTATATCTTATATCGAGAGTGGATAGCAGCTTGAGGAGAACCCTGGAGAAGTGGAGATATGCTCTAGAGAGGAGAGGAATGAAAATCAATTGAATTGAATGGCCTGCAAAGGGCCCTGACCTCAAGGGTCCTTTGAAACCCTTAGGGATGAACTGTAATAGAGATTGCAGGGCAGGCTTTCTCATCCAGTATCAATGCATGAGCTCACAAAAGCTTGTCTGGAAACACAAGTAAAAATTCCCACAGACACACTCTAAAATGTGGAAAGCCTTCCCAGAAGAGTGGAAGCTGTTCTAGCTGCAAAAGGAGGGGTCCATTTCATGTTAAAACCTTTGGATTTAAATGGTGTGGCATACATTTGAAAACTGGCACAACATTTCCCCCAGTGATCAAACAAAAAGATTCTGATTAAAGTACCTGATGGTGTAATGAAGCGTTGTCCCAATACTTTTGTCCATATGGAATTATGTGCCTGTCATTTAAGGTGAGATGTACATAATGATTGGGAAATATCTGTCGTGTTTTGGGTGATGGTGTCAGTTATGGTGATTTTTTGATGGACATGGAGTATCATGCAAGTTCTGAATTGAGGTAAATTTATTATTTAAAGGTTCCTTTCCTCTGAATTGGTCCAAGTGGTGTCATGGGATGTTTGTTAGATGTGGTTGTTTGTTGATTTGGTGTTGTCTGTTGTTTTGCTTTGTGATTAGCAGCTCTTTTGTGGGGTGTGGTCAGCAGCGTTAAAGCTAGTGTTACATTTACGTTTATGGCATTTAGCAGACGCTCTTATCCAGAGCGACTTCCATGTCCTAATGACATGGAGCAACTCCGGGTTAAGGGTTAAGGGTCTTGCTCAGGGACCCAGTGTAGTGCTAGAGGTGGGATTCGAACCGGGGACCTCTTGATCCAGAGGTCCGTAGGCAAGTACCCTACCACTAGACCACCACCACCCCACTCTGAGTAAAAGAGCACGCAGGCACAGCTCCATAACTCAGCCTTACCTACACACCATCACCAGATCAGTGTTGCTTCCAGCAGAGAACCTCATGCCTTTTAGAGCTGATTAGTTACGTGTTTTGTCCTCTGCGTCATGGATCATAAATCTAAAGAGTAAATTAAATTTATGCCCATCTCTCTTTATATTCTGATCTTTGAAGCATAAAACATGTGCAGCTACAGCTTTTTCCTTGCTTGTTTTGCCGCTGTCCTCTACAGTGTCTCATTCAGTTTAAAAAAGATTGTTTTCTTACATCTCTTTCAAAGACTGTATATGGCTTATTATAGTTCAGTTCCCTTTTATTGATTTGTCTTTTTGTAAGTAATTGTCAAAAAACATGATTGCTATTTTACTAAGGTTTACTTGGGTCCAGCGCTGTATTCTTATTTTAGTTGTATTTCATCCTTTCGTGTGCTCATTTTCTGGAGTGGGTGATCACTGGTCTTGTCTTGGATCAACATTTATGCCCACAGGCACGGCACCTGCTCAGGAAGACTCACTGGCCTCCAACTGCCCAGCACAACCACCCTGCTTGCTTTCCCCATTATACAGTACAGTGCCAGTGTGAATGCTTGTTGTCACAGCCAGAGGGACAATCGAAGTGTTTAATCATTATTTTAATCAGCTAATTGATCAGTGTGTCCCTTTAGTGTGCTCTTCTGGTCCTTCATTATATGTGGTATTAGGGCAGTAGAGCAGCTGTAGGGTTGCTGGTCCAATTATCATCTTATTTCCGTTTGCAGTGATGATGGGATTGATTTTATGCCTGGCTGAGAAGTCACTGAGAATGTACTGCTTTGTCACAGTTACATTTTGGAAAAAGGGAGGAAAAAAAATCACTAGAAAAAAAGCTTGCCTCTCCTAAGGTAGCAGGGGCAGCCACTCTTGGCAGTTAAGTAATGTAGGTCACTCTTAAATAGATGCTGGTGAGCTTGGGTTTATCAGCAAGGTCTGGCACCAAAACAGTCAATGTTTGTTATTAAATTGATAAATGGTGTGATCGGTGGTAATCCTTGCTTAAATCTGAATTAATGACGGCAAAATCTCATCACTGTTTACTTCTGACTCCATTTGCGAACACTTTGGCTAGTTCTCTGCTTGTGGGTCAGTGTATTAGCAGGAGCACGGAGGGCAGATTTTATTATTGCATTCGGGGTGCTGCTAAGAGGCTTTACTTTAATCCCTTCATTTGCCATTTTTGTAGTTAAAATGAGGAGCGTCTGGTTTTGGGGAAGAGATGATGATGAGGGTGTTAGTCCAGATTGAGATTGAGCTGATTGAACACAGTGGAGGATGGTCTTTCCTTGTGTGTGTGTGCACGTTTTTGTGCATTTTTGTGTGTGTGTGTGTGTGTGTGTGTGTGTGTGTGTGTGTGTGTGTGTGCACGCATTTGAGCCCCTGACGGTTCCTGTGCACTACAGGACAGAGAGGATAATACACTCTGATTCGACCCATTTCCCAAACCTGCTCCACAGCTGTCACGGTCATAAGGAAGCACACACACACACACGTGCATAAACTCAATGCACACACAGCGAAGAGAAGGGTTTGGATGTCAGTCAGAGAAAATGAAATGGGCTCGGTTGACGAGTGTGTCTGACAGAAAAGGGGTGGGCTCTATGTTTGTGCGAGAGAGAAGAGTAGACTAGTAAGGTCAGTCTGGCACGCCCCTTCCACCCCCATCTCTTACCACCGACTCCCTCCCCCCTCGTGCCGGTCGTGGCTGTGTGTGTTGTTGTGTTGGAAGGATCTCCTGCTCTCTGCTGCAGATTTCCCTTCTGCATGCCTGGCTGAGCATAACTAACATAATCGTAACCGTCCAAAATAATCTGATGACCTTCAATTAGAATTAGATTTTTCTTGGGCACAGCTTTTCCTCATCTTTATAGCTGGTCTGCCTGTACCGAGAAGGAATATGAGGAAGATTCTCGTTCCACTGTGGACGGCTACGTCTTCAAGAGGAATACCTTGCTTTCTGCTGATGCGACTAGAATTCCAGAGATGAGCTTGCTCAATTCTGCCAAAGGAAATTCTGCATTTGGACTTGTGAGAGGATCTCCAGATGTTAATCAAAAGGATTTTTACCAGCGCTATATGAAGAGACCGGCCAAACTATGTTTACCAATACATATGTCTTCCCAGCACGCCATTGTCTTTAGAACTGAGTAGTTTGATACCATTCTTTAGATCGAACACATCTGAGACAGCCTGTCTGCATGAACCTGTAGTCACAATGGCTTCTTGCTGGAGAAGTCAGGTACAGGAGCAATATGATGTGTGAAGGAGAATGCAGGGAAAAATAGGACAATGTAACAATTATTTACATACATTTTCAATTAGGCATGAATATGTGTTTGTGTGCAGGAGGAGCAGGCTGCCAAGCTTAAAGCAGAGAAGATCCGTGTAGCCCTGGAGAAGATAAAAGAGGCACAAGTTAAAAAGGTGAGAAATCTAATCAGTCTGGAAATAAAATCCTACCTCTACACAGTATATCTTTTGCTTTCAAAAACTAGGTATCTATAGATTTGTTTCATAAGAGAATGTCTTTAATAATGCAAAATGTTTGGATCCTTTGAGTTAATACATGTATGTATAAGGCAGCTGATATTAAAGCGATGATTCAAAATAAACTTGAGAACATCCTGATAATATGCAAAATGATTACTGAACAGGTGGAAGCTTTCATGGTGCATTGAATATACATATATTATGCATTTTGCTACTTTTTATGCAGTGTATAAAAATCATTACTATCAGGTAGTGTGCTCTGGAAACTTATTTGCATGATTTTCCTCTCTTGCACTGATGCAGCATGAGCAAAGCAGAAATAGGTCATTGCAGTATGCATCACATTAACAGGGCTGAATCAAAGGGAAATGATTTTTTAGTACATTCCCTTTAAAATGAAGAATAAGACCCATGACCTTCTTTGCCCTTATCTACTCTGTTTAGGTGTTTCATGTCATATTCTCTAGCTGAAAATGTTCAGTGTAAGCACAAGGTAATGATGTGTGACCAACAACAGAGCTATGTTGATGCAACTTGGGCAAAATGATCATACCAACACATTGAAGACATTCAGTTCGTTTTCTTGGAGTCTGTGTAAACTTATGGTCTTGCACATGTTTACATGACAGCATTCATTTGCTAAGAATGTGTGGTTCATTTGACCAAATGCTGAGAGTGTGAGTTCTGGGTCAGGTCAGTGTTACAGAACAAACACTGAAGCAGCAGCTCTGTGATTCTCCGCAGGCCATGAAATATCCCTCGGAGTGGAATTGGTCTAAAACGCCTTTTAAAGTCCACTTAAGCTGGATATGAATGCATGCATGCAGGGAGTGTTAGGATTACTGCCGCCAGCTCCACAGGGCCCTGGGAGACCACAGAAGGGACACGTGCCGGCTGACCTCAGATAGTACTCGAAGAAAGTCTGCTACTAGCCTGTCCTTAATCTGCCCATCTCTTAAACCTGAGCGCTAACCAAGACTCTGAATTTGTGATCATGTGATTTCCACAGAGGGAGCGTAGTTTCCCATTTTCATCCCCAATGGTTCCAGTCACTGACCATTTCGGTTACTGTCATACAAATTGGGATTTCTGTTAAAGTGGAGGTACTTGAAAATAGCTCTAGCTCTCAGTTTACTATCACTTTTGTTAGTTCACCCCTCTGTGATTTATTTGTAGCTTTTCAAAGAGCAATTTCAAGCATGGGATGTAAAAGCTGCCAAAGATGTCACTTTTGAAGCCTTTTCAAACTGCATTTGAAAGAGAGGGCTGAAAGCATGCTTTCTGTTGTATCAGCTTGGGCTACGAGTTATTATGGGTTACCCATGGCCTAATACAGACATTGCAGCACACTGAGGACTATATTAAGATTCAGCTTTTGGGAGAAAAAATGGGATTTTCTTCAGATTTTCGTGTGTGTGTGTGTGTGTGTGTGTGTGTGTGTGTGCATGTGTATGTGTGTCTTATTTTAATGCATGTGGTCATGTTGAGAGGATCAGCCTGGCACATTGCCCCACACAGTTCCTGAAGCCTTTGACTGAAGCACAGTAGGGAAGGAAAGTGTGTGAGAGCTTTTTCCCTTTGTTTTGTGACATGTTTTGTGACATGTTACAATGTGTACATTCACTTTATCACAAAGGATTAGTTGGCAAAAAAGAAATGGTTAACAAAGGTGTTATTTCTACACAATCAACCTGGACAGGTTTGGCCTCTGGAGCTCAAGGCTGATGATGCTAACAACTCATCATCAGTAGTCACCCAAATCTTTTCAATACATCCCCAAAGCTTCTCTCAATCCTTTAAAACTGCATCCAGCTCAACATTAAGGCGGTGCAAACTTGCTGATGTGATTAAGGGTGCAGTTTAACTTATGTTATAAAGCTCAAATCAAAAATCAAAAAATCTAATTCAAATCAGAAATCAAAGCTGCGTGTTTGAACATATTTTAGACAATAGGTACAAACCACCTTTGGAGTGGAAGGACCAGTTTTTATGACCATCATGAATACAACTGATGGAAAATAAATCTTCATTTACAACTGCCTTAGGAATGGTAGACCTAGTATTGTCCCTGTAGAGGTGAGGTTTGGTTGATTTTTGATTTTTTTTTTTTTTGTTTTTTTTTTGTAGCATCCTAAACCATATCAACAAGTCTGTGTCTTTTTTAGGCAGAGCCAGATGAGGATTGAGTAAAGTATTTTTGTAAAAACATTTGAGTATGGCGTATTTAGTGTATGTTGCAAAGCTAAAGTAGACTCACAGATGCAATGCTTTATCGACCAGCGGCAATTTCAGACAGACATGTTTTGGATGATCGACTACGTCTTGGATAAGGGGTAAATTGTGTACTTTTATTTTATTTTGCTGAAGCATTCTTTTGACTCAAATTTCTGAAAAGTGTTTCAAATACCATAGTAGTGACTAACAGGTATACAGGACCAAATTCTGCACTCGGGATTTTTCCATGCTCACAGGAAAATGGTTTAACCCATTAAGCCATGTCACTGAAGTTCATTACACTATGGAAGTATCTCTGCATCTCTAGGATTAATAGGATATTGAGTTAGGATCTGAATCTGTGTGTAAAGCGCAAAGTCTAATGAGCTGGTTTTGAGTCGTGTTCTGCATGAAAAGTGTGCATTTAATATATATATATATATATTAGATTATACATTATTGTTTATATGTGCAGTGTTTATGCTTGAAGTGTTTAGTAGTGATGTGTTTGCTGGATTGGATAGCAAGCCTTTGACCATCCGTGTGGTAGTGAAAGTAGGTCAGTGTGTGTGTGTGTGTGTGTGTGTGTTTGTTTGTGCGTGTGTGCGTGACTGAGGGATGATGGGTGAAAGAGTGTATGCATAGGCTGATGCTAGACCTTGTTATTTCTAATATATCACTGTGTGTGTGTGTGTGTGTGTGTGTGTGTGTGTGTGTGTGTGTGTGTGTGTGTGAGGTTGGTTTATTGTATTTCATATTTGAGTAAAGTGGATTTTGGAGCTTTGTTCTGTCACTGAGGCTTACTCTATGCTTGGCTAAGATGAAGGAATGCTCAGGATCTGTTCTCTAGATTAGATCATCTGTTGTCAAAAAGACAACAAACAAGTTCACAAACAAGTCAACATTCTGGACCCAGAGGTGAGAGAATAAAGTGTAAGGTAGCACATTTGTGAGCGAACATCTCAGTGTTCCGCTGTGAGTGGACTCAAAGGGGATTGATGATTGCAAGGTTGAACCCAGAGCTTTTTCCAGTTTCTCATGTGAGCGTTTACATTTAACATCCCTGCTGTAAAACCTTACATTGTGAGTTTCAGCTTTAAAATGCATTATATCTTAGAAACTACTACTAATACTAACTACTCCTACTGGAAACGAGTGGAAATAAGTGGAAATATATGTGTCTGACAAACTCAGGACCTAAAAACAAAAGCTTGATGTAATTTGGGTTTTCTTTCTGGTCAGCTGGTGATCCGGGTGCACCTTTCTGATGAGAGCTCCAAAACCATGATGGTGGATGAGAGACAGACGGTGCGTCAGGTGCTGGATAGCCTGCTGGACAAATCCCACTGTGGCTACAGCTTGGATTGGTCTCTGGTGGAGATCATCAGCGAGCTACAAATGGGTGAGTGACAAAAGAAAATGCTCTCGAGATCCTCCTGCAACCATTTTAGCCCCCACCCACTTCATGCTTTTCAATTTTCTATGTTCTTCAAAAACCTGGTATTGGTCCAGTTTGGTCTGTTAGGCTACTGCAGATTAGCACAGAGACTGAACACATTTCTGAAATGCCAATAGGATTAGCCAGTGCAATCATAGATGTCGGGGGAGGGGCATGACTTGAGAGAGATGAATTATGCTTTTCCATTACACAGAATAGTAAAGGATCAACAGGAAACAGGGGAAATTGCTTGAAACCAAAGTTCCAGTTTAATGGCAGCAAATGCAACATTCAAAGGTGTTGCTTAGAATAAAGTCACAGAAAGTTAAGCCTCAAATAGTCTTTGTATGTACTGTTCTTTGTCATCCCTGCTTGTCTCTCTCTCTCTTTTTCTCTTTCTTCTCAGTCTCTGTTTGTCTCTCTGTCTCTCTCCTGTCCTTTCTCTCTCTCTCTCTCTCTCTCTCTCTCTCTCTCTCCCTCTCCCCCTCTCTCTCTCTCTCTCTCTCTCTCACTACTTTTTTGTCTGTCTGACTGTCTCTCTGTCTCTTACTGCCTTTCTGTTCGTCCATCTCTGAAAACTTAACCGTTGGTCACAGTACAGTAGTGTGACTGTGTACTGGCCTCTGTGCATGTAGATCTGGAGCGATCATGCGTGTGACCCTAACCTACATCTCCAGGGCTTCTGCAGGCCTGTTAGCAAAGGAAAAAAGAAATAGTGGAGAAAATGAAAGGAAAAGATGTGCTCATAGAGATATTTAGCTCTATTTTTGTTGGGCTTTTAGGGTGCCATAATGGGGAAGGGGTTTGCTTATATATCTACAAACCATTTCATTTCACAAATGTGTGAACACAGTTTGCCTTGTGCTTGTAGGCTCCTTTGTTTTGGGTATGTATGTTCAGGTGAAACATCACTTTCTCTGGCGCAAGTCCCATGAAGTGACGGAAAAGAGTTTAATCCCAGTATTAGGATCAGGAGTGTAAGGGACTGTTAATTCCTCAAAGGTCTTTAATCACCTAATGGATTGATGGCAGTAATCCCACAGATTAGGGATTTTACCATTTCCATTTTCAATTCATTTGGTCAGCAGCTTTACCACAGCCTGGTCTCATATCAAGGTATTGTGTCATCATCTCTGGGATTATTTTACCACTGGTTCTCTGCTGAATTAGTCTTTGTTGCTTCAGTAGGCTTTTGGGTTCAGACACAATTGTTTCTGAGTTTTACTCCCACCATCACCAAATGGACGAAGCGGGTAATAGTTTGTTATGTAACTTCTCAAAATCGATTACCACACAGGCTGAGTCTCCTGTATTTCAATGCAGTCGAGGAGCAGAGCTGTTGGGATGGAGGGGGCTTGCTTGTATGTGAGTGGGGGTTAGTAGTCGAGGAGAAAGTTGTGTAAGCGGCTGAGGAGTGATTTTAGGGTGTGTTAAAGCTTTGTGAGTTGAGTGCCCCATGTTTCATTCTGAGAGAAAAAGAGTTCTGGTGGTGCTTACTGTAATTCAGATAAATGTCACTGTCACTTTCTGTAACAGGCCGTGGGAGCGCCTGTGTGGGATAGGGTATCCCATTAACTGGACCTCTGGACGACCCCAGACTTTCACTGCACAAAGCACAATGCCTCGCTACTTTCAGCATCAAATGTCTTTGACTTTAGCTTGTGTGTTTTTGAAGTTTGAGGGAGCGTTAAGATTTACTTTTATGTAAAAGTAGGCCTGCTAAATTTAATATTAAGGGCTTTTTTATTTTGTTAATTCAATCAGCTAAAGAGCTAATTGAGTTGTGCGTGAGGGGCTTTTGTTACAGTGATTTGTTGTTATATAACTTTGATTATGGTGTTGTTTCAGTACTGATACTCTTTCTGTATCGGTCCCACTTCTGACAAATGGTTTTAGGCATGCATAGTTGCAAGTACCATGTTAACAGTGTAGCATTATTTAACATTAGAGATCAGTAGTAAAAGTGGTCACTGGAAAATCTTTAACGCTAGTGTTTTGAGGGTTATCATGAAAGTGACTATATTTGTCATTGTGAAACACAGCAGAGGACACAGCGAAACACAACGAAATGCCAGGGAGCAGTGATGGGTATGGTACCTTGTGACTCTAGAGCCTATACCTTAACCAGATTCACCAGGGGGGATTTTAATTAATCAGATTAAGCATTACTGATAGACCACAGCACAGGAGCACAGCATCTTGTAGCAGATCTGCAACCATTCAGTTGTGAAGTGGACCTATCATTTTAATAATTAAGGCTAAGTATGTTATATTTGTGACACAGACCCTGTTTTTGGAGACAAACAACTCAGGTGTTGTTTATAAGTCGTGTTTTTACTCAAAGTAAAAAAAAAAGTAAAAACATGATTTATATGCAACAATAGAGGCAACGGTGGCCTAGTGGTTAGGGAGTTAGACCCAGGATCAGAAAGTCATGGGTTTGAATCCCAGACCAGTAGGTTGCCCTGCAGTACCTTTGAGCAAGGTACCGTTCCCGTCACTGCTCCCCGGGTACTTTCAATAGCTGTCCCCTGCTGCGTGCGTGTGTGTTTGTGTGTATGGGCAAAATGCAAAGGTGTAATTTCATTGAGATTCACTATGCGTTGAGCTGTGTTTCACAATGACAAGAATAGTCACTTTCAGTTGAGTTGTTTGTTTCCAAAAGAGAACCAGTACTACAGAATGGGAGGAAAGGTATTTGTACTCAACATTAATAAAAAAAATTAAAAAAAACATTTTTAGACATTACGCTCAGTTGTTTCTTAAAGTCTGCCCTTTTTTCAATTTGCCAATCTCCCCTTCTCAGTTTTCGATTCTGTGCTATTTCAGAACGTATCTTTGAAGACCATGAGAATCTGGTGGAGAACCTGCTGAACTGGACAAGGGACAGCACCAACAGACTGATGTTCATCGAACGCATTGAGAAATATGCTCTGTTCAAGAACCCACAGGTAAGAAGTTGCTTCACACTCTTACACCTGAACTGTTTACTTCCTCGGGAGACTGCAGACAGGATGAAATCAATGAATGACTGATTTCCTAATCATCTCGACCTGCTAACGTAAAGCCATTATATGAATATTAAGGTATCTGTAGTAACAGAGCAGAATTATTTATTAATTGTAAACGTTCTTGGAAACAAAGAACGGAACAAACAAATGGAAACATCAGAAGATTGATTTGAGAATACCCAGCAGATGAATTGATGATAGAATTTCTGTTGCAGCTCTTATCATTGAACATATCTATTGCAGAAATTAAGCGCTCACTTTCTGTGAGCTGCATCAGAGTGCTGAATTCACCTTTGAACTGGGGTCTTATTGAAGGCCACCACAAAAAAAAATGTAAACAGCTGATTTATTTATGGATAATTTATTGCTATACTGTACATTAGGATTACAAAGATCTTAGTAAGTTGTGTTCCATATTTTATTGAATGTTTTCATGATGTGGAACTTAGTTGTAGTAGCCATTAAATGTGGGACTAAGTAGGTCAGTGTGGTGTAAATTCTGAGACTAAATGAATAATAGATGCAATGTGAGGTTCAAGGGGGCGAGTTCTGTCTAGCTGATGTTTCCACCTGATCTGAGAATATTGGTCGTGCTGTTCAGCCTTGTGTTTGGCCGCCTTCTCTTAAATTTAGTACCGTTTTTGCCCTCATGTGGTAAATCTGGAAAGACCAGGTTTTGTTTATCTGAGATTGTCAGGTGCAGGTGAAATATTGACCTTATTCAACTTCCCCCACTTTTCAGAACTATTTGTTGGGGCGAAAGGAGACATGTGAGATGACTGATAGGAATAAGGAAGCCCTACTGGAAGTGAGTGGTGCTGTGAAATCATATTTTCGAATGTTACACACACCCACACCATCCGTGCACAAACACACGCAGACACACACACTGAGTCGTGTAGAGAACTGTGTGTGTAATTCTCAGTGTATTTTTCTCTCCGCAGGAGTGTTTCTGTGGAAGCTCTGTTAGTGTGCCTGAGATGGAGGGAGTTCTCTGGCTCAAAGAGGATGGGAAGAAGTCCTGGAAGAAGCGCTACTTCCTTTTACGAGCCTCTGGAATATACTATGTGCCAAAAGGCAAACCCAAGGTCCGTTCACACTGTTTCTCCTTCCTGCAGACAAATAGAGGCAATAGGGGCGGTAGTGGCCTAGTGGTTAGGGTTAGACCCAGGATCAGAAGATTGTGGGTTGGAATCCCAGACAGTAGGTAGCCCTGAGGTACCCTTGAGCAAGGTACCGTCCCCCTCCCTGCTCCCTGGGCACAATTCAAATGTCCGCTGCTGCACGTGTGTGAGTGTATGGGTTAAATGCAGAGGTGTAATTTCGTTTTGGTTCATCGTGTGCTGTGCCGTGTACTCACAATAACAAGAATGGTCACTTTCACTTTAAATGACACACATACAGACCCTCACTTACCGCCAACACATGCTCACATATTAGGCAGTGTGAATTATTTATGTGCAGCCACCTATCAGGTCCATTTGTGAAAGGGTCTTTCTGTGCCCTTAAGATGCTTTCATAGATCATGTTGCACTGAAAACCTGAAGCAATATTGCTAGAAAGACAATCAGTAAATCAGTAATGCTCATCTGCCCCTTTAATCCCAGAACTACTGATGCTCTTTTGTATGAATCATGAATACATGTATCAAATCAAATATCTTCAATCTAAATCTATAGACACACATATATCTGTAGACACATGCCCAGGTTTCACTTGAAATCATGGGTATGAATACATAGCTATGTGAATTTGATTGCATTCAGCTATAGTAGCATTAAAGAGGTCAAGTACTGTCGCTGGATGCTTAGTTCTGGATCACAAACACCACAAAGGTAATGAATGGAGCTCCATCGCTCCAGAGGATGTAGTCCCCCTGCTCCACAGCCCAGCACTGGGGTCTTTATACTCCTTTAACTGACGCATGGAATTGGGCACAAAGACATCTCATTTTATTGGCAGCTATCTGGCCATCTAATTGTCATAGCGTTTCTATTGACATTGTGCAGGCTGTGTGTGAGAAGTCGAACAAATGAGAGACGGAGTGAGAGAGGGAGCAAGAGAGAGCAGATACAAAAAGAGAGGGTGAGAGAGAGAGAGATACAGGGCCATTTGCCATGCCCATGGCTTCACTCTAGCCCAGGCAGCTGCTGCCCATCTGCCTATTGCTGCATGGGCCACTACACACTCACGTCACTATGTTTGCTCTGCCCTCATAATATATGTGGTTGCCCCAGTTTTGAATATGAACACAGTCTGTGCATACTGGACATCTATAATCTTAAATAAATCTGAGGACCCTACCCTACCCAACCCTAGCCACTCGTGTAGACTTCCCCCTGCTGGACAAAGGTGTACTTTTTTCAGTTCTGTCAAAGCAAAGTCTTGTAAGGCTTACCTGTAGAATATATTTGACAATTGACAATTTTTAGATACTTTATCTTTTAATGACAAGTTAAATTAAATTAAAATCTTAGGTTTTTTTCTCTTTTTTCTCCTGTCCAGGCTTCCAGAGACCTGGTGTGCTTTTTACAGCTGGACCATGTGAACGTGTATCTGGGGCAGGACTACCGCAGCAAATACAAGGCTCCCACTGATTACTGCATGGTTCTCAAGGTGCAAAAAAAAATCACAGTTACTGTAGATTTGTGACTATAGTTCTATTTCTACTACTTTTTTTCTAAAGTTTGTTGAGGAGTTCATTATCTTGGGGGTGTACTATTTTTCTAGGTACTAGCTCAAAGTTCTGCATAAGCATCTAAACATCTATATTCTTATATGCAAATACATATTAAACCAACTCAATGTATCCAGGGTGGGGTTTGCGAGAAAAACAAGAAACTGTCCCAATCAAATGAAATAAAATTCTATCGTTACTCTTGAGTTGCTCATAAACTTTATAAACCCATAAACATATGTTTCCATAAAACTAAGCAATAATATGGCTTTATCCAGTAGAACGGGATGGTGCTGGTCTAGTGGCAGGATACTCACCTACAGACCAAGAGATTGCAGGTTTGAATCCCACCTCCAGCCTTACCTCAGGGTTCCTGAGCAAAACCCTTAATCCCTAAATTGCTCCAGGGAGACTGTCCCTGTAATTAGGAAACATAAGTTGCTCTGGATAAGAGCGTCAGCTAAATGTTGTAAATGTAAATGTAGAACTGGATAGAAGAGACTGGTTAACATTAGTTTTGTGCTGCCACCTAGAGGTGTAGAGTAGAATAACAGGTTATTCAATTCTGGTTTTTACATGAGTGTAAATGACATGTAAATAGCATGTACCCTAATTTCCTTGTGCAGCACCCTCAGATTCAGAAGAAATCTCAGTACATCAAGTACCTGTGCTGTGATGATGTCAGAACTCTCCACCAGTGGGTCAACGGAATACGCATTGCTAAGGTAACAGCTCTGTTTCAGATGATGGGTGGTGTTCAGCAATTTCATCTATTTTTTTTTCTTCTTTTAAATCGTCTGTGTTTCTACCTGGTCTGTGTTTGTGGTTAGTATGGGAAGCAGCTGTATTTGAACTACCAGGAGGCCATGAAGCGCACAGAAGCAGCCCATGACTGGTCATCTTTGTCCAGCTCCAGCATCAAGTCTGGCTCTAGTTCTTCCAGTCTACCAGGTGAGACATAACACTCAAATGAAGCTGATGTTTTGCCAGTGAGGCTGACATTTTTGTAATGAGGCAAAACTAATTAACAGCATTACACATAGTCTTCATGGTATCTTCCTGGTACACACTATCAGTCTATTTTGTTTGGCAAAATACCACATGACAAGGGCTATGAAACTATCATAAATTAATTCATCTTTATTTTAATTTTTGGCTTATTTTGTTTAACATTTGGGAATTGAACCTAACTTAAAGGGAAAACAATACTTTAAAAATTAATTTATAAATCATATAAATTAGACTTTTTTTTTCTTTTTTTAATGATGTATCTGGTTCTTGAGTGGTAGATCCTCTTTTTCCATTGTTTTGCAGAATCCCAGTCCAACCACTCCAGCCAGTCAGACAGTGGCGTGTCAGAGACTACCTCCTCTGGCCATGTGCGCTCGCAGAGTGTCGTCAGTTCCATCTTTTCAGAGGCTTGGAAGAGAGGCAACCAGGCTGAGGACTGCAAGGTTCCCATGAAACAAATGACCATTTGATACCTTCATCAGCCTTACATGCCTGCATCCCATCTTTTTCATACTGTAGCTGTCTGTAGTCTCCTTTCATCATGTCCTCATTCTTCTCTCTAGTGATCTTTGCTCCTATTTCTCTTGTGATCGCTCAAGTGAAACTGTAGTACTGTACTATTAGAAAACAACAGCATAGATAAATGAGATTTTTATTTTGGGTAGTGATTAAAGAGATCATGTGAAACCTAGTTCCAGATCACTGTGTATTAGCTTATGAACATTTCTGTTACATATGGTAAGGAGCTGATCTCTGAAAGAGAGGAGTTCTGCAGGAAGAGGATGAGGAATTGTTGTTGGTGAAATGTTTAATGATGCTCTCATCAACCAGTGCCTGTTAGTAGACCAGTTGTTAGTAGAATAATTAACCATACATTAGTGCTACTCTCAATAACTATGATAATATTCCTCATGTATTGGGTGATGCAAGTCTCCAAGGACATCAACTAAGATCTGGCATGTTTCATGACCCGAAAAGCGATTGGGCAGATGAGCCAGTGTACTCTGGGGGATTGCTGACTTCTCTCTTTTCCTCCCCTCTCTTAGGGTGCAAAAGTCAAGTCGCGCAAGGCCATGCCCTTATGCACTGGTAGGGACTGAGGTTATGGGTGTGACAGCCCTCACACTCTAACACGTGTTTGTTCTGATTCTCATATAATGTAGATGCGACTAACTGCTGGATTCTCTACAGTATCTCCTCATTTTGGTGAATGCAGACTCATTGTGGGGTACTGGTGTGAAAGACTGGTTTTAGTGGCTTGTGTCAGCTTTTTAACGAATTCCCACAAAGCACTGGTGTAATACAGTTCCGATTAACAAAGTACTGTTTGTTATGGTGTATTAACAAAGTATGATGTATGGCTGAGAGAAAGAGGGTGAGTTTCAGGAAGGTAAGCCCTACGGAAATGATCAAGATTCTGAAGACTCTGAAGTGAATGTTTGTGGTGCTGGGTCACAACCAGAGTTAACATTTTTGTGTGTTTCAGAGTGTGTGGATCCAGTCCAATGTTTCTGCATGCTGACCTCAGCACGGCAGACCCGGGCAAATATTTATTAAAATTCTCAGTATTAGAAAGATAATCTGGGCCAACTTTTTTCGAAACACTGAATGGAATTACATACACTGATGAGTTTCTGCATCATCTCATCTTAGATCAGTATTCTTACTCTGAGATGCTTAATAAATATGGGCCCTTCATTATAGGGTGGTTGTCAGCTCTTTCTTCTTCTTCACTCCATTCATTCTTGTCCTCTTACCATTTTGTCCAGCCTCTGTCTGTTTCTTTCCTCATAAAAATCTTTTCACATCTTCATCTGCAACAAGCTCTGCTAACTTTCATGCATGTTCAGAGCAAAGAACTGCGAGACATGGAATCGTATTTTAACATGTTATATTGACTCTCTGTTCTTTGTCTTTTCTTTAGATGAGAATGGATCCATCCCCACCAACACAGCCTTCTAGAGCTTCTTACCCTCTCCAGCTTCCCCATTTGCCCCAAATGCCTCAGATGCCCCAAGCTCCCCTAGGCCATGGTAGCTATTCCAGCGTGTCTCCTCAGTCCTCCCCTTCTCCACCATCACCTCCACCTCCACCTCCTCCTCCGCCCCTGCCCAATCCTACCTGTCACTCAACTCCCACTATGTTCACCAAGTACAGCACCATTGCTAGACTGCAGAACATCTCCCAGGCTCCTAATCACTATAAGCAGACACCTCTAGTGGCAGCTGTGCAACAACAACAGCAGCAGCAGCTCCCGGTTCTTCCCCCCCAGTGTGCAAAACCACTTACAATGAACAATGTAGCAGCAGGTGCAAGCAGCCCACCTCCACCACCACCCCCACCCCCCCTGTCTATGCCTATGCCAGGCTCTGCCATGGCGGTTCTGAAATTAGGCCCTCCAAGCCCTCAGCCACAGTTTATCCCTCCACCACCTGCAGAAGAAGAGAACCTGCCTCCCCCAGATCATGTGCAGAGCAATGGAATTTTGCCTCCTCCGCCGCCACCGGAGCAATTTAAATATCCTCCACCTCTCAGCACCAATGGCCTTCAACAATTTCTGGCTCAGAAATTCCCCAATATGAGCTATGACTTCTCTCCTTTGAACCAGGATGAGGGCCCTCTTCCTCCACCTCCAGTATGTTTCTCTCCTCCCCCACCTCCACAGCAGGTGCCAGGGCCTCCTCCTGCACCACCTAAAACCTTTACTGGAGGGTTTCCACCACAGACTGCCCCCAAACCTGGACAGTGCATCTCTCCTGTCTCACCTATACCTCCTCCTCTGTCACCAACCCCATCCTCCACCTCTATGAAGAAGCAGCAGAGCTTTTCTGGTGGGCACAGCCCTAACCAGCCTCCACCCACTTTACCTAAGCAGCACAGCCTCTCTTCAAAAACAACACCTTTGTCCACCCCCATCTCTCCAACACCATCGCTGGTTAAGCAGATTGTTAACCAGTTCCCTGGAACTCTGGATGCTTCAAAATCTACAGCATCTCCACCAGTGGTTAAAGCCAAGCCCAAATGGCAACCAGGTGGGCAAGTCCAACCTCAATCCCCCGAATTCCCCCCTCCTCCTCCTGAGAGTAGCCTGGACTTTCCTCCGCCACCCCCACCCCCACCTCCTGCACCAAGCCCTCCTCCTTCCAAGATAGGATCACCAATTAAGAAGTCTCCTTCAACTTCCTCCAACTCCTCAACTGGTTCAGCTGGCAAGAGGCCTCCCCCAACCCCACAGCGAAACTCCAGTATAAAGTCAAATTCCGCGGTTGAGTACCAAGAGTCAAAAAAGGTGGAAGATTTGGTGAGCATGTTTGCTCAACCCAGTCAGGCTTCCTCCAGCTCCTTTTCTACCCCCTCTTCTACTACAGGCTCACCATCCAAGGATACTTCTACAAGTTTCAGAACATCAGTGAAACCAGGCAAGATAAACCTGGCTAACCTGCCACTGGCTCTGCAGGTGAAATCAAGCTCAGACTTTCCATCACCACCACCTGAGTGCGACTTTCCTCCTCCTCCACCAGACTCTGAGCTCCTGCCTCCCCCTCCACCCATGGAGCTTCATGCCGGAGCTCCAAAAGTGGCAGTTGTCAACCCCCAGCCACAGCTGTCCTCCAACACATCGTGGAAACAGAGTTCCATGAAGAAGACGCCTCCTACCACCATGCAGCGTCGCAGCAGTGGACCCTCTGAGCCTCTGGCGCTTTCTCCTCCGCCCCAACAGATTCCACTTACCCCCTTCAATTCTCAGCTTCCCCCCACCTCACCTAAAGGTAATCTTTCTATCCAGCCCAACTTCCTCGAGGACCTTAATAGGACTTTAAAGAGGAAGTCCATGTCCAGGCATGGATCCCTCACCTCCTCCCGTATCTCTGCCAAGCTGGAGCCTGTGGCGACCATGGATGACATGGCTCTCCCGCCTCCTCCTCCAGAGCTGCTGCTGGGCCAGCAGAAAAAAGGAGGCTACTCGGGTGCCAACATCTCAGGCTATGCAACGTTACGACGCGGGCCTCCGCCAGCGCCACCAAAGCGGGACCAAAACACCAAACTGACCAGAGAGTGGTAGATCGAGGCGTGCACCGAAAGCTGCGTGTTGACCTTCAGCTTTTCTCCATTTGAACTCCGCCAGCTCTCACAGGCCATTACAAGAGAGAGACTGCAAAGAATACTATTCCTCATTTTAACCCCAGTAATTACCACAGTATGAAAAAAGCCAAATCACCTACAGTATAAGCTTTCTCTGCGTGTTTGTGCCGCTTTGCAGTTACGTGTAAGCAGTTATACAAAAAAAAAAAAAAAAGCGACAAAAAAGAGACACTGCCGCTACTATAAATAGGTACTGCATGGACTCCATCGTGAGTAAAGGGGATGTATGTATAATAAAAGATGTATCTGGAAAATTGGGCTGGGGGGGTGCTTTTACCATTTTTATATGAAATTATTTAATACCTAAAATATATTCTTATTTCAAAGTTTAGTTTTTAAACCCTTGACTGTTTGCGTTAAACGTGACTAGAAATCAGGGTTGATGAAGAGATGTGTATATGTGTGCATTTTGTCTGAGTGGTTAAGCTGATCCACTCTCAGAAACAAAAGCAGTGGCTTGGTAACATTGCTTTACTCACTCACTATTTAATGTGCAAATCCAGAATTCAAGGAAGATGCCAATTTGTTGCACATGTTCTAAATGAAGAAATTAAAGTGTTCCATAATGTGCTTAAATGGTTGATAAAGTTCTGATGGATGAAACATCATTACTTAGGAAATAATTCTCTCCTTTTTTTTTTTTTTTTTATTAAGGCCCTTTTAACAAAGTAATTCAGATGTCAAGATGAAAATGAACCCACTTACCATATGAGGGGCTTCCTAGCCCTGCTGTGTCTAGGATTGGATGTTTTTTTTTTCTTGGATGTCTGTTTATGTTGGTTGCATTGCTATCTATCTGTACATACTGCAGCTGTTCCTGACTTTAATAGCTTCTGTTAGCGCTGTGGCACACAGGAAGGAAATGAAAAGTCTTCTCACATCTGGAATAGGTTTGCATTGCACTCATTATTGCTGCCCTCAGCTCATGTCAAGGCTGTTCTCATATCTGGGTCACACGTCTTTGTTTTTTGTTACAGCAAAGTCAGAAGCCTGCTTCCATTAGTCTCATATGTAGCACTTCATTATACCTTTCAGAGTAAGAGTAATAAACTAGACTAAGGACTAAAGGAGCTGATCTGACATCAGTAGACTCTACTTTCTCTGTGACTCTTGATATGGACAGCTTACTGGTCACTTAAGCCCAGGTGAATCCAACTCAAGCCGTTGAGGGCCTATGTCCAGCACAGTTTGGTGCACACCCCTACCTCAGCCGATCTGTTAATTGCCAAATTAAACGAGTGTGTATGAGTAGGGCAACAACCAGTGTCAGGCACCAGCCCTCCAGGACCATTAGGTGACACTTTGAGAGCTTTTTGAACAGAGCAAGGTGTATTTGTGCCTATTTAGTTCAAAACTGACCATATGACCTTACATTGTATGCTTCAGTAATTTTGGTAGCCACTTATATTCAGCTTCTTTATGCAAGTTATTGGCCTGGTTAATTAATATCTGTTCTAGAGAACAGATTTGGGAAGCAACTGAACTATCATTGCTGTGAGAGCACAGTGCTGATGATGGTTGTTAAAGTCAGGAGTATTTTAGATAATACACAAGAACGTTCATGTCTGTTGCATTTAAACTGTACAATATAAATGTGTTACTCCTGCAGTGAGCTGTCCCAGTGCCGTTTTCTTTCGTGTAAATGTTCTTTTTGTAATATATAAACAGCTTCTATATGGCTAACCTTCTCTTGTCTCAGAAGACAGATTTCTGACTTTTGTCGCAGAGGATGTTGAAGCATTGGAGCTGCTGAGGCTTCGTCTCTAGCTTTTTGAGCGATCATAAAGAGCACTAGCTCCTGTGTTGTCATAAATGTTTGTCACAACCTTTTCACTTTCATTGTGTTATTTGAAAGTGCTGCATTTTTTGTTGTTTTTAGGGTTTTATTGGGCAGGAATAATGTCAATTATCATGCAGAGTGACCCATGAATGAGAAAAACGGACTCAAAAGAAATGGGTTGTTCTTACTACGTGGGTTACTCTGCAAGGTAAGTGAAATTTGATCATTTGAACAATCTGCTTACATATTTCACAGAAGGGAACTTTCAAATGACATCAAGAACGCTATGTGGGTTACACTGTAAGATGAACTATTGGATAAAACTTCACAATTTAAAGCTCAGCCATTTTTTTTTTTAGATGTTATTGTGTTAACATTCCAGATTTAAGATAGAAGTGTCTAAAAATGGCAGATGAAGCATTTTTACAAATCTCATTAGATTTTGATCCAGTGTTCCTTGTGAACTATCTGAGCTAGGCCAGATAAAGTTAAGAATGTATCACATTGGACCAGTGTCAAACAAAATGCCACGAAATGTTTCATTTCTGATGTGGTTGAGTGTGGACCATTTGTTTATTTTATTGAGGCTGTTATCACAGCCACGGTGATGTTTGATGTTGGATGAAAAGGCAAAACCCCCTTTGAATTCCATGTTCTGGTTAAATTTCTTGCTTGAAGAGATTCTCTCTGATCACAGCAGCAGTCTGGAGCAGCTGTGAGCTCCCTGGCAGATGACAACACCTGGTTTAAAGATCCTCTTCAGGTCTTGTTGTGCCCCTTGCAGCATCTTTTCTTCACTGCTGGATTCAGAGCTGGAACGCAGTACCTTTGGGCTGCAACTGACCTCCAGCAGAGAAATGGTCTCTCCAGAAACACAAGCATAACTGGAACACTGGTGAACAAACTAGACCGAAAAGAGAAAGGGAACGTTTGGGCTTTTTATGAAGTTTTTCATTGTGAAATATATACTGATCCATCATTTAAAATTTGTAACAGGAAGGAAAGGATATCATACTTCATATGATTTCAGGCTGAAGGGACACTTGTCTGGGGATCCTGAGTGACGCTTGCGACAGACTGTCTTCCTTAGGCCAAAGTTAAAAATAAAGCCATAAGTATTGGATCCCATCCGCTTGATCTTGGGGGGAGTACAACACAGGGAGTATTACAAATGCACCAGATCAAAACACTTTTTAGGTTTTAAGTAACTTCTTGAGGTTCTTAGGCATTCATCATCAGAAGAGCCCAAGTTTGGAAGCTTTTTATTTGATGCTCTTTTGATGTAAAATGAAAGTGCTAAAGCTAGATTGTTTCCAAAAGCATTAAATACATGGCCAGAACTGGCAGATTTTTGCTGAAAATGTTTTCTCCAATCAGCCAGCTTATTATTTGTGTTTTTGGCCTGTTTATTTTGCAGCTTTAAGAGTTAAACAGGTAAATCCTGCAGATTGCGAATTCTGCTGCTACGCCTGTACAGACCTGCTGTAGGATGATTATCACTCATTGGGGTGAATAACCAAATGTGCTGCTATTGATAGAGCACTGTATTTCAATCATCATATTTCAACAGGAAATTCTCACTTTCTCACTCATTTTCTGAGCCGCTTATAAACCCTAATTTGGGTTGTGGGGGAGGAGGATGCTGGAACCTATCACAGGGTGAAAGGACCACTGTGCCACCATGCTGCCCTATAATAGGAAACTATCACCAAAATAAAGAGCAAATATTTATGCTTCATCTTTGGCTAAGGGATAGTGCTAGAAAAGTGCTAGTGTTTATTTCATGCCGTATGACACACAAAGCTGAACAGTGGCCTTATGTAATTAAACAAGTCTGTCTAAATGATCAAGTGTCTGAGTTGGGGTACAACTGGTGCAGTGGTGGCATAAAGGTTAGGGACTAGGCCTCATTATAGGAACGTGCCCCAGACTAATACACCTCAAAAATCTGATTTCTTTCACCATAAACCTCCCTGAGTAGAAGTTAAAGTGTTCCTCAATGTTTTCAAGTCCATTAAAAGTGACAACTTGCTACTCTTTACTAAAGGAAAGTAGTATCTGTGGAATCAACTGTAATGTGACTTTTTAGAAGCCTGGCTTTGAAGAAACTACATTACTCCCAAAAACCACCAGAGGGAATCGGCCTCCTGTAGAACTGGGTCCCCTTTCCAAGTAAATCACAGATAAACTAGGGCTGACCTGCTCCACAGCCTGGTTGGTTGCTCTGTACAGGTTGAAGGTGAAAGAATGGTCATTTACTTCAGCAACAGATGCCTTAAGTGCTTGCTCTGCAACCCGGCCAAAGTTACACATCAGCAAAGGCGCTCCTGTGAAGGCAGTAGAGCTCCTGTAAGGTTGACTTCATATTCCCACCACTTTAACTGGGGTCTCCAGAGTCCTTTTAGGACTTAGCTAAACTTAACAAAAGAAATCAGGCTTGCTCTGCACCATGTAAAGGCAATCAGAAACACAGGAGCTTTCTTGCTTCAGGATTGTTCATTCATCATGATTCATCTATACATTGTGATTTGATAGCTGATAGTGTGTTCTCTTTTTAATTCTCACCATTGCTGTGATCTTTATGCCATTTGCAGCAGTTCACAAGCATTCCTCCCACCGGTAAATTACACACCTGGAAAAGTGAAGTGCAAAAGCATCAATATTCTGACTTACCTGAGCTGCATACGCAGGACAGGAAAACCAGCAGAAGCCAAGTTGACGTCATCACCTTGTCTGATTGCACATATCAGTAAAGCTCAACACTTCACCAGGTCCCAGAAGAGGAGCTGTATTGCCCTTCACAGGAGGGATGAAAACACAGTGTCCCAAGGGAGGCAGGCTAACAGAGACATGGCCAAGCATGAAATTAACCACATAATGAATGCCTTGCATTTCTTATGAAGCCTTGCAACCTTGCAACCAAGGATTTTGTGGTTTAAAAAAAAAATTCACTGTGGAGAGGAAGGTTGATTATCTCAATTCATAATTAAAATCTGGTTATTTGCACTATTAAACTATAAACTAACTATATGCTGCACTATTAAAACATCATCGAGTGTGCTGGTCAAACATAAGAGGCAAAGAAAATAAGGTGCCTTGTGCATATATAAATTTTACTTTGCACTTATTACACTGTAATTCAGATCTGTCCTGTTTCACTGTCTTTAACACTGTGCATATAAGTGTATTTGCACTTGCTGATAATGGCTCTGTACCTGTGCTGAGTGACCAATTTAAATGTAATTAGAAATACATACAGTGCTGTGCAAAAGGCAGGTGTGGAAAAAATGCTGTAAACAAAGAATGCATTCAGAAATATAATGATTGTTTATATTTTTTCCCCTCCTCGAACCGCCACCTTATCGTGGTGGAGGGGTTTGCGTGTCCCAATGATCCTGGGAGCTATGTTGTCGGGGGCTTATGCCCCTGGTAGGGGTACCCAAGGCAAACAGGTTCTAGGTGAGGGAAGAGACAAAGAGCGGTTCAGAGGACCTCTTATGATGAGAAACATTTTTGGATAACGTTTTCCCTCGCCCGGACGTGGGTCACCGGGGCCTCCCTCTGGAGCCAGGCCTGGAGGTGGGGCTCGATGGCGAGCACCTGGTGGTCAGGCCTTCACCCATGGAGCCCGGCCGGGCAAAGCCCAAACAGGCAACGTGGGTCCCCCTTCCCATGGGCTCACCACCTGTAGGAGAGGCCAAAGAGGTTGGGTGCTGGGCGGTGGCCGAAGATGGGGGCCTTGGCGGTCTAAACGTCGGCTGCGGAAGCTGGCTCTAGGGACATGGAAGGACTCATCTCGACTCACGGCTTGGACTCTGGAACCAGTCTCCTTGAGAGGGGCTGGACTCTCGTCTACTCTGGAGTTGCCACCGGTGAGAGGCGCCGAGCAGGTGTGGGCATACTTATTGCCCCCCGGCTCGGGGCCTGTACATTGGGGTTTACCCCGGTGGATGAGAAGGTGGCCTCCCTCCGCCTTCAGGTTGGGGGACGGGTCCTTAGTGTTGTCTGCGCTTATGCGCCAAACAGCAGTCTGGACTACCCACCCTTTTTGGGGTCTCTGGAGGGGGCGCTAGAGAGCATCCCTGCTGGGGACTCCATCGTTCTGCTGGGGGGCTTCAATGCTCACATGGGCAATGACAGTGAGACCTGGAAGGGCGTGATTGGGATGACTGGCCCCCCCGATCTGAACCAGAGCGGTGTTTTGTTTGGACGTTTGTGCTCGTCACGGATTGTCCATAACAAACACCATGCCCATCCAGGCATAAGGATATCCACATGTGCACCTGGCACCAGGACACCCTAGGCTGCAGTTCGATGATCGACTTTGTGGTCGTGTCCTCGGACTTGCGGCCACATGTCTTGGACACTCAGGTAAAGAGAGGGGCGGAGCTGTCAACTGATCATCACCTGGTGGTGAGTTGGCTTCGTTGGTGGGGGAGGATGCCGGTCAGGCCTGGTAGACCCAAATGTATTTTGAGGGTCTGCTGGGAACGTCTGGCAGAGTCCCCTGTCAGGACGAGCTTCAACTCCCACCTCCGGCAAAGCTTTAACCACTTCCCAGGGGAGGTGGGGAAAATTGAGTCCGAATGGAATCCATGCCTCCATTGTCGCGGCGGCTGACCGAAGCTGTGGCCGTTAGGTGGCAACCCGAGAACCCGTTGGTGGACATCGGCGTCAAAAACTCAGGTGTGGGAGGAGTTTGTGGAGGCCATGGAGAAAGACTTCCAGAAGGCTTCGAGGAGATTCTGGTCCACCATCCGGCGTCTCAAGAGGGGAAAGCAGTGCACAATCAACACAGTGTATAGTGGGGATGGTGTGCTGCTGACCTCGATTCGGGACGTTGTGGGTCGGTTGGAGGGAATACTTTGAAGACTTCCTTAATTCCACCAACATGTCTTCCGATGAGGAAGCAGAGCCTGGGGACATAGAGGTGGACTCTTCCATCTCTGGGGCCAAGGTTGCCAAGGTGGTCTAAAAGCTCCTTGGTGGCAGGGTTCCGGGGGTGGATGAGATCCGCCCAAAGTTCCTCAAGGCTCTGGATGTTGTAGTACTGTCATGCTTGACACGCCTCTGCAACATTGCATGGACATCGGGAACAGTGCCTCTGGATTGGCAAACCAGGGTGGTGGACACCCTCTTTAAGAAAGGGGACCGGAGGGTGTGTTCCAACTATAGAGGGATCACACTTCTCAGCCTCCCTGGGAAAGTCTGTTCAGGTGTCCTGGAAAGGAGGGTCTGTTGGAGAGTCGAACCTCGGATTCAGGAGGAGCAGTGTGGTTTCCGTAAAGGTCGTGGAACAGTGGACCAGCTCTACACCCTTGGCAGGGTCCTGGAGGGTGCATGGGAGTTTGCCCAACCAGTCTACATGTGCTTTGTGGACTTGGAGAAGGCATTCGACCGTATCCCTCTACAACCGGTGTCGGAGCTTGGTCTGCATTGCCGGCAGTAAGTCGGACCTGTTTCCAGTGAGAGTTGGACTCCGCTGCCCTTTGTCACCGATCCTGTTCATAATTTTTATGGACAGGATTTCTAGGTGCAGCAAGGGCATTGAGGGGGTCCAGTTTGGGAGGCTCAGGATTGGGTCACTGCTTTTTGCAGATGTCCCGTTGGCCTCATCAGGCTGCAACCTTCAGCTCTCACTGGATCGGTTCGCAGCCGAGTGTGCTGCGATGAGAATCAGCACCTCCAAATCTGAGGCCATGGTCCTCAGCCGGAACAGGGTGGAGTGCCCTCTCAGGGTTGGGAGTGAGATCCTGCCCCAAGTGGAGGAGTTTAAGTATCTCGGGATCTTGTTCACGAGTGAGGGTAGAATGGAGCGGGAGATCGACAGGCGGATTGGGGCAGCATCCGCAGTGATGCAGGCTCTGCGTCTTTCCGTCATGGTGAAGAAGGAGCTGAGTCAAAAGGCAAAGCTCTCAATTTACCGGTCGATCTACGTTCCCACCCTCACCTATGGTCACAAGCTGTGGGTAGTGACTGAAATAATACAAGCGGCCGAAATGAGTTTCCTCCGCAGGGTGTCTGGGCTCTCCCTTAGAGATAGGGTGAGAAGCTCAGTCATCCGGGAGGGGCTCAGAGTAGAGCCGCTACTCCTCCGCATCGAGAGGAGCCAGATGAGGTGGCTCGGGCATTTAATTAGGATGCCCCCTGGACGCCTCCCTGGTGAGGCGTTCCAGGCACATCCCACCGGAAAAAGACCCCGGGGAAGACCCAGGACACGCTGGAGAGACTATGTCTCTCAGCTGGCCTGGGAACGCCTTGGGATCCGCCCGGAGGAGCTGGAAGAAGTGGCCGGGGAGAGGGACGTCTGGGCATCCCTGCTGAAGCTGCTGCCCCCGCGACCCGATCTCGGATAAGCGGGAGAGAATGGATGGATGGATGTTTATTTTTATCAATTTACAAAATGCAAAGTGAGCCAACAAAAGAATAATCTGAATCTAATCAATATTTGGTGTTACTACCTTTTGCCTTCAAACCAGCATCAGTTCTCCTGGCCCCCACAGAGCCCTGATCTCAACATCATCCAGTGTGTCTGGGATTACATGAAGAGACAGAGGGATGTGAGGAAGCCTACATCCACAGAAGATCTGTGGTCAGTTCTCCAAGATGTTTGGAACAGCCTACCAGCGGAGTTCCTTCAAAGACTCTGCAAGTGTACCTAGAAGAATTGATGCTTTGAAGGCAAAGGGTGGTCACACCAAATATTGATTTGATTTAGATTTCTCTTGTGTTCATTCACTGCATTTTGTTGATTGATGAAAATAAATGATTAACCCTTCCCTTTTTGAAAGCATTCTTTGTTTACAGCGGGGCAGCGGCGGCCTAGTGGTTCGGGCGTTGGCCGCATGATCAGCGGATCGGGGGTTCAAACCCCTTCCCGATAGGTTGCCCTGAGGTACCCTTGAGCAAGGTGCTGTCCCCGTCATGCTCCTCCCTGTGATGGGCTGGTGACCTGTCCAGGGTGTGTCCCTGGTCCTTTGCCCTGTGTGAGCTGGGATGGACTCCAGCACCTCCCCGCAACCCTGCTTGGGACACATGGCTGACTGTCTGACTTTGTTTACAGCATTTTTTCCACACCTGCCTAAAACTTTTGCACAGTACTGTACATATATATATAAATAAATAAATATATGCCAGTAGAGGAGTAGAGGTGATAAAAGTGGGGGAATCAAAATACTTGGGATCAACAGTTCAGTGTAACGGCAAGTGTGGAAGAGAGGTGAAGTGAGGTGAAGAAAAGAGTGCAGGCAGGTTGGAATGGGTGGAGACAAAGGGCAGGATTGATCTGTGACAGACGGGTTGCAGCAAGAGTGAAATGTTTACAGGATGATAGTGAGACCAGCTATGCTACACAGGTTGGAGAGGGTGGCATTGACGAAAAAACAGGCAGCAGAGCCGGAGGTGTCAGAGTCAGAAGAAAGAGCAAAACCAAAGATGAGCTTTATGGATGTGGTGAGAGAGGACATGCAGGCAGTTGCTTTGAAAGAGGGAAAAGCAGAGGACAGGAAGAAATGGAGACCGTTGATCCACTATATAACGATTACTGATTGGAAAATTGTAACACATTAGCAAAACAACAGCACTGTTACCAGACCAATCAAACTGTAGAACAAACTGGCTGTTTCGTACTTAAACTAATAACACGGAACATCATCAGTCCAAGTAATTAATAATTAAAAAAATGGTTAGAAACTCCAGAGTATGTAAGTAGATTTGTTCCTTTTACTGTTGATTTATAGCAGACTGAAGGCTTTTCATTCTCCACTTTCAAATGCCAACAGCCTGTGGGCCTCAAAGTCTGAAACCCTCCAGCAGTCTTACTTACTGTCTCTGACCATCTGGAGCACGATTTCTGCCAAGTTATATAAGCCAAATAGAGGACACCGCGCGTCTCCAGCGCTGAAATCGGTTTCGTTTTTAGGAAAATGGAGGTTAAGGGTAATCCGTAGACTTACAAATTGTGTACATTTTAAAAGCGCAGACTTAATTTGTTTTCCAGCCCTAGTGTTTTCTACTTTTTCTCTATATATTCTAACTATTCCACTTTGTACATAATTCAAAGCTCCAGGATTCACAGAAAGGCCAAAACAGCAAGATTGCATACATAAAGCCACACAAAATGATTTCCAATAGCTTTATTGTCATACAGTTTATCCAGCCGTGTTAGTTCCTGTGGCCTGCTTGGTCTGCATGATGACCTCGGCTACTGAGCCTCAATGTTAGTGGTCCCATTTTGGACATGCTTGTGTTGAGCACTGCTTTGGACTTCTCACACTCTGATATGTGCGGGTTTAGAAGCTGAAGAGAGCAGATGTACAAAGTGCCTGAGTTGGAGTGCTGATTTAAGACCCAGCCCCATCCCTTAGACTTTTTGTACTCCTGAAGGAATGCACAGAACGGCAGCATGCAAATACTGACTAAATCAATTCACTTTGTAAGGAAATGGAGGAACACTTCAACACATTAATGGCTATTTCACCTTCACATTTCACGTTTTTTGTGTAATAGAAATATAAATAAACAATTTATATATTTATACACACACACACACACACACACAGTCTGTGCACAACTGCATACTCTCGGAAAACCTGCAAATAACAAAACTAAACTCCTAAAAGAACTAGTTCATCAGTCATCCCTGCTGTGTGTTATCTCAGATATAAATATACTCCAAGTGTCCGCTTTGCTTTATCTTACTAACTGCAAAACTATGTGCTTTCAGTGCTCGGCAAATACAAAATAGCATCTTTAAACATCTCTGTTCACCAGATATTATTGCAAACCAAGTAAGGAATATGTGCTGCTGTTTTATTGCTACTCCCTGGCATCACCCTTGTTTTGCTATGGTAATGTATATTTCAGCCCATCATGGCTGAAAGCTGTAATGTAGGGGTACAGAGTTTGGCATAATGGTGAGCAGAATTGTCAAGCATGATATAGGTTTGTAATTTTACAATATGGCACAAAAATATACTTCAACAGCACCCAACTGCATATTCACTAAAATCCCTAGCAGCATAGCAGCATGAACTTCTGATGGGAAATAAAAGAAAGGGGGGAAAAAAACAAAAAAAACCAAACAAACAAACAAACAAAAAAAAAAGTAATTTATGTCAACCGTACGGCAAGGATGAGAAAAAGAATATGAAATTAAAATAACATGACGTTTGAGTTTTATTGAGCATGCAACTTATGTAGCACTACACAACATATCAAAAACCAACCTGGTTAGCATCACTACACAATTTATATAATTAAAAAAAAGAGGAAATAAAATACACAAAGCAAAAATGATGAGGACCCTATTTAGTACTGCATGTTTTGGGGCTGACCGACTTCTTACCTTAGTGTTACAAGAGGCAGGTTGTAACACAGCAGCAAAACACACCAGCTTAATGTATGTATACTCGGGATCAAGGTAAGAGGGTGCTCCTTGTGCAAATATTTCAATATTTCACTTTCCTTTAAAAAAAAAAAAAAAAAAAAAAAAAAAAAACTGGCCCAAGCAGGACTTCACAGTTGCATTTGCCATGCTTTTCTTTTGACCTGATGTAGCAAGAAGAGGTCAACATTTCTTTATTACATGGAGAAAAGGCTGGCACTCTCCTTTTTACTCTAGTGGCATGTTAGAGCCATGGAATATAGTAAATCAGATGTTTTATTGTGATGCAAGAACACTTTTCTGTGAAGTTGTCGCTCAATAGCCATTCTAACCACAGAGGCCTGATTATCAAAAGCTATCCGATCTGATTTTAGCTCTGGATTATATTAAAGCCTAAAATCTGGCTACTTCAGTGGTCAGCTCTGCGAGATATTCCATACCAAGTCCAAATCAGATGACTGGTTTCTGTGAAGATCACATATTAGTGTTAGGCAAAGAGCAGAAGAATGAAGGATTAAAACAAAAATTAAAAAAAAAAAAAAAAAGTAATGCATACAAAACACTTTAGAAATATATATGAACTGTATTTTCCCCACTTTTGCCTCAACATTTGTCCCCTGCGTTGTATTGTAAACTTTCCTTGTTCTTTGACACAGGCCTCCTGAGTATGCACATAGCGGTTTCCCTTTTTCAACAGCTTCCTTTATAAACCTTGGGCCAATTTTCCCCTTCAGAGACCTTGGTCAACCCTGGTACAACCTGACCCGAACACTCTGCTGTGCTGAGGATGATCAAAGACAAAAATATAAGTTACAATAAAGAGGGAGTTTACCAAGATGAGCACTTTAGTACATGGAATATCTCATCCCCAAACACAAAAATACTTCATATCCTGTTTTTTATCTTAGTAAATGCAAGAAAATAGTGGCTGTGTTCAAAATCCTTCATCCAACATAACAATGACTGGGATTTATTGTAATTAATATATTTCTTTGTAATCTAATAGTGTATTTCTTCACCTGCGATCAACCAGAGGGGAAAAGCTGTCACGGTCCATAAAGTATCTCTGTTCAACATTTCTCAACCTTTCTCTTCACTTTTCACAAATTGAACTGCTTATGTCTGAACATACCCATCTGCTATCATGGATATCTGTGAGCAGACCCATGCGTGCTAGCATTAGTGTTGGGCAGCGTTGGCACAAGCCTCACTCTGTGTAGTGCATGATGGACTCCACGTAATTGCCAGGGAAGAGTCCTGTAGTGCCATTCATCACGCCTTCGTACCAGCCATCATCATTCTTCTTGATAACATAGATGATGGCTCCCTCCTGAAACGTCAATTCATCCTCTTTGTCTTGTGTATAGTCGTAGATTGCTACAACTGATATAATGCAAAAAAAATAATAATAAAAAAAAAGGAAAAAAGGTATTAAGACTTGAATTATGTACATATTAAATGACACATTAACAAGCAAAAATCAGAGAGCCTTCCATTTATCACATTTCTATTTATCATTATTATTTTTAAGTTATTAATTTAAAAAAGGAGTAATATTTAACAGAAAATTACACAGAATTGACCCTTTAACTCTTTAATCCAATCTTAAAACCAACCAGAGACTGCCATGCCACTAACCAATATTAGTCCCAAAGGTGTCACTGCCATTGTTACATTATATGGAAGATAAGAAGAAATAAGAAGAAAGATAAGAGGAGAAAAACTCCTCTAATGTTTTAAATATATAAATATTTTTGATGGACATAAAAATATGTATTTGTCCATCCTTCTACTGTAAGAAGATCACTCTGCACTGTGGGTCTGAAAGGATGAGTGGACATTAAAAGTAGTTGCATTAAGACTGGACATGGTGTACATAAGGCGTGCAGTAAGTTTTTTTTGTTAACTGATTGAATCACAAAAAGGAAGAAGGCAACTTCTAGGCTGAAACTTGGAGAAAACGAAAAACATGAAAACAAATCGTGGTCAGTTTAAAAACATGCATGATAATTAGTTGTTGGGTCTTCTGTGCAATTTCCTGTTGAATTCTTTTTCGGGTTCTTTGTCTGTTGTATTTCATGGCCCGTGGACTGTTACACAGAACACGGTGTTGTTATTTTTTTTTAAAGCTATTAGAACAAAAATAATTCTCTGGCTAAATAATTGAAAAAGGAATGAGATAATTAACCTTAAGCCCTTATTATTTTTCTACAGCACATCTTTAATTACACACACTGTAACTATACAATTCAATACCTTTCTCCATGTAAGTACGTGGGGCCCAGGGTGGGTCCTCCTCAGCATAAGGGTCACTGTATTCCACAACAGCAGACTCTTCTTCTTCATAGTCTTCTGCAGGAGGAGGGGGCTGTGTTTCCTCAAACACCCCTTCCTCTGTGGGAGGAGGAGGGGGAGGAGCATCTGTAACTGATGGACACACACACACACACACACACACACACACACACACACACACCATTAACCATACAGAGTTGAAGCAGAAAGTATGTTAAAAAGTAAATGATATGCAGGATTATCAATACAGCATGTATCCCTGATGACAAAAAAAAAAAAAAATGTATGATTTACTAACAGGACAGAAGCATGCTCCTTAAGGCAGACAAACTAATTCATCCAAACACACAGACACACACAAACAGATCCACAAAATTCAAGTGCTGTTGCCATCAATAGAAATTCATCATCAGTGTAAGTCAAACATGAAGTTTCACTACAATCTATGGCTGCTTGGCTGCTTTTAGAAGTTCTCCTAAACAGCCAGCAGATGCAAGCTGCACTGTGGGAAGAAGCTCTCCAGAGAGGTGAAGCTCAAAGCCACTTACTGGTCTCCTGAACCCGAGCGGCGAAGCCTGTCAGAGGAAGCTGGGGAGTGATCTGCAGTATGGAGGGGGGAGGGGGCGCCACTGAGGCGGCTGCAGCACACCACACAAGGCACAGAAAGAAAGAGAGGGCAAGAAAACAGAGTGGAGGCACAGCAGCAGTGTTTAAGGACCAAACGGACAGAATGTGTTTGGTAATAAAGCAAAGTGAATGAAGGAAAGGTCAAAGGAAGAGACAGGAGAAAAATGTGCGGTTAGTTTAGTGTGCAGACAACCGTGGACATGAAAAAAAAATTACATAAACTATGCAAGCTGCTGTAGCCCAGGACGTGATTCATTAGTGCAGGAACTAATGGCCTAAAGAATACAGCTATAGCAACCACAGGTCTACAACTACAGTCTACAGTCCGAATACACCACAAGCAGTTAAACTTCATCATATGTATAGATTACTGTGAAGGATATGAAGAATCTAATTTACATAATTCTCGAGATCAGCCAGTACATTTGGTGTCTAGAAGTGGCCTCTGTAGTTTATGTAGTTTAACCGTGCAAGATAAATATAGATTATAGATAATGGAAGCTTATAGCCTTTAGTTTCATCAAACAAGCTTCAAAGCAGGACTTCTGGTTAGGCTTTGGCTTATGTGGTTCCTGGAACCTTATGGCTGTTCTGTAAAAACTGAAAAATGAAAATAACCTGCAACAAGCTTGAAACATTAATTTGCTCATTAATTTGATATTTTTAGAGATTCTGCAAAACCTCTGTCACTTTTTTTTTTTTTTTTTTTTTTACTGAAAAGGGGGGGGAGAGAATAGTGATAAAAACAATGTGAAAAAAGCCTGTTTTTTAACCTGTTCATTTTTCTGGAACCCTCCTCCCTAAAGTGTATCATTAGTGATCGTTACCTTGGCCCTGATTGTAGTAGGGCCCTCCATTCTGTTGGCTGGGAGGCATAGTGGGCTGGCCAGTGACAGAAGGTGGTCGGCGGTATGGAAGAGAGCCTCCAACTGTGGGTGAGATCTGTCTGGGCACAGGCCTGTTCATGCTGTAGAACTGAGGAGTGATGCCTGTGCCAACAACACAGAACAGTGTAATCAAATGAGAAGCCACAGGGGTGAAACTATAATGTCTGTAGATAATATTTTTTTAATTTAATTTAAAAGTTAACAGTAGCACCGATAAGGTTGAATCAGATTTCCCAGCACTAGAATTCAGAAAACCTTACCATTCCCAGAGTCCTTAGCTACAGTAAAGCAGTATAATGAGAAATATTACAACTGCCTACAAAGGTGAGCAAATTAATTTAAAACACACTGTATGTAGTATCATCATGCAACAAAGTCAAGTGTGCCTCTGGTCAAAAATCATATGTGAAGATGGATGCAAGACAGACAAGTATTCATGTGAAGCTGAACATCATGTTAACTGGAGCAACTTTGGAACAGTGTCTTGTCACGACTGTGAAAAAGAGAAGTCATTCTGATGGCCCATATCTGAGCTAGAGTGGCGCTTAAATAACTATTATAATAGGTCTTGAAAATACAGTAATATTACTAAACTCGCTCACATATGTCCTAAAGTATGTACACGCCCCTTATAATCACTAGTGCAGCTACTTTAAGATTTATCTATCGCAAACAGTGATTTTAAAATGCGCACTCACTTGTATTTTAAAGCATAGATGAAAGAATGGAGCAGGTGCAGTCTAAGGTTACCACGCCCAAGGCTGAGCTTAGAGCTAGAGTGGTTTAAAGTCCCCCAGCAGGATTGTGGAGCAACAGAGGAACTGTTATCGGAGATGGAGGTGCACCATCTAGTACAATTAGTTTGTACTGCAGAACTATACATCTGACATCAGTATCTGACATGACTTGTGCTCATGTTGCCCAGTCCAGTCAGAACCTCTTAGCAATGATCCAACAACTCATATCAAGTCTTTCCAGAAGATCAGATGATGAATCTGCTGCAAAGGTGGTACAAAATCCCTAGCAACATTCTTGATTTCAGATGAAAAACCTGTTGGAGCACATGTCTCCAAACTGAAGGATGTGCAGTCCAACACTTCATTATACTTGAAACATATTTTATGAACAATGGCCATTTGCATGGGTTTTATTTAATGTAAACATACAGACAGCAGAAACTAGCATGTCCCGCTATTCATTTCACCACTTAGCATAAGCTAAAAGACCAGCTTCCATGGAATTATAAAGCATATTTTGAAGTGTCTTTTATAAACATACTAAAATGTAACCACTTTAAAGTTAAATGCTACATAACAATAGCTTGTTTTCTTGTTATAAACAGGCAGACAATATCTAGCTAGATGATGAGCAAGTATGTGTGATGCAAACTGCTTATGAAATTATTTTATTTGAAATATTAAAGTCTGGCAACCTACTTGACATTTAGAGGCAAGATGACACAAGTCCACCACTTAGCCAGGAGCCTACTTTGTTAACGTGTTAGTTAGGTAACGTCTGCAGTCTGGAACTGCAGTTATAACTGCATGTTGGTTCAGTGACATCATTGTTCAGATACAGTCGACTTTATAAATTGTGTCAAATTTAAGTTCAAGCTACAGAAATCTGCTGCCCCAGAATATGAAAAATCGAGCTCCACTATCAAGTCTGAGTGAGCCTTGTTTTACATGTGTGCAAGCTATTCCTAGACAACATGTGAGGAGGAGGATGGCCCTCACAGCTCCCGCTGAGCTTTCAGGGTGGAAAAGAAACATAGATTAACACTACATGGGAGGTCATGGCTAATTGGATTAACACTGTGATGAGTGGGCAGATTTATTTGATATGGTGGAAGGTTTCCTTACTGTGAATTTTGGTAGTCGGTTTGTGAAAGCAGAGCAGCTTACTGTGGTCAAAGCCATTGCCAAATAAGATGATTTAGTACTAAGTGTACTACTAGAAAGAACTAAAACATATATAGATATATAGCATTACATAAAGAAAAAGGTTATTTTCAGTTACTGTATGTTTGGGCTCATATATGCAAAGTACCAGAGTGTTAAAGTGGACAGTACTGCATCTTCGGGGAGAAAAATACATACATTTAAAAATAAATAAATTTTATATATATATATATATATATATATATATATATATATATATATACTCTAATATATATATATATATATATATATATATATATATATATATATACACATACACACACACACACACACCATAAAGACGAGAGGAAGGGTCATTGTGGTAAACATTTGAACATGAAGGCAGGACAAAGGATCTGCATGTTTCTCCCGACAACACAGGCAGGCAAGGTTGGGAAGGACAACATGATGTGGAGAAAAGGTGAGGTTTGGTGGGCGGGGAAGGGCACACTCACCTGGTGCAGGGGTGGTGGTGGAGGAGGTGGTGGCTACAGTTGCAGCAGTATTAGGGATTTGAGAGGAGGGAGGGGGTTCAGCTGGGCCCAGTGTGGCCTCAGAAATGGCAGAAAGAGTGGAGGAATGCTCAGGGGCTGCAGTTGTGTTGGTTAAGGGCTGGGTAGGAACAGAGTTAGAGGGTGTGACAGAAGCCGGGGCAGAGTTAGGTGGGGCAGAAGGGCTGCTGGTGGTACCAGCTGCAGAGGCTTTGGAGTGGAAGGAAGACAGAAAAGGTAAAAAGGTAAGGAGAAATGAGAAACCAAAAGATGAAAAGAATTCATCTTTGTGTTTTGACAGCAGGGAGTTTATACAGAAGGCAGACTGCTGCATGTCTTAGAACAGTTAATTACTGTTAAAGTTCTTCTGTTATCTGCTCCAAATAATGTTATGTACAGTGCAGCAGGAACATACCAAAAGGTTTGTAGAACTTCAAAAGCATGCAGGACACACCAAAACCTAACAACTCACAGTATTTCCTATATAGCATTAATAAGAGTAGTCAGTTTCTGTACAGACACTATTTTCTTCAAGGGTAACAAAAATAAAAAGGGGGGGGGGGGGGTGGTGGGGGGTTAAATTAATCCAATCTACAGATATCAAACTGCCTGAAATTGTGTCTACATTAGCTTTCGAAACGACTGCATAAATACAAAAACTGAACTTCAAATTACAGGAAAAAAAAAAAGTTTCAAACCATTAAATTTTATAGAACATGTATTTCTTTTGATAGTTTATCTATTGTGTTTGTGCATTTATTAATTGACCATGTATATTACACTTATTACTTGTTTTACTCATGGGACACAGGAGTATTTCTTAGGTGTATAGTGACAAACTGAATTCAAGCAGTTACTGTGCCATACTAGTGGTGAAGAAGATGACGAAGGTGACAAAATCATTACCTGGAAATGCACTAGGTGGGGAGGGCGTTGGCACAGCAATAGGCACACCCACACTGCCACTCCCACTGTTTTCTCGACTGCTGCTGCGGCTGCTGGGATGGCTTCCTCCACTGCTTCCACTACATAAGAAATACTAGAGTTTATACACATATGCCCAACTGTAAACACAAAGCATACAAAAAAAAAAAAAGGGGGGGGGACGGGGGGACCTGCCTAGGTCAGATGAATAAAAAAAAAAAACGCACAGATAAATGCACAAAATAGACACTCATTTGTGCAGTTTCATAATGCCTTAGACAGACTTACGAAAGCGACTCAAAAGACACTGGACAAGACACCACCAAACACCGAGTTACTCTCTTCAGAATGAAAAGCAGGAGAGTCAGAGTGTAGTATGATACAAAGGCAAGCTGGAAATGAACTAAGCAGCAGCAGCAGCAGCACAGGTTACAAAACAGACAAGCCTGGTGTTCAACATTTAAATGACAATTGCCTGTGCTCTCAATTTGGACTGTCTTAATGTATGCCGAGGATACACTAAACGTTAAGCTTAAATATAAACGGGTTTAAGTACTTGATGGGTTCCTAAATTGAAATAAAGTAATTCATGATTATTGGTTCAGTTTAGCACAATAATGGCCACAACAGGCATTCTGTACAAAAACCATGATCCATCTGGAGCACAGACTGCCAAGGAAAATATGGTGTAAAAAAAATAAATGAATAAATACATAAGACTATAAACGAATTTTAAGTTGCATAAGAATTGAAGTTATCATCCTAAAAAAATATAAAAGAAAGGAAACTAAAGAAAGAAAGAGAGCAGCAATGCCAGGCTGACCTATAAAGCTGAAGCAGTTAGGAAAAAAATTAAATGGAAGTGTTACACAAGAGGGATGAGGTGAAAGAGCATGGGAAGGATGCTGCAATGACCTTTTCAAAAGCAGCAAACAAGAAATGCTGCTCACATTCTCCTTCTGTTTACTAACACCAGCTTTATAAAAGGCTTTCACCGCCTGCGGCTCCTTTCAGTGCTCCAGCCATAGTGCTAGACGTGAGAATTTTAACTGACAGTGAATATTAGTTCAAGGCCAAGCTTTTCATCAGTCTTGAAATCTGACCGAAAAAATTCAGTGTGTTTTTGTATCTGTACTGGATATTACACAGAAAGAAATATTATATTTAATTGATTTATTGATGGAATCCTGCCATCATGAGTACAGAAACAAAAATGTTTTACATTTTATGCAGGACTCGTTCATCTTCAAGCTCTAAAGCTTGCTCTATATTTTCACACAAGATGTTCTGTGACATTTCCAACTTGCAGGCAGAAGGGAGCAAGAGGGAGGGAAGTGATGCCTACCTCTCTTCTAATTCAAAATTCCAAGTGACAAGAAGAGGCAACAACCCAGACCATGTGGGTGGAATGATGCATGTGTTATGCAGGTGTGAAGGGGGTTGAATCTTCCTGAGAAAAATGTGCGCGTGCGCATGATAGTTCTGGAGTATGTGTGGCTGAGCATGTGTAAATGGGAGCACACACATGAGCTATTGTCAGCAAGCATGCCTTTATCCCTGTTGGTTTTCTGTAGCCTCTTTAAGGAGTGTATTGAGGGCATCACTGCAGATGGCACATGGCAAGAGTGGAGCACAGTTACATAAAACTCAGACGCAGTGGAGAAGTCTCAGGCTTCAAAAGATGAAAGGAAGGAGGGCTGCAGAGCCTAGGAGGAAGCCTTCTCTTCTTTCGGTCTCCAAAGTCCGTTCTCAAAGACAGAAAAAACGTCTGGTGTTGAGACACCTCTCATGTGCCCTTTCACAGAGGTTCTACTGTGATTTTATTTTCCCAAAACAGGGTATTAGGAGGTGCTCTCGATGAGACATGGTCAATTTGTATCACTGCCACAGATCTGGGCTCTCCGTTCTTCTCTATGAAGGGCTGGTGTGGAAGTATCTAAATAAACTGTGTGCAAAGCCATGGACAGAACAGCCATGTGTTAATGGAAAGAGTGTATAAATATCAATTTTACAGGTCAGATTTAAATGTGCAAAAATAAACAGCTCTAAGCCTTTCATTTTATTTTTATTTCTTTCTTTATTTAAGGCAGCTGTTTGTGGTTTCTATTGACATTTGTTTTTAAATGGATACATTCACAATTTTAGGCAGTTTTTACTGAACTGATATAATCTCTTCATTTTGCAAGTGGCTATTTTTTTTTGGTTTAAGAGAACAGAAGTAATGTGTTTTTTCCTAGGAAATAGCTTAATTCATCATTACTAATTTGTATAATTTTGCATTGGGTAAAAATAAAATATAAATGGTTTCAACCACATGTAAAATGACCAGGAAGAAATTCCATTCAGCAAGTTCCTTTTAGGTTAGTGACAAGCAGAGAGATGGGCAGCATAAAAATAGAGACAGAGAGAGTGGGGCCTTTGCCGCAGCTGGCCAGCAGGTTGGCACATGGGCACGAGGCAGACGGGTACGGGTACCTGTATGTGCGGTTCCTCTGGTTAACTGACGCTGTGCGCACAGGGCTCTGCTGCTGCACAGGCGCCATGTTGCGTGTTGGGCTGGGGACATAGTCATTAGGAACCACAGGGGGACGCACTGGCTCCAGTGTCCTATAGGGGGAATGCCTCCTGTTAGGACCGGGGGGTGGGGGTGGGGGGTAGGACAGTTGAACAGTTTGGGACAAATATATGTGTTTTTAAAAAATCTACAATTTTTACAAAGCTTACAAGATATTTAGGCATTTTACTTTCCCTGAGCTTTGCCATATCATACATTAAAGATCAGTTTCATCTAAAAGCAGCAGAAAACTGAAAACACGGACAGAATGTAGATACTGATAGAACACAAAATCTAATGATTACAACAGTATGTTTTTTGTGCAACAGCTATGAGTCTGTACATGGCCTAAATGCTATATAACACAAGTTAAAACTAAATATGAGATAAAAGGTGATAAATAAATCATTAATCCATGTTCTCGAATCAAATGACTTCTTACTTTACATTACTACACTTCACGTGTTTCATCTGGATTTTCCCAAAATAATATTAAAGTTGTTGAAACAATAAAAGAATGGTTACATTTCCACAGGTATCGTGTTATCTAAGTACTTCATAAAACTAGTAACTGCAATTGTTTTGCTTGAAACCTTTTCTTTTGTTAAAGCCTCCTTTTGGTGTTTTACCTGCATACTACTCAGAAATAAAGTGACCCCCAAGACAGACTATTCCATGTGGCATCTTTAAATCATAGATGCTACTATACTGGAACTATGAAGGGACATTAAAATACTTTCACTTTAGCTAGTCATTTGATAATTTAGTAAATTAGATAGCATTGTTCACAAAACGTGTCTCTTCAAGAACGTCCATGTTGGCACTGTAAGCACAAAACCTTTACGTGAATACAATATTGGTACTGGCAATAGGCATGTCTATTCCATGATGATCTTCTAACGCAAGTGTACGCCACTTAAATATTATAGAGCGCCTTAAATATTATAGAGATATATTATCCAAGGGAATGCCTTCTAGTGCTAAATACTGGTAACTTGGTACTAATTTTACCATAGAACCTTAAAGTGCAATGTTATAAATGTTTATATTTACTCACACATGGGATTTAAAGGCATCTATTGTTACCTTATCACAATAGATAAAGGTTGTACTGGGCTGGTAATCAGCAATGCCTGTTGCCTGACAAATTGGGTTAAAAATAAATAAATAAAAACCAATTAAAAGAGGAATCAGTTCATATTTAGTTAAAATGCTTTCTTTAAATATTTTGGGGAAAAAAAAAAAAAGCCAGCTGCTCATTCCATGCTGAACACACTAATATTTACAGTCCAAAATGTATCATTTGGCTGACAAATTGAAAATGTAACATTAAGTTATATATAAAACAAATAGCTAGGAAATATTTTGTTCTCCTGTAAATTCACTTTTTTTGGAGACAAGGTTTTGTTCCAAAGCAACGATGCGTAGTTTGTGAACAGATTTGTGTAAACAAGCTAAGAATTTTCAGACTTTCCTACGATTTCATCCCATCTCTACTAAGCTGTAGGATTTAAATATTAAATGTCTTTTTTAACTCTCTTTCACACTCTCAACCCTCATAACATTGAATTGCTTCTCAGGCAAGATCTCATTTCCCCCCCAATACCAAAACGGATACAGGTTATCACAGATAACACCAACACCAAAATAACACCTCACTCATAACATGCTGACAAACAGGTATAAACACATTACCCTAGAAGCAATATTAATATTCACAGCAATAAATTATATTTACACTGAAAAAAGAAAAAAAAAAAAAGAAAAAAAAAAAAAAAAACAGTGGAATACCAATTACAGAAAAACAGACAGGAGGACCGAACATGCACAGATATGAGCATCAAACACCAGCGATTAGCCAAAGAGGCATGACTTTCCAGTCTGGCCGGACTTCAGCGAATGATGCAGCTCGCAGGCCAAAGAGAGGCAGCATGGAAGCTGGACACAGTGACTCACAGAAATTTGAAGGAGGTGCAAAGAGATTTCTTTTCATCCGAGTTCATACAAATCAGACAAGCCTAGTAAATCATCGCTGCGGCATTTAGAACCTACGGCTGACAGGCAACGGTGTTGGGATGCTGGAGCAGTGTAACCGCTCTAATGTGCATTTTTAAGCCTTGGTATTCTAAGGTCAGTCCTCATTTGAAATGTGTACGTTCTGAGTTTGTACTGTAATCGTCAGCATAGGGTCACTCATAATATGAAAGAAATAGTCATGACACAAACGTCCCCTACAGTGCGATCCGTACATATAAACAATAGATCTGTGATCAACTTTGCATGTGTGTGTCCCAGATTTCAGCATAAGGTGGAGGAGAGGGTGGGATACACCCCTTATAGGATTGCTATAAACACTGACATCCGAGAACACACCACACAATTCCTAGAATAAATCAGAACACCCACACAAAAACAAACTAAAGGTTCAGGCTATACTGTTAGTGGTTCAGGCTCCTGAGGTGTAGTGTAATGGGATTGTACAGCAACGCCAAGTCCCTGCAGCTCTTACCCAATGGTTCCCTTTCCGGGCATGGGAGGGCTGGGAGGTTTCTGTGTGGGTGGGGTTGTCCGAGGAAGACCCCCCATCTTCATGTTCTGGGTGCTGACCTGAAATAAATCACAGAAAATTATACACATATAGTACATAAAAAATCATTTAGGCTCAAAAAAAACATAAGAAAAAATTACACACTGCGAAAGGTCTAAAGGCAACACATCCTAAACACACGCACACTTTTGCACACCCTTTTCCTGACACTAACCCAAAAGCAAGCAATGTGAAAGTTCCCGTTGGCGCAGCGCTGGCATGGGAACAATCAGTTACGCAAAGAGACAGGAAGCGGCTTGTGCCACCATGGCAGCTTAACACATGGGCAAGTAGCACACAGGGATCACACTGTCCAAGGATGTATGAAATACACCAAATGCACACTGACACTAACATTCTGGTCAATGTGGGAAAGAAATGAAAAATGCAAAAATCCATGTAAAGATCTTGGTCTATTTATTGGGGTTGCCCTTAATAAATAAAATGCAATAAATAGGCATACCTTAATCTCAAACGTTGCCCAATATGAAAATAGCATAAATATCACCCAGCTCTAATTAAAGAATTATACTTTGTGTCAATAAATCGTTCCACCTCTCCCCCAAAAATCACCTTTGCAGCTCACAACAGACATAAAAAGCCCTTACCTTGAACCTAAGCAACCACTTAAATCAAGAATGAAGCAGAGAAGAAAGCAAGGGAGAAGCACAGACAGGTTAGTGGAAGTTTAGAGACAAAAAAAAAAAAAGAAAGAAAAAAAAAAAAAGACAAACTAAGTAATGCATCTGTTAGTATAAGCAAAAATACCAACAACTGTTAGATAGCGCTCACATGCTCTGCTGAAACTAACTTATGGTGCAGGGTTTTACTGTGATTAAGACTTAAAGTGGTTTAATCTTACATAACATTAATATACCTTCACTCCATGGCCAATGTCATCCAGCCCGTTGTAGTCTATAGGCTTCCGAATGTAACGCACTGGTCGCTCAGGATTAGCTGGAGCAATAATTTTGTGGGTGCGAGAAGTGTTCTTATTGGTTGTCAGGATGCCAATCTCCCGTCTTGCCACTTTCTCCTTGTGTATATCCACTGTCTGAATGATAGAAAAGAGCAAAAAGACAGTTAGCGGAGAGTCTTTCCAGATCAAATCAGGTGAGGGTGTTGCAGCAGTGTCTCAGATTTTGTGATGAATGGGTCCCAAGAGCATTAATATACAGATACATGAATATTTCCATTTGTTTCTAACTATCACTAAGGGACATGAGGTTGTTAAGAATAAAACAAAGGGGTCATTTTTCAGTCATTTTTACAGGAACAAAATGGAAGCTAGCAGGAATATCAAAATGAACGTGGGCATTGCTTGGTATATGGTTATGTATGATATAATAGTTACAAAGTGCCTTTAGATCATATACTCAAATGTTCTTCCATTTTCCTTTATTAATAAATAAGGAGAGAAAGAACGCCGTTCAAAAGTTCAACACCAGCTGTGAACATAGTTAAGCAAAGAATATAAACAATAATACGTAACCATACGTCTTAAACTACCGCAGTGAGCTCACAAACAGCATGGCGATCTGAAGTCATTAGGTCGAATAGGCTTTAGTAATTTAATAAACTTTTACATTGATGGGACCATGAAAAAAGGGACCTAAGGATTGCTGATAATATAAAGGTATAATTTTGAGTACAACAGAATTGCAGACGTCAGACTGTTATGCCATTGCACAATATGCCAAATTCACACAACAATCAATATTTTAAAATGATATTTAACACGTTCATATAAAATTTGGAGATGCACAAACCTAAAGGGAAAAAAAAAAAAAAGTCGTCAGACAAACCTTCAAGGCATCCTTTCAAAGGCCTTCCAGGTCATTTAAAATGTATTCGTTGCTGACAGAGCTGTTAAATTTTAAATAATATGGGCCACCCTGTCCAATTAGAAGCCTTTCCTTGCAGTGTAAGAGCCACCCAGCTTTGGAAAATGGAGCAGCGGAAATGTCTGGAGTGATCAAGACCACGGAGATGAGCTGGAGTAGCTTTTGGTCTAAATGGCTCTTCTGTTTAAACGAATTCAAATTTACCAAGCAACGTCTTAACATCTTCTAGAAGGTCTTCTCAGAAGACTATGCATCCAAATGAGGACTCTCTCTTTGAAAACTGCCGATTTTAAGAAAAAAAATTAAATAAAAAATAAATAAATAAAATGGAGGTGTCTACAAACATTTAGACATTCAAGGAACAAATGAACAGGCATATTCAAACACATATAGATAAACCCAGATAAACAAACACTGCTCAACAGCAAGGTTATATCCAAGCCCACAAATGCCTATTTTATGAACTATTTTAGTTCAGGCAAATGCTCATGAAGAAATGGCTTGAGGAGAGGAGGCTGATTAATGCATAAGATGAGCTGCAACATGGCGTTCCTTAATCTCATTAAACAGCGGTACTGTTGACAGCTGTTAAATAAAAAACTCAGGCAGGGAAATAAGCCACCGCTGCTGGCTCCTCTAGCTTTGCACATAAGGCTAAATGATTTTCAGCATTAAGTGAAAGTGATGCCGTGAAGATGCTTCAAGTCTGACAGTGTGCAACAGCAATGTAGCCAGACAAGGAGGTGAAGAAAGAGGGAGAGAAAAGGAGCGAGAGATAGAGAGGGAGAAACGGAAAATAAAGTAATGCTCTAAAGCAGTGGCTCTCAAATCTGGCCTTGCATTTTTTGTTGTTTACTCGGTCTTAACACATCTCATTCAACTGATCAGCTATGAACAAGGTCTTGCTGAGATTACGTGAGCGTGTTCAAGCAAGAAAAACAGCAGGGGTACTGGGAGCAGGATAAGGAAACTGGAAGCACACAAGTGCTTAAAGATCTATTGCACCAGGGATCTCTTGTGGAGAGAGCAGGTCTTAAAAGGTATCTGATAAGAGCACACACACAGCTGGTGCTCGCTGAGCCCAAGCTTACCTGTGAGATGTGGTTAATGGAGGACTCCATGCGACGCAGCTGTGACGCCTGGATATCCAGCATCTGCAGCACATTGTTGGCTAGTGTGTTGATCAGGTAAGCGACGCTGGCCAAAGACTGAGTGGTGTAGTTTTTGGTTTCTTCTAGTGCTCTATGCTTATCTTGGGACTATGATGAAAGCACAGAGAGAAGCAAAAGTAAGTTTGAGCAGCCGACCAAACAAACAAACAGAATCTTTTACGTACGATGGACAGAAGAGCGAGTTTACATCTAAACAACATTCCAGTCTTTACAGTAAAGCCCGAAAGAAGGTGCATTTACTATTGTAGCAACAGTCTTGCAGTACCAGATGTCATCTTGAAACAAAGTGTGGGCACAATTCTGAAAAATATTAGGCAAAACATTGGCAAGAAGAAATGGAGAGCGAAATTTCTAATCCAGTCCAGCTCACTGTAGAGGTGCTTGTCAATTCTTTTCCTTGGGGCAAGAATCTCGCTGAATTTAAAATTAGTCAGCTGGACTGAAACCAGCTCTCAAACACTAAGATTACGCAAGTAACAGGTTGTGTGCACGGAGAACAGAACAGAAGAACAGCTATAAGCTAACAGCAGCATTAGCTGGGTTGTTATGCTTGCATTAGCCTATAGACCAACACAATCTGGCAACAAAACGTGCCTTAGACGTGCACTCGCATTAAGGAAACATCTGTCCACACAAAACCAGATTTTCAGTAATAATGATGTTTCCCCTTGATTTGAAAGTAAATTAAGACTTTTAGATGGTGGAAACCAATTAACCAATTAATCAGCTACTTTTGGAAACCAATTAACTGCAACATGCAGGAAATAAGCTTTAAGTAAAAAACTAATGAGTAAACGGGGAATTAAAAAAAAAAAAAAAAAAAAAAAAGGTTACAAGATTATCAGATCACATCCTTTGCATGATGTAGCTGGACCACTTTAGGAAATGATTCAATTATACTGTCAGGAAAAGATGGGTTTTGAGTTTTTCCTCTGTGTGTGTGTGTGTGTGTGTGTGTGTGTGTGCTCACGCGCGCACGGGGGCTTGTGACGGTCACATCCTGGCACAACTAGAACAAAGACAGGGATTGTGTTAAAATGTGCTCACACACACGCCCCCAGAATCACTCTCACTGCCCTGTCCAGGATTCAAAGCATTCGGTCATGTGACAAACTGCTGCAAAATGTTAGACTCAGAAGTGCTGAGCTCCTGACATTCCACACACACACACACACACACTTTGCATGAACCCACAAATGAACCTCTTAACAAAGCTGAGAAGAAACCCTCAATAAGCAGATTACAGATACTGCAGTCGCTACCGTGCAGAGGGAAGAGTCATGTTGAAAAACATATTTCAGTAACTTACTAAAAGCTGAAATCATCGAGGTCAAAACATTTAACAGTGCATCCAGAAACAGCCAAGCCTTTAAGAGCATTTGAGTTTAAAACATGTACATGTGTGTTGTGAGCAGGCATCAGGCGGACATGTAGGTCAGGATGGCTGACATGCTGACACCAATATGCAGATTCAATGCACTGTGAATAACAGAGAAGCGCAATGCTGACATCACAGCCGCTTCAGTGCCAGCTGCACTCTCTTCGCCCTGCACTCGGAGGGGTGGGGGTTCACTTTCTCACACAGACCCCACACCCACAGGCATGTGAGCTCACTGTGACACTCTCAGTGTGGAGGAACAGTCCTGCGACAAATTGCTGTTCAAAAGCAGATGGAAATAACAGAAAACCAGGAAATAGTGGCCTAGTCAGGGAGAAGGTTCCAGGCACAGAACCCCTAGGTCTCTAGAAAACGTGTTCACTACCTGAAAAATCCTTCCCGATGACTCATGAACATACTCCAATGACCTGTCCCACACTAGTACTGTCCAGTATACAGACGGGACAAATTTGTCAGTACCCTTCAAGAAAAAAGAACCCCAAAACATAAATAAAAGTTAACTGCATCGTCATTAATTATTCCATGTTTAACAAATTCAGACAAATTCTACACAAAAGTAAAACAGTGGGGTTTGTGAAACACAGAAGGGTCAGACACTTGCTCAGACCTCGCTGCAAACGGCATTTTCCAAAATGTGCCACACATGTGTAAGACCATGTAACGAAAAGCAATAAAATCTTTGGTGAACGTGACCATTCGTCACACAGTGAACCACAAAGAAACGACACCTGTGTTTAACCCGTACAGCTACTGAAGGCGCCAGGGGAGCAGTGACGGGCACGGTGCCTTGCTGAAGAGTACCTCAGGGCAACTAACTGGTCTGGGATTTGAACACACAACCTTCTGATCCTGGGGCCTCGTCCCTATCCACTCGGCAACCACTGCCCCAAAAGCAGCTTAAACTCAGTCTAGGAGCAGATTTCGATTGGAAAACGACTTCATGCACATTTTAAATTCTTTCAACTTAAATGCTTGGTGTTATGTTAACTTCCCAAATACACACTCTAAAAAGAAAGCAGTTTGACAGGTTTACCTTTTAATTATTCAATTCTGTTTTTTTTTTTTCACATTTTGTACATTAAAATATACTGATATTTTACTGAACTGAACAATATTAGCCACTTAGAATCTATATGGTTTTCTCACAGGTTTATTTAGAAAACAAATGAGATTCTGTTTTTTAAATGTAAAATAAAATTTTTCAAAACACCATCCACTAGCAGTCCAAATCTAATCTAATCAATCTAATTAAGGGTACCGTCCCCGTCACTGTTCCCCAGGCGCTTTTGATAGCCGTCCCCTGCTGCACAGTGTGTATGGGTGAAAAGCAGAGGTTGAATTTGGTTGTGTGTCACGCTGTGCTGTGTTTCTCAATGGCAATTAGTCACTTTCACTTTAAAATGATCTTCGGAAAAAGGTTTTTCGTGCTATTCAGCAATTAAAAAACAGTGTATCATTATAGTGTAAACATATGTCTATATTTGATCAATTCTCTTTGAACATTACAAAAAAATTTGATTATTTGTTCTTCTTGATTCAAAATACTTTTCAGAATCAAGTATTGCACAAAGTCATTTTTTTTTTATGTCCTGCACTACTTAATCATCTCCAAACTCTTTCATATCCAATCAGGACAACCCTAGATTACTCCAGTGATGATTTTAACTTTCAAAACAATTTCCTCGGATGTACAGAAAACACCTGAAAGGGAAAAGGAAAGACTATGCCTTTAAACATAGAACTAGATCAACCTGATGAACCAACAGGTTCTGATAAAAACAAATGTCTGTTTCTTAACTCCGATCAGGGAGAGACTGAGGCACTGGTCTACAGGTGCCCTATGAATCTGCACTGTGAATACTGATTGCGCTATGAAAGCTCTGCTCTCTGCAGGGGAAGGCATTACCGCAGTGTTCCAACAAGACCAGCGAAGACAATTTACCCCCCATCTTCTACTCGAGCACACACACACACGGAGGTGCAGGGTGGACTCCAGAGCAATTACAAAATATTGAGCCTAATGACTCTTTGGCACTGAACTCCCCAAAACAGCGGTAAACCCTGCTAGCCACAATCAATCTGTTTTTTTTAGTAATTAGGCTTTGACTTAATCAATGAACAAGGCCACAGATAGGGGGGGAAGCAAAAAATTTCAAGAAAGAGTGAAATGAAAACAGCCAGGTATACAAACTGACATGGAAACTGCTGGCATCAGGTCCAGATTATTCTATAGTGTATCCACACTAAAGCTGGAAACATTCAATGCACAAAACACGTTCTTGCAGTTTACTTGAAGTTCTTAATAGCTGTAGTCGGAGTTCCTTCATATGAGAGAAAGAGAAAGAAAGCCTGAAAACATTATCATGGAGACTAACATGTAAAACTATCCACCCACACAATCCCCTCCTACACAGAGCAGCAGCAGACCATGACTCCTCTAAGTATATGCATATGAAGTTGAAAAAATAAAGCCAGCGTTGAAAACCTCTACACCTCCCTCCCCCACACCCAGCTTTCAATAATGAAGATATTACATAGCAGACAAAGCAGAAATAGCGGTGAAGCAAACTTGATAAACTCTTTTACCTGCTTAAAACCTCCAGAACGATTGGATTTTTAACTCAATAGTGAGGGCATAACGCGGTCGCCTCACAGCGAGAAAGTCCTGGGTTCGATTCCCAGGTAGGACGGTCCGGGTCCGTTGTGTGTGGAGTTTGTACGTTCTCCTCGTTTCTGTGGTGTTTCCTCCAGGAGCTCTGGTTTCCTCCCTCCGTCCAAAGACTGTACGTCAGGTGGACTGAAGATAGTACAGTGTCTCCTAGGTGTGAGTGTGAGTGAGTGTGTTTGTCTCTATGTCGGCCCTGCGGTGGACTGGCAAACTGTCGTCCTGTGAGATCTGGAATAGACTCCAGCACCACCTGCAACCCTACACAAGTAGCTAAGAAAATGAGTGAGTGAGTAGGCAAGACATGCTAGGGAACTCCAGCATTAGTTCACGATTAAAACACTGCTTGCTGCAGGTGACCGTTTCAGAAAATAAAAAAGTGCCCACGTTTTTATTTGAAGCTTGAAGGGGCAGCGTGTGTGTGGAACCATAATCTGGTTTACAAAACTAGGTTCACTATTCAACCCTTCAACAATATGATTATCAGACTTTTAAGTAAAGTATAAAAACTTTTGCACATTTGTTGCACAATATTTTAGAGCCAAATAGCTACATTACAGGAAAAAAGAAAATATAAATCTTATACTATTTTCCACTTCTTCCAAATTTCATTTATCAGCCAAGACATGTCTGAGATCCATTTAGCACTGCAGCAACAAGGCTAATTTCACGAACACTAGAAGTTACCAGCCATCCAAATCTTTCTACAAACCAAATCCAAAGCCAAAGGATTGTCCTCAGCCACCCAAACTGCACCCGGCTCTCTTTAACTGCTTTGCCCTGGTGCCATCGGACAAGCCTGTACCACTCAGATGAAGACTGCCTGGCCAACACCACGCTGACTGTATTTTAGTTTAACTTCAATTACAGCCTGTTTCAGAATTTCTCTCAGAGACGGACAAATTAAAACTTTAATCATTCCAGAGTGAAAAAGGCACTTCTTATTGAAACAATGGAATCCCCATCGCATGTTTATTTATTTTTCCACCCACCGAAGGTTTCAGTATGTGGTTTGTGCTTTCATTGGTTCTGCTGGCGCCCCAAGAACAGAAGACGTAAAAACCAGTCTGTCACGAATTTGCTGCTGTTACCACGGAGACACTATTGCCTCTTAGCACACCTGAAGAGTATATCTGGCACTGAAAGAGCAAGCACACAGTAGAACAAACCAGAAAGAACTTCGAAACAAACAAAGGTTTTGAGCCAAACAGAGAGTGAGATTGTAAAACACCACATGGGTCCTCCTACATCTTCCAAACTGTAGATTTTTCCCTGTTCAGCCATCAGATCTCAGAGATGAGGAACAGCATGGTTTGGCTGGTGTTTTAGGACTAAATTAGATTTTTCCAAGTGTTCTTATGTGCAGACTGCAAGACTAACATATTGCCGAATAAAGAAATGCTGATCATTTCAACTGCACTGCTGCCTTTCCACATTATAACTGTATCATCGGACATTGGCAGAACATTATTTTTAGAAAGCTGATGAAGTCACCCTTTGTTTAATACTTCAAAATTCTCTACTTTTAATTCATGTTAGAGTATTTTTAATGAGGAACAAACTAAAGGTTTCTGGTACCTGGACAACTCCTAGAGATACAAGCCAGCCTTTCTAAAACATGCCACATCCCCACACTTTAACAAACAGCCTCACTCAGCCAGCTCTCAAAGTCTGACACGTCTGCTGCTTCATTCACAGCTGCTTCTGAGGCGCAGGAGAAGGTGAAACAAGCATACGTCACACATTTATAGTTTCTCCAGTGTTCTAGCCATTGTGGAGCAATCCACCACCGCTACAGCACCAGCACACCCTTAACACTGCACTCGTTTGTGAGAAAGCTGATTAGAGCAGTGATTATTTACATTTACGGCATTTAACAGACTTCCAGTTCCTGATTACAGGGACAGTCCCCCTGGAGCAACTCAGGAACCCAATGATGGTGGCGCTGGAGGCTTCTAGGATTCGAACCTGGGACCTCTTGGTACCCATAGACAAGTACCCTACCACTAGACCACCACCACCCCGGTTATGAAAAGCGGTAATTTTAAACAGGACAATCAAACAGGAAAAAGAAGTAAAATATGTCTCCTTTAAAGCTGAACATCTTCCAAATAGTGTACATGCTCTCAGAACCTGAACAAAGCACCCAAACTGTCTATAATTTTACACCACACCAATATGAAAAATCATTGACTAAAGAACCCTTTGTGGAACCAAGATGACAGATCAGCTACAGCTTCACACTACACTGTGTGTAACACTATTTCCTCTTCATTTTTCCTCTTCCCCGTTTTATTCGTGCAGTACACGACTAAATGTTTACACTGTGCGAACGGTTTGTCGCCTGTAAACTTGGCCAAAGCCCAATAGTTAAAACAGGCTAAAAGTGTTTGGATGACATCCTTGCATTACTTACGAACACTCAACACAACAGTAACCTTGCCCAGGTTATTCCACAGTCCAGATCAGGCAGAGAAGTTTTTCTTCTGTTTTAAATATAAGTTCAAAATTTAAGCTCAAAGACGCATATTCAGATCTGACTAAGAGCAGGTATGTTCATCTATACAAGTCTATAGCAACAGCGCTGAATATAAATCTGATATAATATTATCTTTTTAAAACTGAAGTATTAAACAGCAAGATGGAAATGACTCACATCTTGTGTTGGAAGGGCACCCGCACCAAACACTGCACTGATGAAAACCTGCCACCACAACAGCCCTGCACAACAGTGTTCATTTGGACATCAAACTGCATCAAGACACATTCAAGAAAATTAAGCACAGAGGAGCCATCTTTCCTTAACAAAAAAAGCACTCAACTCCTAATCATTATTTATAATTTCTTACTATCCCTAAAATGAACATTAACCCAGAGTAATGCCAAAGGGCCTCCAGCGTTTGGCCTTGATCCAGTAGCATTTGAAAGGGCTCTGGACTGTTATAAATACTGACAGCAGAGTATTTCTCTACAGCATGGCCCACCCCCTTCACTCGTCCTTCTCTGGCTCTCTCTCCCTCTCTCTCTATACTGTTTCTTCTCCCTCTTTCAGCCTCCATCTCGCCTCTCTCCCTCCCTCTCTCCCTCCCTCTCTCTCTCAGGCCTCCAGTCCACCATTCTTCTCAGACTCCATTAATCCTGACCTAGTTGAAAGTGTGTTTTTTTCTTGCCTGAGGAGTGGAGAAGACTGCACAATGAAGCTGGGAGACCGTTCTCAGACCCATGGTGTGGTTGTTTTTGTGCTTGGCTATGGAGAAGAAACACACCATAGTCTGGGCTAGGGGAAAAGCAGGCTGACTCATCTGTTCAGTCACCGAAGCTTGCTCTCAGCTTGTTACCTTACACTTCGCATGCTCTTCCCCAGAGTCACTTGAAAGTGTTACAAAAGAAAGGATCACAACAATCACACGGAACAAGCAACAGAGAACACCACTGCCCACAAGTGCATTCCCTTCTGTGCTGCTGCCCCAACAACATGCCTCTTCTCTTTGCTTTGCTCTTGTGGCTCAGTCTAGTTATTCTGAGCCACAGACACAGCAGCAGCTTAGATGAGCTCCTTTACCAAATTGCAAATCACCGCAGGTTGAATGCAAAAGGATCATTAATTGTGGGCGCTGCTGCCAAGTGTGGCATTTTACGACAAAATGAAACATCAGAGTTCAGGAGGAGCAGCTTAATGAATGGGTTGGTCAACAGTTCTGATTGAGAAGGCAGGCAGCACCAGCAAATTGCAGAGCTGATTAAAAACACTGTAGCTCTGAATGGCTCAGCGGGAACCTTATATATATATATATTCAATCCAAGGACCCTCATATGGTCCGCGCCTATGCCCGATCCCGGTTCACAGAACTACTCTACTACAAATGCAACGCTCGTGATGGTTTGATAAATGAGTGTTAGAGGCTGATAAAAATGTTAAACTCCGTTTTAGTTTTCAGTTCCCTCCTTTATATTCACTTAAGTATTCATTTAAAGCTTATGCCATTTAGGACTTTAGAAGGCTGTAAATCAATCAGCTCTTTGATAAAACACAGGTTAAGTGTTTTGTTGAGTAACTATGATAATTACAGAAATGTAATTGCAGTGTTTAATTCCAGCCTAGACTCAAACTCTGGTAAAAACAAGGCCTAAAACTGGACGGTCAACTAACAGGTCTGAAATTTTTTTTTTCCTTTTTTTTTTTGAATTACTCAAAGAAACGTTACCTCGGCAGACACTGGATGGATGTCCTGCTTTACTGTTCCTCACATGCAGTGAAAAGTCAATTCCTCTTGTGTTCCTTTTATGAGGCATTTACAAATCAATACCAACATCGACACAGCTGTAAAAAGAGAATAGCAGCAGAGAGCTGGTAGCTTGCGTTTTAAAACAGGATCAACACAAAAAGCCTACATTATTTTCCAAGTTCTGTTTAAATTGTCTGATGTACTCCTGGACCTTTTTGTCTAATCATGAGGGAGATTGTGGTACCACCTGCAATACTTCTACACTTAATATCGACAACTGGCAACTCAGGTTCACATAAAGGAAAAAATAACAATTACAGAAAAACATTCTACTTCACTCCATTTTGCCCCTAGAATTACCCACACAAAAAGGCCACAGTGCCCACAAAGGAAACCGACTGCCATCCTTACCCTAAAAGGACAGCTATTCTTCCAGTAGACCGTCTGTGTGTTTACATTTCCAATCCTGATTCTCCAACCCTGCTGTAGCCACAGACCACCATAAGCATCAGACAGAACCGTAATCCATCAGACACTCAATAAAAACAAACCAATCACCATTTCTGCTCATGGCTGATGTCTGTATTACTCACCCAGAAAAAGCTGTATGAAAGATCCTTTTAATGCATTATACACTCAAGTCCGAGAGAGCTCAACAGCAAATCCAAAAGGGGGGAATCCTATTTTAGTCCACTTTGTTCAGAGCACCCATCTTTCAACTGGATTTTCTGCTGTCACACTACAGAATAACTATACGACAGGGAAGCTGTCACAGTACAAAATAATTATAACTACAGCATCCCGCATGTTTACTCTGTAATCATTCCCACTTCAGCCGTTATTCTGTGGGCAACAAGAGATCTGTGTATCGTTTCAGCCCTGATCATTCGCAAACTATTTTTCTACAGTCATTGCAGGGAAAGAAAAAGTGCTGGAAAGCTCAGTAAATATAATGTCTGGGAGCATTTTAATGAAATAAAAGGTCTGCAGAAAACACACAAGTCTGGTCTGGCTTTTTGGCTTGTCCTTGTGCTAGAAATCCATTCACAGCTTTTCATCTACAAAAGTAAGCTGACCATTAGCCTGGTTCCTTACTAGGTCTATTTCTTCAGCAAGAAATAAACTAGTGGATAAAAGATATGTTGACCAAAGCTCCTGATGTAAAAATAAGATTGGGACAACAGCTTTTTTAGAGTACGTTTCGTAGTGGAGTATCCACAATAGCTAACAAACAGATATTAACTGCACATGGAAGACAACCAACCACCAATAAGAAAGTGTCAGACTTCACAAACCATATGTTCTACTGGGATGTAGTGCTTCCTGTTAAAATGGACAAGTGAATCTATAGATCTGATTTCATGGACCAGGTTGAGGAAGACTGACTAAGCTGTTACTGCACTTAAACATCAGTATTTAAACATCAGCCTTAAGCAACATTCTGACACTTTGATGCGATTAAAAGCCCTTATTTCAGCTTCACCAAGAGGGTTTGGTCCACTTAAGACCTCTGCCTAAACCAGCAAGTTTAGAGAAATAAAAAAATTCTCAAATGGGAAACTAGCATTAAAAAAAAGAAAGCCAACTCTGCAAGAATTTCTCATCTTCCTCATGGGAGAAATTCACCCATCATACACAGACCCAAAAGGGAATAAATAACCTATATAGCACTGGGAAAAATATACGCATGTCATGTGTCTCCATGGCTGTCCTCAAAACAAACATTGCATAAAGTCCGTTGCCTCCCAGAAACATGCACAGCCCCTTTAGAGTCCTCCTGACATCACCCTGGTCAAAGCTGGTTCCAATTACCTGTGGGACTCTGCTAACCAAAGGCAGCTGGAAGGAACTGCAAGGAAGGAAGACGCCCCTCATTTCACATCGCTCAAAGGCATACGTGCAAACATACACACACAAGTCACTGGGAAAAGCTGCAGGCATCGCTTTACATTTCTCCCATGAGCCTACGAAAGGAAAATGAGGCAACTGGAAAGACAAAGCAGTGACCGAACCGAGAAAAAAACACAACAAGCCACTGCTGAACATGCAGATACTGCAGTGTTCATATTTAACTCAATGGGGCACACAATAAGAGCAAAACATCAGGTTTTTCATGGACCAACATAGAGTTAAGGGGGATGAAGGGATGGATGGTTTTATCTGGGGGGTATCTGTAACTGTAACACTGTTACGTATATTAGCTTGTCACGTAAACCTGGTTAATTTTCTTAAAATAAAAACATCCTTCAAAGGGCTCTTTACAATATTAAACATGTAAAATAAGAGGTATAACAGTGTGTGTGTGTTATATATTTACCAAAAGTAGTTATTCTACATGTGATATTTTGAAAACCAACTTCTTACAGCTCTTAACATTTATAGGCCACATTTAGATCGTTTAAGGAATCTTTGGTTTAGTGTTCAGTAGAGCAACAGCTTTTCTTGAAATATACCCAGATTAAATAATACATTCTTTAAAATTAAACAATAAACGTTGACCATGCTTCCACACAACCCACACATGCAACTGTCAGTCTGAAAACCACTCGTCTTAGAACAAGCCAGGATCAGATAACCGGAGTATTGTGTCTGAGAGAGAATATTAAGGCTAACTGAATATTAGAAGTGGACGCTGTCCGATCAGGAATCTACAACTTGCCCACTCTGCTTACAGTAACAGAAAACTAGTTGTTTTTTTTGAGAGGTAAAGTCACTGTCTAGTAATTAAAACAACAAAATCTTCCTTTTTGACTTTTACATCCGTCACTGGGAGATTCCCCCCATGCGCTGTAGGTGCTGAAGGGGCGGGAAACGTGCTCATGGGACAGTGGGCTAATCCCCCGTCTGAGCTGATCTTACTGTCTGTCGCTCTGTGCCGTGGGAGTTAAACACAATGTAATTGAGGATGCTTTGCCATGTCTCTGTGGGCGTTGTAGACCACCGAATTAAACTCAAAAGGTCAAAGAAAAATAAAATGTGCGTCTCAAAATGTTTACAGCAGAAGGAGTCATCATCTAAGGCAGCAGTCCCCAACCTTTTCTGCGCCACGGACAGGCATAAAAACAGCTTTAAAAAAATTACAAAATTAAATAAAAAATAAAAATACAACTCCTCGATCTGATGAATAAATGCGAGCCCTGAGCTTGTTTCCCTCCAACGAGCCAGTCTCATCTGGGGTTAATGGGAGACAATCACACCCGCAGCGTGTTACTCATGTCCAGTCTACTCCGTAATTTGGTTTTGGTTGCTGTCAGAAGATAGGATGTTGGAAACGGAAGCAGAGTATTCAGCGCTCCGAAGACGATTGTTCTTCACTCATTTTTGTGAGCTTGTGGGCTTAATTTTTGATGTACCGTAAAAAATAAGTAAAGTCTTTAAGACTCATTAACATAACATTTTAATCTGTGTTTCTGTGCAGCCCCGTACCAAACGACCCACAGACCGGCACCGATGGTTGGGGACCACTAATGTAAGACACGGCCACTTTAAACCATTACAACCCATTTGAACTGTTAGTGCTTTAGATTCTTAGTCTAAATATTTGAAAGCAGGCCAAGTTTACAAACGGATTGCTTTCAGACACACAGAGAACCCGAGGAACCCGAAGAGCATCAGGGAGGATGTTGAGAATTGGGGGGGGGCAAGGACGTTTTTTGTTCATGATTTTATTTCCTCATTTTTCACCCAGTAACACAGTCTTATTCAAAGCAAAAACAAATAAACCCACAACAATTCGGGAAGCACCAGTGTGGGACTGAAGGCTGATGCCAATATCCAAAACTTTTCACGTGCATATCTGCTGATGCAGATACAAGGAAACGTTTCAAAAAACAAAGAATTTTGTACTGCATCTCGCATTTCTACAGGCTTAAAAATAAGGTACAATGATTAAAATGGAAGTATTTTTACCAGGTTTTCCAAACATCCCGCTCTTCCGACAGAAGATAAACACTATAATATTGTTTAGTTTCTAGTTTCAAAATCTTTAAGCCAAAATGAGTCCAGTATCATCAAGCCTATATATTTATTATAATAATTAATAATATTATAATAATCGATTCTGAGCCTTTTGGACAGCAAATAGGCCTCACTAATCATACCAAGTACAGCCTCTGCTGCAAACATAATATGAGTATCTGAAAATAAAATGGAGAGGAGACGCTTCACAAGGATGGACGGCATAAATCGTCATAAAACAGTTATGATTTTGGACTCTCCAATACGTTTCAGTAATGCCACAGCGCCTGCTGTGCACTGCTTTAATTCACACACAGGGAACTAGTTTTAGTTATGTTTTAGTAACGGAGCACAAGGGACAAGACTTCAGTAATCCTCTCTGAGGAACCGACGTTCGCCTCCCACAAACAATGAGCGCGCCTGTAAGGCGATGCTTACAATCTGATGGCTGAACAGTTCCTGAGCAAGAAAGAACGGTTTTTACAACAGGAGCTGAAGGGACACAGCATGAGGCAGCTGGTAAAACCTCACTTGAGACCAGACTTGACATCACAGCATTGGAATGACATTAAAAAAAAACAAAAAAAGGAAAAGACCCTTCAAATCCCTCAGAGTGTATTACAAGAACGGGTATCAAACCGAGCCAAAATTAAGTCAAAATGATAAAACACTACAATATGATTTTCTGAGCAAATCATCTCACTAGTACACAATCTGTCCTATTTGACAGGACTTAAGAATGTGACATGAATAAAAATGGAAAGAAAATGAATGAAAAATAAAACAAATCCTGTATTGTATCAGCTTTCTCATTTTTTAAAAAATATTCCATTTGTTCATTCACTTATCAGATATATATAACAAATACACACGCTGGCCAAATGTATGTGGACACTCCTTTTACTGAGTCGAGGGGATTGAGCCACCTGATCGTTCACAGCCTTGAAAAATCAAGCATAAAGCCAAGCAATCCATATAGACTGGCACGGTCACTAGAACGGGCTGTACTGAAAAGCTCAATGACATTAAAAACAGCTCTGTTACAGGACGCCGCCTTTGCTCCGAGTCAGTCGGTGAAAAATCTGCCTTGCTAGATCTGCTCCAGTCAACAGTGCGAACACTGTGAAATGGAAACGTGTAGAAGTAACATATTGCACATCTTCTGTAGCATCAGCCTTGCTTTTCAAACTGCTTCTAAAAGGAGGGGTCAGCCAGAAGTGCCCCAAAATACAAGGTTTGGAACTATTTTGAAATCCAGTTAAACATGACTAATCTTGTTCTCATTGGATTGAAAGTTGGGGAGCATTCTCATCACTGACAACATGATACAGGGTTTGGTGGATGCCGGGAATATGACCTACAGAAATGACATCATAAAGTTGGTGAGAGGAATGACAAGAAGTTCAATAAAATAATTTTTTAAAAAATCAATGAGCGATCATCTCAAACCTTGATCTCAATACTGACCGAAATAACTGACGTCATAACCAAGCACCACTAATACAGATTAGGATGAACTTCAGTCCAAACTGACACCATAAAAAAGAAATGCTCATGTGATGGCCACGTGCCAAAAAGCCTTTATTTGGGGTCATGGCAAAGTTTGTTGCCTGGCGATCAGGTTTCAGGTGCCAGTTCGGTCCGATCACTGCATCACCTTCAACGAATGAAATGTGATGTGGCACATGCCAACAGGGCGATGGCTTCAGGAGCAGGACAGTGTTCGAACCCTGTGTCCCCTGTCTCTAATGAGAGTCCCTTTAAACTGTCTCTTCAATGTCCAGCCGTCTGATTATGGACACGGTGGATATTAACATCTGAGAGGTATCAACATCTGTATTTTCATCCCGCTGAAGAAGTGAAGAACCAGAGCTGCTGCAGGAAGGCTTTCTGGTGCTTTTGGTCTGATGATGATGATGATGATGATGATGATGATGAGGATGAGGGATGGAGGGATGGGGGGGGTTGGGGACATGATCCACACAAACTGCACCCTGCAATGATCACCACTCACTTTCCCTGAAAACATCTCACCAGCTGTGGCCAAAGGTTTCTAAAACAACGCAAGCACGGGCTCGCGTCCTAAAACTCTCAGCTCACCGGCGCTTACACGCTGCATCCCAACGTGTTGATCATTTCAGGAAAGAGGCGCAACAGTAAAGTTAGCCAGCTAATGTTAGCGGAGCCCGCAACAAGCCTCCACTCTCCTCCTACACCGTTCTATCCTCTACAGAGCAAACAGAATATCACTTCAAGCCTTTCAATCGAAAACACCATCCCACCACCGCCAAAAAAGTACACTTGAAACTTTCTTGGTGAAAACAGGACGCCGTGTTCGCCTGCGGGAAGCTGCAGTAACGCCTCAGGTTAGTTACTCCGCTTCAGCAAGCGGCTGCGCTCCAATATGCGCACTCGTGTTCTAAGCACTTGTGTTCCGAGGGCAGCGCATCACCGAAGGTGGAACTTCGGGGAGCCAGAGTTCGACGCACTAGCTAGGCGTCCTAGTTGAAATCAAGTACGCAGATTGGAGCGCTGCCTTGGACGGCAGACAGGCAGTGAAGCTAGCAGCTAGTCGGCTAACTAGCCCTTCCCAGCCCGCGGGCTCGACTTCGCCGAGTTTAAAACAGTTGAGAGCGCGGTCCGCCCGCTCACCTGCACGTAGTTACTCTCGCAGTACTCGGCCACTCTCTCCAGGTTAGTGAAACTGTCCAGCAGCGCTCTCCGCCCCGCAGGAATCTCTTCCTCCAAGAGCATCTGCAGCTCCGCCATCTTTCGACTTACATCTTTATTCTCACTCACTCTCTCTCTCTCTCACACACACACACACACACACACACACACACACACACACACACACACACACACACACACACACACACACACACACACACACACACACACACACACACACACACACACGATGCTGACGCTCCCTCATCATTTATTTAATTCAAGCAGTAAAGTAAAGAAATTCTGAATTGTCAATAAAAAATAAAGTTGTAATTTAAACAAGGATTACTTACTCAATGATAAATGTAATAATAATAACGGTAGTAATAATTAATAATAACAATAATGATAAATAAGACGAAGAAGAATGATGCTTCTACTGCTACAAAAAATCTAATAATAATAATAATAATAATAATAATAATAATAATATGTGTTGTTGTTAGTAGCTGGATGGTCATCATTAGTATTTTCAGCAGTAATTGTGCTGGGTGCAGAAGCAGTTGCCTTCATTAAAGTACTTTTATTACTATAAACATAAATTTAGCATTTAGAACATTTTTCTCAGAGTAGTTTTTTAAATGTCTTTTCTCTGCGTCTTTAACGAGTATATATCCGTGTAATTTGATATGTAATGAAGTGTATCTGTGCACTGCCCTGGGTTTATTCCTATATATTTTATTTATTCCAGCGCTCAGAGTCCCCCCCGGACAGGGTGCTGGTCAATCATGGGCCAGAAACACACACACAGTCACAAGCAGAGGCAGTTTAACGTCTCCAGTCCACCTGACGGAGCTGTGTTTGGACCTTCACGCCAGGAGGTGAAAGTACTACCCACGGACACACCATGGAACTTAATATCCATTTATCTCTTACAGAATGAACTGCTCCTAATTCGTCAGAACCATCTAACAGAGATCTTTTTCATCGTTTATATTTGACATTTTCTCAGGGAGGCCGTTTCAGTTAGAGATTTCTCATTTAAGCAGATTAAGTTCATTACTGCCCACTGAACTGCCCTGCAGCTCTTCCCGCTGGATAGTCTGATAACTGGGTGAAATACTCCCAGCCCTGCACTTCAGTCTGACATGATGTGACTTGGCCTTGACTTCATCCATGAAGAAGAAAAACAGTTCATTTGGAAAAGTAACCATTAAAAATTGTGCATGGTCAGCAAGTTGATGTTTTTGTGGATATGAAATTGTTTAACCACACCTACATTCTTTAATCAGTGTCAGTGATCAGTGTCTCTAAAACATTTACTCGTACATGTAATTCATTAACAAGCTATAGCGGCATCTTCTTTTTGCAGAAAAAGTGGTGCAGCAAGAGAGAAATGAGCACCACGGACTTGATGATGGAAGCCTTATCACTCCTTCTGCTCTCTCTCTCTCTCTCTCTCTCTCTCTCTCTCTCTCTCTCGCACTTGATCTCCAGTGGCACAGGGCTCTGCTTTAATGCAGCAGCTTATGTCCCTCTGCAGTCTCTCTACTTCTTTGATCATTATTAGAAAGTTATAGGCTGGAACATAGGCCAACTCTTACAAAGTCATAAAAATGTATGAGCTTATTACTCTTTTATCACTCCTGCTGTACTTTAAAATGATGAGAGCAAAATGATGGTGACACCTGATGCATGCAAAAGAGATCCTTAGCCTTGTTGTAACATTAAATATTCACACAGATGCGCGGCCATTTCTGACTGTAATTTTATTATCAGTGTAAACATGTTACTGTGGAAACTGATGATCCACTGCGGCGACCCCTAAACGGGAGCGGCCGAAAGAAGAAGAAGAAGTAAACAAGTTAATGTTGTGCAACACTGAGAATAAGGAGTCGGCTGCCCAGACCCCAACATTATCGAAAGACTTTTAAAAGAAGAGAAAGCCCAAGTAAGAAAGCATGGAAAGTGGGACTAGATGTAGAAGCTGAAAATCAAATGTGCGATGTGTTTTTACTGGTGTAATACCACCATCATTCACAGGGTGTCATTAGAAAGTAATATTTCATCACTACTGTTTTTTTTTTTTTTTATGTTATAAAGACTCGCTACAACATGACGATATATGTTTACAATAAAAGTGTTCATTGTAAAAGGTAAAAAGAACTTTGTAGCAAACAAGCACAGGACATAATATTGATGCTGCTGTGACACCTGTGTGCTGATCTAAGGGCTGTGGTGTGTCTGAGGCTTAGGCAGGGATTTCAGATTTCTCAATATGTTGCGGATACTCTTCCACCTCCATCGCCATTAAAAACTCTGTGAAAAGAAAGAAAGGAGAGCACAATGATGCTAAAGAAATATACTATCACCAAAGCTACAGAGGACCACATATATAACACATATCATACCCTCTGTGTAGTCCATATCTGGTCTGGTGGAGACAAAGATCCAGGCCAATCCAACCAGTAGAGCTACAACCAGATTCACTACAATCCAGGGCTGCAGAATCTGATGCTCTGAGCCTGGAGGCCTGCGATAAAAACATCCAACACTCCTCTACTATACAAGCCTCACCCTGTTACTCTGGTGCGCATATGCACATATGCTCTTATTTTCCTGTTTTCAGCACTGCTGACAATATAATGTTCTAATCAGAGTGCAATTATAATTCAGAAATGATTACTGATGATGAAAATTAAAGCAAATATAAAAGCCACCAGTGCCATGTAATTTATTATACAAGTCCTTGGAGCTCAACTGGAGGGATGGAACACCAATCATTCAGAAGATATTCTATCAACTGGTGTTTCTGATGGTTCGTTAACCTCTCAGTTTAAATTTTCAGTTCAGCTGACATCTGGTGACTGCCAAGGCCATATCTTAGGATTTTCTGGTAAATTATGAACACTTTGTGGAAAAAAACTATTTTACGTCTGTCAAACCGTCTTATGTTTTGCATATTGAGTAGATTGCTTAAAAGAAATGGTTATAAATGTTTTATAGTGACAGGCTGCAAAGTGCCTAAAGATACAAGGTGCCTAGAAGAGATTCCAACCAGTCAGTGTTGGGCATCATCAGTAAACTAATCACCAGCCTGACCGTCTGGAATCATGTGCTCCTGTTTCTTCACTGCTTCATAGCTTATGTGAATGTGCATTTCGACCACGGTTTCCAGCCATGCTTACTGTTTTCTCAAAGATCTACAGCACTGGGCAAAAACTTTATGCAGCTGAAAAAAACAGATTTAAAAAGCTTTTTTATCTGGGCACTAAGCATTTTTAAACCCTAGTGTTAATCCTGTAAAAATCCCCAAACATATAGACATACAAAAAGTTGTTTTTGTGATTTTCAAAAAGACTGAACGGTACTGTAAACGCAGAGGTTACTTTGTTTACAGGGTCTGCTTTAACTTTAACACGCAGCAGAACTGAGAGTTACTGATTCAGCATTCCTTCAGTCGGTCACTCTTCTTTATTTTAGTGTCAGTTACTTCTGAACTGCTAATACAATCCCTGGTCAATGCACAAGATATATCATTCATATTAGCATGTCAAGATAATGATGAAGGCATGTTTTTTATATTATAGTATATAATAGTATACAGTGTTCTATATTACTAATTATAATACATGGTCATATTTTTTTATGAGAGATGTATTTTATACACATTTTCAAACACCCTTTGCCTGCATGTTTTTAGCGTACGGGATGATGATATGCATACCATAGTGTCTGGTTGGCTGTGGGGTACAAGTTAATGCGGTCACTGGTCATCTGCTGACTGAGAGATAATATGAGAGCCGCAAAGTACACTGGAAACACAAAAAGGGAAAAGGTTCACAGAATCACCGCGTGTAGGCATTACTGACAGATCTACTATTCATTTTACTCACAGAATGAAGCGAGGGCTGCTGGGTCGAGTGTGAGAAAACCCCGCAAAGCCATAGAAGCCTTGGCTAGATTGACCCTACAGGGAAGAGTGCACGGATCAGAATACGTAACTCGATATTGCATGTTTTTACTGTATTATTCAAAGAAAATGAAAATGTGAGCTGTATGTATGCAATGTTGTCAGTTTCCATTCTTGATCACGTTGATCTGAGTGTATTACATCATATAATCAGCAGCCGTTCCACTGCAGGTAAGGGCAGGACTTTTTACTACTTTTTTGCAGTAAATGATATGGTCACAGGGGCACACACACCTGTCGAAGGCAGACACAGTGCTAATACACAGCAGCAGGTAGAGGAGAGACTGGGCAGGGTAAGCTAAACTGTGGTACTGCTGCAGCAGGTTGGGCAGTGTGGTCAGCTGCTCTCCAGCCAGTACATAAACAACAATTATATTCCATACAGCATAGCCTGCCAGGAAACCATGAGAAAAGAGCCCGATGATCCTGCAGGATGCAAACAGAGACATCCAGTTAAAAGCAGGATGAAAATAAAATCCTTGTGTTATTCGATGAGAGATTTAAGCAAGACTTGGTTTTTAATCGCTTTGTATATTTGATTTTTCGTACTCTTTCCATATCCTGTGAAATATGAAGAGGTAATATTGCCATTAAAAAAGCATTTATAATCATGTGGTTTGATCATTTTTTCTTTATATTATGCTTGTAGAACATATGGAAAGGACATTTCACCTATAAATATTTTAAAATGTTTCATTAAAATGGTCTATATTTCTATAAACCAATGCAATTCAATCAATAAATCTTTTTAAAGTCTTTTTATAGCTTCCTGGTCCTCAGCTCACCTGAAGCCGCTATGAACTCTCATTGCCACGTCCCTTGTGTTCCACATGGGTCTCACCTCCATGAACTCCTCCAGCTGCTCTTGGGTCAGGTCCAATCGATCTCTCGCCTGAAACCGCCCTGCACGCCGGGAACTGATCAGCTCATCAGCACAAATGTGTGTCACTGGCTCTAGCAAAAGTTTGCTTTGCCTCTTATGTTACAATCTTTAAAGCAAGCATTTCTAAGATGCAACCCATTTTAATGCAATTTGATAGAAGAACATGCATTGTGGGAGGTTGTAAAAATATCTCCTTCATAAAATCTGGACCTTTTTGGAGTGTAATCCAGCATAAAACATGCCTATGTTCACTGATATTTGTTAATTTATATATCTGATATAAATTCAGAAGATTTTTTTTTTATTTTTCAAGGTTTGTTCATCAGTATTTGCACACAACAGTACTCAGCTATAGTCATTCAGATTCTCTGGGCAAACCAACTGTTTTCCTATTCACTGACTTATGAACTAAAAAATACAATTACCAATACGTTATTGTAACGCTTACCTCAACTGTCGAACAAAATTGTAATGAAAACTGTAACTGTATCCTTATTCAGCACAAAAATACAACAAGTCCACAGTAAAAGAACAGGTATTGTTCTTTCAGAGAGAGGAAAGGAAACTGATCGAGATATTCAGGAGAGCTTTGCTTATTTATTCACAAGTTATTTAATGTACTTGTATTAGTATTTAAGAAGTAATATCCATTGTTAAGATAACTGTAAAGATGTTATGAGACTGCAATAAGCAATAACATTAGCTCTCTCCCTTCCTTCTGCATTCACCACCACCAAAAAAAGAAGAAATAAAAAAATTACAATAGTAAGCGTCTTTCATCAGTGATGGAGAAATAAGCTGGGAATCCTGTATTCTAATTCTTCTTTTTTTCTTTTTTTTGTGTGGAAATTCTCAAGTCATTCAGTTTTAGAAAGGCTTCATTTTAACCACTGGATTTGAGACTCACTGTTTCTCTCCACAAACACCTTGCTGAGAGGCTGGCTGTGACCCAGTGGGGCGGAGAACAGAGAACGATGAGAGATAGGAGTGAGTGCATCAGTGACGATGTCATCCTCCTCCACTCCCAGTTCACTGGTGTACTGGTTTTCAGTCATCTTTGACTTTCTGCAGAGATGTGATTTAGTCAGAAATAATACTGTGTAGTGTGAGCATCATGATCTTGTGATCAGTCCCCCTGGAGCAACTCAGGGTTAAGGGTCTTGCTCAGGGAGCAAGTGGTGGTAGTGCTAGAGGTGGGATTCGAACCGGGGACATAGAGAGGTCCGTAGGCGAGTACCCTACCACTAGACCACCGCCACCCTTTATCAGAGAGATGGTGTCAGTTTTCTGACAATTATCCCTTTTTTTACTTTGACAACTGTAACATTCTTACCTTTTCCTTCTGCTCTTCCTCGGTACTTCTTCTCCTTCGGTGTGTGCCTCTCTTGCGTCCCCATTCACAAGGTCTTGCTGCTCACTTTCTGCATCTATAAAGAAAAAACATCCCAACAGTGTTTGACATGACATTGAACAAAACCAGACAAGAAGATGCCACACAATTCATTGTGTTCACTTAAAAGAGGTTTACCAAGAGTATGTGACTTCTTTTTCTTCTTCTTCCTCTGTGGTGGAACATCTTGGGGCTCAGGAGTCAGAGAGTCCCTGTTTTCTGATTCTGCATGACTGGCCAACCCTTCCATTTCAAAAGCAGGCTCTGTCCCTGATGATACAATTTCACTCCATTACCCTGAAAGGCTTTAACTTTGCATTTCTATTCTTTTTTTGTCATGTTTCAGCAAAGATGGTGTAATATTGTAATATAATATGTAATATTCTAGGTTATGATTCAGACATGATCTTATTCTCATTGTTATTCTCATGATATTTGCCTTCAGACTGATGACAAAACACCACAGAACAGCGTCAGTGTGCCCTGTAATAGAAGTCTCGTAAACTATTTTTAAATGAATGTAATTAATAATTAATAATTCGTAATTCACATAATTCACTCATAAGGGAATCTCTCAACTAGTGTTTTGTTGATGATGGAACAATGCCATACGTGTTAAGCTGGGTGGAGAATTGGTGGCTGTGAAGGTTATCGCATTTGATGTTGACATTTGGTTCATACTCTTCAGACCATCAGGATTAAACGTGTCAATTGCAATAACTCTTTGCAGAGGCCCAAAACCATGCCAGCAAAATGCCCACACCGGCATAAAAGAGCCTGTAGAGTTTCACGCTACAGAAATTAAGCTTTCGGGCCTGTATCCTGCTCTTAGACCAGCAAAATCAACAGAGCAGACACACACTAAACATGTAGAAGTGAACAGATCCCCAGCAAACAATCCAAACACAATATAAACCCAAAAAATCTAATAAATAGTTTTCACCTTCTGGCTCGTCCACATCATTGATCTCCTTCTTAACCTTTCTTTTCTTGGGTTTGGCAATCGGCATCTCGTCTGGGCAGAAGGGCCGAAGCACAGGACAGGAAAGGATAAACACCTTCTTAACCAGGTCAGTAATTAAAGTAATCAGTTTAATGAGTAATTAAGTAATTAGTTAAGTAATTAGGATAAAACTGGCATGGAATGGCCAATGAGAAACAATAATTAGATCATTAAAGAGACATTTAATAAAATGCTAACAATGAGAGTCACAGATCTGCTAACTCACCCCCAGTTTCTTGACTTCATCGTTGTCATCATCATCATCATCATCATGGGAAAATGTGAATGAAAGAAACACAACATAAACGACTGATTCTACATTAGCGTCAGCTTTACCAAGCTGAGGCGCGAGTAATGCAGAAAGATGAGATGAGTCGCAAAACAACAAAACAACAAAAAGACAGAAAATGTTTCACCACCGCTTTCCTTTTCAGTTTTTGTACATTGCTTTAACAGCTATACACTGTGGACCATTTTCACAATAAATGGGCCAGAATTACTTGGGATATAATCATTGGACGATGTTATATGCAAGAAAGAAGAATGTTTTAACTCAGAGTGTGTTTGGATATTTAAGAAGGTGAATGGTCGTGTTTCTCTTTAAAACTGAGCTCTCATTGTCCTTTCATGACTTTTAAAGCTCAATTTAACACATTCATGTTCAAGAGCAAAATTTAATGGGAAAACAAAAAAATACCATAGCTTATTTTCTTGTACTAGCAGATGTTATCATGTGTCATTAACACATTTATATTTACTTTTTTATCTCTTTAATACAAAAAAACAGCTGACAGTTTTTATTTTTTTTTATGTGATAGATTGACTGAATGACTGATTTTAAAAATGTTATTTTTACATTTAGCAGAAGTTCCTATGCAGAGCGACTTCCAGCTCCTAATTACAGGATCAGTCTCCCCGAAGAAACTTGGGGTTCAGGGTTTCGCTCAGGACCCCAGTGGTGGTGGTGCAGGGATTTGAACCTGTGACCTCTTGGTCCATAGAGGAGCATCCTACCACTAGACCACCACCATCCCTTTGCAGAACATTTGCTACCCTAACAATGTTAAAAATACACATTTCATTGAGGCAATTTTCTAATCTTTTTTGCCACCAAGTAGTTAAAGATGCTGCTGACAGCGTCTAAAAGGTGCCGATATCACTGTAGGTCAATACATGTTTAAGCAGTAAATAAACAGAGTTGGTGATGAAGAAACTGACCTTGGCATTGACACGCCACGCTGAGGGAGAAAAAGGAGAAGAAACCCAAAGAAAAATGAAAAGGAGTATCCTAATGAAAGCTGACCAAAATGAATTCAGTAAGTTATTACAGTATAATGTTGGGAACCACCATATCAGCGAGTACCGAGGCTGAGCAGCGATATTCTCGATCGCACACGTTTCACAGGTAAGCTGCTGAGATCAAAATCCAATTATGTCACCTGATTACACCTCCACACACACACTTTCGAGCCAGTGCCATGTGCAGTAAGAGCCGTTACACACTGCACATGACGGAAGCTGACTAACTGTGAAGAAACACCTTTCGTAAATACAACCAGAATTTATTCTACTTCACAAAGTTCCTCTCTTTCTTCATTAATATTTACTGAGAGTCAGACTGTCCCAGTATGTGGTACATCCACTGTCTTCCCCTCCAGTGCACTGGCTTTTCAGGGTTTGGAAAAGTGAACAGTCCTCATTTTTTCAGCCCTTTTTAGCAATAAGAAGGAACTATCCTTTTGTTTCGCAGCTACATTCGTGTACATTTACATTTACAGCATTTAGCAGACACTCTTATCCAGAGCAACTTCCAGTTCCTGATTACAGGGACCGTCCCCAGGAGCAACTTAGGGTTTAGGGTTTTGCCTAAGAAGCCAATGGTGGTAGTGCTGGAGGGGGGATTCGAACCTGTGACCTGTCGGATACATACTGTTTATCTGTATGATAATACTGAGCTCACTCAAACTTCAGTTTACGAAGTCTCTGCTGTAGTTTTGATTGTATCAAAGAGCTCCTATCAGGTGTAGTCTTTAAGATAACCAGATTAAAAAGGCAACAAGGTAACCTAAACCCAAACCCTACGTAACCTGGAAGGGCAATTAAACGGTTAAAATTGAAGGTGGCCATGAATAAAGTATGTTCAGTATCTTCAGAGTACATACAAACTATATTCATCATTTCAAGAAAAGTAGATAGTCACTTTAAGCAAACTGAAATTTGTCTTTTTAAGTTGATCTCATGTGCAACCTCCAATATTTCCCTAAAAAGAGGTTATATCTCAATCCTGCTTTCCACAGTTGTAAAAGATGCATCTGTGCCTGTATATGCATTTGAAGAATAGAATCAATAACACGCCATACTGAAATAATGCAGTGTGCGCACACACACACACACACACACACACACACACCACCTGCATTAGGAACAGAGCCTGATCCTGTCAGCAGCCGAAGCGCTCACCTTTCATGCAGCCTAAAGCAAGTCTTAGTATATGCTTCATTACCTACAGTAGAACTCCTGCTGCATAATCTCTGTGTGAATGACAGATAAACTAATTTACTACCTGTTTTCTCCCCATTCTGCTCAGGTTGAAGTCATGGTGCTGGATATGGCCGAGTGGAGGGAGGAGGGTCGCCCAGAGCTGCTCCGAGGCCGTCTAATCCTGCACTAAACCCAATCTGCCAAGCAGGGAATTAGTGAGGCAGAGATTGGTATGTGTGTGTTCTGAGGACATGCAGTATGACAAACACATGAATATAGCTTCTAAGCACAGACAAGTGTGTAGCACAGACCCACTTTATTCTTAATAACAGTCACACTAAACTCCTCAGTCGCATCTTCACAGCACAAAACCACATATCTTACTCTCTCTCTCCAGTAAAGGAGTATAAACCAGTCGCAAGGCTTCGGTGGAAAATAAACCACACTCACACATAGTGGAACTATAACAAAAACACAGATTTTTGTTTTTCTATACATATTTCCATTTGCATATTCAGACAAGCTACTGACATGCAAGCTATGAAAATCAGCAAAAATGTCTTGGCAAAGATTAATCCACCAAAATATACAGCGCAAATGTACAACAAGGTCCAGTTCTACCATTTTCTACATTTGCAACATTTTTAAAAAAAGAAAAGTAAAACTGAAAGCCTGGATAACACACCTTTTATGGAGGTGAAAAGTATGACATATACTTTACAGTACCTCGCCAATGCATCCGTTCATTCAGGTGGTACTCCAGAGTCAGTTTTATTAACAATAAAAGATGTAGTTGAATAAATTTGCTTTAAAAAAAAAAAACAACCTGTAATTAGCACAATTACAGACTGAGCAGATATAAATGAGTGATTGTAAACAAAATATAATGTGACACACAATTCACAAATCATGCAAACTAACAAACCTGAGAAAAAAATGAACCATAACGGTGCAAATGAATGAAAAACCTTAGTGCTGAATAATTCATTTGACACACTGTGAACCACAACCATGACACCTGTGCACTTGAGGTCTGGTCAAGCAGTGACCCAAAAATGTCTCTCTGCCTTGATGAACAGGCTTCTGTTACTGAGAACATAAAGTTAGGTTCACACTTAAGGGCACAAGTTACTTTTCAAATATCTGGGTATGAAAATTAGATTGTGTTATAGCGTAACTAATGTGTAATTAAAAAGAAAGTGACTAATTGCCATTGCGAAACACAGCACAATTAACCACAACGTGCAGCAGGGGGCAGCTATTTAAAGTGCCTGGGGAGCAGTGATGGGGATGATACCTTGCTCGGGAGTACCTCAGGACAACCTACTGGTCTGGGAATTGAACCCATGACTTTCCTATCCTGGAGCCTAGGGCCTAACCAGTAGGCCACCACTACCCCCACTCATCATGTTCCGTCTTTGGTCTTGTTGGCAGGCTGTGTTGATCTGTCTATGTTTGAGTGTGCTCATGCTTGTGTATGTATCAGGGTTCGTCAAGGCTGAGCCAGTTGGCTGGTATCCACTGTGGCTCCTGCTGGGCATGCTGGATGGCTGAAAAAAGATCCATGCATGCGTTCTGCAGTCTGTCATTGACAATTACACAGTCGAAGAATTGACTGTACTGGGTCTCCATCATCCTGCTCGCCTTCTCAATCTCCTCAAAATCCTCATCCTAGAACACACGGAAATAGAAGAGGGATGTTACAGTTAAAAGATGCAGACACAGTAGCATGGTCCTAAATGGCACCTGCCAAGGGAATATGGTTGTTGGAAAAGTCTTTAAATTGTGCATAATGTGCATCGAATTCTTACTCTGAAATTTCTCTTGAAGTAGCTACAAGATATGAACTTTGGATCCCTTCTGGTTAACTTCATACGCTCAAGAGAGGGAGGCTTCACAAAGATGATATAGGGCTTCATCTTCTTGCTTCTGACTGCATGGAAGCACTGCAGTAAAGCAGATGATCATACACGGTCATTATTCATTATTTTCTTTACTCTCAGTGATGGACCACAGTTATTGATGCACTTACATGAGGTTCAATGTCGATGATGCAGATTTTACCGCTGTCCAGCACATCTTTGATAGAGTCAAAGCAGGTGCCGTACAGGTGATTCTTATGCTCCCCATATTCGATAAATCTGCAGCATTTGAACAGATACGTTACTATTCTCCAACAGATAAATATTAACATACTGATAATTAATTCTAGAGACACGATGCCCTCATATAAGAAATAATGCAGGTCTAAACAATAGAAATGTAACAAATAAAACATCTGAAATCATTGTTTTATTAACATTAACCCTATGTGTGTTGAAGATACATGTACAAAATGATCCCCCGCTCTGCACCGTTCTTGGTTTCAACAAGTCAGTAATAAACGGTAAGAAAACATTCTTAGAAGTTTGTGTGTCAGCATGAATAAATATATAATAACTGAGAAAACTACTGATCAAGTTTGACATTGATATTTAAAATACAGTTTTCCTCAGATTTGAAAAGGCTTGATGCAGATAAAATAAAACCAAGGTGTCTGTCTCACTGTAGTTAAATCTATATTTTAATTTAAGCTATACAATCATTTTTGAACAGTAGTAGGTAAATGAAAATAGCAAGAAACTGTGCACGTACTTGTGGTTTACCATCAAGTATTCAAACAGCTCTTTGGTAATGAAGTGATATTCTCGTCCATTCACTTCTCCGCTTCTAGGAGGCCTGGTAGTGCCTGGGGTGAGATTACAGCACAGTTACACCACAATGTACCTGTTGTGCAACAATCTTCATGCAAGATTTAAATCAAGGATTTAAATTCATTTAAAAATGACATCGAGAACAAGTGGTTACAAAACACTTGAAACTGTTTGATCAAAATGTGCATCATATTACAAATTATTAAAAAAAAAAAAAAAAAAAAAAACATTAAAGGCATATTTTCAACAGCACCTGTAGAGTAAATTCAGTTATTTTTAAGATACTTGCTTTTAGTTTTTCTGAAATTATATTTTGACACTTCTCGTAAGTTAAGTCCTAGCGATAAATGACATTTAGAACCTCTCAAGAGCTAAATAACCCCAGAAAATGCCGTGATGTTGAAATCTGAGGTTCATCATTCTGAGAACACCAGCAGCTTTTTATTTTATTTTATTGATCTAATACTGGTGGTCTACCAGGCCTTACTGTCATATTTTCTGTTCCTTTTTACTAACAATTTTTGAACAATATTTGAAACAATTTTAAATCTGCTGAAAAATGAATAATGTGTAATACCTAGTATTTTGACTTTTGCACGGCACTGTATATGAGTTTGTAGGTTACCTCAGTGCTATTAAGTCTTTCAGTTCACCTGCAATAAAGGTGCCGATGTTTTTTTATTTTATGTGGTATACCGTTGTATCAGATCAGGACAAGGCTTGTGGCTTGCAGCTGGTACCTTCTTTAAGCTACATGTGGGCAACGTCTCTTATAGGACTGTTTAATGAAGACTTTTAAAGGAGTGCCTTAGTTTGGAGACTTTTCTCTTTGTTCTTCATGACTTTTGCCCTTGATACCAAAGAGCACTCAATCCAAACAACATTTATGATGAAGAGAATAAAGGACACCTGTATCTCTCCTTTCTTTCTCAGTTTGCCTTTAGTGTAAAATGACCAACTTATTCCACAGAACACAGGGTGGGGATGCACTTACAGGGTATTGGTCCCTGAAAGGTGCTGGAGTTTATTTTGATCATCCTCCTGCGCAATTCATTCACTCCTACTCCTGATGGACCTAAAAACAAAAAATAGGATCCAATCCACAAAATAATTCTAAATAAGAAATTCCATCAGCTTCAGTTGTGGAGTGTATATAACATTTTCATTTTATTATTTGTAACATTTTTTATATAAAAAATATAATTAGAGCTTCAATAATCATTCCTAAAGGCTACTGCTTTTTTGTTTTATGACTCAAACATGCCAAACATTTCTATTTTCCATTTCTATCTTGACAAGTTAACCAAATGGTTTAGTCCTAGATTTACATATAGCATATCTTCTTCTACTTCTTCCAGCTGCTCCCGTTTAGGGGTGGCGACAGCGGATCCCCTGTTTCCATTTCTTCCGGTCCTCTGCATCTTTTTCCTTCAAACCGACCACCTGCAGGACCTGCTCTCACCACGTCCATAAACCTCCGCTTTGATCTTCCCCTTTTCCTCTTTCCTGGCAGCCCCATCTTAAACATCCTCCTCTCGATATCATCCTCGTCTCTCCTCTGGACATGTCCAAACCAACGCAACCTTGCTTCTCTATACTGTTGATAATTTAATTATCTAAACCATCATTAAATTAACATTAACACTAAGCCGCTTATGCTTTTAGGTTAAAACTAAGATTTTAAAAAAAGGTAAGTGCTATGTGGAAATCTCACCTCTAATAAATCATATGACATGCCAATTATTTTATCTATAAATCTAAATTACTACCTTAAACATACCTTTCAGATGGTTTCGAACTTACCCGTTTCTGTTTCAACTAATGTTTTAGAATTGTATGTTAATAACTGCTGAATAACCTGAGTATCCAAAAATGTCTCTCTTAACTGTGATTTTCTGACACTCACACACACTGAAACAGATCATACCATACACTGATACACACTCTATCACACACCGATGAGCTCTTACCTGTGAGAACAATGAGGCGTGGAGGGTCATTGACATTGCGCTGGCAGTTGAGCACTTCCTCATAGGGGATGGCTGAGGCGTTGTAACAGCTATTGGGGCCACAGGAGTAACAGGGCTGTTTTCTATTGCTGAGAGCTCTCCTCCTCCACAAGCGTAGACTGTGCCGGAACCCAGCTACACAGAGCAATCAGTCCATCAAACGCTCAATAACAAGGATCAGATTATCAGATTATTATCACATCCATTCACACGTTTCAGAACTGTTTTTGGTTATCATTTTGGCCACAACACCTCAATGTGTCAGAAAAAAAGAACCATTCATTATCAAATGATTTAAAATGCATACCAATATAAAAGCCTTCCAAATGTCCACCATATTCACCCGCGTCTAGAACAGAAAAGTGAAAAATAATTCTGGAATCCATTTCTTTAATTAAATCTGACTTCTTGTCTTCTTATTCCAGTTTCTAACTCATATGCCTCCAGTGCAATGCAAAAACAAGTGAAGTGGCCAAATGAAGCATTTCAATCCTCAGCAAGACCCTAGCAGGTGCATAATAACTGCGCATTCAGAAATATCATGAAACGGACTTAAAACAAACTGTTAAAAACTTACCTACCAGTTTCAAAATCTTCTTCATCTGCAAAAACATGTAGAATCAGATTAAACATTCGCTTTAGGATAATTTACTGCGGTAAAGACAATGCATATAGATGTGTTCATCACCTGCTTCAGCACACTTCTCCTCCAAAGTTCCTTCCTCCTCTCCTTCAAAAGAAAAAAAAGCAAGCATGTTTTGGGAAAGACTTTTTTTGTTGTTTCTTTGGATATCAAAAAACTTCAGTTCTATATCACCCGAATAATAAATCAGTAAATCTATAAAATTCACAAATAATGGCGCTAACACGTCACATGGCAAGCTAACCGGTACATACCAACATCAGCTGCACTCACTGCATATAGGCAAGTTAAGAGGATGCAATAAAAAGCAAAACAAAAATGTCAAGATGCAAATCATCCTTACGTTCTGTGCCTTGGTTGATTTGGTCTCAGTAAGGTTTCTTAATATCTGATTAGATTTAGATGGTTAAAGGGCACAAGGTCAAACTCCCTCAAACTCAAACATTAATAAGTGAAAAGAAACACAGACACACACTAAACTGCAGTACTGTTTTGCCGTGTGTGTTTTGTGTGTGTTATAAATGTGCTTACAGGGTTTTATGCATGTGTGGCCTTGGTACGATTTAGACCACCAGAACTCCCTCTTCTTGCTACAACAAGGAAAAATTACGAGACAAAAAAAAAATTAAAACGACCCATTTTGCAGCAACTCGGGCAAACGAATGAAAAAAATACACTGATACACTGGCTTTATTTCTGTGAGAAGAATTATATATATTCTTTATAAGAATTAAATAGAATTATATACTTAAAGTTTTTCTCTGATTTTGCGAATGATTTGCTACCTCTTAAAATGGCTGGTGGAAGGAATGAGTCCTGCACAGGCTGTAGCATTGGGCAGCTGTCTAGCTTGCCACCACTGGATATCTTTTTGGTCCACGATCTCCAGCAGGTCCCCTTTGCTGAAGGCCATTCCTGCATCAGGGCACGGAATGGATGGGTCTTTCAGTGGATTGTAGTCTACCAAGGCTCGCACATAAAGCTAGAAGGAAAGGAGATGGGATGAGTATAAATAAGATGATAAGTATAAATAAAATTATGAAAACTATAAGAAAATTACATCAGAACATTCAACAAACTATGGTAGTTTGTTGTCGCAGATGCCTGTATTATAGAGTTAACTAGACTTTTAGTGTCCCATTATTTCCTCCTAGCAGCAGGGGTGCTTATGAATGTTAAGTGTCGTGTAAGCAAACTGGTATGGTAGTCAGATTCTGAACTTACAGTTGCTTGGCTGTGTGCAGACTGTGGTGAGTTAGGGATCACCTTGAACAGAATAGTTCCTTCAGAATGCATCTACAAAGAGCAAAGACCAAGGATCAGAAAAGTACTTTTTTTCTAGCATTATTTCTGTATGACTATATGCCCAAGAACATTAAGTCACAATACAATCTTTTCAAAAAGAAAAATAGTTTTTACCAGAATCTGAATGACTTGCATGGGATCCAGACCCTCCACTGGCTCCCCATTCACCTCAACCAGTTTATCACCAGCATGGAGGAGACCTTTCACAGACATACAAACTAACTGTTATAGCATACTAACTGTACAATTCCTTCTATCCATTCAGTTACATTCAAACATTTGAAATAACACAATGATTTAAAAAAAAAAATAAAAATTTTAAGCAGTTTGGAAACACTTTCAGACACCAGAAATTATTTTTTGTTTGATTCTAAATGATACAAATAATGTCCCAATGATCGACACACTCACCACTGCGATCTGCCAGTCCCCCATGTATAACCCTCGCAATAAAGATCTCCCCTGTTTTGGTGTCCTTTTTAATAGTTGCTCCCTGTCAAATAATGGAAAAATTGAGATGAAAATTAATGATAACTGATTTATCATCAGGATTTCATTTTAATGACCAGTATTGGTAAGCAATGATGAACACAAAAGTATGTATGAGATAAATGAAGGGAACAGAGTGAGATTAGAAGTAAAGACAGAGGAATGAACAAAAAAACAAACACAATGGAATGACGTGGTCATCACTTGCAAATAAAACAGAAAAAATGAGTCATAAAAGTAAAGAATGTCAGAAAGTAAATAACTGCCTGTAAAACTGAAGCTGCACTGATGAGTAAAGTTAGGAGAGCTTTAAAAGTCATTCAAACTCAGGAAAGGAAAGCCAGCTCCAATTATTTCTTTATCTTTGACGTAGTCCTCGGTCTGGAGAGGCAGCCTCGTGTTCCATAGTCATCATCTGGCCCTGAAACTGTTGAATCACTGGAGAGGATGGACTGTCCTTTATCACTTCTAAAAGGCAGTGCTTTTATGCTGCTTCCTCTCTGAGGGCAGGAGGGTTCCTGTGCTGTCAGGAACTCCTCCATGTGTGTGCTTTGAGAACTAGAGCAAGTGGAGGAGGAGGACGTTAAAGAACCAGAAGAAGGAGTCTTATATTTCCCTAAGATACTGAGAGGCAATTCATCCACATTTGGGGTCCATGAAAATACATCACGAGTTCTGGATGCAGAGGCCAGCTCTGGAACATCAGGAGGTCTAGGAGCAAGAGATAGTTCAGATGACTTGCTAGATGTGATTAAGCCCTGCAGCTTGTCCACCACCTCTACTAGTAACTTCAGCGCCTGAGCATTTTCCTCCACACTGTCCATCATCCTGTCAGTCACAGACACCATCCTGTAGCTCAGGTGGGGCACCTTGCTGCTGGCCATACTGTGCATATTGGACCTTAGCTCATCCAGGCTGTGCTGTTTGGTCAGCTCCAAGGTGTAGCACTGTAAGCAAGAGGGGTGTGTGGTTCTGTGGGATCGAAACAAAGGACTGGAAGGAGTGGTGTGAACATGAGGGCTGAAACCCACATGAGGAAAGTGAGAGCAGTGAGCGAAAGTGCTGGACACTGTCTGAGTGCCTGTCCATTCAGGCTGATGATTTTCATGTTCGGCTTTCTCTGGGACATCATGTAGGTGCAATGGAAGAAGTTGGTAGAACCAGGAAGAAAAAATCACAGTTTAGACTGGATTCAGAGGCAGATTCAATAATACATTCACACTCAGACATGCAGTATCATTTTAAAAAAGACAGAAGCCATCAATCATCTATGTCAATGTTTTGTAGGCCTGTGTTTCCCAGCTCTGATCCTGGAGGTCTCATGTCATGTCCATTTAAATGTTTCCCTGCTCCCAACCTCCCTTTGTTGAGGGAGGTAGAATAAAGCAGAGTAACCAATAAAATGTGCAGGGCAGTCGGGCTTCAGGACAAGGGATGGGAAACACTGCTTTAGGGAACTACAGGGACTCTTTAATGGCAGTGCCCCAAATAATTCTTTTCTATCTTTAAAAGTATACAAGTTTCCAACATTATAACAAGCTTTAAAGAGATTGAAAAAGATTTTTCCCATGGCAAAGAAACAAGCAGCAGAGAAATGTATTTTAAACACCAGAAGATTTTTTAAATGGTAATTAAAAAAAAAAAAAAGCATTCATGAATCAATGTTTCAATGCCTCAGCATTGACCCAACACTCCTGCTCTCTTACCCACAGGCACGGAGTTGCAGACCGCTGAGGTAGACTGGTTCAGCCTTGCTTCTGGCAGCCGACCATTATGGAAGCACAGGCCACAGTTGCCAGTAGACTGTTTGGACAGAGAGTGGGGCTGGAATGCAGGTGAGGTGTGCAGCGAGCCAGAGGAAGTTGATAGACCTCCTAAGGTCTGAAGGGAGAGATCCTCACCTGAACTCAGTTTTCACCAAGGTAAGCCAGCATGGGCTATTCCAGGGAGCACATGTCCTTCCTTAAACTCTTATGAGTGAGAGACCATTTTAAAATATTCTACAGTTCATTTTCAATGCAGTGATGCTTTTTTTTGTTGTTATGTCGTATGGTGTCTTTGTAGGGAAAAACATAGTTACTGTTCAGAAAAAAATGAAAATAAATAAAATAAAGGATTGCATTATATGTATATATGTTTAGGGCTAAAGATGTCTAAAAAAAAAAAACAAGAAACAAAACAAAAAAAAAACTAAAATGCCATTTTAAAAGTAAAATCTAAAGATAGCAAAAAGAAGCAGATCACTAACAAAAACAAAAATATATTTGGACACAGTTCTCCCAACCGGTGCAAGATTTATAGATTTTTTGTTTACCAAAAAACAAATACAGATTTTAACCTTAAAGTAAAAAACATGCTTTTGCAATTTATCAGTGTTAAAACACACAAAATGGTAGGTTGCAGTACATTGAAAACATTTAAATCTAAGTTTGCAAAAAGACTCTACACCATCAACGAAAAGGGCTGTTGCATAACAGTCCAATACTTACTATACATGATAGACAAAACAATACACTGTGCAAATACTTTATACCTTTCTATTTATTATATTACACTGCATTGCTCAACAGGCATTAATGAAGAGTCTGACTGCATAAATGACCATGACCATATATCAGGCTTAAGGAGCATCCAAAGAGTCTCATCTTCCTCACCAGAGGCTGCTTGTTCTTCACAAGGCAGACTATCCTCATGGCCTCCTCATCCTCAGGCAAGTCATCAGGGAGGGGTGGTAAAAGTGGGCTGTAGTCCTTCTGAGCCACAGAATCATGGGCGGAGAGCAGAGCCTGAGATGTAAATGAACGTGTAAAGAAGATTTAATATCAACTCTTGCTAAGTGACAATCAATAGGAGTATCATTCAGGACAAAGAAATACAAAATAATATGTCATGCGTAACTGCTATTTCATACACTGCGATTAAGATTTGTTCTATTTAAAAATCTTTGGCTGTTCAGCACAAGATCTGTTACCCACTTTGGGGCTGCATTATGCATCTTTATGGTATCGGTACTGCAACACTACAATTTCTGTGGATATAACGGATTTATAATTTTCCATAATACTTAATGATGCAAACAATAAATGATTACAATAATAAAACATGTGATCCCACACCTGGTCCTGAAATCCCTGATGCTCTGCACATTTTAGTGTTTTGTCTTTAGTATTTTTCAGTATTTTTCTTGGTGTTAAAGCAGGAGAACATTTAAATGTTCAGTTAACGGTAAGACTAGGGTTTGCAATGGTATATTTTGCAGTTATAAGTACAATATGTTCACATTGTGAAAGCCTATTTTAAATCCCTTCCATCAACTACAAAAATCTTCTTTCACATTACACACCTGAAAATGAGGTGCTCTCAGCAGCATGTAAAGCTCCTGGACCTCAGAGGTTGGGGTAGTCAGTGACTTCATATCCTCCATAATCTGTGGACAAGCCAAAATGACAGATCAGAGGCCGGCTGCAAGAAGTGCATTCGAAGAGCTGCTGTATCTGAGCTACTGAGTGGACTTTTTTTACCTCCTGAGAAAGTGCTAGAGCATAAGGAAGACATGGACTAGGTGATGTCCTCCTGTGCTCCAGCAGACACTCATACACCTAGCAGAGAGAATTCAAAGAATGTTCAAACAAAGTCTGAACTTTAAAGAATTGCCACAAATCCAGAGAACATGTACTGCAAACTGATTCAGAGAACCAAAAGTGGTTTTTCTATCAGTCTTAGACATTTGTTAAAAGTGTAATAGCAAAATGTGGAGTGTCTGTTTGAACATGACTAGGTTTAGAAATACCATTGCTGAGAGTGAAAGGCAGGGCATAATGACTGACCCTGAGCAGAGAGTTGAGCCAGGGTGCACTGAGCAGACTGTGGAGAAGATCCGCTCCATTAATGTCTTTATCTATAGACAACCTCACTTCCTCCACCACATCCGCTAGGATCTTAGTCAGACCTGCAGGGAGAGAGAGAGAGAGAGAGAGATTTTATATATATATATATATATATATATATATATATATATATATATATATATATATATATATATCTGCTGATATATATATATATATATATATATAAAATGCTGTAAACAAAGAATGCTTTCAGAAATATAAATAATGATTGTTTATTTTTATCAGTTTACAAAATGCAAAGTGAGAGAACAAAAGAAAAATCTAAATCAAATCAATATTTGGTGTTACTACCTTTTGCCTTCAAACCAGCATCAGTTCTTCTGGCCCCCACAGAGCCCTGATCTCAACATCATCCAGTGTGTCTGGATTACATGAAGAGACAGAAGGATGTGAGGAAGCCTACATTCCCAGAAGATCTGTGGTACGTTCTCCAAGATGTGTGGAACAACCTACCAGCCGAGTTCCTTCAAAAACCGTGTGCAAGTGTACCTAGAAGAACTGATGCTGTTTTGAAGGCAAAGGGTGGTCACACCAAATATTGATTTGATCTAGATTTCTCTTTTGTTCATTCACTGCATTTTGTTGACTGATTAAAATAAATGATTAACACTTCCATTTCTGAAAGCATTCTTTGTTTAAAGCATTTTTGAATGATTTAAAAAACTAAATAATAATAAGCACATAAGTTACAGCATATAATCGATGACCAAATTCTAGATAACAAGAGGATCACATTAAATTTTCAATTCAACCCCAGATGTTTCCATTCTTACCATTTTCACAAGGTACAGGGTGAATCCTCGGCTCTGCCCCTACACATTGTTTCATGGTCACTGTTTCCAGATCTCTAGATCACTGACGTCTTGTAAAACAACAAAACACCATGAATCACAACTGCACTACAAAGAAGACTGAAAAATGTATGAATAAGTCATAGTGAGCTGATGGAACACTGGATGAGGGAAAGTTTCAGGACCTTACCAACATCACATTTGATAACAGGTGACCTTGATTTTCAAAGAAGTGCTGAGTTCACCTAGCATAAGGTTTCTTCCTGTCCAGACGGATCCATCATCACGCTCAGTTCCAAAACACTGCCCCAGAAATAGCTCTGCAACACTGAGATGTTTTATGAATATGGCCCCAGATGCTTCTGATTCAGCAAGAGTTTCTTGCACTGATACTGCAAGATGTCTAAAAAGACCATAGCTAATGATCTTCACCTTATCTTGCCAGTGCAGAGTACATGTTGCATCAGATCTAAAAAGAGCAGTGTGGGATCCCCTTGCTGTGTCCTGCAAAAAAAGTAGTGAAGGCAAGGTCACAAAATTCATCATTCATCAGTAAACAAGAAATACAGTTTGGAGATGGCAGTAGATTTAAATGTCATTAAAAGAAACAAAGCAGTAAGAACATTAGTAAGAATGACTTCTATTATTCCTACTAGTGCTTTAAAAAGGATTCAGCTATTTCCATTCAACCTCATTTTCCACTCGTCAAAGAACATCATCAAAGAAGCAGGTTAAGGTGATGTCATCATTAAACACACTTACCTCTTTCTTCACTCCTTCTCTGCCACCCTGGTTTGGCTTTTGTAATTAAGGGAGCAGAGGGGAATCCACCATCCTATAATCTTTTTTCTTTTCTTTTTTCGTTGTGGATGATGTTTCGCCTCTGCCCTACCTAACAACATATATGTGATTTTACTTTAAAGAGTGGCCAGAAAAGCAGACCATAATCCCTCTCTATCCTACTTAATCCTGGGAGGGAGGGCCTCTCCCCAGCGAGTTCTTGCGCCACACCGCCTGCCACTCAAAGCTTCTTAACTCTTTCTGCTTTTAGTGCTCACATACACAAGCTAAGCACATCAGAATATGAGGTGCTCTCTGACATTACCATTACAGGAAGACATTGGGACTCGAACCCACAGCTTTCTGATTACAGGCCTTGTCCCTAACCACGAGGCCACAGCTGGCCCAATAAAATGAAGTGAAAATGACTATTTGTCACTGTGAATACACAGAACAACGAATTAACCACAACATGCATTCTCTCAAACTGTAATAAAAACAATGCAAAACACACCAAAGAAATATTAGTTTTCACAGCTACAATTTCTCTGTTTCATCATGAAAATAGGGTCAGTCAGATCTCCCTAGAACTTCCACTATCCATGAAGAGAGCGGAAATCAGAAAGGAAATTTATTTTTAGAGGGTCTAAATACATGTATACCTGTTTCCAGCTGTCTTTGGTAACGTAGATCAATAAGTGGCGACAGTGATAAGGTCTGGTGTGATCAGAGCCCAGCAAAGTGTGTTGATTTAACCGCTCGATCACACTTAATTCATTTAATACACCGGTATAACAAACATGCTAGATCAATAACAAAACAAAATAAAACAAAACAAAAAAAAAAAACTGTGCTGGACTCCATCACCTGGCTAGATGACCTTGATTTAGAAAAACAAATGAAATGGTGTTCGGTTGTAATTCGTTAAACATTTATTTGTTCATACATTATACCAGCAAATTAAACACTGTATCATTTTACTAAAAATATACTTGAGATGTTACAGCAATTTCCCTCTAACTCCTAATGACAAACAAAGTGAATTATCAATAAGCAATCAATAACATTAGCCCTTGTGTCATTTACTGCATGTTCCGAGAGTATACTCAAGCTATGTTTTCATAAAGGGAGGAATCTGAAAAGATTCGCTCTGCTGTTAATAGAATCATTTACAAAATTGTGCTTTTAGGGGGAGGCATGGAGTACTGTTAAACATTAAAATGCCAGTGGTGACCACAATAACAGTCTCAATAATTTCAGCAGTGCGGACAGCATTACCAGCATAGCGAAACACTAATAAATAAAATACAAGTCAAATCATTGATCGAAGCAGCACAGTATGAGACGTGATACATATATTAATGCTAGTTTGAGAGTCCGTAACAGGAGTGCTGTTACACTGTTACAAATACAGGTATTTAGATTTTCCGTTGTAAGTGTCACAGTAATTGAAGACTGGGGTCAATCTGTGTAACAGTTCCTCAGCATAAGTAATAAAACATACATTAATTTCTTGCTATTTTAAACAGTGATGGGTATTTTTTTTTTAAGAATATTACTCAATAATTTCAAACATTTAGTAACAGCTGTGAGAACAAAACCTTGTTTTTTGTAATTATATAGGCCATTAGACCATTCAAACATTGAAATGCCATTTGCTTATCTATGTTTAAAAAAGTCGAGTTGAGTGTGTGGGCAAATAGTGTCTTTTCACATGAAGGAGGCCTTTTTTTAAAGGGACATTGGTGTTTATATGTACACACACTCAAGAACACAAGAGCACACACAAGCAAACAGCAAAGCTCTTCAACACCATACTTTGGCAATGATCTGATATTTGGGGATTTTTGCATTATTTGTGTCTTTATACCATGAGAAAATATGCTGATATTAACTTGTTCAGTGCTTAGAAGTACAAACAGTCATTGTTAGGAAACTGACACTTGATGCGCACCTTTTCCTGAAAGAAATGTCATTTCTAGATGTCAGAATTTACAAAAATATATATTAAAATAAGCTTAAAGATCAACTTTGCCAGTGTTTATACAAAAGAGAATTCTGCAGGAAGACTAGGTATACTATATCTATACAGCAGCACAGCTTTCTTCCCCGTCAGTAAAGCAATATACTTTTCTAATAAATAGTTCCAATAAGTTCCAGTGTATTTTGCTGTATAAAAATACATTATTCTAGAATAATCTGGATACTTTAAATATTTATTTTCTTAATTCTGATGAAAAATACTAAACGTTAAGCAATAGTAATGTTTTTTTTTCCCTGATAGTGAACTAAAACAGCATGATAGCATGGTGTAAAAGTAGAAAAGTGTCTGCATAAGGCAAGTAACCAACTAGAGTGCAATCAGAATGATAAAGCTAAAGGTGTAACAAGTTGACAGTTAAAACCATTGAATTCATATATAAGCATCACTTTCTGCGCTTTGTGAAACAGACTCTGCTTAGTGATGGTTTATCCCTTTTCAGTTAAGTAACAAACTGTCCACTCTTCAAATTAGATCATTATAAAATATCAATGTGCAATAAAACCAAATGAAAGAATGATCAAACAAGACTACTGTGCGATGAAGCAGCTGTAAAGAAGTTGCAACTGTTTTCTTCAGGAGCATCTTTTTCAGACGTTTGACCCAAAGGTTTAATTCCTCCTGGGTACATTACGCTGAGGAATCAATTTCATCCAAAGTTCAGCTCACCAACCTCAGAGACTTGATACTAGACATCACTAGACATCATACACACAAGCATTTCTGCCTCTAGAAGCCTGTAGTCTTCTCATTCTGAATCTGGTAGTAGCAAGCCTGTTGAAGCAGGAGACAGAAGGCATCTGTGTGTGAGAGACGTTTTAATGCAGCACTTTGTAATCCTGATCTACTGAATGTGATGTATTGTGTCTTGGATCATTTACATTTACAGCATTTAGCAGAGCTCTTAGCAGAGCGACTTCCATTGTCCTAAGTCAGACAGTCCCCCTGGAGCAATTCAGGGTTAAGGGTCTTGCTCAGGGACCCAGTGGTGGTAGTGGTGGGATTCAAACCTGGCCTCTTGAGCCATAGGTCCGTAGGCAAGTACCCTACCACTAGACCACCACCACCCACTCACACATTGGGATATGTTAATTCATACCTTGAGAGTGGTGAACATGAGTCCAAGTTCTCCATGCTGTAGAGCAGGATCCATCAGATCCTCGATGAGGCTGACCTCAGAGCCTAGGTTTCTGATCCTGAAACCACACATAAAGGTGTAAATATAGAAGGAAGTCTACTGAACAGACAGTTTATTAATTAGCCTTTACTATTTTGCTCATATGGATTGCTTACATTCATATAACATTTGGTGAAAAAACTTTCTAATTCAGCTCTCTACTCAACTGAACACACACAGTTCTGTCTAAGTGATTTTGTTATCTACAACAGCAAAGAAAAGCAGCTGTTTAATTTGCACACCCACACACACAATTATGCCTAGGGGGCAATTAAGTATGTCCACCTGACGTGCATGACTTTGAACCGTGAGAGACCTGGAGGAAACCCGCGAGAAACTCTGCACAGTGGTTAGGGCGTTAGCCACATGATCGGAGGATTGGGGGTTCGAACCCCTTCCCAGTAGGTTGCCCTGAGGTACCCTTGAGCAAGGTGCCGTCCCCATCACTGCTCCCTGGGCGCTTTCAATAGCAGCCCACTGCTGCACATGTGTGTATGGGTGAAATGCAGAGAACAAATTTCCCATTCGTGGGATTATAAATAAAGGATTATTATTATTAATGGCTAAAATTATAATTTTATAATTCTCATTTTTGTCAATACTGAGATAAAAATTGTTTAACATAATTACTCATTGACTTTGGAAACATGTATTCATTAAACCCTTTTAAAACATATAAACATTTATTTAAGAGATTTTAATTCAATTTCTATTTATTTGAACTTTAAATTTAAATTGAAATAAAAAATGCACGTTTCTTTGTTAGATTGGAGAGCTACGGGCAAAGTTGCCGCCAGTGGGATCTTCCCATCTTATAATCGCCAAATATCAATATTGTAATTAGAATTCAATTAAATGAGCAGCCATGCCATTTTTATTTTGTCAGAGCACCACACTCGCTTAGAAACTCTGGTGTATCTAAGTGTTGTTTTGCATATTTCAGTTGTTAACTTAAGTTCATACATCATCAGAAAATGTATGCAGGACTGTGCATTGGACCAGTGCATCAAAATAACACTGGTGGATTGTTTTTATATAATGCAAATACATGTGTTTTTCTTTTTTGAAAGAAATTGTATTAGATCTTTTGATATTTCAACAGAAGGTAACTTGATCAGGAATGAGGATTAGGAAAGAGCATGTTAGAGGGACAGCTCAGGTTGGACTGTTTGAAGGTAAAATCAGAGACAATATAACCCTTGACTTGGACATGTCCATAAGAAAGATGCTGAATATATGCTGAATAAGGATGTTTAGGGTGGAGCAGCCAGGCAGACGATCAAAGAGGAGGTTTATGAATGTGGTGAGAGAAGACATGCAGGTGGTCAGTGTGAAAAAAATAAAAAGTGAAAGTGACAACCCTTGTCATTCCGAGGTCACGGCACAGCACACATGAACCACAACGAAATTGGACCTCTGCATTTTACCCATGCACACTCAAACCCGTGCAGCAGTGGGCAGCTATTGAAAGCGCCCGGGGAGCAGTGATGGGGACAGTACCTTGCTCAAGGGTACCTCAGGGCAACCTATTGGGAAGGGGTTTGAACCCCTGATCCTCCGATCATGCGCCTGACGCCCTAACCGCTAGGCCACCGCTGCCCCAAAGAGGAAGATTCAGAGGACAAGAAAAAACTGAAATGCATGATCTGCTGTGGTGACATCAATTTATGAAACAACACTTACAGATTAATGTTTCTTTAATAAAAAGTGAAAATTAAACAAAAACTCATTTTGATTCCTAAAAGTAGCAACACCCCCTTGGCATTCCTTTAAACAGCATTATGAGGAGTCCCTTGGAATGATACTTCAAATCTTCAGGTAACAAAAACATTTACATATATGTATAGGGTGATGTTAGCTTAGAGGAAGAACACTCAGGCGCAGACCAAGACATGGGCTCAAACCTGTCTCTATCTCGTCTCCAGCATCAGCATCTTTTGAGCTCCTGAGCAGGGCCCTTAACCCAAAGTAACTCCTGAGAGACTTGACATTAGGCACAGCATGCTGCTCTGGATACTAGTGTCTGATAAGTGCTTTAAATGTAATCTTTACCTTTTTACAGTACAAACACACACATAGTAGAGGACTTAAATGAGGTTGCTTAACAGAAAAAGCATACCGTGCTCGGAGAACTATATAAAGGAAGATTGGGAAGAGGTCATCCATGCACCACAAAAAGTCCTGACCCAGCACAGCCTGCACTTCCTGTGTGACTTCCTCAAAGGTCAGTTGAATCACCTGGAGCTTATCTGCAGAAGTGAATGTTGTACTGCAGAAAACAAAAGAAAAGGGTAATTTATAAATGAGAGGCAAAGACAACACAACAGCACTGAAATCAGTCACACTACTAAATAGATACACATTCAGATCTCCTTCATGTTAACAGGCCTAAGCGGCTCTTTAACCTGATCTGTTGCAGGGTCTCCACAGCAGTGGCAAAGCAAGCATCTTTAGTGCTTGGCAGCACCTGTCAAATAAGAAAATATATATCATGCATTTTTAAAAGTTAAATACATTTACATTTACGGCATTTAGCTGACATCTATCAGAATATGTGCTCCGATATCAGTCTATTGCATTTATTCTTTAATATAAAACCAGAGTTTCACCTCTTTTTTCTCTCCCAAAACAGAGATTGAGACGGGCCATAATTTTCTGAAAAGTGAAAAATAAATATAAATTTGACTCTAAATGCACAACGTAGCTGAGGAAAACATTTTTCACGATTTCATTTACAGTAGACTATCCCTTTAACACGCTACAGAAAGCAGTCGCAGTCAGACTTCACAGCAGGGTGTTAATAAGAAGGTGATAACTGTATGGTTAACACGAGTGTGTGCTACTTCAGTGACTCACTGAGGCACTCCCAGGAAGGTGAGCAGGGACAAATCAGGCTGCCTGTTGAGGCGCAACACGCAGTCCCAATACACTTCCTCTTCTTTCTCCCGCTCAAGTGTGTACAGCATGAAGAGAGGAGGATACAGACGAGGCAACAAGACTGGTAGCAGCAGACTGGAACTACTCACAATCCAGCTGCAACACAAAAGCATATGCACACATACTTCTATCTTAAACATGTCCTTTTTAGATAAAAACAAAGTTTCTCCACTATAAATTAACATTTTTTTCAAATACCAAATCATTATATTGCATTTTATTTGAATGTAGGAGTTAAGGTTTTTCAAAGCCAGTCTTACCCTTGTTGGGATGAGTCAGAATTGAAGCTGCTACACAGAGAGTCACTGGCCCTCCTCTCTGAGGAATCAGGGATGAAGCCCCCTTCATCAGGAAGACCAGGAAACAGAAACCTGTCAGAAATTTGAGGAGCAGAAACTTTCTGAAGCCAGTTTGCCGTCACAGTTGCTAAGTGCTGTAAACAAAACACATCTGTCCAGAACAAATTCCTCCTTTGAGAGAAAATCTTTGCAAATGTTATATAACAGGATCAAGTCACAAACCCTGCAGTCTAAAAGAACCTACACTTAGAAAAATATTTTTCTTATTACTCATCAGGGTGTACTGAATGCTGAACACTGTGCCAAACTGATCTTTGAGACTGTAGACACTGCGTAAATAAAAAATGTAACTCTGCAAGACATCTATGTAATATATTTCTCTGTTTAACGTGAAATGCACTGTGAAGAAATGAACAGCACATCAGCCTTTTTGAACTCTGGAGTCCTTTCCTCAGCAGTTACCTGACCAGTTGGAATATGCGTTTCAGGTAGGACTGGATCTCTTCCACTGCCTGCCGTAAAAGCCTCCTGTTTGAACCGACACCAATATACGTCATTCTGTACACAGTAACCAGAGTCTCCAGAAGCCAACCCAGAGGATGAAATGGAGTATCACATGCCTGGAGAGCAATCACAGCATGTGCATCATGAAGAAAATAGATCTGTGTGCATTTGATAGTGTGTGTTTGTAAGCAACAAATTAGAGCCAAATAAGATCCTTACATTATGGGCTTTGTTGAGCAGCCGAAACATATTGTGTGTTGTTTTATGCTGTTTGTGTAAACAGTGTATTTCAATAAACTTACACAGCTCACTGAAATGAATAACGCTCAAACCTAAATGTAATACTTCAAAATTTCTTTGAATCTAAAACACCACTGAATCCTTATTAAACATCTCTATTCACGCCAGTCTAGTCACAGAGGGAGAGTCTCTGTGTGAAAAAATTGGTCTCACTTTGATGAGGTAGCGACGGATGCTTTCGTAAGTTTCAGCAGTAACAGGCCCTGTGTGCTGAGGGATAAACTCCAGACTTTCCAGCATCTTACACTGTGAGCGGCTCAGAGTACCTGGACTGCACACGTTGACATGAAGGCATCATTACTACATGGGTATATATATATATTAATACCAACATATGCAATATAATAGAAAGAACATATAAATTGACCTAATTCAACTAAACAGTAGTGAAACAGTTCCTATAAGCAGCAGTTATAATAATCTCAGGATCATTCTTGCATGTAATGCTTGTGTTTGTAAATGTATATGTAAATACCTTTCCCTCTGCTGTCTATGGCTGGTTGTCAGAATAACTGCAATGTTCTCCCAGGCTCTGTCATTCTCTCCCTCTCCTGGAATTTCACAACCCAGCTGTCTCCAGCATTCTTCAAATACATCTCTCCATTTCTGTTCTGCAGGAACTACAAGATGACCAACCTCTCTAGACACACACATCATCCAAAACAGGCCAAAATGTGCTGTTGATCTCACCGAGGCAATAAATAAAAAGTGTCACATTAGATTAAATCTAAACCTATGAGTGTTAGCAGGACACTTACGGTGGCTTATTCTCCTTCTTCTCAGTCTCATAGAGGCAAGGCTTTATAAAAGTGCCGGCTACCTTCAGTTCAGAGCCCCATTCACCCACAAAGATGCCATCAAAAGAGTCTCCATTAGGTATGGACAGGACACCCTTCACAAAGCCACATCACAGCATATAAGAAGTTGAATAGCATAGTGACAGTAACATTGGAATTTACATAAAACATGTTATTTCTAGGACACATGCCACTGCTATATGAGTCCAAATCTTTTGGCAAAACCTCTGAAGTTACATTCAGCTTTCATTGGGAGTTCCTCTAGGTAAGTCCCTTTTACAAAATAGACCCAGTGGGGTGGTGGTGCTCTGCTAAATGCTAAATGTAAATGTTCCTGAAACTATAGGGTGATGGTCTAGTGGTAGGGTACTTGCCTGCGGACCTCTGGATCAAGAGGTCCCAGGTTCAAATCCCACCTCTAGCACTACCACTGGGTCAAGACCCTTAACCCTGAGTTGCTCCAGGAGGACTGTCCCTGTAATTAGGACGTGGAAGTTGCTCTGGATAAGAGCGTCTGCTAAATGCTGTAAATGTAATCAACAATGTTATACTCAGCAACAATACCTTCCCATTCAGCACCCAGTCTTCTGAAAACTCTCCTTCAAAGGCAGTCTCATCTTCACAGAACAATACCCCATTGCCCTGGAATAAGAATGAATTAATAAGTTTCAGCTAAATCCTGCAGAGAAAAAAGTTCTGCCACTGTGAATTAGCAGCCCTCACCATCATCTTGTTACCACTAAATTCTCCTTCATAATAGAGGCCAAACTGAGTGACAACAACGCCGTTCCCTTGTCGCTGGTCCTCCAACCACATACCCATATATTTTTCTCCCCTAAGAAAAAAAAGGGACTATCAATGCAATAAAAGTTGCAAGCTGTCACAGTTGAGTAATGTTAAATATGAACCTGAGAATCTATGCAAATGGTGCAGATATCTGTGGCAAAAAAAAACATTTGTTGGGTAGTCTGGTTCTAGTGGAACTAAGGTCTAGCCATACTAGTCTTAGTATTAGGCTAGCAACACTAGCAATAATTCCTGACAACGAAAGGTTAAAAGGTTCGGATTTAATTAATCGGTAAAATACTTTTTTTTTTTTTTTTTTTTTTTTTAAATGGGTAAAGTTAGTTGTCAGCAGTCCAAATATAATTTATTTTTCAAAAAGCTGAGATTCAAAGAATGTAGTACTTGGTAATGTCGTCAAAGACACCATAGCCATTTTTCTTGTCGTGTAGCCACTGGCCAATGAATACGCTGCTGGATGATGCAGAAGCCAGACGTCCACTGCTCAGCATGCCATGACCATGACGCTGATTCTCCTGAAATGATCCCTCATAAACCTCACCTGTGGAATACCTGAGTAGATATCACACTCTAGATAAGAAAATCAGAGAAGCAAAACAGACTTACAAAAAGGAGTTACTCAAAAAATCTTATTACCTGTAAGTTCCAAACCCATGCATTTTGCCCTCCTTCCAATGGCCCTTGTAGCGATCATACTTGTGGAAGGTCATATTGGGCATCATACAATCTCCAAAGCTATCAGCAAAGAACATACGAAGAATTAAAAAGATGAATGTTTATATTTAAACACGGTCAAGCATGGCTTATGTTTGTGTTTGTGCATGGTTTATGTACTTACCCATCCTCCAGACCATTCTTGAATGTACCACAGTAAACTCTGCCATCAGGCCATTTCAGGATGCCTCTGTTGACAGACATGAAATAAGACTTAAAACACTAAAGGCCTCAACTGGTTCTTATATGGACTCTTCCAGCCGGCTGTAATCCTTTGTGAAATAAATGAACCATTAATAGATAAAGGATGCTCTGCCAGAGCACTGACTATTTTCATTTACAACATATAAACAGAATTTTTAAATGTGCATGTTAGTCCAAAACATTAAAAGTCATCCTATTTTAATTATAATATATTTGGCTCAAACTTTAGTACATAATCTAAAATGATAAAAAAACATGTAAAATCCTTAAAATCTCAATGATTATTTTTAATCCCTAAAATTGTTTTAGCTACAGCTTTTTTATGTCATTTATTTATATTTTTATTTCATTGCATTATCTAATTTAATTTCTATTTTATCTTTATTCTAATTACACTTTCTTTTTTTTTGAGAGAGAGAAACTTATACTTGTATAACTGTGTAATTGACAAATAAAGAGCTTGAACCTTTATTTAAGCCAGTTAAGAAAAGGTTTTCTCTGGTTTAAACTGGGAATTAGAAGGACCAGCAAAATTAGATTTTTCAAGCACTTACTTGCCATGAGGTTTACCAGAGAGCCAGCGGCCACTGTATGTGGCATCTTTGAGCCTGCCCTCTTTTGTAAAGGTATGAGTGGAAGTGCGGGAGACAGGCGGTTCCACTCTTTGACCTTCACTTAAACTAAGGCCCTGCCCATCCAGACCCACCCCCAGCACAATATCCACAGCTTGATTAATGGCACGCAGCCACTTCCCCTGAGTGCAGAGAGAGCGAGAGAGAGAGAGAGAGAGACAGAGACATTTGTTTTAAAAAAATTTAAAAAAAAAGGACCAACAGCTTGAATCAGAAGAGATCACTATGAACAGCTACCTTCTCCTGAGGGGATGATGCCAGCAGAGTGAAGCTCTCTTCAGGGGTCGTCAGCTTCAGCCCCAACCTGATGAGGGATATAAATCAGCAATGGCCCAGTGTGTATAGATTGCTACTTCTTTTTTTAAACAAAACACTAAAATGCGAATGAGTTCATGACCCTACACTACTGATGTGAATGAATGAATGAATGAAAGGATGTTAAAAGGACTAGATTAGATGTGGTAATACTGCACCAAGTGTGTGTAAATGAATAATTAACTTACAAGCCAATATTTTCATCTGAGATGGGTTCCACCCAGAGCGTGGCCAGCGAATAGACAAAGTAAGAAGAGAACTGAGAAAGAGGTAGAAGGGCAATGATATACACACAGCGCACATCTACTCACAAAAAAGGCTCTTTTTTGATGCAGCTGATGCCTCAAAGAACTGTAAGTAATGTGACATCAGATGGTTTTAATCGGTGTACTTTAGCAAAGCATTTAGCAGATAAAAATAACATGTTAAAGACCAGCTGGTATCTTAAAGTTAAAATAGATGCTTTATGAGACTTTTGTGACCACAAACCAAATATGGAAACTCAAATACAGAAGTTGCACCACCAACCCAACATTGTAATAGGGCTGAGTTTAATGTCAAGTCAAATATTTCCTAAACTACATGTTGCTCTGTTCTCCTATCCTAGACTTACAAAATTAAAAATGTATACTTTAAATACTTCTAACATCTTGGTAAAACATAATTTCGACATTTTAAGGGCCCAGATACCCTTAAAGAGACAGAAAAGACTTCCCAGGTTGGTAATTATACATAGACACATACATGGTTGACTTGACGATGCTTTCCTTTTACAAGCAAAAGCGCAAGAGAGATCTGAATAAAACATAATAAAACACAATCTCTTTGGAGTAAATATGCGACAATCAAAGATTAGAAGAAAAAAAGATAACACAGCATCCACAGATAGCATAGCTGTCAAAGGATCAAAGCTCAGAGACAGTCACCAGAGAAACTGAAAATACCAAAAGGTAGGTAACAGAGAGATTTAAGCATGAGGATAACGATCTGTTGGGAGCCTGCTCAATTGACACACTGAGCAGTTACAACTCAGACAAAGAAGAGGAAGAGAAAATATGAACTGATCAACATTAGACAACATTTCAGGGAGAGCAAGAAACACTCTGTGAGTTGTATAATTCAAATGACACTATAACAGTAAAGAATAAGCCCTGCATTTTGAAGAGCTTTGCAAACTCAGACTGAAACTTAGCATAAAGGGATGTCACCAGAATGAGTCACAAATCAAACAGGATTGAGGTTTGAGCTAAACAAAACAATGTCGAGCAATCAGAAGGTTAATATAATGATCAAGAATACTCAGTATGGTTAGAGAGGAAAGCAGGACTTGGATTGGGACACTCAAAATTAAACAAAATAAGTTACAAACTACAAATGGTGTTTATAATAACTGTACATGTTTTTTCATTTGGTTCAAATTTCTGACCGCCAGATGTTTACAAAATTGACCTAAAGCACCAGAGAAAAAGTAGGTAATCTTGTGGGCACACAGTGCTCACAAACAAGCCTATGAATAACTTTTGAACATCCAATAACAAGTTCTTGTATTTTTCCAAAATTGTCCTTTTCCAGGGTGAACTGGCCAGTCCTGATCTGAGGTCGCAAGGTCGATATGGCTGGTCTCTCACATGTAGTATTAACAAAATTAGACCACTTTTTGCCTCTGGCCTGCTAGGATTTCCTTGATACACACCCATGGTTCAGAAATAACTCGGGTGAAGTGATTACATTTGTAATGAGAACAATAAAATACAGTCATATTTTCCACAGTAATCATCAGGATATCCAGACCACACCCAGCTGGTTCTTAGATCAGTATTTTATCAAGTCTTTCTGTTTTATTCTTCAGTATTCACAATTTCGTACCTGGTTCCCACAGACATCTGTTTTCATTAAAAGATGTTTGTTTTACAAGAAATGACTCAAAATATGCTGCAAATTTGTGGATAATTTTAAATAACTAATAACAATGATTATGTTTATGACAAATATGTTGCTCTTAGACACAAAATGGGCAAAAGACCACAGCGCCAGTTGTCAAAACTTGTTCATTTAAAAAAAAAAAATTGTCCCAAGCCAAGTTAAGTGACAAGAAGTGATCCTGTTGAGGGCCAAACTAAATCATACTTACAAATTTCTTAGATGGAATGGTACCCTGAGTATAAAAAAAGACAATTGCAAGATGAAGCTAAATCCAAAACTACACCAAGCACCACACATGGAAGCTTTTACATATAAAGTCCAGAAAACCAACCTGTGCATGAACCAATACATCGTTGAAGAGGATAAACCAGTTGATTGAGAATCTACCAGCATTCTGTAGAGTCAAGCCCTTATTACCACTCTCACACACCAGACGACGAGACGGCTTTCGCAGAGACTCCTGCAAAGAAGACACACACACACACACAATAAAAAACTACTAAGAAAACAGTTCACATGAACTGTCATATTTCCCTGTGATGAAAGAAATGAAATCACTGGAAGGTCTCAGACTCACCATGCCCTTTAAAGAGAAGTTCTTCCAGAAGCCATACGTAGTTTCCGCCTCTTTCCTCTGTTTGCTTAGAAGATGAGCCAAGACCTCATATTGCAAGCAGCCATCTTGAATCCTTTGATATTCTACAGAGGACTGCGAGGAAAAGATGTTCAAAATCTACTTCATATCACTTGAATGAAGGAGTTAGAAATTGTTTCTGCACTCACCACATCAAAGCAGGTTGCAAGCTTCAGAAGAAGTCTGCCATAGTCATGGAGGCGTTGCAGTGGCATGTAAAAGAGATTCAGTAGCAAATCACATGGTGAGACGTTTTTCTCTTTAAGCTCGGTCAGTTTCTGCACCAGCTCCAGCTTCTTTCCAAAACATTCCCTGAAAAGAGGCAAATGGTTTTATATTAGAAAAAAGGTTTAGAGGTGTCTCTGTGGTGATGACTGAGAAGTTTAAAGAGTAGGTAACATACTGCGAAGGCTTCACCAGTGCTTGGAATCCTCCCATTACAAGGAAGTTTCCTACGGGTCTGCTGTAACTGAACATTAAGACAAATGTCAGCAGTTTCTCTACAAAATGTTCATTAACATTCATTTAATTGCTTCTAGCATACACATTTCCAGTGATACTGAAAGCAAAGGACAAAAAAAAAAGGCATACTTTTTAAAGGTTTCCATGAAAATAGCCGCCCGTCTCAGAATGGCCAGAGTTTTGATGTCTCTGCTCTGCTGTAGGAAGCTGGTGAGAGAAGTGGCATGCTGCCCTATTAGATGGCACAGTTGACTGAAACACCCTGCCATAGTCTGGAACTGAGGCATGGAGGTCTGGCCTAGGTTGAGACTCTCTAGTGAGGAAATCCAAAATCAGTGATCAGGAATGTTGAAAGAAAGAGTTTACTGTTTTAAGAAAGAAAATAATCCAAAACAATACCATTCACTTAAGTCATAAAGATTTACAACAGCCTCGACACTGATAAAGGTGTGTTGCCTTTTATAAATAAGGAATTAATAAGACTGATACTGATTTCCATATTCCTTACTCACAGGCAGCTCTCATGCAGTATCTAAAATCCATGTGAACTCAGGCCTATAAATATAGGATACTAAATATAGCAGATGTGTTTTAGAAAGAAAATAACTAACTGTGCAGGACTTCAAATGTTTAACTCTAAAATTCTAAATTTATATTAAACACCCATTTAACCATACCATACAATACCATGCCATGCCAAACCTTATTCCCAGTTGAATTATGTGGGTTGTTACACACCTCGGGCCAATAACGGCCGCAGTATCTGGTCCTTCATTTTGCACAGTGTGCTGTAGAACTTCCTCTCTGCTGACGCCAGCTCATGTAATGTGCCAATAAAACCCATCATATTCTGATCTGCCAGAGCCATGCAGTTCAGTCCTCCAGTAAACACAGTGCTCACGTAGCCAATCTGGAGTACAGACACATAAATACATTTAATTGTCTCTCTTCCTCCATACTAATTATCATTTCCACTGTTAACAATTTAACAATTATGCCAATAATGTCAAACAGCAGGTCAATACTTTTTCTTTGAAAAGTGTATGATTTAACACAAAGCACACTTGACCTAAAGCCTCTCTGCACTTATCGGTAATTTCACAGACCTGGTGAGATTTCTGTCTTGTAACATGATTTTGAAGTAACTAGCTTTAGTAGAAACACTGCAGTGCATACTCACATTCATGCAGAAGGGCAGCAGGACAGGGGTCTGAGTGTATATTGCAGTGTTAGATTTGTTCTCTGTCTGCACCTGCTCTCCACTATAGTACAGTATGGGCTGGAAGCAGTCTCCATCTGCCAACAGTACAGTGTGGGTGTTCCCGCCTGCTGCATCCCACACACGAATACCATCAGACATCTACAAACATGAAGAAGCCAAGACACAAAGAACAATGATACACTGTATAATCAGACTTTTAATGATTGTAGCTTCCCTGGCAAAGACAGATGCGATTGCTTAATACCTTTACAAGGTGAGGGACAGTGCTGGGGGAGTTCATATGAGCCAACTGACCACACTCATTACTACCCCAAGAGTAAACCTGACAAGGCAAGTAAAGCAACAGTACAACACACAACAGATTCAGAATGATATATAAGGTCAGTTATAAGGGACCAGCATGAAACAAATGAAATCAAGCAAAGGAGATAGTCTGTTGTTACCTGACATTGAGCTGTCAGGGCCAGGGAATGGTTTGACCCAGCAACAACCTTGATGACTTCCTTGTTGCTCAAGCCTTTAATGCAAAGAGGCTGCAACCTGAAAAGTGGGAAAAGATGATTTAAAAAATGTTTCTAATGGCCATTAATACTGCCAAAAATACGTAAGTACAATAAATCTAACCTAGGTAAGTAGTCTCCATGACCTAGCTGACCCTCTTGACCCCTACCCCAACTCCACACCTCTGTAAACAGCGAGGGGAGGAGTTTTTCCTTTTCTGAGCTGTTTGAGCTTATACTGGCTCCACTTCTACGTTGTCTTTCTCGATGAATTACTAATGGAGACGTCACTGGAAAGAGAACACAAGGTCCAGCATGCACAGAGATGCAGTCAGTATTTAACAAGAAACTAATGAGAACAATTCATTAAAGGCTGTGGTCAGCCCACTTACAATTCATGAAATGAAATAAATATTTTTAAAAATTGCATTTTTGTTTGTTTCAGACTCACTTGAAAGCGTATGTATTGCCTCAATGGAAAGGCTGCCCACCCTGATCCTTAGACTACTGTGAGGGTTTCCTGTACTCCCAACCAGATAGTCCACCATCAGAGTCCACTGCCATCTACACCGAATTAACCATTATCGAACATTTCTTTCTGGCTGTACTCCAGACCTGCTAAACCATCAGGGATCACCTGCATGTGCTGCTGCCCACTAACCACTGCTAACCAAAGCTACGTTAATCCCACATACACAGAACTGCTTCTATCAGTTCAAAACCATTTAATGAACTCTTACACACTTTAATACACACTTTAATGGAATCAATTTCAATTAACCACAGACTGTACTGACAATCGATGCTTAAATCTATTTACTCTCTGTAGGCTATAATATTAGACATCTCTTTCGTGATGTCTCTTCTTTTTTCATTTTGTCGTGATTATCCAGTGTCGACCAGATGAGGATAGGTTTCCTTTCCTGACTCTTGTTTCCTCCCAAGGTTTCTTCGTCCAGTTTAAGGAGTTTGGTCTCTGTCTCCTTCAGCTTGCTCACCAGTGCCTTGGAATTGGATTCTGTTAAACTGCTTTGTAACAGCGACAGCTGTAAAAAGCACTAAGTAAATAAAACTGCCTTGATGTGTGTCGTTTAAAAGACCCTTTAATATTGGACTTGCAACTGGTGATTCCTACTTCTATTAATGGCCCTTGATATGCTTCAGCTGCTGTCTACAGGATCCACTAACTATAATTACCAAGGGCACACAGCTGTCTATATAAGGTCCCACAGTTTATGGTGTATTTAAGGATGAAAAACAATCCATGAGGTTGAAAGAAATGTCCAGAGACCTGCAATACAGGATTGTGTCAAAACACAGATCTGGGGAAGGATAGAAGAACATTTCTGTAGGATTTTCTGCAACGAAAACACAGAAGTCCAGTTCAGGAATACTCTGTGAAAGTCCTGGAGTGAATGAGCCAAAGTTCTGACTAGAACACAACAGAGCATCTCTGGAGGAGCATTAAGATGGCTGTTCACTTCCATTCCACCCTGACAGAGCTTGAAGCATGAACACTATAATGTAATAAATAAGATTGTTCTGTTTTTTATTTTAATCAACCTACATCAATCTTTATTTGGCATACTGTATGTAGATTGATGAGATAAACATAAACTTCATTTATTTTAAGATGAGTCTGAAACAAGCAAACAAGGAAAACTTAAAGGGTTCTACAAAACATTTCAGATGTCACATGTACAAAACACACTAAATACATTGCTATTACTAAATAACTAAAAAACAGCAGTAGCATGCGCTTTAATGTTTTTTTTTGTTTAAAGGTTAAAAGGTCGAAAGAAAAAATGGAACTTTGCTGTTTGGCCAAATTACTTCTTAAAGAAAATGATTAAAATACCTTGTGTGAGCAATGCAGGTAAAGATCTTCTACGACTCTGTCCCTGTTTGAGATCAACCCTGATGTCAGTGAGGCTGGCAGTGCTCTTAGACTCCAGAGACTCTTCTGGACACAACTGCTTTTCCACAGTCGCCAAACCTTTCTTACAGGCCTCTTCACTGTCACTGCTAGTCAAAGGGTCACTAGGAATGACAACTTTATTCTTAATAGTGTCTTCAGATAAGCCATCACAGAAAGAACCCCCCACTGGTGAAGCACAAGGGTCAACTTGGTTGCTTAATACAGAGTTTGGTTTATCTTGTGAATCCAGTGGTGCAAAATCTGAAGTTTGGGGTTCAATGTCCTTGTTTATGTTAAAGGTGTCAAAAGAAGGAAATGTGGGTTTTTCACTTTGGTCTAGCCTGTAAGGGTCCTTGAGTGATGTTTGACGACTTGGAGGACGTGAACCCACCGTTGAGACAGCTTCTGAGTTCTCAGAGATGGACTGATTGGACATCTTCCTGAGGTAGTCTTTCAGAGCCTGTTCATCAGGGTAAGTGGAACTTCTGGCTCTTGATCTTCGCTGTTGCGGAGCTTTTGAGCTGTCAGTCAAAAGTACAGGGTCTGGTTCATTGTGGACGTCTTCCTTTTTAAGCTCATAATTATATTGGTAGGGTTCATCTAAAGCTTTTTGACCGGAGCAGAAATCTTCAGAATATCCCAGGTCAGGTTCTTGGAGTTCTGTTTTTGGCATCAGAGCTGGAGATCCCTGCTTAGATAATTCATCCTGCTTAGCATCAGTAAGTTCCACCCCTAATGGGCAGTAATGGCTGTCAGAAATAATAACATGGTCATCCTTGTCAATCATGGAATAAAGCAGTTGCTTGCATTGGCCACATTTATCCTTTGATTGCTGACATGACTCTGAAAGAGGTAATGAGCGAACCAAAGCCAGGCTGTGAAACCCACCACAGGCAATCTGTACCACGTATCTTCCTGACAGGTGCTCCACTTTCTGCGCCCTCCACACAGGGAACACAGTGGTGATCAGGCCCAGCTGGCAGCCAGTACCCCAAGCCCATACCTCATGTTTCCCTGACAGGGCTAAGGTGTGCTGGGCCCCACATGCCACATCCAGGATCCAGACAATTTCAGGAGGGACAACTTCATCTTCCACAATGCTGACACGAGTAGGATTAGGCACCAAACTCTGGCCCGTGACACCACACTGGCCATAAGTGTTTTCACCCCACATGTAAATCAACCCATGCTCTGTTACAGCCCCACAGTGGAAACTGCCAGCAGATACACGGACCACACGCTGACCACTGAGAGAGCTCTCTAGGAGGGGATTCACTGCTTGGCATTTCAAGTCTCGCTTCCAGGGCAGTTCTCCAAAGCTGTAGACGAGCCCACCTTGGGGAAAAAAGTACATTTAACAGCTTGATTGAAAAAATAAATAAATAAAATTTAAAAATAAATACAAAAACGCAATGAATATCATAGTTTATAACAATGAGGTTTAAAGTTAACAACAGAATTATAAGCTACATTATATAGTTATAGTTTATAAACTAGACAGGAACATATAACTACTATAACATCGTTAAAACTATCGAGGTAAATCTGAGGAGACCTCTTTACCCTCAGTTAGTAGAACTCCATGGCTGATTCCCAATGCAGCATGAACCACAGGCCTAGACAGGAGCACCTTCTCTGGGCTAACACTGCAAGAGTAACCCTGCCACTTGTGGAGTATTCCCCTTCCAATGGAGCGTTCCTCCTTTTCAGAACTTTTTCAGAAGAGAAATATAAACAGCAACACCAAATTATTTCAGGTTTTTTTCAAATGTACTTATTCAACCTGAATAAGCTCCACCTAAAACACCTTTTGTGACTTAATACACCTCGACGTGGAACGAGACAAGATGATGGCTTAAATGCCTGCTTATAGCTTTAAAAACATTTAAAATGTTTGACAGCAAATGCTCATGCTTTCTCACATCCTAAGACTTTAGGTGGGACTGAAAGTAATTCAGCAGTTCACTATTCCTCACTACAAGTAATAAAAGCCTCCAAATCAAGTTTTACCTCTTCTGTCCGTCCATCAGTGTGACTGGTCTCCTGCCATCATCAGAGGCTCCTTACCTTCATTTCTGTCAATAACAACATTTCAATTAAAAAAATAAGTGCAGTTATTGGCTGACAAATGAAACAGACAGGCTTGCATCACTGTCTTGTTTTTGCTTTGACTTCTGTATTAGTTACACACACTGATCTGTCTGTACACGATTCCTTAATTACATTTACGGTATTCAGCAGACGCTCTTATCCAGAGCATCCTAATTACAGGGGAGACACTCAGGGTTAAGGGTCTTGCTCAGGGACCCAGTGGTGGTAGTGCCAGAGGTGGGATTCGAACATGGGACCTCTTGAGCCATAGATCCATAGGCAAGTCCCCTACCACTGGACCACCGCCACTGCCGATTATAACCCATCATTTAAATCAACTGACTTAAATAAAGTGCAAATCAGTTTATTGTGCAAAAAGTGCACTGTAAGTGAGAAAACCCACATCAGAAATTTGTGTGTATTCATGTAGATACAAATCTGATGAGCGTTGGCCACATGATCGGAGGATCGGGGGTTCGAACCCCTTCCCAATAGGTTGCCCTAAGGTACCCTTGAGCAAGGTGCCGTCCCCGTCTCGCTCCTCCCTGCAATGGGCTGGCGACCTGTCCAGGGTGTGTCCCCCGTCCTCGCCCTGTGGGCGCTGGGTTGGACTCCAGCACTCCCCCGCGACCCCGTTTGGGACAAGTGGCAGAAAATGGATGGATGGATGGATGAAAAATTTGCTGCCATCAGTTGGATATGATTACTTCACGAATCATCGCAATAATCTCTAGACTGTCTCAGCACGAGTCTGACTTTTTCAAATAATAATGGTAATAATAATAGACTCTATTTATAGCGCACTTTGCAACAATGGAATAATTGTTAGGAATCGTCAAAGCAGATCAACTGCCTCTGTCACGTGTGTTGGGTTTTGGGCACGCTAGAGGGCGCTCTCTGTCACGTGTGTTGGGTTTTGGGCACGCTAGAGGGTGCTCTCTGTCACGTGTGTTGGGTTTTGGGCACGCTAGAGGGCGCTCTGTTCTGACTAAGCACACCTGAGCCCCTGCGGGCAGGTGTGCATCATTGGGGCTGACTATTTAAGCCCCGATGAGTCAGAACAGAGCGCGGCTCATTAGATAGGCTAAGCCTGCACGTAATGGTGGTTTTTGTCAGTCAGTCAGTCAGTCAGTCAGTCAGTCAGTCAGTCAGTGTTCTTGTTTGTTTGTGTTTTCTCCTTTGTTTAATAAACTTCTGTTCTGAACCCCTGGCTCGGACCTGACGTCCCTCTGGTACCACACCACCGTTACAGCCTCCATTTCTTCCGGCCCTCTGCATCTTCCTCCTTCAAACCAACTGCCTGCATGTCCTTTCTCACAAAATCCATGAACCCTCCTCTTTGGTCTTCCTCTTTTCCTCTTGCCAGACAGATCCATCCTCGACATCCTCCTCCCAATATAATCCTCGTCTCCTCTGGACAACCAAACCAACGCAACCTTGCTTCTCGAACTCTGCCTCCAAAACGTCAATAGCTACATTAGGAAAATGAAGACATCTTAAATGATATAAAGAAAATGTTGATATAAATGTTCAGAGAGATTTATAATGTGAAGAAAATAAAAAAATATCAACAGTGTCACAGCTCCACCCGGTAGCCAGGCCTTATCAGGCTTCCGGTCTCCTGACTCCTGAACCGGGATTCACCTGAACTCCCTTCACCTGGTTCCCCGAGTTCCCCTCACCTGCATGAGCACCTATTTAAGAGCCGTCAGTCCAGCCCATGTTTGTCTATGTCTGTTTCTACTGGTGTGTTGGTTGTTGCCCAGTTAAAACCCCAGTAAACGTGGTCTTTAGTTCTCACCGTGCTCCTCACACGCCATCATGACAAACAGAAAGCTACTAACTGTAAAAACTACTGACTGTAGCTGCAGATTCATTCTATTAATATATTAACAAAGTTATGAGGCATAGAAATGTGCCATATGGCAAATCAAAAAGCGCTGAAAAAGTATGTTTTCATCCCCGAGCAAGTGATTATTCAATTTAGCATTTTGTCATCAAAATCTTGGATCATTTCATTTTGCAAATAAAGGCTTAACCTTTTCTTCAATGATCAGTAAATTGTCACCACAGACCCAACATTTGTTTTCATCTCCATAATGAAATCCAGTCTCCAGAATAAAACACCCATCACTTCCACTCATTCAGTCTCTCACTCTCACTCACTCTTCCTTCCTCCTCTCTCTCTCACTCACTCACTCTTCCTTCTTCCTCTCTCACTCTTCCTTCCTCCTCTCTCTCTTCCTTCCTTCTCTCCCTTCCTCCTCTCTCTCTTTCACTAACTCTTCCTTCCTCCCCTTTCTTTCACTCACTCACTCTTCCTTCCTCCTCTCTCTCACTTTCACTCACTGTTCCCTTCTTCCTCTCTCTCACTCTCTCTTTCACTCACTCCTTTTTCCACTGTCTCTACCCCTCCCTCCCTCCCTCCCTCCCTCTCTCTCTCTCTCTCACACACACACACTTACCCACAGTGTAAGAATATTTAGCTGATAGTGTGAGTTCTGACAGTCTCTCCAGTGGTGTATTTCTCAGTCATTCCCTGGAACTCTGCTCACTTTTCCTCTCCTCTCCTCTCTCCTCTCCTCTCCTCTCTTTCTCTTCTCCTCTCTCTTCCTCTCTCCTCTCCTCTCTCTTCTCCTCTCTCTCTCTTCTCTTCTCTCTCCTCTCCTCTTCTCTTCTCTTCCTTGCTGTCCCTCCGCGGAGAACAGAAAGCTCCTCCAGCACTTCCGACACTTGCACAACTACTTTTCCACTTTCCTCCACTTCCGTGGAAGATAAACTAGAATTAAACTTGACTTTGGTTAAACTAACTCCAGCCTGTATGCAGACCGGCACCGCCCTCACCCATCCCGTCTGCCCGTCTGCCCGCCCGCCCGCCCGTCTGCCTGCCTGGTCTGTCTGTCTGCTTTAGGACGAGTCTGGCGATGGAGTCGCCGAGGAGAAACCGGTTTCGGCGCGTGACGACAGCTCGAGTGTGAGGCTGCCCCCGTCTTCGCCGGAACCTCCTCCGTTCCACCCTAAACGGCGCAGCGGTCGCAGTCTGCGCTCACGGAGGGTAGACGAGCGCAGGCTTGGATGAAGTGAATGCGCCGGACTTAACTCACCGGCTGATAAAGTTGGGGATTTGGGAGGATGTCCGTTTATATATCAATATTACTCGGCAGGCCTGAGATTAAAATAAGTTCAAATCAAATCCTCTTTTAAACTTTAAATCCACTTTAAAACTTCAGTGTAATGTTAGCATCGGGGCATGTTTGTGCTCTTTTTAATTTTTTTATTGATATTTATTTTTATGAAAGTCATTTTCTTTTTAAAAAATGCTGCAAAGGAAAGGCTCCTGTTCCAGACGGAAGGACTGGGCTGAGCGGGCTTTCCATTAAAGAGGAAACGACGAGGTCCATTTAAAACAGGCACTGAAACAGACTCCACACCTAAAACCACACAGCACACAAGAGCGGCCTATGCAGTGCAGCTCTCCTCTCTCTCTCTCTCTCTCTCTCACCTCTCTCTCTCTCTCTCTCTCTCAAACCCACCTCTCTCTCACTTCTCTTCTCTCTCTCTCTTCTCTCTTCACTCTCTCTACCTCCCTCTACACTGTTTCCACTTCTCTCTCAACTTTCACTCACTCTCTTCTCAATCTCTCTCTGTCTCACTCTCTCTCAATTCACTCTCTCTCAACTCTTCTCTTCTCCTCAATCTCTCCACTCACTCACTTCTTCCCAATCTCTCACTCTTCTCTCAACTTCTCACTCACTCTCTCGCCCCTCTCACACCCTCACTCTCTCATGTTCACTCCACTCTCTCTACCTCACTACTTCTCCACATCTTCCTCAACCACACTCATCTTCTCTCTCATCTTCACCACTCTCTCCTCACTCTTCTTCACCACTCTCTCACTCTTTCTCTCACTCACCACTCTTCTCTCTGTCTGTCTGTCTCTCTTCACTCTCTCACTCACTCTGTCTCTGTCTGTCTCTCTGTCTATCTCTCTCTGTGTCTCTCTGTCTCTCTCACTCTGTCTCTGTCTCGCTCTCTTTCTGTCTCACTCTCTGTCTGTCTCTCTCGCTTTCAGCCCCTCTCTCTCTTCACTCTGTCTCTGTCTGTCTCTCTCTCTGTCTCTGTCTGTCTCTCTCTCTCATACACACACACACGCGATGTGATACTGATATTTCAAAATAATAGTGTGGTTCTGTGATACTGATACTAATGTCATACTGTACTTTTAAAAATAGATCTGACACTGTTATTTGATAAAAATGGCCTTCTATTAGTTTAGAATAATTATGTGATTCTGTTATTTCATAATAATATGAATGTGACTGTCATTTTATTGTTGTGATTTTATTACACTAATACGATTCTGTTATTTTATAATAATGCCATGCTGATATCGTACTAGAATAATGTGAATCTAGTGTGTGCTAATAATAATAGGATTGAATGATCTTATAATGCTGATGTGAAAGTGTTCCTTTATACTGATGTCGTACTGTTCTTAATAATAATGATGTGATACTGTTATTTATACTACTGCTTATTACTGCATTAATACCGTTATTTGCATTAACATTCATACTGTGATTTACACAAACATACAATTGTTAATGTATAATAATGTATGGTTGCTTTTTATTTAACTTGTTCATAATCTGAATATTGCTTGTTCATTGTTTGTATGTCATCTGCCATTTATTAAAACTGTTTTATGTGAAGTGGAAAAATGGGACATTTTGTCTCTGTGAGCAGTGATGGGTACTGTATCATTTTTCATATTATGTGTGTGTGTGTATACAGTACTGTGCAAATGTTTTAAGCAGGTGGAAAAATGCTGTAAACAAAGAATGCTTTCAGTAAGGGAAGTGTTAATCATTTCTTTTCATCAATCAACAAAATGCAGTGAATGAACAAAAGAGAATCTAAATCAGTATTTGGTGTGACCACCCTTTGCCTTCAAAACAGCCTCAGTTCTTCTAGGTACACTTGCACACAGTATTTGAAGGAACTCAGCTTTATAGGCTGCCCTAAACATGACTGTGTTTCAACCTCCGTGTGACATTGATGATCATCAGCACTCTGTTTGCAAAACTGGTTGATCAGACACCTACTGGCAATCTCATGTAATCCCTGGACCTGTGTGCAAGTACCCAGAAGAACTGATGCTGGTTTGAAGGCAAAAGGTAGTAACACCAAATATTGATTCGATTTAGATTTTTCTTTTGTTCGCTCACTTTGCATTTTGTAAATTGATAAAAATAAACAATCATTATTTATATTTCTGAAAAGCATTTCTTGTTTGCTACATTTTTTCACAATTCTGCCTAAAAACTTTTGGGTAATAGTACTGTATGTATAGTAAAAGGCTACAAGTAAGCGCTTTTGGACAATGTAAATGTGATTCTGATGGTGCTATGTGTGGAAGTGTTATATAGAACTTGGGATTTGAAGAAACGATACATTTTCAGGAACTGGAAAACTGAGGGTCAGTTAGTAATAAAAAGTCAAAACAAGTAATCTTAGGTGAATCTTTGAAAACACTGACATGTTTCTTTGTGCTGATTGTCAGTCAGTCATTTTCTGCCACTTGTCCCGAGCAGGGTCACAGGGGAGTCCATCCCAGCCTCACAGGGGCGCGAAGGACGGGGACACACTCCCGGATGTCTGACAGCCCATCGCAGGGGGAGCAGTGAGACACCTTGCTCAAGGGTACCTCAGGGCAACCTATTGGGAAGGGGTTTGAACCCCCAATCCTCCAGCCAACTTCCTATCCACTAGGCCACCGAGCTGTGTTGATTGGTCAGTGTTTATTTCAGAGGCCTGTGTAAAAAGTTTTCCATCCTCACCAGCTGTTATGACCGTGTTTATTATTCCAGTATATTACCCTCAGATGAGCTCAGAGCAAAACATGACACCTGATTTTATAGCCTGGTCCGTATTCTGTCAGTGGATATGTTCACCTTGCTCCACGCTCAAGCAACCGGCCTAACGCTGTGGTGCACATCTTCAGCCTCCATGATCTTGCCTGCATTTATATCCCATCATACATTTCACATTCCCTTGAGATCCCTTTAAAGAAAGAGCTGCTGGCTGCTCCTCAGCAGAGCTCAGAGATGTTGACACAACAGACAGAAAGATATATGTGACAGCTAGTGATGGTGCTTCATAATGCAGCAGCATTTCTTCTGCCTTTGAAAAATAAAGAATGGCAAGGGGATAATAAGCATTGAAGACAGAATAATCAATCAGAACCTGTGTCCCTGACGTGAACAATGCTGCCCCCTCTTGTGGAAAGCTGGCAGTGCAGCTGGATGGGCCAGGAGTCATATCAAACACCAGCCCCTTAACACAGTGGAGGCCTCCACCACTGCCTGGGAAGGATATGTAGTAAGTGTCAATCCTGCCACTGACGGTCGTTTCCTGGATGTGGATGTAAAAGAACCACACATTTCACTAAACTGAACAGAAAAATAGCGTTTTATTTGGTCTGTGAATTATTTATAGTCAGTTTTTGGTTGAACTGTCATTACATAAAGTGTCAATAATCCACTGTTGGGCTTCAGATAACCACTCTATGAAAATTCCAAACCATTGGTCAGAAGGGAAAAGATGCAAACATCGAGAACACAAAAACACAAAGCTGTTAAAAGTCTTGGTTTTGGGACTGGAGAAACGACTGGCAGTAAAAAAAAAAAATAGCCAGCAGAGGATTGGCAGGTATAAGCTATCTCTGCAGGATGCTGAGCAGCCCAGACTCTCACACGCATAGCCTGCACTCCTCCTCCCCTCACTTCACATTCGTGATCTCAGCTTGTTTTCACTTTTAGTGTTTTCTATATAAAAACACAGGTCTTAGCCCTGTGGGTTTTGACCCAACGTTTTGGTGTGTGGCTGTATAAACATGAACAATGAAAGGAGCGAGGGCAGGAAAGAGAGAGAGAGAGAGAGAGAGAGAGAGAGAGAGAGAGAACTTCTCGTGGTGAACGGAGATTGAACTTTTCACCATGACACCCCACACCAGTTGCACCACTTTGGGCCCAGTTTATGCATGTGTAGATGTCCCCCCTGCCCTGTTATGGCCCAACTAGTCTGTCCAAGCAGACTATAGCTCTGAAAACACAATGTGTTCAGCCTGCTGCGCCGTCTACTCCGCTCTCTGCTCTGCATAAACAGAAAGGAGGAAATTGGTTAATGCAGGGGTGATTTAACAAGATAAGCACTGCATAGGAATCACAAGAATGTCCCACACCCATCACCATGTGTTTATAATTTTTTAGCCTTTTAAGAAACCCGTGTTAAATAAATTAAAAACTTTGTTAGGCCCTCAGCAGTTGCAAAAATGGCCTGGTTGTACAAATTTACAGGAGAGTTGAACATTCCTTACAGGATCCCTCTGGACATTTACGGGTGATGTTGGTGTTTGAAACTTAATAAAGGACAGTTTTGTTTCAGCTGTGCATGTGCTGACTCCTCAACACCTACTCATGATGTGTTTAGCCATTTACTGCATGCTGTCATGCTGCTGCATCACACTGTGGCGTTCCCTCAGCTCCGTCAGAGTAGGCCTTGTAATGTTTCTGATGCCGACTCTGCAACACCAGCTGCCCTCCTGTGAGAAACCTGTGATCCCATGCAGGACTGTCAAATGTAAGTGTAAAAGGGTAAACTTTTGGTGGTGGTTTATTATAGTTCAGTACTGTGAAAAGTTCACCCCTATCTGAAATTGAAACCTATGCTGACTCCAGAGCAACTGAAAAAATGATGAGTGATTTAGTTCAAATACGTGAAAATTCTAACAAGCACTTTAGTATCCCATGCGGGTTAGTTAGCCAATAGTTTAGGTCAGTTGGCTGAGACAAGAACAGTCAGGTGAAAAAGACTTTGGACAGACTCTCTAACAGGAAGCAGCTGCTCCTCGTCAGACACAGACTGACCATGGTGGGGTCCAGAGATTACACCAGAGGCAGAGAAATCACACTCACGGTTATATCAGAACATTCTACTCTTTCTTTTACACCACTCCTGACCTTGTGTCTTACAATGTTGTATGTCACCATATACCACAGTTTGTTTTTATTTTTACATTCACCCCACTTCAGCCTTTTCTCTGAGTTCTCTGTTTGTGAAATGAAACAGACTCTTTTCTTCTATGTTGCTCTGCATAGCTGCAGGATGACATGCTTGGCATGTTAATTCTTAAACAGAGAAAGGTTTTATGCTTATCACTCATTACCTATTAGTGTTATTATAGCATTAGCTATTGGCAACAGTCACATGGCTTTGAACATTATAACAGAAGATGGATGGATGGATGGAAGAATGGATGCATCCCAAAAGAAACAGGTATGAGTGTTGTTCAGACTGCCAAATATAGGGCTATGTACCTGCAGAGCAGTCAGAGCACCCATGTGACTCCTGTCTGCCACCTAAAACCTGCGATGTCAAATAATCATCAGAACCTTGCAGCAATGGAAAAGGTGGTCTGATTATTAATATATATATAGCAGTTAGTAGTATATATATATATATATATATATATATATATATATATATATATATATATATATATATATTTTTTTTTTTTTTTTTTTTTTTTTTACATCATGTGGACAGTCAAGTACCGCTTACCTTTGAAAGAGGTGACACCAGGATGCACCATGATTAGAACAATAATGTGCCAAAGTTACAGTTGGTTGCCCTGAGGTACCCTTTAGCAAAGTTCTGTCCCCATCACTGGTACCTGGGTGCTTTAAATAACTGTCCCCTGGTGCATGTGTGTGTATGAGAATTTCTTTTTGTTTAACTTTGTGCTGTGCTGTGCTGTGCTGTGTTTCACAAATAGTCACTTTCACTTCACTTTACACTTCACTTCAATGAATTAATAATAGACTGAAAAATTATTTATGTTATAACTATTTTAATAAATCTACCAAATTTAATCTATTTAATCTATTATTGTCCAGGCTTCCTAAAGGACTCTCAAATTTTTTGGCTCTTATTCGTGGCCCAGTCCCTGACTCTGTCAGGTTTCCACTTTTTTGCAAGTGCTAACATAAAATTTATTCACAGAGACACATTTCTTTGCAGAATACGGTATTGTGGCTAAAATGTGGACAGATTTATAGAAAAATAAGTACAGCATATAAATCACAACAAAGTCCTGATTCCAAGCTTCTGTCCCTTTTGCTCAAAGTTTTAAGACATGCAGTGATGCAATAGTCGCCAGAGACGTGCTTCAAGCACAACAAGGCTGAGAGCAAACTAGCACATGCCTTCGTCTGGCCCTGGAAGGGAATGCGAGAGGATCAAGCATAGAACCCTCTGACCCCTGTTCACTTCCATCATCCAGTACTCAGAGGAAGCAGCTGCACTCGGACAGGCATTCAGGCCTCCTCAGGGATGAAGGGGTGCAGGAGGGGAATGATGGGGTGGACAAACGAGAGAGCCAAACCTCTACACCCATCACTGTCCCACAGCAACGGATCAGTGATCAAAGGAATCACCTTACATATGGAGCCATGGTGATGTGCAGAAAGAAATGGAGGATTGGTGGACAGAGCAGGGAGGATATGGAAGGTGCAGTGTTATGTGCTTACTGAGGAAACCTGTGTGGGGGGTGTTTATAGGTAAGGTGTATAAGGTGAGAGTAGGGATATATATATATATATATATATATATATATATAAAACGCCAGTGTGAATAGGTGTGGCTATAGAGCAGTTGGAGGTTAAAAATGGCTTTATGGTCTTTGTTACACTTCAAAAAGAGTGATTTCAAAAGAAAACATTATTGCTGCTTAATTTCATGAAGAAACACAGTAGAAAATCTAACAAAATGGCACTTTTTGGCACTGCCTATATTTAAGAAAAGAAATTTCATGCTTAGTGCACTCAAATGTTTGACAGGCACCATCCATTAGAGGTTAGTTTGGAAGTGCACATTTTAGTTTATGGGGAAATAAACTGGTTGTGTGGGTACTTGACTGAGACACCCTTCTGACCTAGCCACAGCTGAGGAAGTGTGTGTGTGTGTGTGTGTGTGTGTGTGTGTGTGTGTGTGTGTGCACACACGCGTGTGTGCATGTGTATGTTTGCATGTCTATGCACAGATGCTCTGCTCCTTGCTCTTGGTTGAGGGGAAAAGCCACGCTCTTCTGACGGACTCTGACAGCCGTATCTGACGAGCCACTATAGCCATCCGCATAGCCCTCACATGCCTGAGTGGGAAATGAGAAACAGGTGCACAAATGAAAGGAGAGAGTTTGCTGAGGGGCCCTGAAATGAGAGATTCTCCTTCTCTCTCTCCTTCTCTCTGAGATGTGGCCATGTGTAATCACCTGTCAGTCTTTTTCTGTCTCTTACTGAGCAGATGTGTAACCTGAGGATATAGAAAAAGCTCTCTTATATTGGTCTTATTTATTATCAGTTATTACCCCTTTCAGCACAGGAGAACTTCCTGTCTCCTGTTGCCCTTTACTTCCTGCTTATTCTTTCTCTGCCTCAGCCCAGGCCTCTCTTCTTTCTGCCTGAAGCTGAGGATTTTTGATGAACAGAATTCAGCAGGTTGTGGGATTAAAGTAGGAACTTACTGGACCATAACCACAAATCACTTATGTGGGTTGAAAGTGTCCCACTCTTCTCTTGTATTTTTTAGGCTTGCAGACATATTTGAAATATGTATGTTCCCATCAACTTATTATAATTATTATACTTATTATAATTTCTGACTAATGTGCGCATAATATTTTTGATATTGTGATTTTTTTTGTACCCAAAGTTCATGGTAAATCCCATGCATGATACTGTTTCCGTTTCTATATAAAAATGATCAGTTATAGTAAGGCTTTGTCTCCACATGTCCTACATATACTAGCGTTTCCTTTAACACACGGCAAGCAGTCAGATCTAACCAGTTCTTTCCAGTTTCCACTTTCCGATTTGGACCACGTTCCTACACTGACTCAGGCGAGTGAAACTGCTAAAGACCATCTGACAAACCAAAGCCTTTCATAAAGTTTACCCCACCGAAGGTTATGAATTCTGGCCTGGATTTGTCCGTATTATTATTTTCACATTTGGAATGCTCCACTGGTGCACTTGATGTTACACTGGTTCTTGATCAAAGGCAAGGTGTGCATGAATCCTGGTGCCCTCTCTCTCTGCTCCCCCCCTCCACCAGTGACCCGTAGTGTCAATGAGTTTTGTCCAAGCTTGTAAAGTCTCGACCCAACCCGAGCTCCAGCACTGAGGCTTTATGAGGCATTGAGGGATGTGGGTGTGTGCGTATGTTTGTGTGTTTGCTGAGCATGAACTGTGTGTGTGCCGTGTGAGATTGCATTTATGCGCCAGCGGGGATGGATGCCGGCCCAAGCAGGGAGGGGGCCTTCCCGCAGCATGGCCCGAGACAGGCCCAAGTCACGAAGAGGGGACCACGCGATGCCAGACAGCAGACAACCACAGGAAGTACACTCTCCCTAAAGGAAGTCTGTGGGAGTTTAATAGAAAGCCACTATGCAAGGAATCTTTAACAAAAATAAAAGTAGAATTCTACGTCTTTGTAGATGAAATACAAATGAAATGAAGCCACTGGACACCTGTTGACAGGTCCAGACTTCCTTTTCCTCACTCTCATAACTACATGCAGGAGATTTCATAGTAAGACCAGACAAACACACATATATTTTAAAGGAGTTAATAGATAATGGCCCTTAAAATTAATATCGTATTCCTGAGCCTAAAATTAATAGGGTTAATACATGAGAGACCTTTGAGTAGCAACTCAAAGCAGCTGCAGCAAAACCATAAAATTCATGGCGTTTGATCCAAACTAACAAAAATAAGTCTCCATATCTGACATTATTGCCTGAAATAAATCTAAATCCAAAACTGAAAACTAAACACAAGCAGTCTAAACCATAACCACTTAAGGAAGGCTGAGGTACTCTTGAGCAAAGTAACGTCCCCATCAATGCTTCCTGGGCACCCAGTGGATGGCTGCCCACTGTAGCACTGTGTGTTGGGGAAAAATGCAGAGAAAGAACTTCATTGTGGTTCACTGTGTTTCGTTCTGTGCTTTTTATTGACAACGACAAGTAGTCACTTTCACTTTCTTTCTTCACCTTTCTGAAGACTAAGGTCAATACTAGTAGGCTACCCGTGAAATGATTTAGGGGCTATTTTATACCTATCTGAAGATACATTCACACCAAAGAAATGTAGCCTTTTTTTACAGACAACCTTGCTGCTTAAATAAGGAGTCTGTTTTTTGGCACCAGAGCATGCATAGTTACCTCTTTCAAGAACATTGAAAACACATGCTTGGAACCTGATAAAAGACTCACTTTCCTTCCATAAGTTGGCAGGAACTGTACATGCACACACACACATATATATAAATGAATAGAATAAGTAGTGCAGTAATGTCATCAAGCCCATTATTCTTCTCTGGAAGGGTTTAATGTGACCTTCCCAGGAAAGGCCTATTTATGAGGCCTTCAAAAGGACCGGCAGGACGGCTGGAGGTGTACTTTACTATAATAAATGATCAAGATAAGCAAGTGCATGGCCTGGTTTCAATTTACTTTTCATCTACTCATATAGTGTCCAACTCTGTGACAGCTCCTCTGTTAACCAAGTGCATCTCATTTGCAGATTATAAATCACCAAGATCTGTGCTGCCAGCAAAACAAACAAAAAAAAGCTCCCAAACACATAGCCTTATGGCTAACAGTCAGACACACAGATTGTACACCAATGTATGTCCATGGTAGTAATTATTTCAGTATAGCTGATACCTTCATGAGGGAATAGCTGAGAAGCTGTCCTATATAACAATAAGTGATTTCAAAGGTATGATGGACATGCGGTGATAGATAAATAGAATATCATTCTCAGAGTAATTCCTATGTCTTTCCGAATCAAAGAAAGACTTTGACATATAGTACAGGCACTAAAATGATGCAAATATTACAGAAGTCTTCCATTAAAAATATAACATTACTTATCAATGACTGCCTAGTTGTTGCTCTTATTGCAGCACTATCCATAGTCAATGCAGTCCCATAGGAGAGAAGAAATGGACAAGCAGGTAAAGAAGCAGATAAACAGGAAAGAGTTTAACACTGGACAAGGTTTCAATATGAAGCTCCAAATATCAAAGAGCTCTTTGTCTTAATTGAAAAGCATGAATGTGTCAAATGTTCTGGTACATGTTGCTTGTTTTAAGCAAAATTATCCTGTTTTCCAAACCCTTCTTAAAGTAGGAATCCTCCTTCCCTGTCCATGAACTATTAAAAAAGAATTCCACTTCACTGATAGGTCATGCTGTTTCTTGGATGACCCTTAAATGATTCACTGAAAGTGAAGAAAACAGATCACTTTTGGCTGTGATTCCCTGAATGCTTTGTGCCTTCAACCAGCTCTCACTGGCTAATGGACAACTGGACAATGATTCATCATGATCCGTCCATAACAGAATCGCATTCTTCCTTTTTCTTTACTGGAAAATATGTCATGTGCTGAAATTTCATTGAATTAAATGTACATGTAACTTCCAAAAGAAAGTACTTTATCAACATATCGTTGCTGAAAGTAAATGATCAAAATCCTTCTTTTTCACCAGGTTTTTCACCTATGTCATGTGTGGTTGAATCAGGTTTATTTCACTCTTCTATTTCTTTTTTGTACTATAGAAGTGCAAACACATTTGTCCTGTGTGAAAACCACCTTTCAGAAGTCTCCCCTTCTCCACTAGGCTCAGTCCCTTCCACTCTAGCCCATGGCCTCCTCCCGGGACAGTCAAGCCTTAAAAATTCTGTTTGCTCTACTGGCTAGGTTATACTGGCTTTTCACCCAGTCACAGGCCTCCAGCAACCCAAAGTATGTATTTTATCCAGACTCCATTAGGGGGCAGTAGAATCCAGAGGGACTTTTAACTGCTTTTCTCCACCTTCAGCGAACAGCTGCAGCTGTCTGTTTGTGGAGGCAGCCATGATGGGGCCTCCTGCTGTGCAGTAGGGAAACAGGGCATTAGCATCAATGGTGCGATGCTACTTGCAGGAAATAAATGGTTTAATGGAGGCACCCGCTATGCAAAATGGTACGCTAAGGGCTTTTTGAATATTGTGGCCCAGAGGTTTTCAGCAATGTATTTATAGGCCTTGTTTCTGCCAATATAATGAGACACTCATATAAACAAAGGCACTTTCATAAGAGACTAAAGCACATTTATCAGAGACTAAGGTCAACTTGTCCAATGTGAAGCATCAAGTTGAAGTTCAAGGCTGTTTCCTTGCTATTTCAGAAACAATGTTCTTCCAGAACTATAGTGTTATGCATAAGGCAACAACAAACTACACAACTGCGGACATCTGTACACAGTACAAAAGACATAACGCAATACAACACAACAAGACAGTAAAGAACCCAGCGCAGCCTACACGGAACAGAAACATGATTATACCAAATGAAAAACGTGTGCAAAATGTAGAAAAAATGATCAAAAGGCATAAAAGCCCACACAACAGGGCTGTGGAGCAGTGGAAGTGTGTCCCATTAAAAGTAAAAGAAACCCAAACAGTACTTCTGGAGTTGGAATAGCATTCATACTTCAGGACTAATCATCCAACTTTGAGCAGTGAAAGCACCAAACTGTGCTGGACACTCTTTTCAGTAGTAATCACAAACCTCTCAGAAATGTTCAAGTGCCTAATGCAAAGGGCTTAGAGGCTAAAACTGTTACAAGAAGGAACGAACTCCGTCTTAATACTCTAGATATCACAAAAAAAGTCTATAGGCTTTTGGACAAATAGTGTACTTTTAACCAGAAACTTTTTTCCCAGAATCTGGTATTCCAAACTGCGTCTGGGTTTGCCGTTCTTGCAGTACTATTGCACTGACTTGGTCAATCTTTTTAAAGCAGCACGACTGGGTGCTCGGAGATCATGAGAGCATGACTAGAGGGGATAGAGCTATTACAGTCACTGTGGTCAGAACAACACTTACATAGCTGTAGTATAAACAGTTGCACCAGCTACATAGACGTTGACACAATGACACTCAGTGCAGTAAGATTTGCAATTAGAGTCACTCAAACTCAGTCATACAAATGTCATTAACTGTGTGACAACAGAACACTGGCTCTTTACCAGACCCAGTCTGTGAGATTTAAATTCATTGTGTCGTCCCCAACTCTGTCTCTCTCTCTCTTTCTGCAAATCGCAAATCTGTCCTTTATGTTGCTGGGTGAAGACACTGCACATGAATCATACAGTAAGCAGTTGCTGTGTATAAAGCAGGGGTGATGACAAGCAGCAGCCGCAACAATACAGAGGCACTTGGTGCAGCTCCAGAGTGGAAGGAGCTCTTTCATTCCAGTCTTTAAAATGCACAGATCCTGTTTGCCTTTTAGAGCCTGACATGAACCAGGAGTTGTAGTGCCTACAACTCTAAAATGGTCATTTAATTCACTATCATAAATGACCAGTGAACCCACAAATGTACGTCTAAAAGAGTTTTTCAGAGGGGATTACTCAGGGTCTTCTAGGTCTTCACAGATGGAACAGTAGTTTCTAAGAACAATGTAACTTTTAATCTGTAAAAATATGTTTGTATTCTAATTATATCAATGTTATGGTAAAACTCGTCTGTTGTGAACAAAAGATTTATGTTCTTGAAACAGCCAGCTAAAACCAACATTTTTTGTTCTCCTAGTATCTATATAACTGGCCAAGCCCGTTCTCTTATTACTTAAGCCCTCAAGAGTTAAAATACATTTCTGATAGTAAGTTTACAGTGCGAAGATGTGTGGTGTACAATGAAGGAAACTTTTACACTAACCTTTAAGGTAAAAGACCTTTTTACTGTGTGGAAGTCAAATCGGCCAATTAGGCTGATATAGATTCAATTTAAGCAAGTCCAAATTTAATCTTAAAAAGCTAAATAATGTTCATGCAAAAAAATGTAACGCAATTAATCAGGCAGCGTATTAGTAACTTGCTGTGAGCTCAACCAGACAAAAGTGAACAATTAGATGTTTAAATCTTGTCTTCAAATGTCCAGAAGAAGAAATATCTAAACAGAAAAGCAGATTTGACAGATTTCCCCAGAAATCTAATTCAGGTTAGACTAGTGACTCTAGTCTCTAGTTGGAGTATTTTGGTTTTTGCATTAAACCATCTGGCCATCTGGTTCCTCTCACCACTGCTGTGTCCTCCTTAAACTTGATAGAATGGCACTTTCTATGTCAAATCACTCCAAATGGATTTGTTTACATGTTTACCACTGAATAATGCAGAAATTGTAAAACTGGTGGAAATCCTTGTTTAATTAAACAATGGAAAACATAAATCATGGAAAACAGAGACACACACAGAAGTGTGATACAAAAATGCAGCCTGCTCAAAAATTGATGACAGGGATCTAACGACACACTATGAATATAACATAGACTCAAGCAGTCCAACAACACAGTGCAGCAATAAAGAAAACAAGTGAGGAATGTTTTATGAATGTGTTCTCACTGTGTGTGTGTGGGGGGGTGAGCCGTCTTACTTTGACTGTGCTTTTGTATAAAATGTGTCAGCGGTGTCCCATTGTCCTGAGGGAGATTCGTGGTCGACTGGCTGTGACACACACATACACACATACACATTTACACACACTCAGATCTCGCTGCTCTGTCTGACTGTCTGGCATGGCTTGTGGAGCAGCCTGGCTCAGACACAAGCATGTGTGTAATTTTCTACAGCCACTCCATTCCCCCACTGCCAGTTCACACATCCGCCCTCTTCAAACTGCTCGCACACGATCCATACACCACCACAAACACACACATACAGCATTCGCATGACACGCAAGCCCTGGACAAGTATGCCTTAACACACACACACATATGTCTTGCCCCTGTGTTGTTTCACTTGAACTGGATTTAGGCCACACATGCTTTCCATTTTACTCCTCATGACATCATAGCTGCCAAATTAACAGACTAAGGTAGCTGGGACTGATGGAAAAAATAAAGAATGGCTCAGCATGCAATCTAATGATATCCCGTTGAAAAGAAACTCACCAAATTGTAATTACACTCTTGTAAAAACAGTTTATATGCGACTCAGAAGTTCTTTCTTTTAAAATGAAGCAGACAAATGAAAATACAGTGATTATGGCATATCTTGCTACGTGTGTAATTTTTTAGCTGTGCCACACTTTCCATGTCCAAAAGACAATGTTGCCATGATCAGCCATTTGCTAGTGCACTCTTCCTAGACATTTTACATCATTCCAGGCCTAATTTCGAATATATATCCATTATCTGCCGCTTGTCCCAAACGGGGTCGCGGGGGAGTGCTGGTGTCCAACCCAGCGCACACAGGGCGAGGACGGGGGACACACCCTGGACAGGCCGCCAGCCCATCGCAGGGATATATATATATATATATATATATATACATACAGTTTCACAGGTGTGAAAAAATGCTGTAAACAAAGAATGCTTTCAAAAACGGAAGTGTTAATCATTTATTTTCATCAATCAACAAAACGCAGTGAATGAACAAAAGAGAAATCTAAATCAAATCACTATTTGGTGTGACCACCCTTTGCCTTCAAAACAGCATCAGTTCTTCTAGGTACACTTGCACACGGTTTTTGAAGGAACTCGGCTGGTAGGTTGTTCCAAACATGACTGTGTTTCAGCCTCCGTATGACATTGATGATCATCAGCACCTGTTTGGTAAAACTGGTTGATCACACACCGACTATAATCCTACAAAATCCCTGACTGTGTGCAAGTGTGCCTAGAAGAACTGATGCTGGTTTGAAGGCAAAAGGTAGTAACACCAAATATTGATTTGATTTAGATTTTTCTTTTGTTCGCTCACTTTGCATTTTGTTAATTGATAAAAATAAACAATCATTATTTATATTTCTGAAAGCATTCTTTGTTTACAGCATTTTTTGACACCTGCCTAAAACCTTTGCACAGTACTGTATATATATTACTGACTATGGGACTGGAGCTCCATTTAGTTATATTTTTGGTCATTGTAGCCAGAATTCACTCTTTATGTAATGCTGGGTGTCATGTGGGTAGAACGTAAATGCATAGCCGGGATGCTTGTTCTCAGCTTTATTAGACATAGTGAACGTAACCAAAGATACAAATGAAGGCACCACTGTTCCAACAGAACTAACCCATTTGAATGACTGATGCTCTACTCTGACTCATTGGGGTTTATAAAGCCAGCCCCAATGAAGCACACCTGTGCCCTGATCAGAGCAGAGCGCCATCTACTGTGACACTTTATGTTGTCTGACCACTGTGCATGATTCCAAAATTCTGCAGTAATGCCTTACATACTTTAGATGTTGTCTCCTAACCCTAGGAGATCACATTTAAGGCTACTTTCTGATGACCTTTCTATGTATGTACAATGTAATGAGGTACAATAGGTAGGTACAATATTTTTGCACATCAAGAGTGGCGCATCACATTTCTTGTGTAGTTGCTTGGCATTGATGTGGGTTTTATTTTTGCATATTTGGCCAATAGTCCAGAGACTTTTTCTGTTTAAAAGTCTTGATACAATTTCTTTTTTCAATTTTCTCGATCAATGTCTCAATCTGTCAGCTGGCTGGGACTCCCTCATGCTTCCCGTACTACCAATGTTGGGAGGATAAAAACTGGAACATGCTTTCTCTGAATTACAAAGTCCCATCAAATCTGTTTAAAAACCCACTAACACAAAATCAGGAATGGAGGATGATGATGACTACTAATTCTGTTAAATCAGATCAGCATCGTGCTGAGCGATGAGGGAAAAGGAATGCCTATACTACTCACTTACAGAGAACGAAGCCTCTCGGTCTTACTCTTTGTCTTCACTAGAGGGATGTCTGAAGCATCTCCTAGTGAAAGAGCCAACAAGCGGTCATATGCACCATATGGAAGCTCAATTTACATTTAATTTTGGACAGTAACACATGCAGAAAGCATTTAGATATATTTTATAGTCAGTACTTTATAGCTAGTGTTGATTATTAGAGTCTGATTTCCATCTGCCCAGATGAGACCTTGGCTTGACCAGTTTGAAGAATCCTATCTGTGCCTGATTTGGATTAATCTCTAATTAGTCAAATAATCTTTATTTACAATTTAATCAAATTTAAGAAGTGTATTGGGTATCAGGGTGTTTTATTTTTAAAGTTGTTGTGCAACAGAGATAACTTAAGCGACGATGAAAAGCGAATGGCCGATGCTCTGCTCTGACTCACTGGGACTTATATACCCTGCCTCAAAGAGGCACACCTGTCAAAGCAGAGTGCCGCCTACTGTGACGTGTCATAACTGAATTTGTTCCATGCATATGTTGTATTAAATTGCTTTTAGAAAATCACCAAAGATATCATTTTACCAGGGTCACAACATTTTCACACACACCAGTACCTGTTAAAAAATGTGGGGCTACTAGTTTTTTCAATTTCAAATTTGTTTTCTTCATTGTTTAAACAGAAAGTTGTTTTGAGCCTCATGTTTGCATCTGCAAAACTGTAAAACTGATGGAACGACTGGCCAAAGGGCTTGAGAAAAATACCACAACTTGCAATACATCCTATGGCCTTTGTAGTAATGCCAGACTTTTCACATGTTTTTGGAACCAGTGTTTCAAGGTGTGCTTTTAACAGTAGTTTGGGAAAAACTGACCAAGCTTTATTTAGACAAAACATGTTGATCAAACCAGTGTATACACAAAAGCAGTGTTCCAAAATTGCTCAGTATAACCAAATTATAATACTGTATAAAATGTTATTCTACTGTTGTTTTTCTTAATTGAACAGAAGCAGTGAAACGCAAACACTAAATGGAAACATTTCAAATCCTTTGTACAGTACATTTCTACAGCATTGCTGACTGAAGGAGCAGGAGCTGGGGCAGATGGTGCAGATAAGGTATTAGGGTTGCTGTTTTGGCCTTGCTGAGGAAGAGGTGGGTAGAACTGCAGACGGGACAGGATGTTGTTTCACACACAGCTGTCTCCAGGAATGTTCAGCAAGCAAACAAGTGGAAGATATTGGAATACTGCTCTCCAGGCTGAAACCATTTCATACCATTCCAGAAACAGGTAGAGTGGATACACAAACACATGCAGGCGAACATTCATGGGTGGACATATATCAATAAGCACGTACATGTGCACAAATACACTTCTGTCAAGCAGTAGTGGAAAATTCCACACATACACATACCTCCAAATATTGTATACTTGGACATACACATGAATGTTATATTGATTCAATTCAAAATGGAATTATGAGCACTATGAAATCAAAAGGATGAATCCAACATTTCCATGCATCTTACCATATGAGTTGCATAAGATATAAAATAATTTATACAAAATAAATTATACAGAAGTTTAAATACCCCCGGTTGCAGATCATATTACATATTTGTGGGATTTCTAAATAAAAAAGGTTCCACATGCTATATTTGGAAAAACAAATGTTTTCTGTCATTTGTGGAGCCATTCTGACATTCTGAAGATGGAAAGAATAAAAAAAATTCTACATAAAATGGGTTACGTTCTCGTGTTTCACATGTTTTATTTTCCCAGATGTTTTTAATTCAGCAATTAAAGGAGATAAAAGCAAATAAATGTTCATAAGCATGTGTCTGTAGCGATACAAAGAACACTTATTTTTACAGAGGAATGGACCTACATCACTGTACATTCACATACACACTAACTCTCCCTCTTTCTCACTGACTTTCCACCTGATTTGAATTAAGTTCAGACTGACCACCTCTCATCGAGTGAGAGCGAGTGGCCAGTGGACGGAAAAGTTGACACATTCAGCAACTGTGCAAATAAAAGAGTGTTTTAGTTATAGGGGGATTTGTATGTCTGTGGGTATGTGTGTGAGAGAGAGTTTGGGGAGTGGTGGGTGGTGTCTTGGTGTGAGGGTTTATCTGTGCGAAGTGCACTGTGTGTGTGTGCTGGTCTGGACATACTTTAGGTATCCCTGTAATGAGAAAAACAGAGTCTGCTGGTGAAGTTTTTCAGTGGGCAAGCTGAGTCATGCACAAGATGTTGAAAATTGAATGGTTGTGATGAGCATGGCTGTATACTAGCGCACACACACATACACACACACACACACACAGCACCCATTCAGCAGAGGGATAAGATGCCACAGAAATCATTGTTTCTTCTGGGGAATGAGTTCTCACAGCCCAAGATCTATATTTTATGAAAGGATAAACATACATAACTAAAAAGTAAGCTTTACGTGGTTTATACATTTATTTTTTTTGCGAATGAAAGTATTAAAAGGTTATATGCATTTAATGACAAACTGTTAGTCTTAGATGTTATTCCAGACTACAGCTACATCAAATATCATCTCTGTAGACTGCAGGAACATGTTCTATGGCAATCCTCCTTATCAGACTAGTTTTAGCTGCTGAGCATGAATGGGTTAATATATCAGTCTGCCCTGAAGGCCTGTGGGATACAGCTGGGTTGCATTTGTCTGGAAATGCAGATAATAGAGCCAGTCCAGTTTTACTACTTCCAAAAGTGCTTCATATCGTGAGCTCCTGACATGGATGAACCTTCCTATTGTTTACACTGTGAGCAGTGTGATAAAGACTGGAGCCTCAGGCAGTAAAAAATGCAGAATTAGAGGCAAAACAGAAGTCTAAGTGGAACAGAACCACAGAGAGAGATTTCAGAAAGCAGCCTTGTGTTCCCGCCCGTCTTAACTGATAGGACATCATAGCCGCGGCATTCATCACCAAAGCCAACATGTTTCTTTTTTTGTCTCACCACTGCCTCTTAGTTGGATCGCCTGTTTGGTGTCTTGTGGTTCACCGCAACTTTGTGAAATTAACTTGATTAATGGCAGAAGCATTCTGTGGGTTGTTGGTCATCCCTCCATATTGTAGCAATTCCCACCATTCTGCTGACACATCGCATTTGTACTTTAAATAAGTTCCTGATGAGCGATATATGATACCATTCTCAAAAATATCATTTTCTTTTGTTAACTTTACATACACAACCTATCCACCCCATGTCAGGCTTTTATTTTTCCATTCACTGTTTATGTAACAGGCAAATACTCGAACACACAAGATTACCGAGTAGCCTGACGACATGCATTGTCACAAAATGGTTCTTAAATAAAACACAAATAAACAAATCCAAGTATTTACACAAGAAGATAAGGCTGACTTCCCTTCAACCCCTGAAAAGTCAAGAACCCAGCAGCTGGTCTAAACTTGGATGACACAGTTAAGTAATTAAGAATAATTCAGCGACATTGCATAGTGCAGTCCAAATAATTAACTGGTCAAAATAATTTGGATGGTACTAAGCAAAGTAGGCTTTTCAAGCTGCTTGAAAAATGCATTGGCTTCATGGATAATGTTTATTTGGATAGGAAGTGAGTTTACACCTTGAAGGTAGACAATTTTACCATGGAACATGTGGTCTGGAGATGTTTTACTATGTCACTAAAAAACTGATGATCAAGAGTTTGTATAGAGTATCTGAACTGTTGTTAAATTCCTGCACTCTGTCTCCTTGACTGTGTGTGTGTCTGTCTATCTTCCTCTCTTTGTTTCTGTGTCTGATCTTCCTTTAATCATGGAGGCCTGAGCGTAGCGTGGATCATGTAACGGAACACATCTATCACTTTGCCTGTATTTGTGTAGACCATGGTCCAGAGCAGGGTGCAGGAGGGTAGGAGGGAGAGAGAGCAGGAGAGAGAGGGGGAGGAAAAAGGAGGGGGGTCAGTGTGAACAGGAGTGTCTTTGTAAAAGACCCGGGCATTCCGTGCCCCCAGCACTGTGACATCCAGCCCCTCACAATGGGGCTCCTTTCAGGAGGCAGGAGCCAAGCAGGGGAACACAGAGGGGAAATGAGTTAGTACAACTCTTCATCCTCACATCAAGTCCACTGTCATGGCCTCCACAGGGGAGCCACACACCCACAGCATGTACCTGAACATCACTCAGACACCATTCATCGCGTGTGCTGTAAAAGGCAGTAGGCCATGGCTCTGTAAATATCTCAGATTTAAGGCTGTGTCCGGACGTGGGGTCAGGGTGATGGAACATTTATTGGAAACTGTGTAGCTTTGCAATTTCCAGTCATTTACTTAAGCGTATCCCTTTACGGGTAATTAATCACACTGCTCCAAGGTTCATTTGTGGCCAATGACTCAGTTCAAAGTTTCTGATCATTTTTACTAATGTCTTAACAAACTATTTCCTACATAGTACATTAAAGGAATATTCCTGCACTTTTCTTCCTGCACAACCTAACCTCCCAAAATCCTGTCTGCTGCATCTGCACCATATGGAGATGATTATTACGGAATAAAAGTCCATCATTGCCACTCAGTAGAGTACTTTTGGAAAACGGAAAAAAAAAAGTCAATAAAAATGGTTTGCTTTGTTGGCTTCTGGCTTACTGTACATTTAAAGATTGCTGAAACTTTAACCTGTATAAGCGGTTTTGAACAAACCCAAATCCTGAACAACAAATAATTTAACAAGAGGTAGGTAAGTAAGTTGGAGCAAAAGTAAATAAATGACACCATATACACCCGGATCTTAAGCACTGTGTCTGCCTAGTAAGATTAGTCTGATGAGTTTCAGTTTTTTCAAATTTTCAACCACAAATTAACAATAGTTTATTTGAAAAATGGTGAAAATGCTTGACTGGCCTTGCCTCTTGACTGAAAAACTGAAAAATATCAAAAAGGGACCTACCATCAGAGGGGTATTTGCAAATGAGGGAAATTAAATTTCAGAGAAATTATGTCTATAAATGAACTTAAAACTCTATTTGTCTACAAAAATTTTGTGCAATTAATTTTTGGCATCCGAATACTATCAATATCTGATTTTAAACATATCTCCGTTCATGCTTATGACTACATACCTTTTGTTCTTATTTATAAACACAGTGTGTGAGTCAATAGTGTGGAATTTAAAAGTGGATATGAATTGATGAGGAACACTGATTCCTTCTCCTGTAAAATAACATTTTTGAAACACAAAGTTCTGCTATGACAGCAACTTTTTAAGAATATGTATACACATAAAGTACTTTGCAAAAGATATTAGAGAAAATGAAGAATAGAATATAAAAAATTGTATGTTATGCCATTTATCTGAACAGTAAGCATTTATTAGTCCAAACCATATTAATATTAGACTAAATACAAATTAAGAAGTAAACTAAATATTTACCATTTGACCATTTCATCTAATACTTTTGGCTACTCAGTAGGCCACTCCATTCAATTCAGCCAGGTTCTGCTGGTAGAAATTTAAATTCTTGTATTTAAATCCTTACATCGATCAGTCATGACATTAAAACCCCCTGCTGTATACTGTGTAGGTCCCCCTTGTCCTACCAGCACAGCTCTGAATGTCAAAGCATGGACTCCATAAGGTTGTGCTGATGTATTTGCACCAAGACATTCACAGCAGCCGTTAAGTCGCAGGGTGGAACCTCAGAAAATCAAACTCTAGAACAGCCCACAGATGGAAGCTGTGATGCACTGTGTGTTTTGTATTTTGTCTTTCATAAGCTGCAGCTTTTTCAGCAATGTGTGCTACAGTAGCTCTTCTGTGAGATCAGACAGAACAAGCAAGCCTTCACTCTCCACATATCCTGATGATTATTGGCCACCCATAACCATGTCACCATGTCATCAGTCCACCACACAAGGGTTGCTGGTGTAGAGATGCTCTGAACCAGCTGTCTAGCCTCCACAATTTGGCCTTGACAAAGTCACTCAGATCCTTGGACTTCTGCTTTGTTTTTCTGGCCTCCAGCTCTACAAATGAAATACTTACTTTTCCTTTTTGCTGCCACAAATATCCTCATATATCCCAGCCATTGACAGGTAGCCTCCAGTTTTATCAAAGATTTTATTTGGTTTATATTCTAATGAGTGAAGGTGTACAGAGGTGAAACGATGGTTTATGAGAACCAACCTCAAGTTAAACAAGTTAAATAAAATAGTTGCTTATGTCAATTTTTATTTAATGGCAAGCGTCATGAATATATAATATATATGAATATATAAGGTAATTTGTGGACATGTGTGATGTTAATGAAACATTTGCGGACATGTATATGTGTGATGTTAAATTAAATTGTGTAAATCTTTGGTGTGTGATTAAGTATTCAGAGCCAGTTAGTCAATGTCCCTCTAGCCACAGTGACAAGGAGAGACTTCTCCAACTAAATCTGCAAAGTTTTTCTTTAGATGGCATTGCATTAGCTAAAGATCCACAGGGCAAGAACCTACACACTCACAAACATGACTGTGCTGTTTGAAAATTTGTGTTAACATTCAAAAATCCTCCAAGACACTTTCATCTGGGGGCGGAGACATTCAAATTGCTTCAGTTTAGATCCCTCAGTGGAAAATCGGGAGCCTGCAGTCAAACCTGTGTGTGTGTGTGTGTGTGTGTGTGTGTGTGTGTGTGTGTGTGTGTGTGTGTGTGTGTGTGTGTGTGTGTGTGAGAGAGAGAGAGAGAGTGAGTGTGTGAGAGAAAGAGAGAGAGGAGAGAGAGAGAGAGAGAGAGAGAGAGAGAGAGAGAGAGAGAGAGAGAGAGAGAGAGAGAGAAATGGAGGGAGGGAAAGACAGAAAGTGAGAGAGGTGACGTTAGAGATGCACCATTCATAACAAAAAGAAAAAGAAGAGACAGAGAGCAAACAAAGAAAGACAAAAATGAGATGAATAGGGAATAAGCCAGTGGGAAAGGGGATGGGGAGGCAGGCATTTTTTGTGAATATTTCACACAAGTTTATTTGAGGTGGGCCTGTTTAATTAATGGGCCATTTTCTGCCTTCGCTTTTGCATCCGTAGATTTAATTAAAACGGCCTCCTGGAGAGAAGAAGAATTTTATACCCGGACAGACAGGCCTGCGGAGGATAAGACAGGAGTGGAAAAAGAAAGAGGGAAGACAATCAGACAGTGACAGAAATGTAAATATGCAGGGCTCACAAAGGAATATGCATAAATATACAGCCTGTCCCGTGTGAATTAATCATTTCCAAATATGATCCGGGGCTGTTCCATTTGGCGCTTACTCCGAGATATGCAAAATATAAAACTCAGAAGTCACTGCGGGTGATATGTCACTGTAATGATTATTTTTCAGAGCGTTCTGAAATGGTAAATTATTGAGGAGGCTTGATCTGTTTGTAAGCATCTCTCTGGCTAATGGACCAGGCTGCAGCTTGAGTGTACTGTATACTGTAGATTGCATATCTGCCTTTGGGCTGTTTACAAAGCAGCAGATTTAGGACCACCCAATACATATCCACTCTGCAGAGGACAACAGTTCATGCTTGACATGTTTGTTTGCAATTATGGAGAAGTCTAGAAGATGCTACAGCATGCCAGAGTATGATTATTAGCATAAACAAAAGAAATGAAAAGCAATCAGACAAAAAAAAAAAATTTAACAAATGAAACACATGGGCCTACTAAGATTGGGACACTGCATTTAGTATTTGAAGAGTTACAATAATAAATGTGTATATCTAGCTGGATCAGGCTTGGATTACTGAGAAGTTCCTGAGTCGACGATTATGAAAATAACTGTAATATTTAAACTGTAAAATATAATAAGCAATTAAAGAGCAAATTATGATAACTAGCATTTGCAAAAGCAAATGAGAAGCTATTGTGGCAACAGAGAAATAGACAGCAGGTGACGTATCCATGTCCGGAGTCAGAGCAGAATCACAGAGGATGCTACAATTAGTTGGGGTTGCACAAGATACGAAGGTGCATGATGGTTATTCCACTAGTACTGTCTAACTTATTTGTATCCTCACTGTCACACGGGGCAGCGGTGGCCTAGTGATTAGGGAGTTGCCCTGGATCGAAAGATTGTGGGTTCGATTCCCTCACCAGTAGGAATAGCTTTCAGTAGCTGCACCCTGCTGCATGTGTGTGTATGGGTGAAACACAGAGGTTGAATTTCGTTGTGTTGTGCTGTGCTGCGTTTCACAATGACAAGTGTAGTCACTTTCTTTTCACCTTTTTCACACAATACACTCTAAAACTGCTAAAACGAAAATCAGACATGGATATAAAGCACTGATGTAAGTTGCTCTGGATAAGTGTGTCTGCTAAATATTGTAAATGTAAATGTTTGAGGCATTATTCGATATGTAAAGCCTAATTAAAGTCTTATGCTGAGAGACAATTGCTCTTTATGATTTATTTTAAATGTTTGCGCATGACATCACAAAAAGTGTGCCAAAAGAAAAGACTGTGTTTGTATAACAGTTAATTTTTTTCCACATCCTTTACATGATTTGAATCATGACCTTTCAAAAAAATGTTCCTACCCAGAATTTTGTCTAAAAAGATCTGTTCATAAAGGTCTGCAGTAATTTTAATTGCATTTTCCCAAAGGCTTAACTGAGGGTTCAAAAATTCAAACTGTGGGTGCAGTGCATGCGTTTGCTCCAATTTAGAATTGTCCCTGGACATACATATGAAACCTTCCGTCTCCATTTTTAATTTAAACCTTTGGGAGGAACATGGGGCCAGCTGAAAGCCCTTCATCCTGCAGCAACACCATCCTGTCTCTATTGTACTGCAGCAGAAAAAGGAGAAAAGGGTGAAATATTCTTTTTTTGATTACTGAAAAGGCAGACTGGGAATCTGGCATGTTTATGCCTGATGTTGAGAGCCAGGCCTGAGGAGGAAACAGCAGAGAGAGGTGCAGGGTAAACATCATTAGTGCAGCAGGCAATGTTCACTAGGTGGATCAGTGCATGAGCATGCCAACATCAGAGCAGCTTTCTGTAATTCTCCCCCACTCTCTTCAGCTCCTGCTCATTCCAAAGCCTCTTACCCCTCCGCCAATTAGGCCACACTGGTGAGGAGAAAGAGAAAAAAAAAACAGCATGTGCACCTCTATTTCCCTCTTGCCTTTTCTCTGCTTCCAATTGTATCTATCCCTGTCCTTCACTGTGTTTTTTCTACTTTTTTTTTACTTTTTCATCTCTCTCTCTCTCTCTCTCTCTCTCTCTCTCTCTCTCTCTCTCTAACGAGACAAGACAATGCTGGCTCAGTGAGCGCTCCTCTGGGACAGCAGAGCTGTGGAGTGGGATTGAGGGAAGGCGGAGAGATAAAGAGCGAGGGATAAGCACAGGTGAGGAGAGATGAAAACAGGCAGAAGTGAAGGCACTGATAGTGTTACAGATCTGCGTATCCGGTGAATACTGACAGCACACTTGCTGAAAACAGAGAGACAAATGTGTTTCTTGCGGTGCCTATTTCTAGAAGAAAGGAAACCATTTCCCTGATTATATATAGCAATGGCAGCGTTAAATGTAAGTTTTTCCTCTTACTTTTGAAACAATACTTGCATATGAGACTAACTCACATGTGTAAATGTTTCCTTTTCACGTTAAAAATACTACATGAACTGATGGCCACATAATTCATAATGTGCATATTTAAAAACTACATTTAGGGGTGGTACAGTGGCATGATGGTCAGCGTTGTTGCCTCTAATTGTGCAGGTCCCAGGTTTTATTCCCAGCCAGGTGCTTGAGAGACCCTCTTTGTGGAGCTTCACTAGAAGCTCTAGTTGGAGTTCTGCCATGTATTTTATTTCACTAAAAACTTTCTGTTAACACTGGGATAATCAGCCTCCCACCCATCACTGCACCTCATTGCTCACTAGTAGCTCAACCCAACATTAGAGGGGAACATTAATCAATCTACAGTACCATGCAAATGTTCAAAATACAGAAGAAAAAAGATTTATTTGATTTTATGTAATTCTGAAATCTTTCTTAACCTCCACTAAGGAATGCCACCAGTATAACCGGTGTACGGGTTACCGTGTGATGCCTCAGGGCATTAAGGGAAATCTGGAACTAACCCTGTGTTCTTAAAACCAGCTTATAAGAAATAATCTACTTAAAAAAGACATTTTTATACACAGTTCTTAAACACAGTACTTTATCTAATAATAACAGTCAAAAACAGTCAGCATCAGCATATCAACTGTCAGTGTCAACTCTATAAAATGTCAACCTTATTATAACAGTCAGTGTCATAACTATTGCTATGTTACATTAAATATCAACCGATTTTTAAATCATCAACCTTATAACCTTTCTCTGTATTGATCTTGTTATTACAGTCAATATTATATTTGTTATGAAGTCAATATGAACCTTATTATAACGGTCATTGTCAAACATATTACAGTCAACATCAACGGTATTATTACAATGTTAATTTAATTATAAACATCAAAATCAAACTTACTATCACTGCCAATATTGTACTTGTTATAACAGTTAATGGTGATTAACTTTATTATTACAGTCAATGTTGACTTCACTTAACAGTGAATAACCACCGATCAGTCCTGTTATAAAAGACCCTTGCACTGCATGTTCACACCCTACTTTACTGAAGCCTCAGTGTAAATCACATCTCTCTCACACAAGCACACACACACACACACACACACACGCATGCACGCACACACACACACCTGCTGCAGCTGGGTACACATTGCTCTACTTTGATGTTTGGGAGCTCTGTATCGACAATCCAAAAATAAATGCATTAACAGTTGTTTGCAACTCTATAGACATGTGCACCCATGAGCCTCACTGTCAATCCAAAACCCTCCTCAGAGAGAAAACTCGATATAGAGAAACCGACGTGGCCTGGGGAATCAAAGGACTAGGAGAAATTTCAGCACAAGACTGGGTTTTTGCGAGGTTAATTTGCAGCCACAGAAAATATCTGTTCATTGACTTTCCTTTAATATGGTCTTAGTGTGTGTCTCAATTCTCGTCCATTCTCTCTGTCCATAAGTGTCAGAAACTATACTGGACAAACAGCTGTTAATTCCCTTCCATTTGCAAACACAGCGACAACTCGGACGACTTTTGCAACAGATTGGGCCACAAAAATTTGGGTTTCTTTTTCCAATGCATGTAAAAAAAATCTTTCCAATCACACCCTGCTCAAGAGGCTGCAGTGCAAGCTAATGATAATATTGTTGGAGACATACTTGGCCAAAACCCTCTCTAGCTAAACAAAATCCAACCAAAACGAAAAAAGAGCCTCTCATTAGTTGAGGCACTTTGACCTTGGTTGAAATTCAGAGTAGATCTAGTTTTAATTTCTACTAATTATATTTTCATTCATCCTGAATTTCAAAAGAAGTGGAAATCCTTTGACCTGCCGTTCCATTTATGTGTCCTCTCAAGGGCTGGTGGTTCTACTGTTCTCCTGTCAAGGGTCCAGATCTGTGGATGACATTGAGGATGTGATGAACTCATTTCACCAGGACTGCCCTTTACCTACCCTTCCTATGCTGTTGCTACATTACAGAAAGCTGTCAACATGCTACACTACTGAGACTAGGGCTAGATCTAAAGAGTGTGCATTTGTAGAAACACACAGCTGTACATACTGTTAGAAGTGCTGCAGCTAAATAGCAACAGCTTGTTTCATGTGTCAAACTGCCTCGGTTGCTGGAGATAATGAACCATTGCCACAGAGAGGGAGAAAGAGGGAGGGAGAGAGTGCACAGACAGACAGAGATAAAGTCACAAACATAAGCTGATGGGAAACATTGGAAAGTAAAAAAAGGGAGCAGAAGAAAAGCAGGTGTCTGGGGAATGAGAGGATGCAATACATACACAAACTTGTAGCATATTTGCTGGAAAGAGGCAAGAGCAACCTAATTATGATAATAAAGAGAGGACAGCAGGGAGAAGATGGACTCTAATGAGAGCTCATTACCACAGGCCTCTGTGTGTGTGTGTGTGTGTGTGTGTGGCCTGCCAACACTGAGCATGCATCTCTCTCAATATAGGATTGCCCCCCCTTCTCTCTCTTTCTGTCTGTCTTTGTCTCTTTCTCTATCACTCTGTCTATCTCTCTCTTTACCTGTCTTACTCTCTGTCTGTCTGTCTGTCTGTCTGTCAATCTATCTGTCATTTTCTTTCTCTATCTCTCTCTGTGTCTCCTTGGCTTGTTTCCCTCTCTAGCAATATAATGTGCCCTCTATAATAATTGAGACACTTGAAAAAGACACTGAAAAACTGTCCTTGTTGTTTATCAGCTACATCTCACACGGAATATTTGAGAGATATCTCACAACTGAGACAAAATTAGTTAAAAAGGAAAAGAATACAGGAAAAATCGCCCTTTCTCATTGCTAAACACAATAAACGTTCCCTTTCACATTTTAGATTTTTTGAAGCACAGTAAAGTCTCTGAATTATTCAGGCATGGATGCCAATAAATCTGGAGTAAACTTTATCTAACAGTTCATTTGTTATTCTTTCTTTATCTCTCCAGTCTTTCAGCTTTTCTTCTCCTGCTGCAGAAACACATGGGACACTTGTGCTTCTTCCACAGTCAGAACCATGAAATACTGCTAAGGGAATAAATGACTTTTGATGATGAAATCACAAAAAATAAACACATTGTGCTTTATTATAAACAGAGTTTAAACCAAAGAGTATGAGTGTGTGCTAGAGAAATGTATAGATATCTCCCTTGGTGTTTTTGTTTTCTTTTTTGCTCAATACATTCAAAAGATCTTAAGTGAACAGGAGAGATGCAATTTATTCTACCTGTATTTATAGAGAAAGTGAAAATGAAACAATCTGTATAACATAACTGGTAGCAGTCCCTGAGGAATTCTCTCTCTCTTTCTTTCTCACACACACACACACACACACACACACACACACACACAAGATATAATGTAGGCCCCTCTTTGCATAATAACAAAACAACAAAGAAATCTGAAAGTGTGCAGGCATACACATCAGCAGATACAGACAGTATAAATCTAAAACAGAGAGGTTCAGGTTCAGTTCACGTAGCGTAAATACAAGAACATGGATTGTGGTTTTCTAAAACAATAAATGCATTCTCTGTATTTAACCCACACAGATCATACAGCAAGGGCAGCCATATCCAGCACCCAGGGAGCACTGCTGGGGATGTTACCTTGCTCAAGGGCACCTCAGAGCAACCTACTGCTCTGGGATTCAAACCCAAAACCTTCTAATGCTGAGGCTTAGTCCCTAACCACTGGGCTACCATTGCCAAGTCAAAACTCTTTGTCATGTTCCTCAAATCATCTCTGAATATTTTCTGCAGTGTGGCAGGACATATTATCCTGCAGAAAGAGGTTACGACCATTAGAGAATACTCTTACCATGAAGTGTACCTGATCTGCAACAATGTCTTGGTAAGTGGTACATTCATGTGGTTCTAAGTACCATCCACGTGAAGCAGTCCCGCTGGCTCATCTTCTTCCCTTAGAATTCCTGATGCTATCTCTTCCCCAGGAAAATGACACACATTCATGCAGCATAATGTAAAAGAACATGTGATTCATCAGATCAGGCCATCTTTTTCATTGCGCTCTGGTTTTGTTTGATACAAACAAAATTGTACATTGATTTGATGAATTGTATGTGCTTTCATGGACAGGAGCCAGTATGGGCACTCTGACTGGTCTGTTGCTACACAGCCCCATGGGCAGCAAGCTGCCACGCCATGTGTGCTAACATTCTCAGAAATTCTCAGAAACAAATATTCATAAGTACTCATGACTGCATGAATTGAAGGTTTAACCCAATCATCTAGTCATCATAGTTTGGTCATCATCAGTCACTCATGCTTGCTAATTTTTCCTGCTTCTAACACATCAACTTCAAGAACTGACTGTTCACTTGATAACTAATATGTCCAACCCCTATCTATCACTCCCTTTTTTCCTAAGCATGATTTTAGCCATTGTGGGCAATTATAAGTTGACATAAAATAACAACAGTTAGTTTCTTCTTCCAACCATGTTGAGTTGCCCAGTTATGCTCCATTAACATTAGTGTATCATTATCGATGCTATGACTAGCACTTAATATCTTAATATCTACTAAATCTACTTCATATCTAGATGAGACAGAACAGGAAAAATTGATGTGGATAGGGATAAAACAACCTAATGAAAATAAATCAGTATTTGTTTTTGTGGGAAGTGCTTTGGACTGTGAATACACTGGAGCAAACCCATGCAGATATGGGGAGACAAGCAAAGGACCTAGGCCGCCCTAACTGGAAAAGAAATAACCTTCTTGCTGTGAGCTGACAATGCTTTACACTGCACTACCGTAATGCCTCTCCATACATCAGTAAAAATATTTTACTAATTGTAGAGTGCATCATTTCCACTAGGGGATTAATCCTTTATTGTGACTTAGCACATAGAGATAGTGGAAGTATATTAATTGTTTTTCACTGCACAATGCACAACCTGGAACTGATTTAATATCTTAACTTATTTTTGGACTGAAGAATTCATTTTGTGTTTAACATGCAAAAAAAATTAAATTCTAGACCTTAAACCTGCTTCTGCCAAGATCACATTTCATTGTTAAAATCAGGGATTGTTCTTTACTCAATTCAAGCTTACAAAACTGTAGACTGCAGGCTGTGGCATATCCCAGAATGAATGTGTATTTTTTCACAGAACAATGTTCAAGAAGATGGAAGAAAAAATCTATTAGAAGATGTATTGGAAAAACAGCAGCCCACCAGCTACTGTATATATTTTTTGACTAGTCTATGTCCTTACCCTTAGCACTCTCCTCTCAGTACACTACCTCTCTCTGTGTATGTGTGCGGTGTGTGTGTGTGTGTGTGTTGAGACCAGTTCTGGAGAGCATCCAGGCTCAGTGCAGGTCTGAGGGTACCAGGCCATTTCACCGTTTTGGAATGCATGAATCCCATGAGAGAGGAATAGGGAGTCCAGGCTGAAATCAGAACCTCAGCCTTGCCCTGGATGGAACCCACCAAAATGTGTGTAATCATCTGACCTCCCTCACACTGCTAATTAGCAGTAGCCCTGTTTTCCATCAGTGTTGCCTGTGATCCCACCAGCTCCAGGCTTTTTCCATGGTGAGGGTCCAGTGAGGGGAAAATACCCTGCCGACTCTGGAGCTTATAGGGTATCCAGGTCCAACTGTGATATATAGGATTCTATACTATTGTTCCATATCCTCAATAGTGTCTTGGCTCAGTCTACGCTCAAACAACAATTACGGTATGGGGAGGAAAGCGGCATAGAAGGGGTTTTCCAAATTTTATGTATTGACCTCAGCACTGCTGTCCGGGTGCTGGATGTATGGCTGTCCACTGCTCTGTATTGTGCTGTGTTGCTTTCAGAATGACAAACAGTCATGTGACTTTTTAAGACTGCAGTTCTTTTCAAACTAATGGGCATCATCTTTTGACAGTCTCTCTTTTTTTTTTGTTACTCATACTTGATGAATTATAGCCCTGCATTTTCCATAAAAATGCCTGCATTCCAAAAGAAAAAAAATAACCAATCAGATTTTTTTGTGGTATTTAAGTTGAAATTTGTCAGGCCCAAAATACCCAATTAACCAAATGTCCTTTTAATGTGAACGTATGAACGTATTTAAGCACTTTTTTTCATATTCAGTTTGTTTATTATGAATTTGCCTCTCGCTCTTTCTCTCTTCCCAGCTGAGCTAAGAGAGGTTTTTGAAGATGTGAGTCCTTTAATACAATAACGGGAAAAAAAAACCAAAAAAAAACCTTGAGCATAAACCCAGACAAGGGGAAACAAATATGGATGTCTTTACAGAGACCAGACCAAGACAAGCTGGAAAGCAAGGGTACGTATTATGACGCCTAACACACAACACTTGGGCTTGGGAGGAGACAAGAATGAGAAAAAGATCAGCAAGGACAGAACTAATATAGGGCATGACAAGCAAAAGCACATGGCATTAAAAAAAAAACCAGACACATTTTGAACTGATGACGAGATAAAGACCTAAACAAGACAGGGTAGAAAATCAGTGTAGGGGAAATTTGACGTGTAAAAGCCACATGCAGAAGTTGCCTTTGGTCTGTTCCTGTAGAGAGGAATAGAGAATTAGACACCAGTGAGCACTGTTTCAGTTCACAAACACTGATCTGAGAACACTCGATGGATTATTTAGTTGGAATCTCTCATGTTTGACTCAAATGACAGTCAGGGACACACACACAAACACACACTTGTGCACTTACTACACAACTCGACCGCTCATAGTTCCTGTAATTCCATTCCTCATGTTACCCACTCTGTTTATTATTTATTTTCTGTGCCATTCTTACTCTGTTTGTGTGAACAAGTTGCAATCCCACATCTTCAAACAACATTGCATTTTTAGAAAATTGCTCATTTTGCTTTGAACACAGATAAAATCTTGCCAATCTGCATCCTGCCGCTCTCAATGTTTACTTGATCCGGTGGTTAGATGGGAAATGTCCTGCAGCGTGACGGTTGAGTCTGAGGAAGGCCGCACTGTCCGCTTGTGCGCTTAATATTAGCCAGCTTGGGTGGCCTAATGACTAAATTGCTGAATCCGGTCAGCTGCATAGACAGCTTCCTTCACATGCAGAGGACCAGGGGAACTATGTGGACAAGTCACGCATGCCAGCTACAGGCCTCCCCTGGCCCTGTATAACAAGCTGGGTGCTTCACATAGCAGTGGTCCAGCTTTCACAAATCCACAAGAAATTCATATGAGCAGAGTTCAAATTAGTGTTTTATCTCTTCCCAAAGGACAGGGAAAAACATCTTGTTACACTTACATTGAAGGTTATGAATGTTTTCCTTCTAAAACTGCTTTTTTGGAGACATGAGGTTATCTGCTGCAACAGCCAAATGGCAAGATCTGATTCAGAACTCAGCAGCACACCTAGTCTTCAATACATCAACATCCTCACACATTACTCCACTGTGAACCCTTCACTGGTCTCCCGCAGCTGCCCGCCTTAAATTTAAAACCTTAGTGATTGCCTACAAATCCAAAAATGGTCCAGCCCCTTCTTAACTATCAAGAATGATCAAACCAAGTGTCACAGTTCACCCTCTTAAACCATCAAGCTCAGCTCAGCTCAGCCTCCTACTTCTCAAAAGGCAAAGACTTTGCATTAAGACTCTCAGTTTCACCTCCAAAGGGGTGGAATAAACTTCACTAAAGTCCCTCCCATGAAGACCCACCCAGGTCATTTAGATAATAACTCTATCTTCATGTTTAAACTAACATAAAAAGGTTTTCATAGTATCTGGAGGGCCCTTGTGGAGCTGTAACATAAAGCCTAACAGGACCTTAACAGCTAATAACTCTTGGCCTAGGTTTAGTTGTCTGAGGGACATAACTGGGAGCAGCAACAAGTTGGAAAAAAGTTGCATCTCACTTTATACTTTCAAAGTATTTTTGGCTTTAAATGGTGCTTATAAAACTACATGTACAAATCTGAACTATACCTAGACTTCTTTAAGCTAGTTTTACTTCATTAAGCTCAGAAAGCATCTGTAGATAATGTGTTCAGATAGTAAAACAAATGTTACCTTAATGTAGCAGCTTATCAAACATTCATATGGATTACATGCGTTTTCTTTGTATCTATGTTCTATGTTCTTCAAATTTTAAGTGATTTTTATATAAAGAGAATGTTCAGTCTTTTATTGGCATAGGTCTCTTCATCATGCATGAACAGAAAGAAAAAAAAATTGCATTTTTTTCTGCAAATTAAAACTACTGAAAAAAAATTTACTACTTTAAATTAAAGCTACTGCAAATTAAAACTACTGAATGGTTTTAACTGGATTTTTCCCCCCTCAAACATAAAAGAGGGGATAAAAATGCACATGAGCCATGATATTAAATTCCAACCATAAATGAAAAAAATATTGGGAAAACACCTTGAGCTGGCAACGTCAGTGTTATTTTCAATCACGATGAGTAACTAGACTTTTCAAGCAACAGAGAGGATTATTCAAATGATATTACTAGACTGATACATGGTAATTAAACAAAATAGTTCCAAATATGACAAATTCATAAAGTTCACAGGAATGCTGTGCTGAAAGAAGCTGATGCTAAATGGAAGTGATAATTGGTGAATCTAGGGATCTGAGCTCTGAGGAACTGAGAAAGTTTTAAATCAAGTCTCAGCTCAGTGTGCTCTCTATTTGGCTCCAGGGATCCAGTGTCCTGCTTAATGGTGACCTCCATGGGCACTGGTGTTGACACTGATGACTTCCTCTGCTATAGTGAACTCTGTGTCACCCTTTGCACACTCAGCAATACAGTAGCTGGAGCCAAAAAAGTAATCTGAGTAAAAAAGCAACCTTGTTATTAAAAGCCTAAAAGCAGCTTACCCATGCCATGGTGGGTCCTTGAAACAAGGACATTACAAAAGCAACCTGGGTCTCCTCAGTATGGAATGACCCAGGATGATGTGTTGAAGAGAACTGGCACTCACTCACAAACCTCTCTGGTGTTATATCAAACGTTTTAGGAAGGACAAGCAATGAGGAGATGAAACTTGTGGGAATCCTGTAGGTTAAGCCACTCACTGCAATGTAGGGGGCTGAGGTTAGAGTAGCTTTATTCAGACTAATCCAAAAATTACATTCAACATGGCTCAATCTGGGCTCAAAACACAGGCAGGCAAACTACACCAGTTCATACAAAACAGCAATGGTCAAAAACCAGAAACAAACAAACAAAAACAGAAAACAAGAAAACAAAAAAAGTTGATTCTACTGAGGGCAAAAATCATGATCAGGTTCCCTTAACATGTGACACAAAACAAAGGGAAGGGCTGCCCCTGGATTGGCGAAACACTGGCCTAGGAGTTAGGAACAAGGCCCCAGGATTGGAAGGTTGTGGGGTCAACTCCCAGGCCATTAGGTTGCCCTGAGGTAAACTTTTGGCAAGGTACTGTCCCCATTAATGGATACGGCTGCCTCCTGCTGCACAGTGTGTATATGGGTTAAATGCAGAGAATGTATTTTGTTGTGCTGTGCTGTGCTGTGTGCTCACAATGACAAAGAGTCACTGTCAGAAACAAACAGGACATCCAGGGGAGGTTGCAGTCAACCACAGGGGCCCAAAGCAGTGGTAGGAATGGATGCAGCCACAGGCAGCAGGGAGGGATTGAAAGCAGACTGGACAACAGAAGCCAGGTCAGGGTGTAAGCCTAGGATGAGGTCTGAATCAGGCCAAGCACTAGTCTAAGGATGTTTAATTCACTGCGATGAGAAGCTTCTCCACACTCACAAATCTCTTTTAAACCTGGAATCAAAAGTGGTTCTGCATCACTGGATAAGTCCCTTGAGGCACATTTTTATGTGTGTAGGCTCTTAAAAAGTACCATTTCTCAAACAGCCTCTAACTTATTTAAACTATGATAAAAAAAAAAAAGCCTCTTCATTTTTACTTAGAGATCAAACAAGCACACGTTTCCCATGTCAACAGGCACATAACAGGCACAGGGCAGAAGCTGGAACCAATATTGAGAATGCTTAGGGCAACCACACACACACACACACACACACACACACACACACACGAACAAACACAAATGTACAAATATAAATATACATGAACCCCAATCTCAAGTTAGAGGCAAGGCAGAAACGACAGCTGCTAAACAAGGTGCTTGACATTGAGCAGGTAGGAATTCACATACTCAGAAATGAGCTTTTGAAAAATTTGTGATACCAAACATGTCAACAACATGTAAAAGCTATTAATCGACTAAGAGACAGGGTAGGTGTGTGCATCTTTGTGTGTGTGTGTGTGTGTGTGTGTGTGTGTGTGTGTGTGTGTGTGTGTGTGTGTGTGTAGTTGTTCTGTTAGTGAAGAGTTTTCTCCACTAACAGGATTATTAGCCAAATTGGTTCCAGTTAAAAGAGATTAGGAATGCACTTTTAAAAGCTGGAGAGAGGAGGTAAATGAGATTTCTCTCTGTACCCTTCCCCTCTCTACTCTCTTATCATCACCTCAGTCTAAGAGCTGTCAGTGTTTGTAAATCTCATTTGCTGCTGCTTCATTAATCTTTGAGTAAAATTAATGAGTTCCCCCTTTTTAATACTGACGCAAATCCAATCAAAGCCTACAGTAAATAGATTCACACTTTAATTATAAGACTGCTTGATTTTGATGAGTCTGTTCTGACAGTGATTTCATAAATATGCATTGATCACCTCAAGAAAGCAATAGTTTCAGCATAAAGAATTACAATTAATAAGTTTTTTCTTTAATTGAAAAAAATTGTCTCAGCATGACACAAAGGACAGAAGGATATGAACAGTGATCAGTGTGAAAGAGCCTCAGCTCGGCAGTCTTCGGCAAAAGATAATACTTTACTTAGTAGAGACAAAGTGTGATTAATGCACACAAGAGGTCTCCTCATCTCACTCATATCCAATATATCATATCTTTTATATTAAAGAGGAATATTATGGTTCCAAAGTAAACTGATGTTTGACTTAAGAGGATAAGAAGTTCTTGTGTCCACACACACACACACACAGTGTATATCATCAGATCATTCAACAAAAAGAGATAGAAAAAGAGCTAGAGTAGAAAGGAAAAAGGGAGAGGGAGTCAGGAGTAAAAGAGAAGTATGTCAAAGGGGTACAGGATATGTATGAGTGCAGTGTGACAGCGGTGAGGTGTGCAATAGGAGTAACAAATGCGTTTAAGGCTGAGGCGTCAGAGGATCAGTGCTCAGCCCTTTCTTGTTTGTAATGGTGATGGACAGATTAACAGATGAGATGAGAAAAGAGTCGCATGCACTATGATGTCTGCAGATGACGTTATGATCTCTAGTGAATTGTAGGGAGCTGCTTGAGGAGACCTTGTAGGCGTGGAAATGTGATCTAAAGAGGAATGAAAGGCAGTAGGACTAAGACAGAATACATGACTGAATGAGATGGAAGACAATGGAATGATTAGGATGCAGGGAGTGGAGGTGGCGAAGGTGGAAGAGTTTAAATACGCTGGGTCAATAGTACAGAATAACAGGGTTGCGGAAGAGAGTCCAAACAGGTTGGAATGGGTGAAGAAGAGTGTCAGAGAAACAAGGTTGTGCTGGTTTGGACATGTGCAGAGGAGATATGCTGAATATATCAGGAGAAAGATGTTGAGGATGGAGCTGCCAGGCAAGCTGGTTTGAAGGCAAAGGGTGGTCACACCAAATAGTGATTTGATTTAGATTTCTCTTTTATTCGCTCATTTTGCATTTTGTAAATTGATAAAAATAAACAATCATTATTGATATTTCTGAAAGCATTCTTTGTTTACAGCATTTTTTCACACCTGCCTAAAACTTTTGCACAGTGCTATATATAAACATATATATCAAAATATATGAATATTGTAAGGAGAAGACATGCAGGCAGTCAGTGTGTAAGAAGAAGAAAGAGAGAAGAAATGGAAATGGATAATCTGGTGTGGTGACCCCTAACGGGTGAAGAGAAAGTGTCAGAGAGAGAGAGAGAGAGAGAGAGAGAGAGAGAGAGAGCGCAAGAAAGACAGAAAGAAAGAAAGAAAGAAAGAAAGAAAGAAAGAATGAAACTAATTAGAAATGGAATGAAGAAGAGAAGGGGAGTAAAATTGAGAGAGTAAAGAGAGAGAGAGACAGAAAATTAGAAGGATGAATAAGAGAGGGGAAGGAAATAGAGAAGAGGGAGGGGAAGGAGAGAGGGAGCAAGACAAAGAGAGAGAGGGGGGACAAAGAGAGAGAGTGGGACAGAGTGACAGAGTGAAAGAACTCTGTTGAGACTCAGTGAGGTATAATAAGCCACTCTGAGGCTGAAGAGGGAACAGGGGGGAAGACTAACCCCTTAACACACACACACACACACTCACACACACACACACACACACACACACACACACACACATACAGAGGGCTTGCCAAAGCAATGCCAGCTACTAATCAGACTACAGCATCCCTCACATAATCACACACAGCAGGTGCAGCCCATCACACTGGGGACTCTTTCTAGCACTAAATGCATTACATTACACCATAGAGGATTCTTTCAGACAGCTCAGCTCAATAGGGATAATCTCATTGTACAGCTCCAGGTAGGCCAGGCTCTTTCATTCATGCTCAAAACTGCACTAAACCACAGCCAGCAGTGCTGATCAGTACCGATGCATCATAAAAGCAATTAAAAAAGGAAATGACATCACATTTCACACCATTAGTCACTTCATTTTCAGACTCTGAAAAGGTAGCTCTGTATCCATGATCCCAGTGGGCTACATGTGAATAAAAATGATACACAAATAAAATTGCCAAAAAGTGAACTTTTCTGCACTGTGTTGGCCCCTTCTTTTATGTGCAACCATCTCAACAGTTCAAATAATTTTACCATTTTATAATTTTTCACAGGATGTGCATGCATGACAGTTTGCCACTTTTAATGAAGTGAATGCCACTGTTTTCTTACCACCTTGTCATTTTAAAATGAATGGGGCCTTCGGTGTGCACATTTCAATATCTCCATCTAAGCAACAACATAATTGCACATAATGTAGCATAGCAAGTTTCGTTCTGCCCACTAGTTTAAAGCCTGACATGATTACATTAAGCCTCAAATCCAACCCATGTGGGGCTCTCTCTGAGGAGGGGAAACACCCTGGACAGGCTGCCAGTCCATCGTGGGGCAGATATATAGACAAAATACACACACACACACACACACACACACATACCTGGGGGAGCAATTTTCAGTATATCCAATCCTCCGATCCCACCCAGACATGGGAAGAACATGCAAACTCCACATAGAAAGGACCCAGACTGTCCCATCTGGGAATGAATGTGAGGTGACAGTAGTACCCTGTTGTGCCGTCCTGTGCTGCTGTTTAAATTCTTCCACTTCCACTTTTTCCACTATGGAAATATAATGCATTGCATCTTTGCAAATGTCCTATAGATCAGAGGCAGCAGTTCTTTCTACACCCTTACATTGTGAGCACAGCACATTTACTGCACTAGTCTTTTTGCTTCTATTGCATTCTATTGTTAACTCGTTCTTTCTCTCTCTTTCAATATTTCTCCTATTTATGAATGAAATATGCAGTAAAAATCCGATTCCTTTATTTTGTTACTGTGGATTTATCGTACACATAACCTTTAAAATCGGACTGTATAGACTATATGGATGCAAAAGCTGGACATGCTAATAAAATACACTACAGCATGTACACATACTTGAATATTCTGGCACAAGTATTCTGTGTCAGATTAATGAAATACAATACATATTCCTGTTTTTCAGTCTATTTTCTTTTGACAATAATAATGTTGTTGATGTGATATATGCTATTCTTGTGGAAACAGCAAACACATCTGAATCAAATTGTCTGAATCAAACATGTACACACACACACACACACACACACACACACGCACACACACACACTCACACACACACACAGAGACACAAATTCCATGCCAGGGCCGCTGTTGAGCCTTAAAAATGTGAAACTGAGTGGAAAGGAGGCAACCCATGTTTCCCATCATGTTTTGCTAAGCTGAGGCTCAGCAGAGTAAAGTCTGCATAGAACTACACAGGAATGACACAGCAGGAATGAAGAGAAGACAGAGAGACTAATAGCTCATAAACTTTTGCCATAAGAATGAGCTCAGCTTATTGACATGCACTGCACTGAAGGGAGGAATATTAAAACATAACACAAGTGGAAAAAGGAGAGAGGAGGACATCGACTGAGAGAAGGGGGGATAATTTGCTGTCCAAAATAACCAAACAGTCTGGACCAGCCCTTGCATAAATAAACATGACAGTAAATAAATGCAGGAGTACAGACTTATTCCTTCTCCAGAAAGGACGATGCCAACCAGTGTTGAAACAGAAGGTGGTACTATTGATTCCAAAGTGGAGCACAGTCCACTTTTATGAAAATATTCTTCTTATTTTAAATGTTTAAAGTTGCATAAGTTGCATTTAAAAGTGATGCATTATCAATGTATATTATTCTGATGTGATTATAATTTTTACATGAAATTAAAATAAAAAACTTAATAAAAAACCCTCCTGTACCTTTTTTTTGAGAGTGTACAGTGTACACAAATTGTTTAGTTTTTTTTTGGCTACTCTAAACACAGGCATTTGAGGCTCATAACAGACACTCCAGTTTTTTATTTGGATCACATGACTGAGATATTAAAATATATTTTATGTTGCATGTAATAATTCTAGAGGGACTCTTTCAGTGAACACTGCTGGCATAGAGCTGCAGCTGTTTACCCTCTAGCCCTGAAGAACAAAGAGAAACAGAGAGGACATGCAGTAACTGGGAAACTAGAAAAGATGTCCCACTTCAGCATCATTAGATGTTATTGTCTACATGTTGATCATGTATCTGTGAACAACCCCACAAAGGTTGCTCCATGTTTATATTGCATCTAATAAAAATACAGAATTTAAACTTTTTTCCTCATTCTGCTGGTGAATCTGACAAGTTGGGCCATTAGTCCCCTTTCTGCATTTTTCCTCTGCATGTAATCCATCCTACACACCAGTGAACACCAGGAGCAAGGGCAGTGGGCTGCAATACTAGTGCTTGGGGGGCAGGTATGGGTTTAAGTGCCTTGCCCAAGGGTATCTTAGCCATGGATGCAGGGGTTGCATTATTTACCTTCTCCTCACTTCCCAGTCTTTCCTGCTGGTTCAGGGGACTGGAACTGCTAACAAACAAACTGAACTGGTTGCAAGCCCTCTCCTCTAACCAAAGGCCACGCCTGACCCGCAGATGTCAATTTTCTTCCCTCTGGGGAATCAAACCCTGGTTATTTGGGAAACAGGAGAAGATACTGTCCACTATACTAACAAGGAGTAGTTCAAAATGCTAGAAAATTGTAAGTGGACAATGTTCTTGATGTAATTGTTTACAACTAAAATTTATTAATGAACTACAGCAGGAATGAAACATGACAGTCCTGAGGAAAAGTAAATTACAGACATGACTCTTAATTTATTTGGCTATTTCTAAACCTCTAAAAACCCACGAGGGCTCCCCGCTGATGAAATACATTACTTCAGCACAGTTCCTGCCAAAAACAGCCAAGTGAAAGACAGAATGGTGCTGATATATTTAACACATGTGAAATAGATATTTATGTTTAAATCAAGTGAATTTAATGCATTACGTTTTTAGGTGTCCCCAAACGAGACCTCACAGACCTCATATTCAAAGCCAGATTGAACTGAACTTTTTAAGCATTTATTCTTTTTTTGCACAGATTCTCTCTCTCTTTCTCTTTCTCTCTTTCGTTTTTCTGTGCTGTTTATTAGCCGTCTATGTTGTGCACCTTGATTCTGTAACCCAGTTCTGAAGAAGCCTCATACACTCTTATTAATTCAGATTCAACATACCAATATCTAAATAAATATATTATAAATAGACATTTTTCCAAATGTGAAATTCCTAAAGGAAATTAGAACAACTACAGTAAAATATCTAACAGTTTGTAGAGACTTGTTTGCTCAGTATTTTTTCTGAAATAAATGTTATTTTACAAGGAGTATATCCTCCCATCACTTTTCATAAAGTCTGAGGTGCAGACCTGATGTTGGATGATTAATTGGATTAGTTGGATCATCATAAATGCCACTCCACAACTTATTCCAAGGGCACTGGATGGAGATGACTTTAGGCCTTGCAACAAAATACACAATACAAAACATTTTTATGCAAAAATCACCCGAGCATGGTGATTTGGTTTGTTTTTATGAGCCATTAAAACTGACCAAATGCCTTGGGGCTGCTTCAATTTAAATACAGCTGTATTTATCAAAAATGTATTATTCATGCTAAGGTAATACTTACATTAAATGTTGAAAATACTGGGCCGTACTTTCTATGCAATCACTTAGCAAATACAATTAACAATTAACTGAAAACAAACTCCAAAGTACTAGGTAGGGTTTTTTTTCAGGCACTCCAGCTATATTACTGTACATGTTTTTTTATTGCAAGGGCTTGCCTGTGTAGGCTAGAGGATCATTCCACGCCAAGACTTTTCTGTACAACTTTTCTGTGGAATTTTATAGAAATATGGCTAATTGACTAATTAGAACGGGTGTTTGATAGGATATACAGTGTAGATGTACAGGGAATATAGTAAAGACCAGTTGTTTTTTTCCCAAGAACACAATGCTTTTAGCATTTCCCAACTCTAACAAAAAGTTTAATACTTTTCTAAGTTGGATTACAGAAAACACCAGGTCCCTCTTTTTGAGCACTGTGAACATTTCATTATTATTTTGTATATTCAGCGGGACTCTCACCACCCACTGTATAACTTCTCGGCAGGATTCACAGTCAACTTTAGTAAAGGTTTTCAGGTGACATGAAAAAACAAACTGAAACTGTAGGGAAGGAAGGAGTTGATTTCTTTGTTTCTGATGTTTAGAGCTGATATTTCCCCTCAGCCTGTGGTGCAGATGCAGACGGAGTGAGACGAAGCATGAGGTGTAGGGAATGCTCCATCACTGACGTTTCTTTGAACAGAGTGTCGTGACTCAGCATGGCACTGTCACTAACATCTCACTACATTTCAGATCAGCTACAGTCTTCACTAATTAACTTTCAGAGAACAAGAGCAAAAAAAAAAAAAGACTCTCTCTCTCTTTCTCTCTCTCTCTCTCTCTCTCTCTCACACACACACACACACACACACACACAAACACAATATTTTATATACATTTATTTAGATTCCTCTCTTTCTTTTTCCCTAACTTCTCTCTGTTCCTCTCTCTCATTTTATTCCACCACCCCACCACACACACACACACACACACACACACACACACATTTCGTAGTTTACTCCACAAGGTTTAGGTCTGTCTCCCAGAATAAATAATGCAGCAGTGCTGTGGTTTCAGTCTTGGCTCTCTGCGGCTTATGCACTTCTGTTTGAGATTTATTCGAATCTCTCAGCAAAACTATTAAAGGCAAGTATACAATTAATTCTTCCATATAAAAACCTCAGAATGCTTTCATTGGTAACATTGTGGTCCTCTTGGCTGCACAGGGATGCAGATTAAGTCTGTAATGTGAGGGGGTTTTGCTCTGAAGAACTGGCAGACAGGCTTAGAGCTGAGTGGTTGGAGTTCTACAGGCCAGGTGAGGTGTGTGGAGTTAATCAGAGTCCTATTTGCAGTGTGTGTGTGTGTGTGTACAGTTTGAATTTAAGTTTTATTTAAGGTGAGTTAGTTAATGCTTCCACAGTGTTAGGGTTCAAATTGACATATTCAACACTTCAAAGCAGTAAAAATGCCACAAATGTCCTTCTTTCAGCCTGCAATTTTCTGATTTTTTTTTTTACTGTTGTGACCCAAATACACAGAAATGTAATACTCCTGCAAATTTTTGTAATCAGGTTATTCCTTGGTCAAATGTAAACCAGATCTATTGAATGGATTTTATATCCACCAGTGTGGATCAAATCAAGTAAAAATTGTGGTTTTAATGAACTGAAACCTCACTTTATTCTATTCTATCAAAACAACAGAAACAAATTGGTGAAGATATTGAGTACTTTGGCCAGTTCAGTGACAGGGCTTATATGTATGTTACTTAACTGGCAAATAGGTGGTGGAAATTTGCTGACTTTAACCTAGGCTACACGGATAAAGAACAGATGTGGATATGAAGCACTGTTGCAGATGTTCTTATCTAGAACGGCTAAATGCTGTAAATGTACATGTGGCTGTGTACATGCCCTATCTGTGTGTATCTTTTATGGGACAAGGGTTCAAGAAAGACCTTGAAACTGTCAGTAGAACTGTCTGTGTTCCCATCACTTTGGCCCAGGTTGCTGTAGAGAGCACCTAGTCTTTGAATGATCATGGGCAGAATCTCGAATCAGTGAAATAGTAGAACAGTATGTGTGATCATATCAGAACAGAAGTCAAACATACAGAGCCCAGAGGATGCTTTGACAAGAACACAATCTAAATCTAGCATAAAAATAAGAACATCAGAATCCACTGATTTTGAACTGAGAATAAAACAGAGGTCAACAGAGCAGTTGGAGGATCTGAGCTGAGCTGCCATTCCAGCAGCTGAGATTGACAGCAAGGATCATGATCTGATGTTTTTCTGTGAAAACAGTAATATTTGTCTATGTATTAATGTCCAGCAGGCTATTTATACTTTCTAAATAGGCCAAATGTAATTCAAAATAGTATATAGACCCTTATAATGAGGGAATTCTCAGTCCAAGTTGAAGGTATAAAATATGAGCAGGGAAAGTGACTATTTGTAATTGTGAGCATCCAGCACAGCACACAGTAAACCACAGCAAAATGCATTGTCTGCTTTTAACCCATACACACATGTGCAGTAGGGGGCACCTATGCACAGCACCCATGGAGCAGTGATGGAGATGGTACAAGCCCATTCTTGTTTGCAATGGTAATGGACAGGTTGATGGACCAGGTTAGACAGGAGTGGACGATGGTGTTTGCTGATGATATTGTGATCTGTAGCAAGAGTAGGAAGCAGATTGATGAGACCCTGGAGAGGTGGAGATATGCTCTAGAGATGAGAGGAATGAAAGTGAGTAGTGAGTAGGAGTGTTTACAGGAAAAGGGAGGAAAATGGACTGGTTAGATGCAGGAAGTAGAGGTGACAAAGATAAAGGAATTTAAATACTTGGGATCAACAGTTCAGAGTAACAGGGAGTGTGGAGGCAGATGGGTGGAGAAGAGTGACAGAAGTGATCTATGACAGACAGATAACAGTGAGAGTGAAAATGAAGGTTTACAAGACCAGTGAGACCAGCTATGCTATGCAGGTTGGAGACAGTGGCTTTGACGAAAAGACAGGAGGTGGAGCTGGAAATTACAGATGCTAAGATTTTCATTGGGTGTGATGGGGATGGACAGGATTACAAATTAGTATATTAGAAGGACAGCTCAGGTTAGACATTTTGGAGATGATGGGTATAAAATGAGTTATAAAATGATAATATTAGAATATAATCCCTTCACACTAATCTGCACCAGATATTCAAGTTCAAGTTGCTCACCTCTCTTCGTCTTTGAGTTCTGGATGCAGAATAGAGCGACATTAGGGGCAGCGGTGGCCTAGTGGTTAGGGAGTTGGCCCCACATCGGAAGATTGTGGGTTCGATTCCCACCCCAGTGGGTTGCCCTGAGGTACCCTTGAGCAAGGTACTGTCCCCATCACTGCTCCCCGGGCGCTTTCAATAGCTGCCCACTGCTGCACGTGTGTGTATGGGTTAAATGCAGAGGTCTAATTTCGTTGTGGTTCATGTGTGCTGTGCCATGACCTCGCAATGACAAGGGTTGTCACTTTCACTTTCACTTTCTTTCACTTTCATTACCAATGATGCAGCAAGATTATTTGATTTCCATTCCAATTATCATTAAATTTGAATTTTATGGCTCCTTTGTTTACAGTTTCCCAAATGTCCTGTTTTTATCTCTTTGCATAGTTAATGAAGTGTAATTGCATCTTTATTTGATGGGGGTCTACACAGGTGGGGCATTTGGTCAGTGAGTAAAGCTGTTTGAGCCTGGCTGTGAAACGGCTGCGGCTGTTTGAACAGCGCTGCTCTGTATGTGCTGCCAAATCAGTCACACAGAGTGTGACAGAACCTATCAGAGCCGTGTATACGACAGGCTGGTGTCAGAGAGGGGGAGTGTGCACGCGCGTGTGTGTGTATGTGTGTAGGGGGAGTACACAGGGTAATGCTAGAGGATAAAAGACCTACACCAGTTGGTCACATGACACCTGTGCTTGATGGTTCTCTCCCCAGGGGGTTCTGCCTAATCTTGGACTGGGCTCCAAGCACAAACACACACACACACAGACACACACACACACACATTCCTCTGAAGCTGAAAATGAATAGAGTTTTATTAGCATAGAGATGAAAATCCCAGTCTGGCCCTAAATTAATTTTTAAAAAATACACACATACATATATATATACACTCTTTTACTTAAATTTACACAAAGGCAGAAATGAGAGGTATAAAGGAGGAGGGAGAGAGACAGAAGGGAAGATGGGAAGAAAGTAAGAGAGAGAGAGAGGGAGAGAGAGAGAGAGAGAGAGAGAGAGAGAGAGAGAGAGAGAGAGAGGAGAGAGAGAGAGAGCGAAGGCCATGCAGGGAAAGATAGTTGCTCTTTTCAGCATAATTATTCAGCCTAGGACTCAAATGCAGATTTGGGCTGTGGGAGTCTGGATGGACAGGCAGCCTCACATCAAATGCTGCCAGATAATGTTGTTTAAAGAGAAAATCAGCTACACACACACACACGCACACACACACCCAGCAGCCATGGTAGAATGAACCACCTCATTCAATTTAACAGCACGCACGCTTGTTCCCTCACATTACAGAGGAAACCGCAAGCTTTAGAACACTGATCACATTCTGCGACTAAGAATGGAAAGAAGAGATGTGGTCGACTTCATAACGGGCCAGGGTGCTTAATAGGGGATGAGTATGAACTCAGCAGACTAATACTCCCAAAACATCAGGAAACAAATGAACCATACTGATGATATAAGCTATACTGTACTGATCAGATTCAATATCACAGTATGCTCTGGATATATCACAATATCAAGCATTATATCTGAACTAACAGGAATAGCAGATCATTCACACAACCCACGACATATGCATAGGGATGTCTTGGCAGGATTGTGTTATTATATATATATATATATATATATATATATATATATATATATATATATATATATATATATGTGTGTGTGTGTGTGTGTGTGTGTGTGTGTGTGTGTGTGTGTGTAGAATGTAGATTCAACATATATAATTTTTCTTCAGTAAGTACACATAAGAGTATATTTTCTTTACAGGTTTCTGTGCCTTCAGGCATATGCTAAATGAATCCTACATATTTACCTCCAATTAAAGCAATTGGTTTCTCTTGTGCATTGTGTCAGTGATGGCTGTGTGGCAACAGTCATTTCTTAACTGCTTTCATCCATTTAAAGGAATAGACAAACACATCTCAGCTTAGCGTCAACCCCATGTGTCGACTTTCCCTGCAATACCATGTCTCTCCCCCACCTTCAACGCGTCAAGTTTACCAAAGCCATCTACATCCTTGCCTATTGCACTGCCATTTGTGGCTCAGGTGGCAACACAAACACCTCATCTGCTCTCATTCACAGTCAGAGTGAAAGGTGACTGGGATGATCTGTTGGGAAATGTGGGTGCTTTTCCTTCTAGAACCTGCAGGGGGCTTACTTTGTCACATCAAACCTCAAAAATGCTTCCCCACGGTGGATAACAGAAGTGGTAGAAACTGGTTCTTACAAGTGTGTAAAAGACTGAAAAAGGCCTATATGGAGAGCGTGAATGTTTATGATTTATTTGGGATTTTCTCCAAGGAAATCAGACAAATCTATCCAGGGATCATAACTACCTTGCTACATTGCAGTTTAAACCTGGCTGTCAAGTAAAAATGAAATACATGGAACTAGTGCTCATGTCTTCGTTGAAAAGAAAAAGACTTTGGGAAGTCATTAATGGACTTTCTTCTCTCCTTTTTTGAGAATCTATGAAGTTTAATAGTAATTTTTAATGAACTTCTAGGTGCTCTTCTTACAGTGGTGGAATTAGCACACATTCCTGGGCCTTGTGAAAAGATATGGCTGTTTACAGAGTCAGCATCTGCACTGTGTTGCTTGCAGAGGACAAATCTAATCAGAGTAGTGATTATCAGCTCACCCGCTCTCAGTGTCTCTCTATGGGAGATGTGTATTCATGGTCTTTGATGAAAGGGCACATGGTTAACTTCTAACAATGGGCCGGAGTGGCCTCCTCAGTGCTATTAATGCTGGGGCTGAGGTGCTAATAGCATTTGGGATTAAAAGAAGGACTGGAATTTCACACAGAAAGACAAGTGAAGCAGGGATCCTACAGCTGATTAGACTCTTGATGGTATATTTGCAGGAGGGGAGCTACATTAGCGTGCAGATTTGTAGAACTGAGTGACAGCAGCCTCAGGGGTGTACACTGGTACATGCGTAAGGAATGATAACACGCGCTTATGTGACTGAGGCTCAGAATTGGCTGGATGTGTTTTTAGTGATGGGTTTATAGTATGGCAACTGTATCTGCAGTAGTAGAGGCTTCTTGTTTTGAAGACATTAAGCATGTTGTACAGAAGCATTTACAAAAAAAAAGACAAATCCGTAATAACGATTTGAAATTTTGATCTTTAAGTGTCTTAAAGTGAACAAATGAATCAAAATTATGCTCTATTTTTATTACGCAGTGTCTTTCCAAGTGGACTATAATTCCAAGTTTGGTCTCTGAGTAAGCTCAGACTTTTGGTTTAATGATAGGAGTTAGTTAAGGTTATTTTCTCCACCCACTCATCTTTAATAATGCAGTTTATAATCAGAATGTTTCAGAGGTGACATTCAAAGATCAAGGGAAATAATGAGGAAACAGGAGTGCTGTCATTTAAATGATGTGCTGAATATGGCAGGGATATTCATTAACAGCCTACTGAAGGCCAGTTTTGATATCAAATTGATATTAAAACTATTGCTGCCTGATAATGACCATCATGGACTGTGAACTACAGGTTGATGTAGTTCAATGAATTATATTAAAGAATTTTTTTTTCTTTTTCTGTAAAGTTTAAACTCTTTCACAGGTAGTGTTTGTATCGTCGGTGACAGTATGTGAAGTATGAAGTTGTACGAGTGAAAATCTGAGGTGCAGGGCAAAATAAAGACCCTCAGGCTTTAAGAGTTATCCTCCAAAGTTGGACTACATTCATCATTTTAGATCTTATCTCTGTTGTTGGAACAAGTTCACAGTGGAAAGCTTTCAGGTAAAGGAAATTCTTAACATAAGTAAGTGTAAGGAGACTAAGGTGTTTCTATTGGTCCGCTCGTGAACATTTCACAGTTGGAAGGAAAGTTTTTTTTTTAATGTACTATAAAAAAACGATGCTGTGAATTAATGAAGGTCCTTCATTGTCCCAGACTGCAGTACGACACAGTAGGCTAATCACTGTGCGGAGCAGTCATGCCTTCAGACTGCCAAAGACTGATTACTGATTACTGCTGAGTGAACCTGACCTGGTGAAGTGTGTGCTGGTCAGAGTTAGTGGACGGTGAAGCAGAAGGAGAAGCCGTGCTGACCATATGGCCCAAGCCTGCTTTCTGCTTTCCCTCCCTGCAGGACCCGGCTCTGCTCAGCACGGCCACGCTGACCCTCTCTCCAGAGGCCTACTCCTTTCCTCTACAGCTATTAACTCACACAGACAAATGGCCCAACCCCTCCCCCACTCCCTCTCTCTCGCATGCATTTCTTTCTTCTTCGCCCCTCTCTCTGTCGTTCTTTTCTCTCTCACTGATACAGACTATTTCACTCAAATGCAGCCCGCTGTGCAATCAGGACAGCTCTATGCGCAATTTCACTTTATTTAAGAATACGGATTTATACGTTTATCATGTTTCAGGAAACGTAAGAAGGTAGAACTTAGAGCCGGTTCTCCTTTAAGATCTATTATAGCTTTAAGGGACAATCTATCACAAAGAGACAAAGTGTAAATGCACATATGATGCTAAATGTGCGCAGTTTTAAATTCTTTTACCCATGCAGAAATGAATCTGCATTGTTTCAGTTCCATTGTAAACATTATCTTGGTGGAAACATGACAGAAGAGGTGTCTCATTGTGATGCATTCCCTCAATTACTTTTTTTCAGCAATTAGCATGTCAACTACAAACCCTCTTTCTGATGGAGATGGAAGCTGGGTGAACTAAAGAGGGTAAAACCTCCTTTTGTCATGAGAATGGCTAGCGGAAAAGAATCAGAGGTGGGGGGAGACCACAGAAAGCAGTTTCCATATAAAGGGGGAAAAGTCTCTGACTCGGTACAGTGAGTAAGATCCAAACACAATGGCGTGGTTCCTTTAAGGCTTCCAGATTTTTTTAGATAGGAACTGAAGCAAGACGGCAAAGTGGGGAGGAGAAAAATGAAGAGCAAAGGTACAAGAGGAAACAGGTTTCATTCCTGCAGTGGTTGGTGCTATGTTTGTCTTTCACACTGGGCCCTGGGCCGGAGCAGATGGGTTCCTCAGTGGGGGGAGCGCAGTCAAAGAGAGGCGAGGATTCACCAGACACCACACCCCTCGTGCACACATTAGCATAAGCATTCTCGCTGGTGGGGGGACAGGCCTGAGGCCTAAAACTCACTTCTCGAAAAAAAAAAAAAAAAACAGCACCACTATACCATGAGCGAACGGAGCCCCTGGAGCGACAGATGTCAACCGCATCTGTTGGTGAGACTGTAAATAAACAGAAGTAGATAAACAACGACATGGAGAAATAACAGTGGAGAGAGGAAGAGACCACACAAGGAAACTCCTCCCCACTGGGGAATCCAAAAAAAAAAAAAAAAAACTACATCATGGTATCACTCAAAAATTATACTCAATTGTTCATACCCTGACTATCTGTGAGTCTTCAGCTATTAATCAAATAAAATAATTTGTTAGATGTTTACTGTGACTGTTCAGTGATCAATATAAAATACATGAAAGATTTTACTGACATAATAAATATATATTAATACTATTAACATGCAGCTTTGTGCTCTTTAAGTGTCTTCCCTGACATAAAGAGAAGGTTTTGCCTAAACAATGTTGGACGTGGTTTATATATGTATATGACAGATGTGTCCTTATGTAGACAGACCTACGATGTGAATCCTTACAGATGTCGGCCAGTGTAGTGTTAAAAGACTCTTCGTGGTGTTCCATGCTGTCCTTGCTTGCTTGACGTGGAAATCTAACCTCAGCCTGCAGCATACATGCTGTTCCCCAGCATTCTTATGCAGTATAAACAGTGAATATTCCCCAAAAATCTGGCTTCTTTCCAATCAGTGTCAAATCACACCCAGTTTGACAACAGTCTTGTCAATCACTATGCAACGTTTCTTGATGGCAGAATGTACAAGACAGTTGGTGATGCATCACATATTCTAGCTTAAACATGGAGAATTTTTGGCATGCATTAAAGTAACATGTTTTTACAGTGTGTGCCTTGGATTTAAAGACATCATTGGAACCTCTGCTAACATTGTGCTTACTTTAGGTTCTAAAGTAAGCAACTAAAATGCCTATAATAAAATATTTAACTAATTAATTAAAATATTTTTGTGCAACTGGTTTTATGCGGTTACTTTCCTGGACAATTAGCCTATGCTACCAAATGTTACTACACTCTGGACAACAGATCAGATAGTGAAAGTGAAAAAAAAGTGAAAATGACAGCCCTTGTCATTGCGAGGTCACAGCACAGCACACAGTGAACCACAACAAAATTGGACCTCTGCATTTAACCCATACAAAAGTGGGCAGCTATTGAAAGCGCCCAGGGAGCAGTGACGGGGATGGTACCTTGCTCAAGGGTACCTCAGGACAACCTACTGGTGGGGAATTGAACCCACAATCTTTCAATGCAAGGGCAACTCCCTAACCACTAGGCCACCTCTGCCTAGATAGGGTGACATGTAACTTGAAAGTTGAACCCCTGAGTATAAGATAAAGGAAAAAAACAAATCTGGGCTGGGGAACAGGGCCATATTTACAAATTTTTCTTTTCTTTTTTTTTCTTTTCCAGGTGTTGAAACTCCTGAAAGGATGCCTGATGGGTGTTGACATCACAACAATGGGTGAAATGATTGGGATATGGCATTATTCCAAAGTCAGTCAGTTTTTTCATATTTTCCGGTAGAAATGTGCTGAGTTATTGCAAACTGACAAAGAAAACATGCTTATTTGATTTTTGCCTTCTGATAGGCCATGTACTGTAAGGCACAACATCACTTTTGTACCTCTGAACTTGACTGAAGTTTGCTTGCCAATTCTTTGCTCTTTCAGAAGCAAGAGGCACTATTAACTGGATTTGCTGTTGTTTGATATGATTAATGAACATTGCTGGTGGAGTGTGAGGAGAGTATGGATATAACCGGCACAGATGGGCATGCAGTTTTTAATCATTCATGCCCAAACATCACTAGATTAGGATTTGGAGACATGGCTGAATTTCAATAAGCCTGTTCTGACTCATGTATCGTTCAACAAGTTGTCAGTGGTGACAATCCAGGGAGAAAAAGCTTACAAATGGCTTCCAAGCCCTTTCTCACACAACCAGTCAACACTTTGTGTTTTGTAGGCTCCATGCAACTCCGATTCTCAAGAGAGAGGTGTCTCAGTACTCTAACCTCACATAAAGACAAGCGGTTCTTTTTTTTTTTTTTTTTGACACTGTGATAAGAATTGCAAAAATCTAAAACCTTTATCACAGGTTTTCACAAAGTGTTTCCAGCACATCTACCTACTAGAGTAGTTGCAGCTAGATCAACTAAGCTCCCCATTAAATTAAACATGCAGTAGTAAAAGGACACAAGGAGCAGACAGGTCTGCAAAAAAAGTCTTTATTTTACTGATGACTCGTTCTTGAATGATAGTGGAGGGGACTCGGACCGGAGGCCCAGCACTAAATCTCTTAGACACAGCTAAAAGTTCAGACCTTTTATAGCTGCAGAAAGGCAGAGCGTAAATAACAAAGGTAGAGCGTTCATGTGGGTGTGCGCATGTGTGTGTTAGAGGGTCAGTGGCTTCACATGAGACTACATTGTCCACTCACACAGGCCATTACAGGGGCCGAGGGTAAGTATTTACAGCCAGGGCTATAAAGCACTTTGTCACATTTCAGCAGGAGGCTTTCAGAGCTAGAGGAAACACTCATTAACACAGAGAGAGGGAGAGAGAGGGGGGAGAGAGGGAAAGAGAGAGAGAGAGAGAGAGAGAGAGGGAGAGAGAGAGAGAGAACTGTCAGAGAAAACAAACAGATAATGAAAGACTGAGAAAGCAAGAATGAGAGCGAGACAGAAAGAAGTAAAGAAGAAAGACTTACAGAGCGAGAGAGAGAGAGAACAAGAGAATGAGAGAGAAGTGACAGAGAAAACAAACAGAAGATAGAACTGAGAGAACAAGAACTAAAGACAAAAGAAAGAAGTGAAGAGAAAGAAATGACAGAGAGAGAGACAGAGTACAAGATTTGAGGGAAAAGCAAACTAGAGAGAGAGAGAGAGAGAGAGAGATACTCTGGAGAGAAAAGGAATGATAGAGGGGCTAGATGAGGTATACATCAGAAAGGGATGTAGTTGTGATGAATGTTTGTGCACATAGAACCACACAACAGATTTCATGCAACACATTACTGCTCTTACACTAAAAGTACTTTTATTACATTCATCAGTTTGCACAAAAGAGTAATTACTGAAAGTGTGCTGTAAAAGGCCTCATTAAAGGATGACGTGCTGTAAGGTGAAGGCCCAGAGTCAACTGCAGTTCACTGTAAAGTCAGCATAGCAAAGCTAAATAATTAATGAGACCAGAGCTGTACTGTGTGTGTGTGTGTGTGTGTGTGTGTGTGTGTGTGTGTGTGTGTGTGTGTGTGGAAGAGATGGATGAGACATACAGCTCACAGCTGATCAAACACTGCTCTAATGAGAAGGTTTCGTACTGCATGTATATGACCAATAACATTCTAGCCAGGGGAGCCAGGGAAGGTGGGGAAAGGGAAAGAGAGAAAGAGGTTATTCCAAGCTGCCAATTAGATCTTTATGGGGCACAAAACATCCCAAAAAACATCCCATCTCCTTATTGATGTTCAAATCTCACCTGAGTTGTTACTGATGATAATTAAAGATCTAAATCAACAAAGTAATTTGCAAAGGTTTATTATGATTTTAAAATGATAGCTGTTATTGTTTAAACAATTAAAATACATTTTTATTGCTTTAAATCAAACAAAATGTAAAGTAATTAAATTGTAATTAACTATGCATATGCAATCAAACATGATGAAGAAATTTCATTTGAATAATACAGCAAAACAGAATATTGGCCAAATTTTCCCATTGTGTCAAGCTTCACATTCAGTTTTCACATTCAGTTTAATTCATAGGCAAGTTTTGCCTATGAATTAAATAACACAAGTGAAAGACAGATAATTAATTAATTTTCAATATAGGGATAAACATCAAACATTATTGGAGGTTTATGTAGGTTTCCCGGCCAATCTGTGATCTGTGTTTTATTGCCCTGGTGTATTTCTTAGTTCAAACCCTTAATCCTTTGCTTATCAGAATGAGGCTGCGTTGCCCAACACACATGGCCTCCGAGCTTGTATTGAGAACCTCTGACTGAACTTAAACAACGAGGTCAGCCATTGCTTTCATCTGTGCTATTGCAACCGCGGTGTGATTGGTAATCTGATTACACCGAAGGAGCTGCTAACATTTTTGTTAATGGCTATGTGGGAATTATTTGCCAGACGGATTAGCTGACTTTCAGGGTAATGAAAACTTGATATTGTTCTTTTATGGTTATGCACAAAGGCATGTGTGTGATATGAAAATCTCTTTAATTACATTAATGCCATTGTGTGAACAGTGCAACCAAGTCCCTTTATTTGAAATAATCTGCAAAGGACAGGTGGGTCAGTTGAAGCCTAAAGAAAAGTCTGATTTGGCATTTCGTAGAGGAAGAGTTAAGCATGAAATCAAATATACACAATTTCAGTCATTTTCTGCCGCTTGTCCCAAGCGGGGTCACGGGGGAGTGCTGGAGTCCATCCCAGCTCACACAGGGCGAAGGACAGGGGACACACCCTGGACAGGTCGCCAGCTCATCGCAGGGAGATATACACAATTTGAAAGTGACTTTTCCAGTTATTGTGAAACACAGCACTGCACACAGTGAGACACAATGAAATTCAATCTCTGCATTTTACCCATACACACGTGCAGCAGGGGTCAGCTATTGAAAGTGGCCAGGGAACAGTGATGGGGATGGTACCATGTTCAGGGGTACCTCAGGGCAACTTACTGGTCTGGGATTCGAACCCACGACCTTCTGACCTTGGGGCCTAGTCCCTAGCCACTAGGCCACTGCTGCTCCGGCAGTAGTAAATTGGAATAATTTTTTCACATGGTCAATCAGTCAAGATGTTGCTGAAATCCAAATTTTGATTCTTAGCACTGGTGCTATAAGATTAACACTAGAAGTCATTTTTCATGTAAATACATTGGCAAAGGTTCTCTCAAACCACATCCAGCTCTTCACGTTGTTTAAGACACACCATGTTTGACTTTGGGCTATAAAAATGTTACCAACTTTAACAGTGTAGATGAACTCTGCAAGCAGCCATACAGTAGTCAGTATTCACAACTCACCTAAACTACTGATCTAGACATAGATGTTGTGATGATCATCACAATTTCAGAAGAATTTGATCAAAGATCATGGTACATGAACAGGGGGCATCTTATCTGATTGTGCACATTTTCTTTGGGACAACTGTTTATCAGCTGAGAAAATGCCATCAAAAAAGCCTAAACATCTCAGATTAGCAGTATTTACACCATTTGACAGGTCCATATAAATGAATTGTGTATGGTATCCAACAGTAGCAGGTTGCTTGGAGCATTTGCTGAGATAAGACTGTAGTGAGGGATTACTACAGTATCAAGGCCTTGGCCCAGTGGCTATGAAGTGGCATTCCTACCCTCTCATACACAATGCTCAAGCTTTGTACAAACCTCCTAGGAATGTCTTTTAAGTGCTCTGCTCTGGGTCTGAGCTCACAGCTCCACAGAGCTCTATAGAAGCCCCATTCCTAACCTCATATGGACCTATGCTATGTTTGAGCTGGTGCTCAAAGATAGGATCTTTGAGCACAGGCTTAAAGATGCTATCTGTAAGTGTGCGGAGCCAGCCTTCCTACGTCTCCCAGCGTGTTCGAAAGAAGCATGCAAAGATCGTGATGCTGCAGGGCTGGATCATTAGCTTAACACCACTGTTGCAAGAGAACCTCCTGTCTCTGAGACTTCAACTTTTCATGAGAAGAAATAAAATTTCCAGTTCTCCAGAGGTTCTGCCCTAATTATCATGAAACTTCAATGTGCTAAGAGTTGATTTCATGACACCGAGAGCTTCAAAATGTTTCAAGGGCATAAAGGGAATGGGGTGGGGGGGTGAGTCAGACTTCAGTTTACGTTCAGAAAGAAGAAAATGGTCAAAGATGGAACTAAGAGGTTATCTCCCAACATCAGTGGCATGTATTAGTAATGGGTATTCTCACACTCTTAGCAGGAAATAATCAAGGGGCAGAACCAGTAGACACCACAACTATCAGAAGTGCAACACTTATTTCAGTGTGCACACACACACACACACGCACACAAAAAACTTTCTTTTAATGAGGTTTTTTTAACCAGGGTGTTAGAAAACTTTCATATATTTTAGACTGAACTCTCAGGTCACATTTTCCATCCTCTGGCAGAAGGTCAAGCCTTGCACATGAGAAAATACAGAAGCCTTCACCACTAATCCACCACAATATTAATGGTTCCAGAAAGGGTTACTTGAACAATGCCTTTGGAGAACCATTTTTGGCTTTCAAAACAACCTTAAATGGGGGATTCTTTGGAGAATAAATGTTAATAATGGAATGTGGGGTGCGTAGATCCTTTTAAGGGTCTAAAAAATCAGCACATAATGTAAAGTTCCTAAGGAACACTCTTAATAAACTACATACTTGAAGGATCTTTAAGTATTTGTATTTTCTTCTGAAGAAGTGAGATTAATATACCAAAAATAGTCAGCAATACATTACTATTACCAGCTTCATCCCTTGGAATTAAACGTGCCAGTTTTTAATGATGGGCTCTGTAAATAGCTTTTTCTAGCAGAATTTCTCATGGACTTCTATGGTGAGCCTTGAAGAACCCTTTTAAAAAGTGAATGTTACCTAAAGATTTCTAACAAATTCAGCTGAGACATCACGTTAATTCCATAACTGTTAGCAGTGGGAAGGCTGAGAAGATCTGTAATAAAAAACAGCTTATTGTTATATTTAGAACTCAGACTCTATAAAACCAGGTACTGGATTAAAACAAGTGTTAATTGCATATTTACAGCAAAATGCATTTTTCACCATGCTAGACACACATCTTACTTAGTTTATTCCCAGACCCAGTTTCAAAGAAGGACATGTTTCAAGGGTAGACTCCTCACAAACAAGATACAACACAATCTCTGAGTCCCTGCTCTCCCCACTCCCTTACCCAGCTCACTCTCATGTCAGAATCTAATCAGGGAGGGGGGAAAATAAATAAATAAACGGAAGCGAAGCCTGGGCCTTAGGAGCTTCATGTGATCTTTAATTAAAGGTTCAGAGGAGAGAGTAGTGCAAGCAAGCGAGTGAGTATGAGAGAAGCACATAGAATTCCTGGTGCTGGACGGAAGAAAGCACAATACAATGTGAAATAAATGAATTAATGTTTGTAATTCTTGTAAGGCTTGATCATGTCTGCATTTTGGAACATTGAATCAAACGTAACCATCTACAGCTGATTTTGGCAGATATGTATTTCTCAAACAGTCCATAAGCTTAGTTAACAGGTTAATTAGGGCTGGTTAGGGAAATCACTAAACTTTTAATTTTATGAACTCCAGGGCAGACTTTGGGCACTCCTAAACCAAATTGTGAAGTTTATTATGTTAATTAAATACAATATTCATACTGCTGAATCATAACTGTCCAAATAAAGTAGATTGCCTACACAAAAGAGGTTAGGCAATGTAAAGTTTTTGTTACAATAATTCTCATTCACCATGAAAGTAATGTTTTAAAAGAAATTAATTTTAGGTTTGCATCCCTTAAGTAGATATCAGTTTTTTTTTTATTATAGATGGTATATATTTTTTAGTAAGATATGAGTACCTGTTCACTAACAACCAGAGGTGTGTCTGATTGGCTGGTAAAACACCCATGCATTTAGGCGACATAGCATGCAGAAGAAACTATTCAGGGTTGAACTAGCGGTCATCAACCCAGCATTCAACTCCAGCCTAAATCCAGCTAATGAAGTAGTACACTGATTATTGGGGTCAGACATGCTCAATTAGGGCTAGAATGAAATGCTCTGGGAAGGTAGACAGGAGTTTGGTGCTGTTACCAGGAGCCTAAGTTGTACAAATGGCATCAGAAATAAGTTAATATCCTATAGATATCATACCACATCAGTTGTTGTCTCAAAGTACTAAACTGTAGAATGTCTATGTGTGGCACACACAGTGAGTAAGTACAGTGCAGCTGTTGAGAGGCAGCAGTGGCTGGGATACATTTAAGGTTTACTCTTATAAAGGGTTTAGGGCATGTGGGCTTTATCGGGAATAGGGAGGGGGCTGGAAGAAGCTGAGGTGGGGGCAGGAGGCAGCAGAGAGACAGAGAGGCTCTTTGAGATGCAGAGGGGGTTAATTCATGGTACAATAGAGTGAGCTGACAGGGCCGGGGACCTGCTCCAGAGAGCAGAGCCTAGTGCCCAGTGAGACAGGGCTGGGCCAGCAGAGGCCAGCAGGGTCGTGTTCAGCCTGGCGTGCCATTGAGCCTTGGCTGGAGGGGGCTGCAAGGGGAGGCCCTGCTGTGAGGCCCTGGGGGGCATTTTAATCCCCTCTTACTTGGACAAGAGATTAAGAGATTCCTGCTTTATTTCTCCACATTTCCCGCTGCTTCTTGTTTTGCCACGATGGCTGTAGTTTGGAGGTTTTATTTTTAGCACGAAACACAACGAACGGAAAAGGAGTCTGTCACCGCTTTGATATGGGGTATTTAGCTGAAAATCTGCATCATTGTATGGGGATGTTTTTGAGGAGTTTCCACAAAAGCTCAGCCAAAGTCAAAAGCTTGGGGAGCGAGGTGTCGAATTGACAAGCTGCTAAAACGTAGAGGAAAGGGCCAAATGGCATATAGTGACAGTGAACACGTTTGTGAGGGTGAGAAAAACCAAGAAGGAGGAAATGTTGAACAGAGTCAAAGCGAGTCATAGAGAGAGAGAGAGAGAGACACAGGAGAGATGCTAGAAGAAAGTGGTGAAAGAGAACAAAAAGAAAAGAAATTCTGACAGAAAATTGGCCATAGTGACTGACCTGGAAAAAAAAAAAAATCACTCAGCAACAAATAAACATTCCCGTCATGGCTGCCATGTCTCCTGGAGTTCAGCACACATTTCCTGAACGCTTCAGCGCCATTTCAAGCCTTTCTTTCAAAAAGTGGCCTGTCAGATAGTATCTCTCTGACAGCTAAAGCTCCAGTCTGTAACCTCAGATTCAGTCAGGCAGGAGCCAGCTCGGGGTCAAGAGCTCGGAGCCAGTGGCCTTATTTCTCTGTTGATCCAGAGGGCAGCTTGAGGAGGGCTCTAGAAGAACGCAAACACTCCTGTGTTTCTTCTCTCATTGATACCAATTGTTTTTTTTTCTTAAACTGCATTGTTGCAGTTCTCTGCCATTCCCCTGCTGACCTGTCAGATAGGTAAGCACACTGACCTACTAAAAGCAAACACTGCAGGCTATGCTGAGAGCTTAGAGGGACACATGAGTGAGAGCAGCAGGCAAAGCAGTGTTACTCCCAACACACACTGCTTAATCAGATCAACATGATCAGATAAAGTCAGATCAGAATTCTCGCTCCAATCTGCTGAGGTGGAGTAGCTCTTTACAAACTGTGGGAAGAAATTATTCTTTCAACTTAAAGTCTGGCTAAGAATCGAAACTATACAGTTTGCCCTTACCCCTCAGAGATTTGATTAGTTAATACATGTCTGGTGTCCAGAGTTCACCCATTTAATTTTACACACAAGCTATATGGCTTCTGTAGCTAATAAATAAAAGCATTGGAAGCAGTGTAGAAAACTGCTTGTCTAAATCATCACTCACTTTCCTTGAACCATGTCTTTTTTGCAATGATCAAACCTGGTCAAAAAGTGAACAGTTTCAGGTGACAACACGTGGGCTACTCATGTAAGCTATGCATCATACTTGAGTCCATTTTTAAGCAGGGTTGCAAGAACATGGTACTGTTACATTAAACATGATCTGATATAAGAGAGTAGTGCAGAGCACGGCAGTTTAAGTTCTTGTAACCAATTAAGTTATCAGCTTTTTGATAATTTTGTTACCTGCATTACCTCTTTATTTATGAGTGAATACATGCCATTAAAGGAATAAATTAAATCTATTATTTGATAGTATTAAGTGTATATATAGTCAGTGTAGGGGACACCAAACAAACTTTCAGCAGTTGGTTTTTTAAAATATTTTTTGCAAATGAAATGTGTGGAGAACATTTATTAGGTTAAAAGAACCTTAACATTATGTTTAAGCTCTTAAAATATTCCTTAAATAATTAAAGAACTTTCAAAAGGTTCTCCATGTTTCATTCATATAAATGGTTCTTTAGAGAACTAAAATGGTTCTTTATGTTCCAGCAGTAAAGCAATCTGTCTGTGAAGACAGATAACCAGAGACTTTGCCATTAATAAACCAATAAACCTTTACTCTTCTTGAAATGTTTTTGAACTAAAAACAGCAATTTTCTACTGACTAATAGTTTCTAGTGGTTGTTTAATGGATGTTAGAGAGTAACAGAAGTGAAGTGATAAGTAATCCAGTTACAGTTAGAGAGAAGTCATTAGTCAGTTGTTATTGATTTACAGCATGATTTTAGATAACAGTATGTCATACAGTATCAGAATCCACATAAGCAGGTCAAGCAGGCTTCGGCTCAGTTTCTTCAGGTAGCTTTAGCTGTGCTGCCTGAGTGGAGTGTGCAGGGGCTTCCCCTGGTGTGTTTGGCTCACATGTTGTGGTCAGACTGCTCTGCATTCCTGCAATAACACTCATTCCAACCTCACCATGTGCTGCAATAAGGCCCTGATGGACCTCTCCTCCCCCCACCCATCACACAAACCTGCACCCATGCAGAAGTAGATTAAAATAGTCCTCCAGAGAACAGAGCCCCATCCCGTCAGTCTGAGAGAAGTGCCTCAAGCCACTAAACAACATATCCATCACAGAAGAGACAGCTCAGAAATATGTAAACATATACAATAGACCTGTGTCAATCAAATTTGACAGCTGTGTGTCATACAGGTCTGTCAACAACAAAAGACATTACTCAGGTCTCAGGAGGAAAGCATGATGTGAGCTCATTTTTACAGTGAATGCAGACCTTGTCATAAGTCAATATACTAAACCAGCAGTGACCAGCTATTGGCTATAAATAGAGCTGAAATTGTGACAAAAGCTTGCATCTCTGAAGCGAAAACTTTATAGGAAAAGGAAAATAACCTTATTGCAATGTCAATATAATGGGACTTGATTGATATTTGTAGACCATTTTATGTAACACAATGTAAGTTTAAAAGCTTATATTATCATAAAAACAAACAGGCAGCGATCTGGATAGGCCACCCGATCCAACATCCTACTGAGGTGGCCAATCTCTACATTCTCAGTACGGATCTCTACAGGACGGAAGGGAGGGCAAAGAAAAAGTGATTAAGAAACACAGTGAACTGAGACGCAGCAGAGGCTGAGGTGGAGGAGTGAAAAAGGAAGGAAGAGACAAACCTTACAGTGACCCCCAGCCGAGCGGAGAGGCTGCTCAGGATTTAGTGTTGTTTATGCAGCTGTTGGAGGCACTCTAGAGATCAGGCTGTGGAAAAGACACACACACACCCAAATTCCACGCCTTTTGAAGTGACATGTGGGATCTAAAGTTCTCCCCTGATAAGGCAACCCCGGGATCTTTTTCCTCTCTCTCTTTCCGTCTCTCCGTTGGCCTTGAATAAGGAAAGTGATATTCTCTTATGATGATGGTCTACAATCACACTTTTCACACAGGATATTCTCACGAAGCAACTTTACACAGAGTGTGAATGTCTGAAGGTCCCAAGAGCAGAATCATAATTCTGTGGCTGTAATTAAAAGGCCTCTAATCAAACTCTGGTCTTTCAAACAGACACTTTTTATAAGGGAAGGCCAACAAGCAGCGTCTCTGAGGTGCTTCAGCAAGTCTGGAGCAGGGCCACAGGAACAGACCCTGCAAAAGCAAACACCTTTTGTCTGTGTGTAATAAATCTGAGAAACATGCCCCACATACTGAGCAGCCCACCAACATCCCCACTCCCCAACATGCACATTCCCCCAAAAACAACAAAGACAACACACAATCAATAAGCAAGGCACAGTCATACACAGCATTTGCCCTGTTTGTTTCATACACATGGAATGGCTGTAGGTCCATGTGGGGGAATACACATATGTATGTATGCAGTTAAGTATTTATGTGTACATGTATGCAATGGATTTGTTCGAAAGTTGAGTAAAGGATCAAAAACAAATGGTAAAAGAACAATTAAAATACAGCCTCTACTACCTGCAGCAACATCCTCGGCCATGGACTGAGATTTTAGTTTCAAGGTTGAACTTAACGTGAAATTCTGCACAATATTTTTTTTATCGCCTGGGAAGTCTGTCACACAGAACTGCATATTCTGGAAAATTCCATTGATATGAACGCAAGTTCAGTTTTGTACTAGTTTAGTAAACAATACAGAATGCAATTTTTTTCCTCAATTTTCCCACCATCTGGGACTATTTCCATTATACAGTCCCACCAAACATTTTCTCCTCCTTTAATCATGAGTGACAGTGGCATCACTGGTGTAAGGGGTATCTTAATGACTTCTGCAGTGAAAATGGGTAATGTAGATATTTTAGGACTTATTCTTAAGAAGAATCTTAATATATACAATTATGCCCATTTCATCATAAATCTATATACTTATTTACAAATGTTCAAACTAATGGAAGAAAACATTGTTATTAATATTTTGTGTAAGAATCTATTCTAAAATTTTATTTTTTATAAAAAAAATTTATTAGCATGACATCCTAAAAAGATACCCTCATCATCCTCATCACACTGAATCAATATACCATCAGTATAATAGTGGTTAGATTGTGCTAACAGATATATTCAATAGACAAATAGTTTTATACTAATGTTTCCACGAGCTGCAGGAACTTTTACTGCACCAAGGCCCCGGTTCACACAGCCAGCCTTAAAATCTCTCTCTATGTCTCTCTCTCTCTCTCTCTCTCTCTCTCTCTCTCTCTCTCTCTCTCTCTCTCTCTCTCATTCACTCAATCACACACACACACACACACCACACGCGCGCCCACACTCACTAAAAGCTTGTAAAATAAGTCTGCGCTCAAATATAGATTTCATATGATGCCTAACTATTTCAGCGAACTCCCTCATAAAGCATTAAGCTTTGACACTTTGACTGGGTCTTGATTTATTTTTGGTTAAATATGGTCATCTTTCCCACAGTCTGTGGGGGGTGTATGATTTAGACGAGGATATGGAGACAAGGCGGCCCCATTCGCTCAGCCCTATTTTCGGGATCAGGCCATCATGTGGCCGATGGGGTAAGAGTGCCTTCATACACTTAGCCTTTTGAGGGGTACAGGAATGCTGTATATGAGGAAAAGAGGGAGGGAGTGAGGGAGAGAGAAGCATGATCAAGGCAGAGAATTGTATGGGCTAGAAAAGAATGCGCAGGAGGGAAATAAAAAAGAAAATAGAGGCATTAAGAGAGAGAAAAAAAGATGGAAAAAAGAGAATTTAAAGCCCAATGTTCCTGACATTGATGTAACTCTTGTTCACTCCTTAAACGTGGGCTTGTTATTCATTTAGAAATCTTTAAGGGTCATTATGACTAACTACTATAACTCATTCATTAATTACCCATCAGAAACTTTATTTTCTGTCAAATCACAACCTCACCATTTAATTTTTTCAGTCTTCAGGTTCATATTTGTTTTTAATTCAGAGCTACTTTAATACAATACTGTAGACACCAGGTGAAGTATCCTTCCATTCATACATTACCTGAGCCATCTGTGTTCCATCACAGGGCAAACACACCCACAAACACATTTTCACACATTGAGTCACACCTATAGGTCAATTTAGAAGCTCTAACTGACCTGACGCCCATGTCTTTGGACTGTGGGAGAAAACCAAAGCACCCAAAGGAAACACTTGCAGACACAGGATGAACAGGCAAGCTCGAGGTATCCGAGCCTCCATCTGAGAATGGAACCCAGGACCTTCTCGCTGTCTTGTCATTGAACCACAACAGGGAAAATACCTATAAACATTTTGTGAAACAGCATTTAATGGCATTTAAGGCTTTAAACATCTGCTTCCTATAAATACCTCTGTAAAGTTTTCATACTCAGCAGTTCCACATCCAAATTCTCTGCTAAGTATTTCCCCAGCATTGCTTTACCTTCATTCTTTGCAAATGACATATATAATCAAGATGAGGCTTTGTTATGACAGTGACAGAGTGGGGTTAGTGTGTAGTTATAACAGCGAGGAAAGGAAACATGGACCTGTCAGAGGTTAAAGGGTTAAAGGAAATTAGGCTGTAAATCACACTCTATCAGATCTGGCAGGGCTGAAGATGGCAGAAGATGAAGAGATGAAAGGTGTGGAAAAAAAGTATTCGGGTGCAGAGAGAATTTGAGGAATGGTTGCAGGATTTTTTCAGTTACTCCAAACTCCACCGAGAGGCCTTCAAACCCCTCCCTTCTCCCTCTCTCTCGCTCTGTCCATCAGTCCCTTGGCCATAGCCTTCACTGTCTCTTTCACTCTTTGCCTCTGTTCCCTCTTTCAAAGAACTAAAGCGCTCCCCCTTTAGCTTTTGGGATTTACACACAAACAAGCACACACCACACATAAGTACACACACATTTTACACACACACACACACATTTTACACACACGCACAAGCACACACACACACGGCCTAATTCATTCGACTTCAAAGCAGCACCACATCGACCTCTCTCTCCCCACAAATCACTTCTCTTTCTCTCCCTTCTCCCGACCCCCTTTTATTCTCTTTCTCTTTCCCTCTCGCCTGGTCCCACATCCCAGCAGCTGGAGCGAAAGAGAGAGCGAGCAAGGAGGGAGGCAGAGAAAAGAAAGGGAATAGAGTGCTGAAAGAAAAGACTTGCTTCCTTCAGTAAACCCATCGCCATACTGTCTGGCTATTTTTTTCTTGTCCTCTGTGCCAGATTCTTTCACTCTCACCCCATAGCTCATCTTCCAATAGACCGCCTTGACAGATTGCCTTCTCTGCGTACTTCTCTATCTACCCCTCCCCAGCCATGTGTGTACACACATGCACACTCTCCCTTCAGGTAGTTACAGTAAGGATATTTACTGTAATTCCTTATGCGTGCTGTAGTCAACGTGAGCCAGTATATTATCTCCACTGGAGTGTGGTCACTGCGGACGCAGGTGAATGAAACATGAAATAGACATGATATGGCCAAACAGACATGAACAATCTCTTTCTTAAAAACTTATTCCACTGCCTTCCACTGTAACCAAACAACAGTCACAGTCATAAACTCCCAGTTTCCTGGGACAGTTGTGGCCTAGCGATTAGGCTCTGATGGACTGAAAGGTTGTTTGTTTGAATCATGGACCAGTAGAATGCCCTGAGGTACCCTTGAGCAAGGTACCATCCCCATCAATGCTCCCCAGGCGCTGGATATATATGCAGCAGGGGAAGCTATGTGTATGGGTTAAATACAGAGAACGTATTTTGTTGTGATTCACTGTATGTTGCGCTGTTTACTCACAATGCCAGCATAGTCACTTTCACTTTCACCACTCATAACTAATCCAGCATATACCAGGCAGGATAAAGGATTATGCTAAAGCTCAGAGAAATGCTAGCATCTGTAGGGGATTTGAGCAGCTTCAGTGGCCTGAAGATGACATCAACCTGCATCCTGTCAAAAAATAACGCCTCGGTGTCATCAACGGCTTTTTAGACATCAATTTAATTGTTAGCCTTAGTGGGAAATGTGCACTTTAAGAGTGAGACACTGTTAGTTTACATGGGAAGTACATTTGTGGGGTTTATGTGGAATTTGCATTCAATAAGAAATCTTGATAAAGAGTGGCTACTTGATTTACCTGTAGACTTCAGCTGAGTAGAAAACACAGTAAAAGCAAAAGCATTACATTATTATTGGGAATTCATAACCCTGAGTCGATTCTCATCAAAATCATGTTTTCTGATGTTGTGCATCTTTTGATCTTCAGAGTTATACACTCAAGGTAATTCAAGATGTAACCTTGAGTATGGGCCACAGAGAATACAAGTCTATTGTTTTTCAAGTATCTTCATACCTTTTCTACAGGGTACAATGGCACTTTTACTGACATGGCAATTCACACAGAAATTTATATCACCTGGGGTCATTTCAAAACTGTGCAATCCATGAAAACGAACTGCCAGATTTGAACAATGACACTAAGAAGCAAGTGCAACACCTAATACCAAATAGTATTTTTTGTCAATTTGAACTCATTTCCATCTTCATACCACACATTATATCTCACCATTTTACCTCAATTTTTCAGAATATCAGCGAAAGGTACTTAATGTTAGTTCATGTCCCTGATCATATCACATGTGTATGTGCATTTATGTACATACAGTACTGTGCAAAAGTTTTAGGCATGTGTGAAAAAATGCTGTAAACAAAGAATGCTTTCAGAAATATAAATAAGGATTGTTTATTTTGATCAATTACTGTACACTTGCACACAGTGAGGGATTTTGTAGGATTATAGTCGGTGTATGATCAACCAATTTGACCAAACAGGTGCAAACATCATCAATGTCACACGAAGGCTGAAACACAGTCATGTTTGGAACAACCTACCAGCAGAGTTCCTTCAAAAACTATGTGCAATAAAAATTTAGAAGAACTACGCTGTTTTGAAGGCAAAGGTAAAAAAAAATGCACCAAATATTGATTTGATTTAGATTTTTTTTCATTCACTGTATTTTAAGTTGTGATGAAAATAAATGATTAACACTTCCATTTTTGAAAGCATTCTTTGTTTACAGCATTTTTCCACACCTGCCTAAAACTTTGACTTTTGACCTCCTTTAACCTACATGCCTGGAGGAAAAAAATGTTTTTTTATATTCTTGAAAAATCCCAAAAAATCAGAAACTCCATTACATCATATTTCACTCTTAGATAAGACAGGTTAGGTAAAGTAAAAAGGCAGGATTTATTCATGTTGATATTCAAGCTTTCTGCAAAGAGATAGGAAGACGTGACCTTTTGCTATTTATCTGCCCTTTACTCTGACATTTATCTAAAACATCTAAACTGTTCTTCAGTAATGGTGCAATTATTTTCCATAGCAAACTTTCAGTATATGCTTTCAGGGTGTGAGCCTAAATAAATTGCTTAACCCGATGAGGAAAAAATCCCATAAATCTAAACAGAGCACTCTTTTACTCTGCCCGATATTATGACCTAAGTGTATCCCTCATAAAGTGCAGACCTTGGTGGGGGGAAGAACGTCTTTCATCACCTGCACATCTGAAAAGCTTCCTAAAAAGAGACGCAGCCAATAAACCTGCAGTCTCATGCATGACTGCTTTCAGACTTGGTCATTTAATCCCGGAGTGTGTGCGTGTCCGGCCCGGCCACAGCAGAATATGAAGCAGCACATTGTGTGTGGCAACCGTATTGCTGTGTCTCAGACAGGCGGTCACCACAGCAGGGTGGTCTGCAGATAACGTCTGTGTGTGGGGAAAGAGCTATCTAACTACTGCCACAGGGGTCATATTAACAGTCTGATGGTCAGTGAGACGAGAGCTTTGTGGACTGGAGGAAATGATGTGCAGATAATGTGGGTGAAACTCTTCTGAATTTTGACAGTCCAGGAGGAACATTTTCTAGAGAAGCGTGAAGAATCTTACTTTACATCTATCACACTGAAGTTCTGAATCAGTGTGATGCCAAGGCAAAATATATGGCAGAGCAAAATTGAATTTGGTTTTTTTTTTTTTTTATCTTTAAAATAAATGATATATCAACAATTCTGTATGTCACAAAGTGACATTTCTTAGAACTCAAACACAATTAGGAATACATTTCTCTCAGATTGTTTATCTGGTAAAGCATCTGATTAGTCTCTGCTTGGAAAGTGTAAGTGGATTTATTTAAGTTCTCTAACTAGGACCTAGAAAAACTGGAAGCAGACCATATTAACTCACTCGCTCACATTTAGCAGGCTTTAAATATACTGTTGGATAGTAACGATTCACAAAATGATTTATAGGAGACAAAACATTGATGTCTGGATTCAGTGTGACTGAGAACCTGCTTTATATTAATACGGTATGTTTTCATTGTTAGTTCATTAGAGCATTTGACATCAAGAGGTCGCAGGTTCGAATCCCACCTCTAGCACTACCACCACTGGGTCCCTGAGCAAGACTCTTAACCCTGAGTTGCTCCAGGGGGACTGTCCCTGTAGTTAGGACATTTGAGAAAAAACTTTGCTTTATTGTGCTCTAGTGTAATGCTGTAGCCACATGCTAAAATTTTAAAACTAAGCTAACTATTCTTAGTTTGTGATAAAGTACGGTAAGTAATGCTGCAAGTTTAATATGATTAAAAAAAGTATTTTTTACTATGTGAGTTAAATTCGGGAATACAGAGAATAAACACATCCTGAAGATGAAATGCTTTCCAAACCAATTTTAATGTGAGAGAGAGAGAGAGAGAGAGAGAGAGAGAGAGAGAGAGAGAGACAGAGAGAGAGAGAAGGGAGTATTTTTTTTTCTTCAAAGAAACATGGCACAATTGAGGTAAGGTCCTTGCTCCATGACCTCTGACCTTGTAGTCTCTCAGGGTCAGGACACTGAGCGAAGCCCGATGACAGAATCTGTATGGCCTGATCTGAGAGAGAGAGAGGAAAAAAGAGGAGGGGGTATTGAGGAGGGGGCTGCCAGTTACCAATTTAGTAGCAGTCTCTGAGTTTTAATGGAAAAGGGGTGTTGACTGATTAATATGTATGAATTTGGGAACAGTTGTGGTTTTGTGCTGGACTGTGCTTTTCTCACGCAAGGTGGGACGGCCAGGGGGATGAATGCATTAGTACTCTGAAGGCTGGGGAAGAAAGAGGAAGACAGAGCAGTGAAAGAGAGGTGCTGGACAAAGGAGGAGAGGTGGGCGGGATGAAGGGGGGGGGGGGGTTCCTCTGCTTTTCCGTCAAACAAAATAAAGAAGGCAGGCGAAAGAAAGGAGACTGGTCCCTAAGTGGGGGTGATATCAGTTTTCTTCGGCTTTTGAGTGTTTCTCAAGCTGACGAGAGTTCTGAACATGATCCAAACTCTCCCCTCTCGGTGACAATAGACATCAGAGCCAAGCACAGAATAGTTTAGGCTATTAGTCACTTCAGAGGAGAGGTGGCACCAAGAATAAATATTGGCAACTTCAGCTTGCACATCTCATCTTGACATTGACATATTATGGAAAAAAATAGCTAATTATGAGACATTCAGACTGAGGCAATGGCACAGACCCATATTTACAGAAGAACAAGTTTGCAATAACCCCATCCCCAACATGGCCAGTTTCTTCTTCCTCAACAACAGTTACTGGAATTCTGAACATGGGCTAGTGTGCTCAACATCCTGTGTTCAAGCTTACATTATTCCAGCTCTCACCCCTCCCAAACATTTCTTTCCATTGCTGCCTTTCTCCACCACCCCCCTTCTCTCTTGACATGGAGGAGGACTATTGTTCCCTCTCCCTCAGTATAGCCTGGGGCCCTGCAGCCTGGCTTGTCATGGTAATGGCTCTGAATGATGTGGTAATGGGATGTAAATACCACTATATCTTTAACATACCACCAACAGCACACACATTCAAAACTTCGCTCCCTCTCCTGCTCACTCCCTTCAATTTTCCGTTTCTCTCTTCCTCTTCCTATGGGCAAGGCTAAAGAGAGAAGAATTGAGGGAATTCTCCGCAGCACGCTCAGGTCGTTGAGCATGGCAGAGGGGTGGGAAGACGGAACAAAGTATTCTGGGAACGAGGACGACGGCTCTCCAGTGCTGTGCTCTGAAGGACGGTGGAGGTAATGGAGGGTGAAGGTTTAAGTCAGTCTCACCACAGACAGCAACTATTTCAGACACTGTTATAGAGCTCGTAAAGCCATTACACACCACTGTCTCCACTGTCATTAAGAGATTAGAGACTTAGCCCTACGCCTGCCAGCCTTTTATCGTGACGTAGCACATATACAGGAACACTAAACAAAAAAACTTACGACTTAAGACTTAAGAATACGCTGTCAAATTAAGAAGTGAGTAAATGAGTAGATGGAAGTAAAATAATAGTCCTGTGCACGCATTTTCCCAGCAACGTGACAGAAATCACAAGACACCAGTACGTCACCCAATTAGTGGAATTTCATCCGTCTTGTCCCATCAGATGCTGTCCATTAGAAATCCTTTTTCAAAGCACCTAAAAATCACACAGAGCAAATAAGCGTACAGACTTCAGGCAGCGCTAAGATCAATGCATGAACTACTCTTATACAGACAGGTGTGTGGCACCTCTTTGAAATCCCTACAGTCAGTGTTAAAATCCAGGCGTCTGACAGCCTTTCTCCAACTCATTTGAACTTGTTATCATATATGCACTGCTTTAAGAAGCAGTTGGACAAGCAGCTGTGTGCCACTTTTGCCCCTCTATCGGCTCTTCATTCAAGTAGAAGAAGGGAAATAGATACGAAAGAGCAGAAATTGGAACATTTTTGCTAATAAAATGGCTGCTTTGACACACAATCTCAACCCAGCTGATCACCTACAAGAGATTTTGGAATAATGTATTAGACAGTGCTCTCCAACTCCATCGTGAAAAATGAATTGAGGGTATATCTTTTGGGAAGATGGTGTTCCATCCCTCCAGTTCTAAAGACTTGGAGAATCTGTACTGAAGCTGTTCTGGTGGTTTGTGCTGGCCCAAATACACACGTAGAAATATTGTGATTATTTTTCCTTTCATTCTTCCCCATCATCGTGTTTCTACTATCCTAAAATACACAAATAGGTCAACTTCATTAACATAAACTGAGGATCAGCATAACCATAACTTTAGTGGGTCCAAGATCCCCTTAATGAAGACTGTGAATTGAACTCCACAGCATTTATATTTACCCATTCTTGTTAGACAAACCAACACAAAGCTCATAGACAAATCTGTAAAGATCTATAACATAAAAGCCCATACCTAGTTAAATGTAAATAATTTAGTTAAATAAATGTGAACAATATTAAATATTAAGTGTGTCATCACAAAAAACAAAATGCCAAATATCACACACTACTGTTATTAGACAGTAAAAATTATCTCAATCCCATTAATAATAATAATTATTATCCAGACAAAACAGGTCTTTTCTTAGACGTGCACGAAACAACTGGGAAGGACGGGTCAGGGGATTGTTTGCTGAACAATGAAAACAATGAAGATAACACACTTTTGATTAAAAATCTATTAAAAAGTATCAAAACTGATATTTATTATCAATAGCTGAATTCTTTAAAAGTTTATTTTATTTTATTTTTTAGGATAAGCAGGTCAATTGATGGATGGTCTGCTGACAAGTGGACAGAACTAGCATTATTTGGGGGTTACTAATGTAAGGCATGTGCAAGGTTAGATAGTTGAAGAGCAAGTTGCTAGAATTTGTTTTTGTATTGTTCACTAATTTGGATTAAATTCACAATATACACACAAAATACTGGTGAACTATAAGATGAAATGGAGAAGTGTGGAATTTTGCAATTATTGATTGATTATTGAAAAATAACATTAACCCCACAAGACCCTTTTACTATAGTTGCAAAGTTTAAAATTGTAAAATCATCCACGATTTAGAAAATTTACATACTGCTCAAATAAGAAACACGTTTTTTTTACAGGACATTTCCAAGGACAAACATTTGACATGTCAATTTTCAAATAAATAACTGTTTACCAAAATTTGACATGTTTCAAATAAAGAATTATTTATTAAAATGTGTTGCTGGATGTCAAAACTATTTGGTCCCCTTGGGTGAGGAAGTTGGCATCCAGCCAACACTGGACCACAGCGACCACTATCACTATGGGATATTTTAGAGACTGGCTGTAGGCACAGGCAAGTGGACATGGATGAGTACATGCCTGTCACTGAGAACCACCCCTTCATGATCACTTCCTTATTGGAGCAGAAAGCAAAGAAAAAATAAAAAGAGTAGAAAAAAATGAGGGACAGGATGCGATGAGGGTTTGTAGACATGATGGGAGAAGGACATATAAGATGGAATAATAGGGAGGAGAGCAAAAGATAGTGATAGATAGCAGATGAAAGGAAGGAGAAAAGCGATTCACCCTCCCACCGGGTTCATCCCAGCTGATGAGTGGTTTTATCTGTCTTTTCTTCCTTTGTTTCACCCTCTTCCTCTCTTAATTCCTTTTATCTCTTTCTCTCTGATCACCGTGTCCCTCCTTACTCCTCCAAGTCCCTCCTTCCGTTCTTCTACTGAAGAAGACGTGAAGTCATCTGTGAGTCTCTGTCAATAAACACAGACACAGGTGAAAACTGGCTTCTCTTGGCTGGCTGAGATGCAGCAATTTGTGTGTTAGAAACAAAGGCAAAGTCACAATCTCTCTGTTTCTCAGCTTGCAGATGGTTGCATCAGGTTTCAAGGTTAAACAGCGCGCATGCTGTGGCACTGCATGCATTCAGACAGAAACTTGATGGGCAGAACTACCAAAATATATAGGAGCTCAGTTACTCATAAATATACTGTAAATACACTCATCAGCAATTACATTAAATGGCCTATTTTGAAGGTATGCTTTGTGCTACTAAACAGCTCTTGAACAAGCTTAGACTCCATAAAACCTCTGAAGATATGCAGTAGTGTCTGGGACCAAGAAGTTGACAACCAGCCTTTTAAGTCCTTTAAGTTGCAGAGGCCTGTCTGGATCAGGCTAATTTGTCCAGCACTTCCCAGAGATGTTTCATCGATTGAACCCTGGGAATTGTGGTTGACAGTTAAAATGAGAGGATATTTGGGGTCTGCAACAATGTTAAGGCTGGTGGTACATCCAAAAGAATGTCAGGTCCCAGAGTTTCTCAGCAGAACATTGCCCAGAGCATCACACTGCCTCAGTCAACTTGCATTCTTTCCATAGTGTCCAGGGAGGCAACACACATGTAATGGGAATCTGAAATGCACTGTATTCTGACAACTTTTTAATCATAGCCAACATTTATTTTCCAGCAATTTGTGATCATTTCAGAACAAACAGGTTAGCCTTTACTTACCACATCCAACAGTTACTCTTGTTACCAGTTCCTCAGTTGTCTTTGCATGAACCGCTTTTGATATGTTTCACATTTTTCTGTTTTCAGTACATCAACTTTGAGAATGGACTGTCCATGCATTATGTATCCAGTGTGTCATTGTTATAAGATGTACTAAACCTGTTAGTGGTTTTGGCTGATCGGTGTATTATTGCTGCATGGATAGTGTATTAGCTATCAAGACTTAGAATAACATACTTGCATGCAATTACATTATATAATGAATAAAAAAAAGAATGCTTATATAATCAGGAAATTCTGATCCAAGATGGAGTGAAAAGAGAGAAAAAGTGAAAGAGAGAGGGGATAGGGGAAGCAAAAGAAAAGAAGAAGGCAAAAAGTTTATCTTTTGCTCAAATTACCCTTCATAATATAACTCCATTAAATTACTTTTAAACTCAGTTTTGCATCACGTTTGAACACAAAAGGAAAGACTTTGTTGTTAGTGGTGTCCTTCAGGTGGTCATGTGACCCGAACTTTAGCTAAGCAATTTCACTGATTCTCTAAAGGGTCTTCATGCTCCACCCCTACCTTCTCTCTGTCTGGCCCAATAAGATCTCTCATACAGCTGGACCATCAGCCCTTGAGTTTCAGATGATAATATATTCCAGCCACAAAGCCAGCTAAACAATACTGGCTATAGAAGGGGCTCTCTGTGCTTTCCTGTAGAGTACCCGTTTTTCGGCCCAATGTTTTGGAGGTTCTCCCACTTCTTTAAATGACAAAGTAAATCCTCCCAACAGCCCCCTCCGAGAACCCCCCCCCCACCCCTCACCCCCTGCCCCTAACCCCTGAGCTCCAAGACAGGCCAACAAAAGGACCCATTTGCACGGTGTGAGGACATAATGCAGTTATTAGTGTGAGGAGCTCCAGAAGGTCAGAAGGGGAGAGCCACCCTCCTACCCTGAACAATGCAGGCCAGTGGGCTGAGCCAGGGGGCTCCGGGTGCTGGTCATTCCTCCTTTCTTCATGATTTTCTTTCATGAAAGAGTCACTTAATTCACAGCTTCATAATAAAACATCTTTTTTTTCCCAGAAATAAATTACTTAAGCACAAAAACAAAAAACTAGCAGTGTGATGTGTACTGCATCAGCTTTCCAGTAATTTCAATGATATTTTTTCCAGTTCAGAAATGCACAAGATTCCCATCACAAAAATCCTTGAGACCAGTAAATAGCATTTTGAAAGGGTAACTCTTTAATTTGCAATGTGCTGTGTGTGGAACTACACTTGAATTTCTCACCATCTTAACTACATAACTACAGAGCACAGAGTAGGAAACCCTCAGGGCCACTAGACCTTCAGAGAGAACCTAGTTAATGTACTTCTCATAGCTAAAAGGTCATTTTCAGTTCATTTTAGGTGGATGCAACACTCCATGCTTGTAGCGTTTAAACTCAGTAGTAATCTTATATAAGTGTTAGATTTTGGTTGGCAAGCAAATTGTTTTTGTTGATGATATTCTCTCTGATATCTTTGGGCACCCAAGTGAGCTGACTCATTGGATAGGAATCTAGGAGCTGGACTGAAGGCCTAATAGATCAGACTAAAATACTGTGAAATCCAGTGGAAAAAGAACACTCTAGGTCTTCGGAAAGTCCAAGGTATACAAATGACTGCAAACACGAACTGTAATCTTGACAGGTTTTGGGTCATTGTTGGAAATGCAAAACATAAGAGACCGTTCTATATCAAATAAATAATTTAAATTGAATAAGTCTTTAAGAAGCATGACACAAAATATGATTTGGTGCTAACAAGCTTGACATGCCTTGGTTTAATCTAAACAACCAAAAATGTTTATGTGCATCAGCATTTGTTTAGCACTGGCACAGCACTAGAATCCCACTCGTGTGTGACAAAGCTTCATTGTTGCAAAAGTATTTCTCATTTCTTTTTTGACATGTATCTCCTGATAGGAAGACATAACTCAAAGTCTTTTCTTTTACAAAATACTGTTATGATTAGCATGAATAATAATAATAATAATATGGTAGATACTGAATAATTTGTTACTGAATGATACATACAAATTAATAAACAACTCAAAGTTAATAACCTAATTAAAGTCTGCATGTTAAGGAATTAATAACAGTCCAGACACAAGAGTTTGTTGTTGAGTCTGTTGCTAAGTTAAGCTCTATTAAGTTAAATCCAAGGCTGCATTCACTGTTACCACATCAGATCAACAGAAGCCAAGCTAGGCTCACTGGTTTTATACACGTTTCCACCACCAAAGACTAACTGAGAGGGCCTCCAATTTGGTGGAAGCTTTAGTTCAGTGCCCTCTGCCGCACCCTGTTATTAACCCTCTCTTCATCCCTCTCCTGGGCAAAGCTTGTCCACAAAGAGGTTTGTCTCACTTTGATCTTCTGTCTCTCTGCACCATTTTTAGTTTGCGTTTCTCTTAAGGTTAAAGCAGTCTGACCTTAGGAGTGATAAATACCGAATCCTGCTCATCCAGCACCTCATCAGTCTGACTGTGGCTCAGGTGACAGGAGAGAAAGCTCAGGCACACATGGACTGCACATAACCAGCTCGTCTCTATATATTCATACACAGAGCTTGGCAAACAAATCGCCAACAGGCATATCAGTATCCCGCACCTTCTAAAGTTGTCTTAAGACTTTTAATAATAAGTCTTCTGCCAAAATACCATCTAGTAATAGTCATGTCTGTTACAAAAGAAACAATAGTTTATATCTTCTGAGCAAACTACTGCAACAGGACTGTAGCTTAGATTAAATTATATTTAGACACACTGGATGATGTTGAGATCAGGGCTCTGTGGGGGCCAGGAGAACTGATGCTGGTTTGAAGGAAAAAGGTAGTAACATGAAATATTGATTTGATTTAGATTTTTCTTTTGTTCGCTCACTTTGCATTTTGTAAATTGATAAAAATAAACAATCATTTATATTTCTGAAAGCATTCTTTGTTTACAGCATTTTTTCCACACCTGCCTAAAACTTTTGCTCAGTACTGTAAATCTCATCATCTTTACTTGTGTGCATTGCCCAAACAGAAATACAGAACAACATATAAAAAAGCACCATGCATAGATTTTTCAATCCATTTAAATAATAGTTTATTAAACAAACTGAAAGATATTAATGCAATAATGACTTTTAAACATGACTGACATTTATGCTTCTTAGAGTTGTTGTACTAATATATGAAATGTTTATAGCCCTGGAATACAGCCTCCACAAAAGTCCATTTCCAGTAATGCTGAAGCACAGCCCTGTCAGGTAACACTGAAGAAGATCTGAGAGATCAATCAATAACTGAATGAAGGAAAAATGACAAAAGGTCAGAATGCACTCTGTGCACATTTGACCTTTTTTGCTCTTGTCTTGGACCAATCAACAGCAAGGATTTTGTGAAATGAAAAGGGTTCTGATAAAAGCTGTCCATCTGAGCTCCTGAGAAGGATCACACATGCCAGAATATTTGCAGGGTTGTCGAACTTCAGGACAGTGGAATAAAAAAAAGACAACCATAGGAAGAGAGACCTGGCAAGTGTTCGCCTGCTGCTGCCACATAGCAGGTCTGAAATATCCATCCCGCTATCTAACCCGGAATGCCTGGAATGTGCTTTGGCCATCTCAGTAAAGAGACTACTATCAGGCCAGGGGTTCAGCACAGTTTATTGATAAAACACTCTCTCTCTTTCTCTCCCTCCTCTTTCATCTGAGTTGCGGATGTTGTCGGATATGACCTGCCAGGCCAAAGACTTCTGGAACTGCCAGAGCAACTGAAGACAGAAGACAGGGGAAAGAACTGGGAAGAGACATGCAGGAAGGGATTTTAAAAACCCATAATAGCTGTCCTTCAAAAGACTCTACAAACACAGCCCAAAGTGTTTAATGTTAAAAGAAGCAAGCAAAAAAGCAGTTATTTCTAATACTAACATGCTATTCAACAAGCCAGTGGAGATAAGTAACTCATAAGCCAGAACTCATGCTAGTATTTGACCCATTTGGGCAGATGACTCGGCGTATTGACTAAAGCTGCTGTAGTTTCAGAGAGATCTCTATTATGAAAGGAGAGGTAAGAAGAAAGGTATTTTCACCACTGGAGAAAGTTGAGAAGAGGAATATGAGATAAGTGCAAAGTGAGCGTCAGGCCAAGGCGATGGCAAAGGAGAAATCATCCCACAAAAAAGAAACAACAAATCTTTGATGGTCGTCATGGAAACTGGAGACCCATAGTGCCAGGGTGCATGTCTCAGAGTTCAGACTGTACAAGCATTCCAAAGGAGTTAACATACAAGCGCATACACACACACACTGCAATCAGGAAGTTTTATTAATAAGACTACAAAATATCTGGATGTACAACATGTGTCACTTCAGCAGAAACACTACCACTGTGTCCAAAATCTTGTAGACAGAAGGGTGTTAATATGATTAAACTAATTTCAATTACTGCTCTCAGTCTTCAACAAATTGGTGATGGGATTTATTTCTTTGTTAGATTGAAGACTTCGGTCATAAGTGTCCAATAACAGAGTGGATAAACGCAGGATATAAAGCATCTCAGCACTGGGTCGTATTCTCTGGACTGAGAAGTTCTGTCTGGTACCTTCAACATTCCCTGTCCTCACTAGTGCTCTAATGAATTGTTAAGTGGTACAGATGAAAATCTATTGAAATGTGTTTATTCTTCCAATTCAAACTGTTGTCGTCACTACATTTGTTTAGATTAGTATATTCCCCCTTAGGACGATTAGTCATTTTCAGTAATTTGGTCATATAGTAACAGGATATGTCACGTTTGGTGTGACACCCAAAATTCAGGTTCTGTCTGAAAGATACAATGTAGCCAAAAGTTGGAGTTTGTTTACTAGTGGTCTTTAAAGTAAAACCAACTTCTTACACTGCACTGGAATTAAGATTTTTGTTGTTTGTATAATTATTATTAGGGTTTATACTGAAGTGTCCATATAAGCTGAAAAGACAATCATCTGGCCTGGCAATTGCTCCAACCAAACATATCCAATGATAATACGTCGAACCACATTGTTTTCTGATGGAGCTCCATGCGTTTAGGATGGTCCAGCATCAGCAACTGACTTCACAAAAGCTTGTGTGGCTGAATGCAATCAAATCTTCACAGAATTATTACTTCATCCATCATAAAGCCATCCTAGAAGAGTAGAGACTAAAGCAGCAGCCAAAAGCTGACAAACTTGCTTGATTACAGAGGAAACTTTTAATGAACAAATGGTAATCATCCCATGGCTTCTATCATTCTACTATCATGGAAACCTGTTGGTAATCTTGAAGACACACACACACACATAGTCTCTCCTGCAGTATGATAGAACCAGAGGGGTTTTGCAACAGCCAAGCTCCTTGGGGACTGATTAATACAGGCATGTCTCCAAGCAGGATAACATATATACCCCCCCCCCCCCCCCCCCACACACACACACACACACACAGAATACTTCTTAGCTCTTTTGGTTTCACCTATCAGGAATCCACACAGCTACACATGTACACAGAAGAACAAACAAACACACACACACACACACACACACACCAGGACACATGAAAAGTTTCCCTAGCCAGCTTAAGCCGTGTTAAACAGTGCCCGTGTGGAGAGGGCTGAATGCAGAAGAGTGTGTGTGTGCCCCCTGCTTCCTGCATCCACACACACAGACTTGATGGTCTTTCATCCAGGCACTAACCTCACTGCCGCCTTTTGTCTGGATGAGCTAATATCCCGCATGCAGTGTGCTCCAAACTCCACAGGCCTACTGCGCGAGGAGATCAATACTGCAGTGCTCTGCTGCTCAGGGTTATGTAAATGTACATGGTTTTTCAAGTAAAGCACTCACACAAACAAACCCACATGTCCTGACTTGTTTTTGTAAAATGTCAGGACATTAGGAATTATGTCCTATATGCATTATGTATGTAGCATGTAATAACAATTTTAGGCAACTTTAACTGACATATATGTAATATTCCACTAAAGTAAAACACATTTGTGAAGATACAAAAAACAAAACACACAAAAGTTCACACAAAGCTCAAACCCACAGTTCTCTTACTGCCATTCTTTCCTCTAAATGATTATAGCCTGACAAGGTGAGGCAGTGAAGGGGCTGGGAGGAGTAGGGGGAGTAGGGGGAGCTGTGAGCAAACTCCTCTATGGTTTGTGTGTTTGAGTTCATTGATTTTCCGTCAGGCTAAAAGCCTAACCTGCCTAGCAGGAGCTGACTGCTTTTCCTCAAGTGCCGGGAGCTACTCAACCCATAGCCTAGAAAGAGAGGTGCCGTTACAACAAGCCGATCAATACAAACACCAACCACTCATCAATCCACACAGGGAGAGCTGGAGAAACTCTACTTCTTTTTCTTTTCTTTATCAGAGCCAACTATTGTCTTGCAGTAAATCACAGCTTACTTAATGACCCAAACAAAGGTTTGGATGAGCCTGATTGAACATAAGGTCTTCAAAACTGTGTTAACGGCATTTTAAGCCTATTCTTAAGCCCTTAAAAAAGGGATTCTATAACAAAAACAAAAAATTCATTTGGTATCAATATATGAATTGTTTTGTTTGGTAGTTCGAACCTTTTCGAGGTTGTTGGAGAAAAATCCAAGGTGTCTCCTCATGAAGTGGCCTGTGAAAATGCCAAAAGCGGGAAACACATCAAGGGGAGAGCCAGGACGTATATATGTTGTTTCATTGTTTCTAGGTCTTCAAACATTACTTCAGAAAATCTTTCTAGGACCATGTGTGTCCACACTTTTAGCAGGTACTTTACACGGCAAAGAGAGAAGGTCACAGATAAAGAGATTAAGAGTGGGACACTGCAGGAGCTCCAGGCTAACCTTTCTCACTCGTATTTAAATAAATACAAATCCACCGGTTCTGCACAGCTGTTTCCCCAAGACCTTGAATTCAACCCGGACTGTCCAGCTGTCAAAGGAGAAAGAACGAAATATACCCTCATATTTCCACAGCACAGGCACTTCATTGTTTCATTCAAGGTCTCGTGGCACTTGAAGCAGAACATTTGGATATCAGGGAGCAGGTCAGGTAGACAGAAATGGAAGAGTGTAACTGGAAGTTGAAGATTCCTCCAAAATGACACAAAACACAAAATGCACACAAGGTACTCCTTATATACACTATATAAACCTAATATACACACAATAATCGAACACACATATAGAAAAGAGTGTACAGTCACCAGCACAGACATAGCACACATACACACATGCATACTCTTACAGTTGTTTGAATTCCATGGTTAGTTTCATAATACACTTGCTTATAAATACATGCATTACATATTGGCTGCATAGTAGTTAAACTAACTCAGTAATTACTCTCTGAAGACCTGTAAATGAAAAATAATCTTGCAGTTTATGGATTATCCTCATTAACTATACAGTAATTATTACTGTAAATGCATTAATCCGTTACTGCTAGGATTAACATACATTCTAAAAACACATATAACAGTATATATAAAAGGATATATAATATATATATACACACACACACACATACACACACATACATACATATATTATGAGGCAAAAAAAAAATCATTTTACTGCAGTCCATACAGGGAGGAATGGTTGGATTTACATATAGGTATGGGTTTACATACAGATTAATCTCAAGCCTTTTATTCAGCAGTGTGTATAAAATATTCAGTGTCTCCTGGAACTTATATATAAGTTATGTAGTTGTGAGGAACGGAGGTGTGAGTTTATATACAGCAAGCTGCAGTGTATGCATACACAGAATAAGGTTCCACCTCCTATATTCTGTGTGCGTGCGAGTGTGTTCCCGCCATCTGAAAGTCGCAGTGTTTATTTATCCGACATCAGAATGCCACTTTCAAACAGCACAGAGTTCCCCGGGGTGCCCTGGCGGTGTTTTTTTTCTATGAAGTGATAAACACAAGATGACCATCCCTACCCCTGTTAGTTTACACAAGCCTGTTAAACATCCCCTGCCTCTTGCCCTCTGTTCCACCACCCCAGCCTGCTGCTGCTGAGGGGCCAGGGTGCCCGAGCAGAGGACCAGAACAGCTAGAACAGCCATCCTGCTCATTTGCCAGCAGATTTAGTGTTTATGCTGCATAAATCATTCTTTCATCGCCTGAACTCCCACCTCCCACTATGCCCCGCCATGTTTTTTTCCAGGTTGAGGAAGGTAATATAGAGCGACCCGTACTGTAGAGCCTCTGTAAACCATTGACAGAGCAGAGCCAGCTGGCAGAGAGGCTCTCTGCTTCTCTTTCTCACTCTGTCCGTCTCTCACACATCTAAAATATATGCAGGTCTCTCTTTCTGTATTACTCTATGTCTCTCTATCCCCCTCTCTCCAGCTCTTCATATGTCTCTCTCATTTCTGCCCAGCTCTGTGCACTCCACACTCAAGCACACTGCACACAAACACACACTTTATTCATTCATTCATGGCCTTTCTCGCTCAGTTTAGTCAGCATAAATGCTGAGGACCATTATGGCAGGCTGAACTGAAGTCATAAAGTAAGAAAAAGCCTTATGGACGTGGAGTGTTTTTGTGTGTGGAACAGTAAGAGGAAAGCACCAATCACAGAACAGTTTTATTACCGACGCCTCATAATTAACACACTCCTGGATTACTGAGTACTGTTTCAGTTACACTGAGACATTTCATTTAAATGAGAAAAGGTGTGCTTGTCAGAAAGAAAGAGAGTATATATGGAAAGAGAGATATAAAAGAGTATTAGAGAGAGGAAAGGAAAGAAAGATGATATGTGAGTTTGTGCATGTATGTAAGAGAGACAGAGGCAGAGATGTGTGTGTGTGTGTGCGCGTGTGTGTACATGCACTACATTAAACCCAGTCTTTGATGATGCCTTGTTCCTCTAAACTGTTTCACGTAAAGCCTGCGCCGTCTGACGGCTGTGTTTAAGTTAGCCGTATAGTGTGTTTATACTGTCAGGACTTCCTCCATGGTGGAAAAGGTCTCGGCTGAATTAGAGCATTATAACAATGATGCATGGTCTCAGACAGCAGGCCACTTGAGTTTGATTAATGTCACAGAAACATCCTCCATCAGGTTTAGGGGGACTGAAAGCAGAACTGAAGCTGTGTGTGGTGTCCAAACTGTGAACAAGCATTAGTGGAGGAAAATGAAACTGAGAAAAGAGAAATCTTGCAAACCACTGGATTATTACACAGACATAAACTGGCCTCAGTTTCAGACTGTACAACAGCTAGCTTTTATAAAATGATTGTTAAAAATGAAAAAGGCTTAGTATCCAGTTCCCACATGGAGTATAATTCAAACGGTGTCATTCATAAACTATGGAATTGTCTAGTACAACGTAGAGGACATTTAAATGGCTAAGCATGCACTTTTGCTCTTCTATTTTTTCAGGAGATTAGTAGATTAGTGATCAGTGCTTTTTCAGAACTGGCAGAACTGAAACAAATACTAAATATAATTTTGGGTTCATTCTTTATCTCGGCACACAGTTATAACCAGCAGTGCTCTCTGCGTTCCCATAAGCAGTTTCAATATTCTGCAGTGATCACACTATTGCTTTAGCGAAAAATTAGTTGACTAGCTTTTACTATTTCCTGCTTGTTTTTTACATTTATTTATTTTTATTTTTAAGAAGTCATCTGAAACTAGAAACTTTCATTAATTTAGTGGTATGGCTCAGTATTAGGCACCCATGCTTATGCACAAAAAAATCTGATTGGGGCAGGTATGAAGCATTTGTTTTGAATTTACACTCCATCCACTTTTCTCTGAAATGAAAAAAAAAAAAACCTCATAAACATATTACTCGACAGCATAGTCCAGTCTCAGTTTCACACTTCAATTTGTAATTTTTCAACAGGACAAAATTCCAAGTAATGGAAAGATGTCAGATTGTTTTCCATTGGTTTGATGCTTTTCCCTGCATTTAATCATGAGCACTAAAAAAAAAGCTAAAATGAGGATAAATTTAGTTCGTAGTTGAGACAACGTTAATCGAGACAATGTGAACAATTTTCAGAGACAAAAACATTGTTTTTGCTTTTCTATAAAATTACACACAAAAACACTTTGAATAACATTCCACATTATTAACCAATTATAAGAAGAGTTTCACAGCACAGAGTGTCATGTAAGGTCATTCTTCTTAATCACATCTGGGTTAACCCTGTGTGTAATACACTGAGGGCTGTTATTAGCAGTGAATGGGTCTCCAGTCATTTATGATTCTCAGTAATGTGTGGCCTGAAGCCTCTCCTCAGGCGTGGCACAGAGGCCCGAGAAACTCACATTTCCTGTTGCTCTCCCTCTTTCAATTATCATCATTCATTCTCTCCAGCAGACTCCCTTGATTCCACTGCGGCCTGAGCTACTAAACCCCTCCCAGCTCATGAGACCCTTTCTAACTGACTGTGAGGCCTGAAGCTGGAACACTGGCATGCTATGTGGACAGTTTTAAAGTTTGTTTTTCCACTTTGTTTTCCAAAGAAAAAAAAAAAAAAATTACAAATGTTTTTATTGATGCTTTACAGTAAATTGCATTCTAAGTAAATTTCATTTCCATGCATAAAGTCTCTTCTCAGTAAAAAGTGAAAGAACCCGTGATTGTACACTCGGCTTTAGGCCCAGCATTTAAGTTTTGACACTTCCAAACTGAACGTATGCATTTACAGCTTTAAATGTATAGTGAATTAAATGTATCATTGAATACTCCTGGGATTATACGCAAGTGGAAATAGAGCTCAAATTAATTCGTTCCCAGGTTTAATTGCTAATTAGTAAAAATCCTTTGGGCCAAAAATAGTTTATATATGTGCTTGTGACAAATAGTTTGGAAAAGTGGCAACTGTTTGCAGGTCTAGACAAACACGTTAACAGAGAAACATCCACATGATCCACTAAAACACTCGTTTCTGGAGTCTCCTTTAGTCACTGCCAAAGCATACTCACGTCCTTCAGTCTCACAGGGAAAAAACACAGATAATCAGATAAGAGATGAGTTTTCTTGCCAGCTCAAATGTGTTGAGAGATCAGTCAATAATCCAGCACCACCCCAGGTGCGTGTGTCTGGCAGAACGGGCTGCAGGCATGTCTTTCCCACAGGGTAATGCCGCTGAAGCCACACGGCAAGACGCCAGCTAAAGCTACACGCACCACCGCAGCAGCTAATTGATTATAGTGATGTCCGAAACATCCTCTCGGGGAATTGAGACCCCAAACGTAACTTTTGACAGCATGCATCAAGATATTTTGTTTATTATGGAAAAAAAAAATATTTTACATACATTTGAATATCTAGAGATTATCTGCTTTTACTTGAAAGGTGCTAAACTGGAAGAATTTCCATCCCATGAAAATGAAAAAGAGCAAAGGAAGAATAAACACAAATGTAATGTTGAGCTAATAGTAAGGTAAAAATGTATTACTGCACAATGTTGCCAAAAGCCACACACAACAGAGCAGCAGCTAATTGACCACAGTGACATACACTTTGCCCAGGGCGACGTGACTTGAAGCACTTACAGACCATCCTTAAACATTTTCGTTTGGCTTATTTGTGTATTCTGTGTTGAGTTATGTGCCGCAAGCTCCTGGAACACTGTGCCTCTGCCAGACTATGGGAAACCGAAGGCTCAACCAAAACTAAACAGCCTCTCAAGCCACAAATTTACTGAACTGCTACTGGAAGAGCTGAGCAACTGCTGCAGGGTATTCCTTCAGAGAGAGAGAGAGAGAGAGAGACATTAAAACATACAAAGAGCCTTCTGTTTTGACCTAAAGATGGACTGCACGGTAATTTAATTGCCTGAAAGTGTAATTCAAGTGGAAAGTGACGAGAAAAAGACTGAGCAAATAAAGAAATCATGAAAGAAGGAAAACGAAACATTGATGACAACAGCAGTTACTGCTGTTTATCTCAATTGTCTTGTGAAAGCTTTTCTGATAGCTTCAACTTCTAACCTTCCCCAAAAACGCAAACAGATAGAGATCAGTGCCTTACACAAAGAGAGAGGAATGTGTATGATAAAAACATGTCTGGGAAAGTTAATGCTGAGTGGTATAATGATATTTCCTTCTGTCCAGTGTGCAGTAAATCACCCAAGGGGAGGCCTGGCTTTGCGATGAGACTTCGATGGGTTAGACATCAATGATTCTGCGAGGAGATGACCACTAAAAATGAAATACATGCGAGCTCTGCAAAGTTTGTTAACCTCCAATCCTCACCACATATTAAATGCTATCCAAAAAACAAAAAAAACAAAAAAGGAACGTTTCATTAAATGCCCTGAGGTTGTATTCACATTTTCTGGGCCACGCGCAAATGTTCTTGGTTCGTTCTCTGGCAAGATCAGCAAATAAAATATGTCCAGAAATGACTGCCTGCTCAAGCATACTGTACTTTACTCCAACAGCCAGAGGTCCCAAGGGTCCTGTCCCATAGGTTGTCATTGGTAAGCATGTCTGAGACTCTGGGGAAATCAGGCAGAGCAATGAAAAAATACATAACTTCAATTAGTCTACTGACCCTAAACCAGTTGAGACGGATGACTCATTTACATTATGAGACATTATGAGCCCCTAAGCTCACAATAAATCCATTCCCTGCCTGCTTTCTTTAAAGGGGCTTCTGATAATTAGTGAAATGTTCAATACCAGTGCCTTCTTACATAACTGTTTTTCCAGATAACCTTATCCGCAACTGCTACGTTAGACTAGACATGACATTGCGGAGTAATTTAACGGCTGTTCATCATTTTCACTAAACTCGCATGTGGCTTCTGCACCCATCCATCACAGCATTAGTGAAAGCAGCAGAGACTTTATGGAGGACAGTAAATATTGACATTGTTCATGCCAATTTTCAGTACTGCTTGACTTTTCCAAGTGATTAATAGTTGGCTTCAATTATTCAAACAAACAACAAAAATTTCACTCACACCACGTGATTGATTTGTGTGTGATGAAAATAAACAAATAAACCAGAAACTCTGAGCCTTCATGGCCAAAGGGCTTTTTCCTTAACAAAAGCAATAGATCTTGGTTTTCTTCTGACATACTTCTTCCCTTTTCCATTTTATTCGCCCTCTGTCTTTGTTTCTCTTTTGCTCTTGCTCTTCAACAGTGCAACGGGGAAGATATGAGGTGAAGCCGAGTGTGAAAGCTAATAGGGTCCAGTGGGAGAATGCAAATATTAATGAACTCAAATACAACTCGCCAGCACTGCCCCAACTACTCTAATCAGCAATAGTACTGTGAAGCTCCCGACTGAGCCTCCGCACGGTGTTCAGTTCAGGGCTTCACTTTCTGTCTTCAAACGGAAATACTGTGGTGAACCACAACAGGTCACATTAGTTAGCCTCGGCATTGTCTGGTCGAAAACACTCTTTCGGGGGTTTGTTGCCTTCATTATTGTGGACAGAATTCATGCAGTCGTTGGTATTTTATCCTTTCTCTACCCGCATTGTGTCTTGTGTACAGACTTCTGCTTTAAGGGAACAGAACAGTGTAGAAAACTACACATCAACCTTTCTCACCAGCAAAGTTCAGTCAAAATATTTCTAAATGATTAAGCTATTTGATATACATTTGAAATATAATTGATTTGTATCTCTTAAGTGTGACATGTAGCCTCCTGTAAAATATAATGATCTACATTCCCAATGAAAAAGCCTCTGTTGGAGAGACAGAGTGTGTGAATAACACAATCATCAAACATGGGGCAGAAGTGGTACGGTGAGAGAATGGGAATGAGAAGGAGGAGAGGCAGCAGCGCTGGATTCTCTGTGATTGATGTTGAAGTCCACGGAGCGGCTTATCTCCCTCAGCCCTCACATTTACATACTGAGGAACCTCGCGCTCTACTCTCCAGCTCAGATCTATTTTTAAAACTCGCTCCAGAGGAGAGCAGGGGATTTTTTATTCATGATCAAGAATAACTTATTCAATAACAAGCCAATAGCTCTGACCATCTCTGGTATCAGCACGATTATTAATTGATCCATTGATAATTGTGACGAGCCATAGAATTTCGGAGTTATGGCAGACCTGAAACCCTTTTCAGGGTGTCCATGGCTTCTTCTTTGAGAACTTGGGATTGTTTATGGTATAGTTTTTTTTATTGAAAGAGTTTAAACAGAAACCACCAGACTAAAGGGCACTTTTAAGCACGAGCCATTTCACCTCTAAAGTGCTATTAGTTCCATTCAAATTAAAAGAAACATTTACTTGTAAATCACTCCAGACTGGTACACTGTGGGTGTGAGAGTGGGCTTTTTAACTGTTAAGCAGAAACTAACACTCGAAGTGACGATCACTCTCACTGTTGACTAATACTAAGCTTTACAGATGAAACCGAATCTGAACTGCAATTTCACAACAATCCAGCACTCTTTCTATACTAACATTTATAATATCCCTACAAAGCATTTAGTGTGTGAGTGTAAAGAACCTTTTTAAGGAACCTTCAATTTCAAGAACTACACCAATTAAAGTGTTTATCAAAGTGTACATTTAAATTAAAACCATGTGGGAACAGCTTTTTTGAAAATCTAAAAACCAAATCAGGTTGAGTCTGATGGGCAGAGCCACTGGCATTAGCATATCTATCACACACCTGAGTGAAGAGTTTCATTCAGTAATGTCTTGTACTGCTTTGGGTATTGTTTTTAACACAATAGGATAAATGCTAGACTTCACTGTATTTTGCAAAAATATTGGTAACCTTTCCTTCAGTTCAATCATTAATTTAACATGAATTGCAAAATAACATTTCAAAATATAGACCATCAGGTTCATTTTTATGTATGTCTGTTATATGTATATTTTTGCATTTAATCAATGATTCTACTCTCTGGTACTGAGCATTGTGGAGCTACATTAGGGATCACTATCAACACTGATATTTGGGGATTGTGACTCTTTTCAAAAGAACAGCCTTTTGTTTTTCTCTCAGACATCGTTAACGTTCTCTTCACACCATTAACTTATTGCAAACGTGAATTTCATCAGTATCTTATCTGGTTCAAATTTAATTAGGTCAGTATGATCTAATTTGAAGTCTAATTTGCAGCCTGATGACCATTCATCAACGATAACAAAGGCGCAAGATAACAAAGCCAGTTGATAAAGCTCCACTCTGCACGTCCTAAAGCCCAGCTGTTCTAGAAATCTGCTCTAAACAGGAGGAGGCTCCACGTGTAGGACAAGTCCAGCCTGGACGCAGTCTTCAGCAAATTCAGGGAAAAGTTTGGGACTTTTCGCAATTACATTCGGCGACCAATCAGAAGACAGGAGCGAAGGAAAACAAAGGCCACGATTGGCTGAAAGAACAAATCTGTTTCAAGGCGCCCCACGGTGAGGCTTGAGGGGGATGTGAATGAGGGGCGTCTGGAAACCAACGCCACACATTACAGTGTGCGCTGTGCTGGAGCTCAAACCATCCAGAGAGCGGGAGAGAGAGAGAGAGAGAGAGAGAGAGAGAGAGAGAGAGAGATAACTGCAGAAACACGGACGGGCAGCACAGAGAAGACAGCACTACTGAGAAACGACGGCGTGCTTGGAGAAGTTTGTGCAGCTCAACACGTTTAGCGAGGGGTCGGCGCCTCGAGTGGATGTGTTTAAAACAGCCTCCCCCTGAGAAAGAGAACAGCCGAGCCTTTCGGGATTCGACGGAAAAGTGAAGTTTGTCCACTTTTCAGGGACTATATCGCGTTGCCCGCTTCACTTTACTGCGTTTTCATTAGGTGCAGACTCAAAGGGATTCTGGAGACCCCGGGGTGATATTTTTGGACCACCATGCTCCTCGGACAGGACTGAGCGGAGAGCCGAGCTCTGTAGAAGGGGGTTGGCCGTTTTTCTTTACTGTAAAAGAAGTGGACTCAGTCTTTTTTCTTTTACTCCTTAACTTTCTTCTCTTCGCTAATATCCCCTCCTGCTTTCCGACCAAACGAAAGGGGGGAAAGAAGAACTTTTTTCCGCCGCCGTTCCACCATGCCGGCCCCCCGCGCCTGGACCCTCCTGGTGCTCGCCTCGTGCCTGCTGTGGGCGCAGCCGGGCGGTGGTCAGTACCACGGCGAGAAGGGCATCTCGGTGCCCGAGCACGGCTTCTGCCAGCCCATCTCCATCCCGCTGTGCACGGACATCGCCTACAACCAGACCATCATGCCCAACCTGCTGGGTCACACCAACCAGGAGGACGCCGGGCTGGAGGTGCACCAGTTCTACCCGCTGGTGAAGGTGCAGTGCTCAGCGGACCTCAAGTTCTTTCTGTGCTCCATGTACGCGCCCGTGTGCACCGTGCTGGAGCAGGCCATCCCGCCGTGCCGCTCGCTGTGTGAGCGCGCGCGGCACGGCTGCGAGGCGCTCATGAACAAGTTCGGCTTCCAGTGGCCCGAGCGGCTGCGCTGCGAGAACTTCCCCGTGCACGGCGCCGGCGAGATCTGCGTGGGCCAGAACACGTCGGAGGCAGCGGGCGCCACGTCCGAGCCCACCGGCCACGGGGTCGAGCCGCTGACCCCACCGCCGCAGCCGGGCACCGTCCCGGGAGGACACTTCACGTGCCCACTGCAGCTGAGGGTGCCCAGCTACCTGAACTACCACTTCATGGGAGAAAAGGACTGCGGTGCGCCGTGCGAGCCCAACAAACCCAACGGCCTGATGTACTTCAGGGAGGAGGAGGTGAAGTTCGGCCGCCTGTGGGTGGGCATCTGGTCGGTGCTGTGCTGCGCGAGCACGCTCTTCACTGTGCTCACTTACCTGGTGGACATGCGGCGCTTCCGCTACCCGGAGCGGCCCATCATCTTCCTCTCGGGCTGTTACTTCATGGTGGCCGTGGCGTACGCCGCCGGCTTCTTCCTGGAGGACCGCGTGGTGTGCATCGAGCGCTTCAGCGACGACGGCTACCGCACGGTGGCGCAGGGCACCAAGAAGGAGGGCTGCACCATCCTCTTCATGATCCTCTACTTCTTCGGCATGGCCAGCTCCATCTGGTGGGTCGTGCTCTCGCTTACCTGGTTCCTCTCGGCCGGCATGAAGTGGGGCCACGAGGCCATCGAGGCCAACGCGCAGTACTTCCACTTGGCCGCGTGGGCCGTGCCCGCCGTCAAGACCATCACCATCCTGGCGCTGGGCCAGGTGGACGGCGACGTGCTGGCGGGCGTATGCTACGTGGGCGTGCACAGCGTGGACGCGCTGCGCGGCTTCGTGCTGGCGCCGCTCTTCGTCTACCTCTTCTTGGGCACGTCGTTCCTGCTGGCTGGCTTCGTGTCACTCTTCCGCATCCGCACCATCATGAAGCACGACGGCACAAAGACGGAGAAGCTGGAGAAGTTGATGGTGCGCATCGGCGTCTTCAGCGTGCTGTACACGGTGCCCGCCACGGTGGTGATCGCCTGCTACTTCTACGAGCAGGCCTTCCGTGCGCAGTGGGAGCGCACGTGGCACATGCACACGTGCAAGCGCTTCGCAGTGCCCTGTCCCGCCGGCGACTTCGCGCCAGTCACGCCCGACTTCACCGTCTTCATGATCAAGTATCTGATGACCATGATTGTGGGCATCACCTCGGGTTTCTGGATCTGGTCCGGCAAGACGCTGCAGTCGTGGCGCCGGTTCTACAAAAGGCTCAGCAACAGCAACCAGGGCGAGACGACCGTATGAGTGGTGAAGGGGGGCCGCCTCCAGTCGAGGGAGTCCTCTGTGCACTGGACAGTGTCATGTTTTCTTGCTCACCGTTTACATTTATATAAAAAAAAAGTGAAAGGGACTGTCTGGACACTAAAGCACACAGTGAACTACAGCGAAATGTCTGTGATTCATCACAAAAAACTGAAGCAGTGTGCAGCCATATCCACCGCTCGGGTAGCAGTGATGGCAAAGGTACCATGCTGAAAGGAACCTCAGGGTAACCCTTTGATCTAGGACCCAAACCCACAATTAAAAAGGTCATAGGATCAAGTCCTAGACCAGCAGGTTGCTCTTAGGTACCTTTGAGCCTATTTACATTTTTGGCATTTAGCAGACGCTCTTATCCAGACTTACATTTCCTAATGACAGTGATGGTCTTCCTAGAGCAACTTGGGCTAATAAGGGCCATGCTCTGAAACTCAGCAGTGGTTGTGCTGGAGGTGGTGTTCGAACCTGCGACTTCTTGTTTCATAGCAGAGCACCTACCACTAGATCACCACCAACATCACTGTTGAGATGTCAGGTGTGATAGAGCTCTGGATCACACGGAGGCCACACTGTTTTGTGTTTTCCCTGCACCTGAGTCACATCATTAGCCAGCGACTTAAGAAAACTCTGCAGTGCTAATGGACAACATCACTGGAAGCTGACACTTCTCCCAGAGATGTGTTCTTCAAGCACAAGAGAATTTCTGATGCAAATACGAGCCAACCTAACACTTGTGGACAGCCCCTTTGCTCTGTTTCCTTTGGAGGACCTGAATTCTGTGGACAAAAAGATGTTTGACTATAGCTCTATGTAACAGTATAACACACAGATGTGATCTGTGCAGATTTCTTAGGACATATAGGCCTTCATCCGACTGGCACAGTATGTGTAATGCCCATTTACTGTGGAATTGCTGTTCTATCAATGAGAGTTGAACATGTTCTGCCTTATAAATGTATACTTTCTTGTTTGTTTGTATATGGACTTGTATGACTTTCACAGGCACAGACAATCCTGCATAGTTCTGAGGCACTAATGGGCTTGTGGGCTATATGCATGTGTAAAGCTGTGAAATTATGCAAGCTCCTTTTCAACTCCACACCCTGTAAATAACCACCTTTTCCTAAAGAATATATGTATTTATGAAGATAATCTTGCTGTTTTTTCTACTTGATTTTTTAAAAAGAAAATTGGTAAGATGACATTTGTATATGTACAGTTTCACTGAATAAAATGATTAGATTTGTAACGAGCTGCCTCACAGATCTTCTGTTTCAAATGATTACAGTATTATTTATTGCTTGAAATGACACATTTACAAGAATTTTGCAATATTTATTAACCGATGAGAGAAGCTGTTAACGCACAGCCGTCCTTGCTAGGATTTTCTGAAGGGCTAGATAATATTAAACAGAACTGATTTTAATGAATGGCCAAACAAGTCACAACAATACATGGTTTCTGAGAAAGCACCTTTGTGCCTTTAGGTGCCGGTGTTTGATAAAATTTCTCACTGGCCACAAAAGTTGAACTGGGTGGCTATTGTTCCAGTAGAGAAATCATCTGTAAAGCAGGGGTTTGGCGCCACCTATAGGCAGATGGAATGTCTGTTAAAGGTTTCTCAAAATCGTCAAGGTGAAACAACTTCAAATTCAAATACAACTGCAACTCCAAAGTATGTCTTCTTTAATCGCCAGATACATGTCTGCTCTGTTCTACATGTAATTAGATTTTTTCAAAATAATCAGACATCACAGTCACCCTTGGATTTAATTTATAACACATTTAACAAAGAAAGAGGACATTCGTCATGGGTTTTTTTTTTGTTTTTTTTTTTTAAACATTAAGTAAAATTTCAAAGGTAAAACTTTTCTAAGAGTTTGTAAATTTGGTAAGCTAAGTCATTTCCTCTCCAGCCCCCATGCAAATACTGAAAGATTGCTCTTACGAACTGGTTATAAACACTCCTACATGAATACCAGTTTGGTTCTTTTATGCTATACCTTAGAAGTCATTTTGTCCAGCAAGTTCAGCAAAAGCAGGCAACCACAGTAAAGGTGTGGTCTACTGAAGTGACCATTTGCTAACCCCAAACATTTAAGTCACCACATCCCCTTGCCATCTCAGCAGGCTGCCTGGCATTAGTTTTGCTTAGTTTCAAAAAGGCATGATCTCAAATTGCTTAAAATGATTCACCGTGGTTATGCAAGGCCAGGGGAAATGCAGGGGTTAACAGCAGTGCAGTGGCTTGTAGGCATCCTCAACAAGGGGCAGAGATTTCTTTCTGCAGTAAACTGCGAGATTTTTCTCCAGTTCTCCAGCATCTTGTCATGAAACCAATGTATTAATATTCTATGGCCTGTGTGAAAGCGTCACTTTCTATTAATATTAGCCATCCTTTGATAAAAAGAAGAAATGGGTGAGAAACAAGGGCTGCATGTGATTCGTGTTAACAATACCCATTTGGGCTTTTCTAAAGCATGTAGGGTGTAAATAGTGATCCAGGATCAGCTCCACATTGTCCATATTAGATGATCCCTAATATACTCTTCCCTCATTGCACACTGGATTAAAGAATATACAGAGGCATGCAATAGCACGTCTAGAAAATGGACAACAACAGACTCTCCTGACAACCATTCCACCATAATAATTACTGATATGCTGAATTTAGTGCTCTCAATTCAGCTCTAATATGAGTCTCTATAAATGTTATCACTGGACCATAGATCATGTTATTAAAATGATTCAAAGTGTTTTTGCATGCTTCCCTTTCAAATAAATGGTCAGTAGCCCATTTGCCACTTCCTCTCTGCTTTGATCAGCTTAAATTGCATTTACTGTGCCAAAAGATGGAGCAGCAACGGAGAAAGAAACTGATTCTAAAAAGTGACAAAACTGACCATATCTTTAAGTAGTGGCTGTGCCATCCTGACCAGCTGAACTCACAGGTAGTGAAGGCAAACTATGGCACACACTGTTCTTGTGACTTAAAAGGACTTTTCGGTTCTTTGTGCAACCAAGGTAGCCAGAATAGCCGGCCTGACCAGGAGGGGTAATCTCTCAGTTGCATCCAAGGCAACATGAAAACAGTCCCGAGGATCTGTGGGGAGCCTAGCAACAATGAGGCCCACCAAACAGAGTAGCAAAGAGTCATATGTGACTGTGCTTTCCTGTACAAGTAGAGATTCCCCTAAGTGATTATAATCAGTTCTCAGGATGCATTTCCGAAACGAGTCGGTTGTACAGAAGGAGAGTTCAGCAACATAAGCACAGGTAAGACAACCGGGGAATGAGTTGGGGGGTAATTTGGTATTTTTTTTAATAAATTATATAATTTCATGAACAATTGCTATTGATTCTCTAAACTCTTATGTTATTTTTAGAATGATTTCCTAGTGTCCACCAAAAGACAGGAACATGAATAGCTAAGAGCACTTACTTCATTGTCGGTGCATGCATCATTTTGTAGGTGTTGCAGATCCAAATAAAGATCATCCCCCAGTATCATCATGAAAGAGCTTGTCCTATCACTATTAAGTCGAGGATATGGACAAGCGGTCCAGAAGAACGATGGTGGTCAGTACGGAAAGCTGGAGATCTATTTTGAACCAGAGGTAAATGGTGTGATCTTTAAATTAAAGCATGAACAAATGCCTGAATCAGGCCCCTGTTTAACACACTGCAGTACAGAAAGAGTGGAAGTCCTTAGAAAACACTAAGTCTGTTTCAGTCACTAAGTCTAGTGGGTAAGTAACTGGACAGTGGTACGCTTGGATCAGCCCTTCAAACCACAGGATCTGGTATAAAACAAGCTTTAAGTTCAGAATGTTAGCTTTAATATCAGGGTGTTTACATTTATGTTGAGCAGATCCTTCTTGAATCAAAGTGCTTTCTATTCATACTCCTTCCATTTCAAAAGCACAAGTAATTGGGTAGTTCAGTTTTTCGTGGCTAGCTACGTGCCATTGAAACATTTATGTAGGAAACAAATAACAAAGGTTCTTGATTTGGCTTTTGAAGTCTGTTGGTTTTTCTTCTGAATATGTAGATAACAACCATTAGAACAGGCTAAAATAAGGCTGAACTATCCAGGAAAAATCAGGGCCATAAACAAAATGGATCAAATAAACTGAAAAAGAAATGAAGAACAGACCAGCATAAACACAGAGGGTTATCACCAGATGCAAACCCCTGGTAAACTTCATGAAGATCTTGGCTTACCAAAATGAGATAAGGATCTCATCTAACCTGAACTAAGAATTCTTTTAATTATGAGAAAGCAACTGCTTGTTACAGGGCTGCAAGATTAGGTCTAGTTCAGCAAAAATGCTCATGTGATGACTAAAGTTTACAGAGTTTGAGGCAACCTTCAACTCTTAACTTCCTTATTGCCCCTTTAATGTGGCTAGGGAACTTAAAAAAAAAATAAAAAAAATCAGATTCTTTAAATCACTCACCTGATCTAAAGCTGACTGTCCACACTTTCAAATCACAGTCATTGCTTTATTTCCAATGCAATCAGATTACAGCAGAACCGCAAAAGAAAATTCATCACTGTCCAATTACTCTGTCCAACACAGAGGTTTTTAGCCACTTTTACACAAATTCTACTTATTTTGCATGAGTTGGTGAACTCATTTTATGAGTGAATTATTAAGTGAAATGCAATCTAATCTCCACTAGGACTACTTTAACTGGAGATCCCAGTATCCTCTGCTTCGCTTATCCAGCAGTGGACGGCTGCTTGGTACAGAGGATCCCACACCCCCTAAAACCTACAGCACAAGAAGAGGCCCACTCATTCTTTACTCTGAAGACCTCGCACTGTCATCTTGTCAAAATGACAACTTTAACAGGAAGGGAAGGTCTACCAAAGATGATGCAGAGGTTCAGCTACACACTCTTCAAGACCTGACGGAAGCCATCTTGGCCTATGGCAAAAAACAGGTAGTCTCTTCCTTCAATGAAATGGATATAGGTATTCAGCAGGACAAGCAATACCATTTCAGCATTTTTATTTTATGAATTGCTGCACTTTGCAAGAATGAAATGTACTAAAACAGGTTGTTCTCTGAAATATTTCTCAAATTAAGAGGTCCAGACCTGCTACAAATGATCCATTGTATAGACCTGGCTAAGGTTGACCCTCGGTGGCTGGCTGAAGGAGAAGTGGGACATAAACTAGCCGACACAAGAGAGAAAGAGAAGGCAGGCCACAGTAAATCTCCCAGCCTTTTACTACCTAACCGACTTTTAACTTAGGTTCAGGTCCGGGTGACAATCTTCATGGCAGTATTAGTTTACCAGGTCTGGTTTAAAAAAAAAACCAACACGGCTCTATTCTTGTCCCAAGAGTTAACCCTGTCTTGAAGGCAGAGTGATGAAGTGCTGTATATTAATTTTACGTCTCATTCCCTAATCTTGCACGGCAGCTATGCATGGAGCTGCAGCAGCACCTGGGCTAGGCTGATAAGCCTGCAGCTTATATGCACCACACACAACTCACTCTCGCTCAAGGTGTCTCCAATTTCCTCACATTCCAAGCCAATCAAACTGCCAATTTAAGTATATTATCCCGATTGACCTCAGTGGGATATGAGCGGCAAATCTTAATAAAGTTGTCCTAGGGGGCATTATATAAGCAGACAGTCCATACTCTGTCCAATTCCTCAATCCAGGACAATCTGCAAGCATGGCTCAAGCCCTGGCTGTCACCTCATTATACGCACATTAATCCTTCCCCCCTTTTTGAGTTGGAGAGCAATCTGTAGGGGTAGGATTAGGCAGATATTACAACAAACAAACAACATAACACACAGCAGCGGTGGCCTAGTGGTTAGGGAGTCACCCTGGATCGGAAGATTGTGGGTTCGATTCCTTCAACAGCAGGTTGCCCTGAGGTACCCTTGTGCAAGGTACCGTCCCTGTCACTGCTCCCTGGGCGCTTTCAATAGCTGCCCCATGCAGCACGTGTGTGTATGGGTGAAACACAGTGGTTGAATTTCGTTGTGTTGTGCTGTGCTGCTTTTCACAATGACAAGGGTTGTCACTTTCACTTTCGTTAAACTCTAACTTTAGAGTTAAGCTGGAGAGAAGGACTATATAAGTTTTATATAAGTTTTCAGAATGTAGCTTCACATCTTCACCTTAAAGAGGAATTCCACTGAGTTTCCCTGCTAAGTTTCTGGCATCACTTTATTTGGATGCTCAGCTTGTTTTTACCTAATATTCAACTAAAAATGCAAGTGCATTTGAGTTGAATTTAAAATAAAATAAAATCTAAACCTTACTGATCACTCCACAGAGTTTCACTAGTTTGTTAAAATGAAAGCATCTATAGATAATCAGTCAGAGTCCAGTGTCTCTAAATACTCCCACACAAAAATTTATTGGATACAAAAAGGTTATGAATTTACTGCCTAGTGTCTGAGACATTGTTTTACAAACATTTTAAGATAAAACTGTGGTCAAAAACATATTTTTAAAATACACTGCGCTGAGGTACATCTGAGACACTGGAAGTCAATTAGTGTCAATTGAAAATGCCTTGTTCCAGGCTTACCACTAAATTATTATGATTAACATGACATGTAAAAACTCAGGTGCTTTGGTGGTTTGAAACCAAAGGACTATCTCTAATAAAGTATTTTACACCAAATCGCTCCAAATAACTTCCATTACATCTCTACTGTTGAATTATGCAGATTGCATTTTTAAAAAATCTGTGGAATTCTTCTTTAACATTAATGAAGATAAGAGGCAAATATTCTCTGTGTTTAAGAGCAGATTTCTTTTCTAGTTTCTTGCATACTGAGGTTGAACTCAAACGAGCAAGATATAAACCATTCTTCCTTTATACCAGTTCAGAACTGACGTTCGAGTTTAAAGTAGTTTTCAAAAAATAACTGTAATCATGGAGTTAAAATCCTTAAGATTAATAACGGCATAAAAATGAATTTTTTAAGTTGTGCCTAAACCAAAAGGCAATTCTATGAATTGGCAAAAGCAGCCACAGTGTGATCTGAGCAGATGCCGTCCAAGTCCAAATCAGGAAAGGATGCAGGTGATGAGAGCTGAATGTGGTAATCAGTGTGTTTAGGGACTGGGACGCGCACCAGCAAGGAGACGAGCGCTCGGTGTGGGTGGCCTGGGTGCAGAGCGGCCCATCCGTCACGTCCCCACTACAGCAGAATGTAAACAGCACAGGTGTGCCCTGGGTAGCCAAAGCCTCCAAACGACCTCTGCCACAATCCTTATCGCTGCACATCTGAATTCATGTAAATCGTATTCATGCTTCAACAGACAGATGATGATACCCAGACAAAGACCAAATAATCACATCATCGTCGGAGATAATCTAGGACAAATTCTGTGTGCAAGTAAAACAAAACTAAACACAAACGTTATATAAACAGAGGACTGCCTATGTAGGTCAATGCCAAACGACCCCCCCCCCCGCCCCGTTCCCCACCTTCCTCCCTTTCTCTTTCACTCCATCTTGCCTTCTCTATGGATTTCCTTAGGTGAAAGCTTTCAAAACACTGGTGTCTCTGCATGCTGAATTGTTTAGCATGCTGACACCTGGCCTCACTTTAATGATGTTAAATGTTTGACTCCAGGGATCAGAACATTTTAGCATTTCTTCTTTTCAAAGTATTTCAGTAGAGTGTAGCCAAGGGAACTCTGGTACACATCACTGTTTTTCCTACAGTTGCTTAACAAACAAGAATCTAGAGGGAAAATGGAGCACATGTTTAAAGGGAAGACAAACTGTAAATAATACAATATAATGTGTCAGAGCCTCAAAAACAGTGAGGTGTTTTGAGAAATATTTTTGTTGTTTTGTGACTCAAGAAGACATTGAATTATCAAATGTATGTTAAAAAAAAAAAATCTATTTTAACCTTTTTTTTTCATTGGTCTCAGGCCAAAGTGGCATATCATACCAGTCATACTCAGGTCCTGTCACCATTTTGTAAACGTGCAACTCAGCACTTAAATTCATACCACAGGCCTGCAGAGAAGCCGTACCACGTGATCCAGCTTTCAGATGAAGGTCAGTATATCCTGAAACAAACTGGTAATCATGTACAGACCCAGTTATTTGTTGTTGGAATGCTGGGTGTGAGTATATATATTTTTGGTATATTGCTGCTGTCCAAGTGAAACTCCAATATGAATTCACATTACTTTCACAGTTAACACTAAGACAAACTATTCATTACCTAAAGGTTTGTAGGCACTAGCTTCTCCGTTTCTTCTGAGGGTTTAATGCTTCTTTTTCATTCTATCCGAAAGTGTTACAGGACATTGCAAATGCAAATGCATGTAATTACATTTTATTCAAAGCAATTCTGGAACAATACTATCGGTTCATTTTACACGGTAAAGGATGACTGCTGTGTTCAAATGAAACTTGAAATAAAAAGAAAAAAAAAATGGAAATGACTTGAATGACTTGGAAAATATGGTTCTTGAAGAACCTTTTTAACAAAAAGGTGTTCCACTATGCTGGAGGCCCTTTTCTTCTACAAAAGTGACAATGTGCAACAGTTTAGTGGCAAAATGAATGAAGCCAATAATATTCTAACAGTGATGGTTCACATTTCTTTATTTGTAATTATGACAGGTCTTCATCTTTTTGCAGGCAAGGAGGAGCATCCTTTTTCCACAGGTCAGGGTATCTCTTTGTACCCCAGAACAGGGCAAGTGAGGTATCAGCCTCGTTTCTTCTGTTTTCCACAATCCCATAGGCCTTCCCCAGGTCCACTGCCACCTTTGGCACAGAGTCTGCCACTCAGACACAGTGAGGATAGACCTCCTCTGGCACCAGGTATGATTATGTTTAGCAACTCAAGCACACAAGTACTGCTTAGGATCAGATAAAGGTTGACTGCATTCAAAGACTGTCTTTGTTTAGGCGAATGGCAATCACCACATCACACTGCAATGATGCCAAATACAAAGAGCATGGCATTTGTCAAAAATTATTTGGTTTGGGCTATCTTCATATTACAGTAGCTCCCATTCAAATGGGAGATAATTACATCTTTAAAATATGTGTACCAAACATTTGCAGATGAATGCCTTCCATTCATGACCTGGGGAAAAGCACTGCAGCAAGATTATTGCTTATTCTGCACCCATCCAGCAGAAGGAGTACACTTAAGAAAAAGCAGAACTCCTGCTCAAAGAGGAATATCTGCAAATGAATCCAAATTAGATCCTGATCGATGTGAATTCATGCAAATTTTAATCTTCCAATAAGTTCTTCATTGTCTCATGACTAACAGCAAGCTGATATTATGAGTACTTGTGCAAACTGAAGATTTGTGTTCAGGTCAACATGTGACCCCTAAGAGAACAGTCCCTGAAGACCCAGTGGTAAACAGAAACTTGAAGACAGCATACAGAACCGCAATGAGAAGACAGATGAGCCCAGTCCATGAAACTAACACTCAGGAAGAATTCAAGGGATGGCCTGAAGATCAGACAGTAAGTGTAGTAATGCTGTATTTTTAGCCAGTGCAGGGTTCATTTCATTTAGTTTCATTTAATTTCATTTCATTTTTTTTTAGACTATTAGATTCATTTTGCACACAAAGTGACAAGGCAGCATATAACTTGGGGATGAACATATCCAACAGGAGTTATAAACAGGATATAAGCAGAAACAGAACTTTAACCTTGCCTACATGCTTTGCTTTTTGACTCTATTTGGCAAGCTCTAAATGTAACTTCAAATTCCTGATTTTTTTCCCTTCATTTAATTCCTACATAATTGCTGCTAGAAGTTTTTCCATTATTCACCTCATCAGATGAGATTCTTGGAAAGGTCCATTTATAACCAATGGTCTAACCTTAAACAGCATTAGTTTCCACTGTTTTTTGTACATCTCTGTAAGTGGTGCATCACACTATCGTTATGGAAGCCAGCTGGCTTTTCAGTGTGGAGCATATAAAATAGAAACAGCATGTTTCTTTCTATTGTAAAAATCCATTTGAAGTTGATTATTTGAAACTTTTCAAACAGCATCACACAGTGTCATTGGCTGCTGTCAATTTTTTTCTTTGTACACAATTTGACCATGACTTCAAAAAATCTAACCTTTTGCTCAATAGCTTTTATCTCTCTTACTTTGACACAAACTCACCAGGTTACAGAGCATTTGACTGGCTATCCAAAGGACATAAGTGGTCAATGGAAACAAAGTGCAATGGAGACAGGTGGTGAAGAAGGAAGCCATTCTCAGAGACCAATGTATATGGACTCCTCTTTGGGATGCAGTCACCTTTCAAGATCCACCAACCACAAAAGACGCATGAAGGGGGCAAACCAGGAAGGCTATGGTAAGTTCTGTCTATCCTGCAAAATAGACATCAATAGGTGCAATCTAAAATTCTCTCTAAAATTATTTGGAAAAGCATTAAAGAGCACAAAAAGCATAAAAATCCAAAAGAAATGAACTCCCACAGAATTTTAAAGCATAATGTCATTTAACCTCACTTAGACTGAGAGTGGACAGTTTGATGGGTACAGCTGAACTTACACTCTATGAGCATTTAGTCAGGGACATCTAACATATCTGCTTTATAGGTTTACAATAACTACCCATAGCTCAAATGTTGATGGCCAGTTTAGCGCCTGCCTACTTCATTCATCAATGCAAAGGAATCACTATTGCATATGACCTCTGCAGTTACGTCAAGTATGGTATAAGACTGAAAGAGTGGTTGAAATAGGGCATAAAACTGCAAGAACCTTAAAATATGGTTGAAACAAATTCAACAGTACAGGACAGGACACCATAATGTGAGTGTGTTAACTATACATCAGCTGAAAGCACAGCTTCAGATTTGAATTTATATTATCCCATGCACAAGTGCTATAAATACAGCATTAAATGGTATAAGCACTTGTATAACCAAGTAATATGCCATATAATCTATGCCATACAATCATGTCACAATGTAAAGTGAAAGTGAAGTGAAAGCGACAACTTGTCATTGTGAAACACAGCACATGATGAAATACAGCCTCTGCATTAAACCCATACACACCGTGCAACAGGGGGCAGCTATAGAAAGTGCCCAAGGAGCAGTAATGGGGATGGTACCTTGCTTAAGGGTACCTCAGGGCAACCTACAGGTCTGGGATTCAAACCCATGACCTTCTGATTCTGGAGCCAGCTCCTTAACCACTATTCCACCACTGAAACTGATGAGAACTGCTGAAAAAATGAGGGGGAATCAAGGGAGAATCATCTAAGACAAAATTTTCATTAAGAGACTGAACACAGATCAACATCTTAAGGATTATTGACTCAAGAGGTAAATGATAAAATATGAGCTATAGTCGAGCCATATAAACAAGGAGAGTTTGTCTACTGAAGTGGCCAGTAAATGCCATCCATATACTAAGCTGTGTTTTTCTTCTGCTTTAGTGAAACAGATTACCAAAGACACATGTGAGAAGAAAGGAAACATACCTCCAAATCCAGACTTCCACCACTTCCATCTACCTCCCATTAACCAAACACTCCCCTCAGGCCCAGACACCAAGGACTATGAAGTAAGCCAACAAACTCAACACAAAAATTTTTTTTAAATTTGCCCCATAATAACTGGCTTGACCACAACCAGCATGTTCTGTATAAAATAAAGCAGGGTTCTCCAATTTTGTGAGTGATGGTCTTAAAAAAATATTTATGGACAAAAGTATTAGAACTTCTTTTTCTTTCGGCTGCTCCCATTTAGGGGTCACCACAGCGGATCAACCGTTTCCATTTCCTCCGGTTCTCTGCATCTTCCTTCTTCAAATCAGCCATCTGCATGTCCTCCCTCACCACGTCCATAAACCTCCTCTTTGGTCTTCCTCTTTTCCTCTTTCCTGGCAGCTTCATCTTCAACATCCTCCTTCCAATATAATCCTCGTCTCTCCTCTAGACATGTCCAAACCAACGCAACCTTGCTTCTCTAACTTTGTCTCCAAAACATCTAACCTGAGCTTTCTAATATATTCATTTCTAATCCTGTCAGTCCTTGTCACACCCAACGAAAATCTCAGCATCTTTAACTCTGACATTTCCAACTCTGCCTCCTGTCTTTTCGTCAGTGCCACCGTCTCCAACCCATACAGCATAGCTTGTCTCACTACTGTCCTGTAAACCTTCCCTTTTACTCTAGCTGGTACCTGTATGTCACAAATGACTCCACCCATTCCAATCTGCCTGCACTCTCTTCTTCACCTCTTTTCTACACTTGCCGTTACACTGAACTGTTAATCCCAAGTATTTAAACTCCTCCATCTTTGTTACCTCTACTCCCTGCATCCTAACCACTCCACTTTCCTTCTTTTCATTCACACTCATGTATTCTGTCTTTGACCTATACACTTTCATTCCTCTTCTTTCTAGAGCATATCTCCACCTCTCCAGGTTCTCCTCAAGCTCCTCTCTATTCTAACTGCAGATCACAATATCATCAGCAAATATCATTGTCCAAGGAGACTCCTGCCTAACCTCATCCATCAACCCGTCAATTACTATTGCAAACAAGAACGGACTCAGCGCTGATCCTTGATGTAATCCAACCTCTACCTTAAATGCATCCGTCACTCCCACTGCAGGTCTCACCACTGTTACACTGCCATCATACATATCCTGAATTACTCTCACATACTTCTCTGTAACACCTGACTCCACAAAGGCACAATGCAGCTCCTTCTGACCTTCTCTGTACTTCTCCATCAAACACCCTCAGAGCAAATATTGCATCTGTAGTGCTCTTTCTCAGCATAAAACCATACTGCTGTTCACTAATCTTCGCCTCTTTTCTTAACCTCGCTTCCACTACTCTTTCCCATAACTTCATGCTGTGGCTGATCAACTTCATCCCTCTATAGTTACTAGAGCTCTGTGCATCACCCTTATTCTTGAAAATCGGTACCAGTACACTTCAGTCTCCATTCCTCAGGCTCCTCTCACTTTCCAAGATTGTGTTAAACAAAAAACTATTTAAACCCTCCTCCAATACACCTGGCCTTACTACCCTTCCATCTAGTCTCTCACACACAAAATGTCAACCTTCCTTCTCTCCATCATATCAGCTAATTCTCTACCTTTACCAGTCATGCTGCCAACATTCAAAGTCCCTACCCTCACTTCCACTCTCCTCTCCTTCTTTCTCTCCTCATCCCTCTGGACATGCCTTCCTCCTCCTCTTCTTCTTCTTCCCCTTTGGTCAACAGTAGTCCAATTTCCACCAGCACCCTGTAGTCCAACAGCACTGCAGGCGGTTGTTGTTAACCCGGACCTTGACCGATCCGGTATGGAATTCTGTTTTGTTGTCTGCATATTGATTTGGCAAAAGTTTTACACTGGATGCCCTTCCTGATGTAATCCTCCCCATTTATCCAGGCTTGGAGCCGGCACAAAGAAATACACACTGGCTTGTGCATCCCTAGTGTCTGGGTTGATAAAAGTATTAGAACATGCTTCTTAATCACTGAATATATAAGTGCTTAAGCCACACCCATTACCACAAGCAACGAACAAGCAACAAACCATGAAGTCAGGTTTGCAAACATAAGTGGTTAGTTTGAAGAGTTTAGTGAAGTCAGTTTGAAAAGGTATTTTTTACCTGTTAGATTTCCCAGATCTAGGGCTAAGCCCCTTAGTTCCAGTGAAGTCAAATCATAATACTTCAGCATACCAATACATTCTGGTCAATTCTAAGCTTCCAACTTTGTGGGAACAGTTTGGGGAAGGCTCTTTAATGTTTCAGCATGACTAGTCAACTGTACTAGTCAACAAAACAAGGCACATAAAGACATGGTTGGGTGAGTTTGGTCTGGAAGAAACTGATTGGTCCACACAGAACCCTGACCTCAACCACATCGAAAAAACTTTGAGATAAACTAGAATGGAAATTGTGAGCCAGACCTTCTTGTTCAACATTGTCATGACCTCACACATGCTCTCCTGGATGAAAGGACAAAAATTCCCACAGACATACTCCAAAATGTTGTGAAAAGCCTTCCCAGAAGTGTGGGAGCTGTTATAGCTGCAAATGGGGGACCAGATCCATATTGCTTCCAATAGATTAAAAATGAAAAAGGTTCCTTTTGCATGTAATGGCCAGTTTTGCCAATTATTCCGTCAATATAGTGCATATACTGTATTTTTTTTTTGTTCATGTGAAAACAACCTGCATGCTGTCTTTAAGGTTCAAGCTCGAAGCAATATTCGAGAAAACCACAAAGATTCAGTTCCACAGTTGCCAGATATACATAACTCTACAATCAGTGCAGAGACCACTTTCCCCAAACCCAAGAAAAGAACCATACTTAATAAAGTGTTTGTGCTGCTCCCTTCACAAAAGGAAAAAGGTGAGAACCCAAAGAAATGCATGGTACACCACCGTCTAGCCAAAACTACTACCAAAAATCTAATTAAAACAAAACATTGACATTAATTTCTAGTCTTAGGGTTCTTGTGAACCATGCATGTTATTCTTTCTGATGATATATATTCAATTCAACTCATCTAATTACAAATTATTTTGTAAGATGAATCAAATGTATGACTACATTACCAATTCTTCTAAAATGCACAATAAATGATGCATTTTCCATCTTCCCCTGCCTATCACTTGTGACTCTATTCACATTTCTCAGTTAAAGACACTTGGTGGCTTGCCATAAAGATTTTGTCTCTTACCTTTGTAGACCGTCTTCATGGCCTTCCTGAGGATGAGGATGAGAGAGAGGACAGACGTCCTGAGAAGGTGGAAGAGAGGGAGGATGTCCTGTGTGGAAGTGTGAAGCAGAAGGGAGAGGCAATTCCGAATGGTGGAGAGGATGAAACTCTTGAATATGGTCGCAGGCTTAAAGACGCAGAACATGATCACCTCATTTGGTTTGACCCTGAAGAAGACAAAGGTACTGAGATGGTTCCGTATTCACTTTTAAAATCGTTCAAAGCTCAAGTACAGCTCTGAACTCAACATTTCTCAACATAAATATTCTAACAGTCAGTTTTATTCTGTTCCAGATAAAATAGGCATTGCTAGATCAGCCTGTGTGAATTGGTAAAAACATTCCTATTTAAATGAAGAGGAGCTTTTAGAATGGTGTGAATGTAAATCATGAAACAGTACTGATGAAGAACATTTTAGAATGTGTGATTAAAGAGCTTCCTATAGAAGTGGAACTTCTTTGAGTTATATAAATGGAGGAAAACATTCAAGCTCAGTGCAGAATGGGGGACATTTATGGACAGTTTGATGCGTAAGAACATTCTAGAATAGTGTGAATGAAGAATATTCTAAACCAATGTGTTTGAAGGAGGAGGTTAAAGAACACTAAAGAACATTCTAGAACAATGTGAACATTCTAAGTGTAAATGGAGCAGAATGTCCTAGAACAGCAGTAACATTTTAAGGCAATGTAAAAGTCTCTAGACCAGCATGAATGGAGAGCATTCTAAAACAATGTGAACTTTCTAGAACTGGCTAAAGTGGAAAACACTAGACTACACCAAAACCAAACAGGTAGGACACAACAATACAATCCAGGAGCTGATAAGTGAATATGACCTTTTAAGGTGCATTCAGTTTGTTCAGTGGTGTGTAAATCAGTGGTGTGTAAATCTCAATCACAGGGGAAACTGCTTGAGCAAAGCTAAATATATAATTTACTATCTGGTTATGCCCAAAGGAGTTTCATTTCAGAGAAGGTATGTGGGTTTCTGTGCTTGGAAAGCCAAGCAATGATGAACAGGCAAATAAAATCTCATTTTTCAAAAGCTACTTAAATATCAAGTCTTAAGTACGGCCATTTTTCATGTGTTCTCAACTTGGAATCAAAACAAGTTAAGCCCTACAGGCCTGAAGTAGCTCCTCCACTTTAGCTACACTATCACAACAGCATCAATGAAGGAAAAGCATAGCCTCCCTCTGAGAAGTGATCACAGCCTCTCCATGAACAGCTCAGCTTGGGCCTGGCTGCAGCTAAATAGAGCTTTTAGAGGAGAGTTGGCGGAGGGGCGAGCATCAGGGGAGCAGCGGGGCTAGATGACAGCAGGGTGCTAGGGAGATCTCTGGGGGTGATATGATAAATAACAGCACACTAGCTGAAGTTTGCTCGTCCCCTGCGAGGCTCTGGGGCCAGACCACCAAGGCCAAAACACTTACTACAAGTGTAGAGAAAACTAGGCTGGCAAAGAGACCAAAAGAGGAAAGAAAAACAGACAAGTTTACAGAAAATCAGTATCTCAGCCCCTCAAAAAGAAAGGGGTGTAGATAGATGGTTTCGAGGCCTGTCATAAAACCATCTCATTTTGTGGACAGTGCAAGGTTTTATCAAAAATTTGAATTGAAAAGGAAAAGATGCAAGTTACAGTAATACTTCAGGACTACACAGTAATAATTGTTTTTCCTTATATATTTTTTATGCAATAAAAATGTTTGAACAGCAAGGCCATTTGTTTCTCTCTTTTACATCAAGTGTAGGATCCAAATATAGGTTCACCCATGCTTTTGCTATTGCTTATTTCACAATAATTGTAATTTTTTTGTATTTCTTTTGTTTTTGTTTTTAGGAGATCAGACCAACCCAGGACCAATTCCTGCCTTGATGGGGCACAAGGGTCCTGGAAAACAGAGCTCTATGGCCTTTTACAGACAAGACCCCCATGATTCTGCAGACCAGTCTGAGCCTCAGCCTGGCATCATTCGAGGCATCATTCCTATGGAGCTGAGAGGTAACAGTAGTCATTTTCCTCAATACTTCTGCAAGAAATCCATCAGTCAGACACCAAAGGTTCTGCTTCTTTTCTCTTCCTCTGAGGGTTCCTTTGTGAATACCACTTGGGAAAAGGCTTAGATAGGATGTAAAATGACCGTCTTTGGCTCTCCATCCTATCAAAGAATATAAAGTTACTCATGAAGGCGAGCAACAATGGAAAGCCAGCTTATTTAGAACACTAGAGCATAGTCCAAATCCAGTTATGTGATTAAACACGTAGTGACTGGTTCCACAACACACAGCAGAGGTAATTCAAAGGGACAAGGAAAGCAATGTAATCTTTTCCTTGATTTCATAACTGCCGATTCTTCTCCTTTGCATGTGTTTCCAGAGTGTGAGAAGGGCAGAGCACTGGGCACGTTAATATTGGGTCCTGCTGGGGAAATCATACGCTTGTCACTGTGGGATGCTTTAACTGACACTGAGGACCACCCAGTGCTGGATGATGCCACAAGAGAACATGGTAACCATTTTTACAAACACTCAAAAGAAAGCACCGTTCAGAGAATGTACGCTGTCACTAGGGTGGTGCCCTCAAGAGTATTTCTTCAGTACCTTTAGTCAGGGAACCTAATAATTCTTTATTCTCTTGCATTCTGTTGGATATATTCAGTTATTTAAATGAAACTCAAAATGCTTTATATTTTGCAACCCTCTAAAAGAATAATGTAAAAAGAGTATCTTTATCTCTTAAATAAAAATGGTGGTGTTTTTTTAAAACTATTAACTGTTGATACCTATGTATGAATATCTATGTGTGCTCCAGAGCTTTGGTGAGTAAAACTAAAGGCTGCCGAGTCTTTTTGTGCTTCAGTAAAGCAGGATTTGTTGATCTGAAGGCTCAGTTACACATTCAGTTCCCTAAACAAATAAGCAAAAAAAAAACCCCTGCACATTTGGTTACATCATTTAGTGGAAAATTTGTCAAACAATAATTCTCAAATAATATTGTTTGATAAATAAATATATCTAAGGTTCAAATCAGGAGGATCTTTGATTTCAATTATAATTTTCTAATGTTCAGGACTGTCAATATTTAAAGTAAAGTAAGCAAGTTAAAGTAAGCAAACTGCCAGATTGGTACATAATAAACCTAAAAAAAAAGTCTACATTTAAAAGTGTACTTTTAAATGAGCTAACTCATTTAATGCCAAGCTATTTGTCGTTTTTGATATGATCAAATGTGTACTTTTAAATGTTCAATACTTATGTATGTATATACTAGATTTACATTTGCAGCATTTAGCAGACGCTCTTATCCAGAGCGACTTCCACATCCTAATTACAGGGACAGTCCCCCTGAAGCAACTCAGAGTTAAGGGTCTTGCTCAGGAACCCAGTGGTGGTAGTGCTAGAGATGGGATTCGAACCTGGGACCTCTTGAGCCATAGGTCTGTAGGCAAGTACAGACTAGAGCACTGCCACCCACTAACCACTAGAGCTAGTGCTAACCACTAGAGCACTGCCACCCTTTTGAACTCCCTTCTCCAGTGTAAAGACTGGATGTTAAAAAGCTTGGTGATTTCATTTGTTTCAGTAACATTAAAGTGCCCATCTTGTGCTGTTTAACTCTACACTGATGTGTGTTAGATCAGAAGTATATGTGAAATAAAAGGAACAGATTAATATATAAAAGTTGAACTGCATTTCCTATTGAAACAAATCCTTATGAGTAATAATCATAAAAACAATTTCATAGGTCGTGTAAGCAGTTTGTTATCTGCAAGAGTTGAAATTAAACATAAGCCACTGGGTTAAGAGGTCAGTCAGACAAAAGGTAAAGGCAAAAATACTGGAGTCGGGCAAGAAAGAAAGGAAGGAAACAACTTGCATCATGTGAATTTGCCTCTATTTACAGTTCTCAGGGTTATGAGGTCCAGGGAAGCTGCGGAAGAGCCATGGACGATCTTGCTGGAAGAGCAGGCTACACAGACAGGTTAGTGTCTGCCAAAATATGGTATTAACATGCAATTAATAGAGCTGATTTCACAATACAGCAAGGTCTTGTTTGAAAGGAATACTATAGTGTTGGCATAATGGTCGATGGAGTCATTGAACTGGTTTCAAACATTATTCTTTAATAACACTATTGTGTTGACTGTTGGCATCATCTTATTGGCTCCTTTGATGCCAAGGTATTTGTGGTTTTTGGTATGATCAATGGATTTCCTCACATATTCCACATTAACCCCACTGTTCCATACCAAGTGTGCTAATACACTCATATGAATGCATACAGGTAAAATTAATAGCACATTACACACATTCCCCCTCCCCGGCCTGGACTGCTCCACATCTGGTAGTGTTTTGCAGGAGTGAGGTATCCCGGCCGGAGAAACTCGATCCCCCCCCCAGGCCAGGGCCTAATCCCAGCCCTGGAGTCTGTGTGACTGACAGAGGCTGTGTTTTCTCAAGCCGACCTCTGGAGCTACTCTGTTTCCTTTATCCTGTCACTGGTCAGAAACCCAAACCCCCACCTAACCCACTCTCTCGTACCCACCCAACCCCCTCTCCTCAGTCCCCTCTATCTACTCGCGCGCTATCCTTCATCACCTCTCTTTTCGCCCCCCTCCCCAAAACTGGGCCTCCTTAGAAACAGACACTTTCTAAATAAAAATTCTTTAAGCAAATGGCCTGCATTGGCTCTATACTCTGGAGGAAAGTGCCCAGCTTAAGAGCTTATGGGGGAAACTATGCTAAAAGGCAACCTAATAATCGTGCATGGCGTGTTTTGGACCCAAGCAGCATAACAACCTCATACACTTTCAGCAATTTTTCCTTTTTTCTATGTAAGCTTTGTTGAGACAGAATGAATATCTCAGATACAAATTCTTCTCAAACATGGTTTAGTGAAGCTCCTTCAGGTGATTCTCTCCCACAAAAGCAAGCAAACCCCAATCAAACATGTTTGAGTCTCATGTTTCAAATAGCTCAGGCACATCAACATGGTTGATAATTTACACATTCGCAAAGATCATTGGTGTAGACAGTTTTGGGTGTCAATCTGAGCTCTAAAGCCAATGTGTGTGTTCTTCAGATTAGCAGGGGATGTTTTATGCATGGCTGTCATGACGCTGACAGCATGCTAACAAGTCTGTATCCAAAATAGCAAACAGTGTAGCAGAGTCGACACATTACGATCTGGGGTGTATGGACTCCTAGAGTTATACTCCTAAAAATAAAGGTGAAAATTAGAGCCATAAAGGGTATTTTGGGGAAATGCCAGAGAAGATCCACTTTTGGTTCCCTAAAAAACATTTCAACCTGTGCTAGCATGAAGACCTTTATATTTAAGAATGCTCCACAAAATATTTTGGTACTAATCAAAACTTTTTTTTCTAGAGCTATCTGTTCAATGACCAGTACAGCCTTTATTTCTCATACAGTTGGAAAGCCACATTAAGAACAGCAATTCTATGTTCTGGTTTGTTGACTTCTTGTCAAGAAGACGACTTGTTGTCAAGATCTACAGTTCATATCAACAGTAACCTGTTGCATCAGAAACTACAACTAGCACAGGAAATTACTTTGTGGGGCCTTTTAGAGAAAATCACCCAGATAGAGACTGTAAATGGATGTTAAGAAACTGATATTTTTACATTAAACACATTAATGCCAGATGCCCAAGACTGGCACTAATGTGAGAAGCTTAGTTTCAAACAAAATCTGGCATTAACCATGCTTATTCAGTAAACCATCACTAGATACTGAATGTTTACCTAAAAGAAAATGTATTACCAAAAATACTACCATGAACTTAAATCTCAAGAACAGAGCTTTCCATTCAGTGGCAAAGCTCTTTTTACTTTATTTCCTATCTGTGCAGCTCTTTTGTGATTTGAGCTTTTAAATAACTCTGGAGATGTATCAGTAAGGACTAGAATTTACACAAGCTATCTGTACCATTAACTTGAGTCTGATTAGGGAGAAAAGGTGTGAAATAAAAGTGCCACTTCAGGTTAATGCGATATGTAGTGGCCTACATTCCAATTCCACTGGATACTTAGTTTGAGCTCTGGCAGGGGTGGGGGGCTTTCAAAAAGAGAGAGAGAGAGAGAGAGAGAGAGAGAGAGACAGAAAGAGGAGGGAGGAGAGAGCGAGACAGACAGAAGAGGAAAGAGGAACAAAGAGGGAAAGAAAGGAGTAAGACTAAAAGAAGTGAGGGAGATTGTGTAGTAAAATACAGTGAAAGAAAATGAGTTTGAGAATGAGAAAGAGAAAGAAATGGGCAGGCATAGACAGGAAGGAAAGGCACAAAGAAAGAAAACAACTGAGAAAGATTGGAGAAAGGGGAATATAAGGGAAGGAGAGTAAAAGAAAAAGAGGGGGAGAAGATGCAAAGAATGAGAATAGGGATAAGGGATAAAAGGGGATGAAAGTGAGAGAAATTAAAAAACAGATCAATTGAAGGTGGAGGGTACAGAGAGAAAAAGAGAGATTAAATTAAAGTGAGTGAAAAATAGAGAAGGTCAAATATGCAAGTGTGTATGTGTGAAAGAGAGTGGATTTGAGTCACAGCTGATGAATAATAGGGGTGGCTGATGTGTGGTTGTTCAGTTTGCTGAGGGTGAGAGTGTGTGTGTGTGTGTTTGTGTGTGTGTGTATGTGTGTGTGTGTATATGAGATCAGAGGGCCTGCTGTAGTGGTGAGCAGAGCGTAGAGAGACGAGCATGGCTGAGGTTTTACTCATTGTGAACACATTTCCCCAAAAATGTGGAACAAAGTGCAGCCCAATTCTCTCGAGGATCGGGTCACTGCTGCACTCAGCAGAGCCTGAACGGCTCCCTCTCACTCCTCTCTCTCTCAGTCCATCTTAACACACCCTTTTCCCCTTTTCCCTGACTTCAAAGCAGTCCTGGAACCCATTAAAACAGACAGACCCGTCAAAAAATAAACGCTGCCTCGCTGGTGTGGCAGTGCATGGGGAACGAAGCCCCTGTGTGTGTGTGTATTTATATATATATATATATATATATATATATATATATATATATATATATATATGTGTGTGTGTGTGTGTGTGTGTGTGTGTGTGTGTGTGTGTGTGTGTGTGTGTGTGTGTGTGTGTGTAGTGCTGCATTCTACTTGGCTCTGCTGGGTCTGATCTACTACCCACAGGCGTAAAGCAAATACCCCAGATCCTATAGGCAAACACTAGGCATGCTCACTGCATCTCAGGGCAAAGAGTACATAAAACGAACATCTGAAAATTTGAAAGACTGTGTGCATGCATGCAAGTGTGAGCGTATGTGTGAAAAGAACACAGTATTAAAGACCAAAGCAGTTGATTCTGGACTTAATTGCACAGTATGTCAGCATCCTTACTTTAGGCCGTTAATGGAAATTGGAAGTGGATAAACGACTTAAAGACATTTCGGCAGTTGCTGTATAGTTGCTGTCATATAGCAAGAATGGCAGACATGGTTGCATTTTTTCATGGTTAACAGAATTAATCTTAGAGGTCCCTCTAGTGGATAATGGTTGTATTAGTTAGGAGACATAAGATATGCACAGTGTGAAAAATACAATAATGAAATCCACAAATAATGGAATAATACAGTAATAAAGTACACAAATCTAGTACTTGATCAAAATTAATACTTAAATTCTGTAATTTTACTTTTACTATTACTAAATAAAATTACTTTCTTTTTTTCTCCTCTTGTGTGTTCACAGGAAAAATGAATTCCCCACGTTTTCTTTAATCTGAAAGAGTGACAGAGTTGCCCGGGCCTAGTAACATCTGCTAAGCTTCAAATGGGCGTTGAGTATGTAGGGGAGGGGTTATGTAGGAGTAGGGATGGAAGATACTCTAAGATTGGTTTGAGTTATTTTTAACAGAACATAATCTTCTGTAAATCCACATTTAACTTCACACTATGTTGCTGAAAGTAGCAGAGTAAACTACCGTAGTTTAGAGCATTGTGTGCTTCCAACATAAAGAGTTGTTTTGTGCTTCAGCGTGATAAGTGAAAGTGACTGTTTCCATCATTGTGAAACACGCCACAATTAAACAATGAAATTCACCCATACACACTGTGCAGCAGAGGACAGCTATCAGAAGTGCCTAGGGGGCCAAGATGGCGATGGTACCTTGCTCAAGGGTACCTCAGGGCAACCTACTGGTTTGAGATTCAAACCCATGACCTTCTGATCCTGAGGCCTAGGCCCCAACCATTCTGCTACTGCTGCCCCGCTGATAATGCTTCTGGTTAGAAGAACACAAGACATAGGACTGACATAGAATAACAAAGCTACTCAGAACCCTGACCTCAACCCCATGTGACACCTGAAAGCCAGGCCTTATCACCCAAAACAATAACTGACCTCACTAACGCTGAATGGAGTCCTCACAACCATGAGCTCTAAGCTCTTTTATACACTGTCAACAAGCACATGTGGAACATTGTGTGTCCACATCCTTTTGGCCATGTAGGTTATAGATTTTGGTGTTACATTTTTTTTTACAATCAAGTGAGCCACATGATTTGAGTGAACAAATTCCATCAGAAGTGCTGCAGGAATGTGCAGTGTTTGGGGTTCACAGGTCACCCTGGGTCATGGAAGAGCTATGTTTAAAGGTTCTCAAACTGGTTCTCTCTTTGTACCATGCAAGCTTTACAGCTATGGAAAAATGCTTTTGATTTTGATTTTAAATGAAATGATTTTAACTTGGTGCAGATTATTATTATTAATACATAAGAAAAATAAAGAATAAGAAGCACTTTTTGTATTGGTAAAACTAGAACAGCTAAAAGGTTCTTTTACAGAAAGGTTTTCTTCCATTACTGTTACAATTTACAATAAAAAAAAACAACTTGCATATATGAAACATGTATAAAGAGTTATTTCATGAGGTAAAAACAGTACAAAATAAAAAAAACAAATGCAAAAAAAATCAGATTTTTTTGTTTGTATCGTTAAAGTACTAGACTATCTAAGAAAAGATGGGTCTGAGTTCCACAGTTAAAGGCATAACACAAAGAGGCCCACTTTCTTTCTGTAGTGCAGGGGTTACTAAAATCTAAATAGTCATTTAATGCACCAGTGATATCTGACTGTTTGCTAATGTCCTTTTTTCTCTTTACAGTCGGAACGAACATCCTTGAGATGGAGGCTATGCCAGGTCACAAGGAACAAGTTAGCTCTAACCAAGAGGTACAAGCCTGAAAAGCCAGCTGTCTTATTAGTGCAATCACTGGAAGAGCCCTGAGAAATAAAGACACATGAAACATAGTCTCTTAATGCACTGAGGATCACACCTAAACAATATCATTTGCACTGTTGCCAGGCAGAATTGATGAGCTTTGACTCTCCACATGGGTTAAAGAACAGGGGGCTAAAACCTGTGGGTGCTCTTATAGAAGTTACTACTGCACTACTAATAGCATTTTGACACTGCATGCCTGTGTGTATGATTTCCAAGAACAGAAATGCTGCTGAACATCCCAAAACAGAGAACACTGAATGTTATGGCGCAGATGGAAGAACAGCAGAGGTGCAGGTGAGCTTCATGCTTCATCTCACCTGTAAATGGCTTCAGCACCTGGTTAGTTATGGTCTAATGTAATTAAATCCAATCTAATCTCTTCATTTCTGCAAAGGCCTGTGCACCTGAACAACAATCTCAGAAACCAAACCATTCTGCAGAAAACCAATCCTATTGCAAAGGTAAGCAGATAAGGGATCCATTCTTAGCTATAAAACTCCCTCCAGGCAGCAAGCCAGACTCTTTCTTTGATACATCTAGGCAAGAGATAAAGGCAAACATTCTGACAATATAAAAAAAGAATAATAAATTCAAGCTCATTTTTTACTGCTGAGAATCTCTGAGCACATCCTCTTTAACTCAGTAAGTCAGTGTAGAGGAGGGTTCGAGAGTAAAACCCAAAGATAACAGGCTATCTACCTGGTTCAATAATTCATACAGGCCATAAAATGTCCAAAGAAATCAATATAACGTGGTATCATACACTCAAATAAGAGTTCATTAAACCAGCTTGTGTAGCGTTACATTCAAAAGCAAACTGATTTTTTGGCCAAAAACAATTAGATCTTCCCAGCGAGTTTAACATTTAGTGTAAAGGCTTCTCAAAAGCAGCAAAGGGGGACAAACTTCTTATTAATACCCTTCATTTCCTGTTTCCTAGTAATCTCATATGACTAAAAGATATGGGGTTCTGTCCTTAGGGGAAGACGCTAAGATTAAGAGCAGAGGAAGGACACAGGGTCTCCAGCCTGCGGCTGGAGTGACACCTGGGTCACCAAACCCTAAATCCATGTCTGCTAACACCCCTCCAAAAACAGGCCTTTCCACCCCCACAGTCGAGGAGGAACATTTTCATCACCCAAAGCCTGAAACTCAGACAAGCATAAACAAAGACGATGCGTGAGTAAAGCTGGTGCTCATTTTAGAAAGCAGCACAATTCATTTCCTGTTTATACTGTTCTATATTACATTTAACAAAAACAGCACAGATGCCCTTTTTTATGTACATTTAGCATGTTTGTCGTTTTTCAAATTCTCTTTTAGCTACTTTCAGTAAACATTTAAAAGAACAGGTAAGGCTTGGGTGACAACCCAACCCAAAAATGGTGACAAGGGTAACAGGAAAGTATTGAAATTATTAAACTATAAATAAAAAACACTGCATCAAAGAGAGATAACCAAAAATACATACATACATACATACATAATAAAAATAAAATAAATAACAAAAAAAAGTGCTTAACTATTACTGGAGTGATGCCCTCAAAGACACATTTTCAGTACCTACATTAATGGAACATAATTGTATTCCTTTGCAGTGACATTTTGATGTTTTTTATTTCATCGTATATATATATATATATATATATATGATGTGTCCTGTAACTTTTTTACATGCTGACAGAGTGGACCTTAAAGAAGATTTATCATTTACCAGATATGGATTACAGTTATCCATGAATTCAGAACTGACAGAACTGAAAAAGTTAACAATATCCTAAATATAAATATAAAATAAATAAATAAATGTGAGGTGGCACAAGACTTTGGCATAGTGCTGTATGGTTGGGACATAATGATGGAATTCTCTTTCAGTATTAGAGCAACATCAGAATGGTTTTTGAGATATTTCATTCGAAGTGGATCAGAATACCCCCATGTCCATCTCACAGTCTGCTTCACATAACTACATCAGATAACACTTTCTCCCATGCCTCTGCTGCTGTGTTTTGAGTGCACACATGCAAGGTCAGGACATAAGGTTAGAAGTCAGGCAGAGGTCATACGACCTGGCTCTGCAGGGTTTGAGGCTCATTAATATCTCCAATAATGACTGTTTACATTCCTTTCTCTCCTGTCTCGCCTCTGCAGCCGCCTCATTCTCTGACATTCTTTGATTGTGTCTCGGATTTCAGCCACAGCCCGTCAGCCTCTCCTGAGCTCTAAGATTCAAGCTTAGATTAGAACACCTCCCTCCATCACAGAGCTTTATCACTAAAAGTCTCCCACTGCATTCCTGCCTCTGCCTTGCTGTGCCGTATTTCAGCCTTAACACCTTGCTGAACCTTCATCACTGTCCATCATGTGACTCCAGCTAAGTGTTTTATGGCCTTTCTTTTTGGCTTCAACAGCAAGATTCAATCCAGGAAAGCAGGTGGAGGAGATGATGCAGCAAAAACCCAAATAAGGAAAGTAAAGAGGGAGAGTGAGGTTGATCAAAATGCAAGAAGAATAACAGAGAAAATGTTTACACAGAAGAAGAATGAAAAAACAAATATGGAGATGGAGGCAGAAGAAACCATTTACAAAAGGTTTACGCTGAAGAAGAATGAAAAAACAAATATGGAGCTGGAGGCAGAAGAAACCACTGCAGACATAACCCCTGGCACAGTAGCAGTGAGTTATACAGCAGATTACTGTATGAGTAGTGATCAGTCTTTTTCTTTTGCAGCACCCCCTTTCATGGATGTTTTTCTTATCGTGTCTCTTCGCAGGAGAAAACGAAAACAACAGAAGATAAAAAATCAAAGGGGGACACAAATCAACCAAAGGAGTCCACAAAGCCACAAAACAAAATGAAAAAGAAGACCAAAGCACAAGCAGCGTTTGTCGTTGGTAAGGTTAACTATTTATTCTAATTTGTTCCTCTTATATTCACTAAGCACAAAGAGGTCATTTCTATCAGACGTCACATTAATGTGTTCATTTTTGAGCTCAACTTCCATCAGTGTACGGCCTACTGTTGGCACCAGCTCCACATGGCTCTTTAACATTATTGTTACCATTTACTGACTGCCGCTGACAAATGTCATCTCATACCTACTGTTGGCTTTAGATTCCTTATAACGTCTGGTGCTCTAGCTCCTAATAAGCAGATAACTATAGGTGCCAATGTGCTTAAAACAACATTAAAGCTGGATCCGATCTTTCATTCTCTCTCAGGTAAACCACGTAATTCAAAGAAAGTACAGGAAGTAGATAAGCCTGAGAAGCATGAAAGAGCAACCTCCAAAACAGAGGAGAACAAGTCAGGAGATGAAACTGAGAATGAACACTGCTACAGTGTTCCTGGACAAGAACTGGACAAGGATCTGGTCTTTGTACACCAAGAGGAACAGACAGCTGCTGTTTCTCCCATAACACAGAGCTCTGCTGCAGTCTCCTTCAGAACACACCACTCTGCTGGGGCCTCCTCCAGAAGAAACTGCTCAGCTGCAAGCTCCTCCAGGCTGAACAGCTCAGCTGCAGCTTCCTTCAGATCACACAGCTCTGCTGTGGTCTCCCCAAGAATATGCAGCTCTGAGAGCATAGCCAGACAGAGCTCTCTGAGAACAAGTATAGCAGAAGAGCCTCAGGACGGTTGTTCAGTACTGCTCTCACTTAACCAGCTGCCCTCCTACTCTGCAGCCCCAACAAACCATTCTCCAAAGCCCATCGAGTCTGAATCAAGCATTGATGTGAGTCTTTCTCAGGTAAACAAACTTAGTGATGCAGCAAATCACAACCCTTTAACAACAAAATCACTGAAGTGGTTTATTCTTTTCCGATTAATATTCTGATTAATTTTATTCAGACTCATCTTAAAATCTTTATTTTTTTCCCCCCATTTATCTGCATAGAATATTCTACAATGATAAATAAATAAATAAACAGTAGATAAAGACCCTTTGTTATGACACTTATAATAGCTACTGAAAACACCTGGGGAGCAGTGATGGACCTCAGGGCAACCTAGTGATCTGAGATTCTAACCAATAACCTTCTGATCCTAACTCCCTAACCGCTAGGCCACTGCTGCCCCTGCTGGCTGATGGAATAAAAAAATAAGTGAGCTGATAATGTGAATTTATGTGAATAACTGTTTTTGAACCAGTCCATTTGAAATTGACATCTCTTCAGGCTAAAAGCAGCAATGAGACCATCAACCTGAGAGACACCAAGGCTGCAGCACTGGCTGAGAAAGCTGCTGCACAGGCTGAAAGGGCTGAGCATCGCCGGCTAGAAGTGGAGAGGAAGAGGAGAGAGAAAGAAGAGGAGCGAAGGAGACAGCAAGAGAGAGAGGAGAGAGAAGAGAGAATGAGGCTGGAGCTGGAGGAAGAACAGAGAAAGAGATCAGAGCAGGCCAGGTACAATCGCAGTGTATAAAGGGCCACAACAGAAACACAACCAAAGTACGGGTGAAGAAATTCCAGACTTTTTTTGTGTATTTTACAGGCTGAGGAAGCTTAGAGATGAAGAGGAGAAACGGGCACAGGAGGAGAGAGAGATGGAGCGACAGAGAAGAGAACAGGCAGCAAAAGAGAGAGAGAAGAGGATGCAGGAAGAAAAGCGGAGGCTCCTAGAACGTCTCCAGAGAGAGAGGCAGGAAGAGGAAGAGAGGAGAGCAGGTGCACAGTTTTCTGTAAACATTTTGAGGAACAGTTTTTAGTGTCTGACAAAGCCATCAAATTATGTCCAAGGTGCCTCTACCTCTACTGGCACAAATGTAACATTTTTTATAATACCTTGTTACTCTCTATATCAACCTCAGTTACTAAAAGGCTGCCGTGCATAGATGAGAATTAAAGGTTCACAACATGATCTGTGCCCATGTGTGTAGCCAAATTAAAGCGTCAACAGCAGGAGGAGGAGGCACAGAGGGAGCTGGAGAGAAGGAGACTTGAGGAGATGGAAGAGAGTGAGAGGCTAGAGTACCTGCGTAGAAAGCAAGACGAACAAGAGGAGAAGAGGAAAGCTGCAGAGGAGAGGAGGAGAGCAGAAGAAGCGGCAGCACTGCAAGCCGAAGAGGAGGCTAGACTGCTGGCTCAACTGACTGCCAAGTATTTTACAAATTTCTGTTTTCCCTTCACAGTCTTTCCCTATGATGTAATTATATACTGAATGCAGTTAAGGGCAAACACTGACATTGGGTTTTGTAGGCAAATATAAAAAGAGAAACTTAATCTGCATCTTTGTTCTCTCACATAGGCAGAGGGCAGCACTGGAACGGCAACTCTGGTTCAACCGAAGTCTGTTAATAGAGGCTGGGGGTCTAGAGCAGACCCATGACGTTTCCCGGCCCTGGGTTTTCTCCTATTTCAGTCTGCTGAAACTGCTGGGCATAATGGAACCTCCAAAGGACTTGGTTAAGGATGTGTTGTGATTTTAAATGCTTCCTATAGATGCTCATGCAGTTAAAATCACTTCTACACATTAAACCTTTACCAAATCTATTTTGCTGTAGGCACTGATTCATGTCAAATTGATTAAAATATATTTTTCATACAATTAGTATGCCCATGTCATGCCCCTGGCTTTTTACACTGAACACACAGGATGTAGGCTAGGTCCTTAACAAATCACACACATAGTATGGTTCTATGATACTCTGCTGTACTGTTTGCTGTACTGTTTGGATCATGCAAGCATATTGTTCAATTTGAGTAACAAAATGATAACAGAAATCTGGATACTACTGTTATTTACTCATTACTCATCATGTTATGCCAGAGAGAAAAAAAAAACATCAAATTAAAAATTGAAAATTTAGATAAAACCTTTGCCTAGGCCAATGTCCCAAAACAGTTTCTGCAGGTACTGGTGCAGATGTTTAAAGAAAAATACAGAATAAAAAAGCAAAATCCATTCTGGAATGGAAGAAAAAGGATTAAAACAGGATTGCCTTAAAAAAGAACCACCACCACCACAAAGTGATTTTTTTTTTTTTTTTTTTTTGCTGGAATGAATACATGTTGTGAAACCAGCCCCTAACATTAAACTGGGCATCCCTTATCATCCACAGCCTCTAACTAAATCTTAAGAGTTCCATAAGTGTCATCTGAGATGTAAAGAACATCAAACATGTACAATTCGTCTACAGTTCATTCCTGCCTTTAATGCATAAATAGTTTCCCACAACCTTAACCTTACTAAACTAATTTAGTAACCAACTGTAACTGAACAAAATACACAAGGAAACACTGCATAGTTGGCTGCGTTCAGTGGATAATATAATGCACAGAAAATCAGTTGTGCGTTGCCTTGTTCTTTTGTTTATTATTAAAAAAAAACAGCAGCAAATAACTCCTTACTGGTCTAGCTTTAGTCTATATGTTTGTCCTCCTTACTGGCCTCTCCCAATGGACCTGGCTCCACTGAAGCACTCAGCACTGAACCAAACACTGCATTTCAGACTTAACTAAATAATGTCTTGCCTTCTAATAATGTTTCTTGTGATATAAAAAATTTAAAAAAAATCACTTCTAAATAAAGTAAGACCGTGTCTTCACTGTAGCAGTATTACTCACTCTATGTCTCACCTATGCTAGATGGGTCCACAATGTGCTTATGGATTATGTCTGTCTTCCAGCAGCATCTGTGTGATGCCCAGTTCAGTCCCCTGTGCCTCTGAGGCCATTTCTAGGCAAAGTGGCAGACTTTCCAGGAGACAGGTGAGAATGAAGGAATGATGAGAGACCCAGGATTAGGGCGTGTGGGTTTAAAGGGTTTGAAGAGTCAGCAGGTTCTGTTGCTGAAACACACCTTGTACAAGAGTGCCCTCTGCTGGACATGGGACTGGTTGCAGGCAGACGCCTTACTGAAGAATGAACCATATGAATAAGCCCAACATACAGCATTTTTTTGTGCAGTGTATTTCATTTTTTCCCCTTTGAGAATTTACCAAAAAATACTTTTACATGCCCTTTTCTAACTTCTCTCTATCCCCAAGTAAACCAGCTATTTTGTTAGTGCACTTTTAAGACTTAGGTAAATAAGATCTGTTCATTTTAAAAAGCTGAAACACTGTATAACTTCACCGTGAATATGCTGAGGTGCACTAGTGTATGCAGAATATGTGGTTATTTGTTGGGCAGCGGTGGCCTAGTGCTTAGGGCATTAGCCACATGATCAGAAGATTGGGGTTCGAACCCCTTCCCAGTAGGTTGCCCTGAGGTACCCTTGAGCAAGGTGCCGTCCCCATCACTGCTCCCCGGGCGCGTTCAATAGCAGCCCACTGCTGCACATGTGTGTATTGGTGAAATGCAGAGAGCGAATTTCCCATTCGTGGGATTATAAATAAAGGATTATTATTTGTAGACGTTTCTACAACAAAAAGTTAAATAAAAAGCAAGCTGTATCAAATATAGCCGTTTATTAGTTGGAACAATTCATTTCTGCAAGAAAAACACATGCTATATATACATCTGTGATGGATTTAAAACTGTATATACATCTATACATTTCCTGCTAATACTTTTCTAAAGTAATTTCTTAACTTCATTACATGGAGTTATTTACTGAGGTATTAAACCTAGAGCAGTGTTTGAATCGAACAACTGTTGGCTTTACTGAGCACCTGCAAGACATGTGGGTAAACACTTGGCTTACCTGCAGCTGTGAAAGATCTTGGGTTGGAATCATGTCTGAGAGCTGAACATTTCTGTCCAATGTCATTTCCTAGAAACAGGTTCTGAAAACACAGAGACTTAGACATTTTACCATCAGTAATTATTAGCAGAAGTAATTATCAAGTTTTCTGAGATTAGAAATCAAAACAAGCTTTCAAAACCTTTAACCTTCCCGGCCATAGTAATGTTTGGAGCTTTGCAGAAAGCTGACAACGCATTCTCACCTCTGTTCCTAGGGAGGTTAGTGTTGCCTCTGTCTGCTGCAGGCACTTCCAAGCCTCATGCATGTAGTTCTTATATGTCATTTATAGTTGCGAACAAGCACAGGTTCACACAGGGTCACCTGAGCGGCAGATTAGGTCAAGTAGATGACTTTACAGAATGATAAAGGGGCACTGTCCCCGTCACCGCTCCCCGGGCGCTTTCAATAGCTGCCCACTGCTCGCGGTGTTTGTGTGCATGGGTTAAATGCAGAGGTCCAGTTTCGTTGTGGTTCACGCTTGCTGTGCTGTGACCTCGCAATGACAAGGGTTGTCACTTTCACTAAAGTCTGGACTAAAAAGGTGCATCATGATGGATGATGGAAGGCATGGAACCATCGGGTTTGGTTTGACTAGTACAGGTTGGTGGCAGTGGAGTGAATGGCAGCCTTGGGTTAGGATTCTCAGCTGCGTACAAAAAGGTTGTGCGTTTGGGCTGGGCTCTACCCAAGTTTCACGTTTTTTGTCATATGTACAATAGCAATAATAGAGGAGTATTATGCCATTAGAATGGTGCCTTAAATCACTCAAGCCTCTGAGCAAGGCCTTTAACCTCACGTTTCCCCAGAGAGACTTTCCCTGTCATTAAGCAAGGTATGTCATTGTGGGTAAGTGGGTCCACTCAATGTAATTAATGTTTTCTTGCCCCAAAAATGTCCAGCTCAAAGTAAAAAAGGCTAACCATATGATATGTAATATCACTATTGACCAACCTTAGAGGCTACATTAGAATTCTTTTCCAGGGAAAACTATGCTGATCTAAAGGCCACAGTCTACATATGTGTGCCTAAGCAACTGCTAATAAAGCTTAAAAAGTGTTTTGCATTCTTCCATGACTTGAGGAATAACAGCGTGGTATTTTGGAATTTCCCATTCTGGCCATTGAAATCACCAAACACATGTTGGAGGTCATACCTGAGCTGACTGCAGACAGCATGGATGGTCACATCCCTGTGCCACCAGCTCATGGATCATCTCTGCCACTAGAGGGTCCAGGTGAGACTGTACATGCCCAGTATTCTCTACCTCGGTATAGTTACAGTGGTTATATGATTTGGAGATAATCAAAATACCATACAACACTCCCAGTCTCTCACAATTTCTTTTTCAGTTTGAAGGCCTTCTCCTGCTCTTGCCATACTACCGTTTGGTCTAAAAGAGTTTGCAGGATTTGAGCAATCCTTGTTCTGCAGGAGGAAATGTTTAATATTAAACACCTTGTTCTATATGAATGTTCTTGTTAACAATAAAATAACAATAATAATAAAGCAAACTGACTGAATATGTTGTGTGTTCCTGACAGGGCAGGTAGCTCTGTAAAACAACTTTTCCTTGGCTTCTTGTGCCATGCCTTTTTTGAGCACCTTTGCTTTGTGGTCCAAATTGATAATCCATCACAACAGCACCGCTTCCTAAAAAAGGTCAAAATATATACATATTTAAATAAAGACATACAGAAGGTCACAAAAGAAGGTCAACCAGTGACACAGAAAAAAAAGAATAATTATAAATGTTGGCAAAAAACACAACTGAATGCTCATGGAATTAAAATGTGACTGTACCCTGGGTTGAAAGAAATGCTCACCTTATAAAGGGAATGCCATCATAACTGAGCACGCACTGAGACTTCCACAGTGAGGTGAGGTGAGTAGCAAGTTTGCCTGGCGAGGACGACAGGCAACTGCCAGAAACAGAATGAGCATGTCGTTGATGCAAGAGCAACACAACCTCAATCTCTGCTTCTAGTTCAGCAGCAACTATGGTATGACTCTCTGCCCAGTTTGGTGCACCTACAGACAGAGGCTTCAGTGGAGGCACAAATACATCTGAAAAAAAATGGTTTTAGTACTTGCATAAGAGAAGAAAGAATATAAGAATAAAAAATATTTTTAACTGCACGTGTTATTGTGGTTGAAGTGTTAGAGTTACTGTCATCATTGGTTACTGGGAAATCTGGCTTTTTCTCTTGAAATGGTTTGGCAATGCAGGTCCCTTTAAGGGAAGACAAGCTTAAAGCAATACGTTTGTGAAAACGAGAAAGAAGAAAACACATCACATGCATCCATATTATATAACATTCATGCACAACATACTCCTCCATGGCACACACTTCAAGCTGATCAAACCGTTATTAATGCAATATTTTCCTGAACTCAGATTTCTGCTTGAGTCTGCTGTGTTTACACTTGATCATTGGGCTGCTCTACCAGTGTACCTCCAAGGACAAAACTGGCCACTCTCTGTCAGCCTGATCACCTGAAGACAAGGTTTGCATAAGAAAAAGAAAAATTTAGCAACAACATTTTCTCTATTAAATAAAATTTAGAAATCCAGCATGGAAAAGGAGACAACAATAAGAAAAAAATACACAAATGCTCAGTACTCTGAGGAATTATGCTGTAATGCAAGCAAGATCAGAAGGTTGTGGGTTTGAATCCCAGACCAGTAGGTTGCCCTGAGGTAACCTTGAGCAAGGAACCATCCCCATCATTGCTCCCAAGGTGCTTTAAATAGCTACCGACTGCTGCACATGTGTGAATGGGTGAAATACAGAGGCTGCATTTCATCGTGGTTCACTTTGTGCTGTCCTCCACAATAACAAATAGTCACTTTCATTTTCATACTGTGTAAATCTGTTTTTATGCAGCTCCTACAACACAGCACAGGCTCCAGTCATTCAGGAAACATGTTTTGATCTATTAATCATTAAATCCAATCCAATTATGACATCACAGGGGATGCGCTTTGTGCAAAAAATAAATTTGTTATTGAGTACAGAAGAAAATATGCTGATCAAATGACTTCACAGACTTTGTTCCACATTAGAGTAGAGTAGAGTAGAGTAATCTTTTATTATCCCACGAATGGGAAATTTGGGCGTTACAGGGCTCTTATAAAGGTGACAGAGAGAATATAGAAAGGTAGATGTACAGAAAAAAAAAGAAAAGAAAAATATATAAAAATATAAAGAATGAGGAACAAGTACAGGAGCAAGTACAGGAGTATTTGCAAGTACAAATTATTTTCCATCATTGAAAGCTTGAGAAGACTTCAGTGTAAAACAAGTTCTCAGGTGCATATACTGGGTTAGCAGACACAACAGAACTTCTTCTTTTTCTTTCGGCTGCTCCCGTTTAGGGGTCGTCACAGCGGATCAACTGTCTCCATTTCTTCCTGTCCTCTGCATCTTCCTGCTTCAAACCGACCACCTGCATGTCCTCTCTCACCACATCCATAAACCTCCTCTTTGGTCTTCCTCTTCTCCTCTTTCCTGGCAGCTCCATCTTCAACATCCTCCTTCCAATATAATCCTCTTCTCTCCTCTGGACATGTCCAAACCAACGCAACCTTGCTTCTCTAACTTTGTCTCCAAGACGTCTAACCTGAGCTGTCCCTCGAATATACTAATTTCTAATCCCGTCCATCCTCGTCACACCCAACGAAAATCTCAGCATCCTTAACTCTGACACCTCCAGCTCTGCCTCCTGCCTTTTCATCAGTGCCACCGTCTCCAACCCATACAACATAGCTATCCAACAGTAGTCCAATTTCCACCAGCACCCTGTAGGCTAACAGCACTGATGGCGGTCGTTGCCGGGCCTCGACCGATCCGGTATGGAATTCTGTTTCATTGTCTGCATATTGATTTGGCAAAGTTTTACACCGGATGCCCTTCCTGACGTAACCCTCCCCATTTACCCGGGCTTGGGAACGGCACGAAGAAATACACTGGCTTGTGCATCCCTAGTGGCTGGGTTGCAGACACAACAGAACAATTTTATTAATTGCTTTTTTTGCCTATCAAGGGTGCAGCCATCAAGCAGTCCCCTGAGTTGAGCGTGGGCTGTGTGTAGTGGTGGCGGTCTAGAGCTAGGATTCTTGCCTATGTGTCTATGGATCAAGAGGTCACAGATTTGAATCCTGAGCAAGACCCTTAACTATGAATGGCTCCTGGGAGACTGTCCCTGTAACTAGGACATGGAAGTTTCTCAGTTTCTCAGATTTTCACAGATTGTCTGTGACCACAGCCGAGGTGAGAAGATCTCTTCTCAGAGTCAACCCATGGAAAGCTGCCGGTCCTGACAATATTCAAGGTCGTGTGCTCAGAGGATGTGCAGAACAGCTGACAGATGTTCTCACTGACATCTTCAACATCTCTCTGAGCACCACTGTTGTTCCAAGGTGCTTCAAGACCACCAGCATCATTCCAGTGCCAAAGAAACCATCTATCTCCTGCCTCAATGACTATCGTCCCGTCGCACTCACACCCATCATCATGAAGTGCTTCGAGAGGCTGGTTATGAGGCACAGATCCCTTCATCACTGGACCCCCTGCAGTTTGCGTATCATCCCAACCGTTCAACGGACGATGCAATCTCCACCACCCTCCATCTGGCCCTTTCTCATCTGGACAGAAAGAACAGTTATGTCAGAATGCTGTTCATCGACTACAGTTCAGCATTCAACACCATCATCCCTCAGCATTTGAGTGAGAAGCTGAGGCTGCTGGACCTGAACACCTCCCTCTGTAACTGGATCCTGGACTTCCTGACTGGGAGACCCCAGTCAGTCAGGATCTGTAGCAGCACCTCCAACACCATCACACTAAGCACAGGAGCCCCCCAGGGCTGTGTGCTCAGCCCACTGCTGTTCACACTGATGACCCACGACTGTGCGGCCATGCACAGCTCGAACCACATCATCAAATTTGCTGATGATACAACTGTGGTGGGTCTGATCAGCGGTGGAGACGAGGCAGCTTACAGAGAGGAGATACAAGAGCTGACGGACTGGTGCAGAACCAACAACCTGTCTCTGAACGTCGACAAGACTAAAGAGATGGTTGTTGACTTCAGGAGACCACGTTGGGACTCTTCTCTCTCCTACCATCCGAGAAAAGGTTCCGCAGCATACGGGCCTCCACTTCCAGGATGGGAAATAGTTTCTTCCCCCTGGCCATCAGACTCTTAAACTCTTAAACCGCCAATGTCCACCCAGTCCACCATTATCATCCTGTATTTATTTATTTATCTCATGTTGCACTCTGCACTTTATCAATAACACTGCTCCACCACACCGCTACACTATAATCTACCTGGGCTGCTTTGTTCCACAACACTGCGGCCCTCTACGGATGAATGTACTGTCTGTCGTGCCGTCTGTTGTTGTCTGTCTTGTCTGCACTTGTTGCCCCGTTTTGTGTATTATGTTGTGTCTTATGTTGTCTTGTGTCTTGTGTCTTGTCTTGTGTGTATGTGTATCCTGGAGGAACGTTATTTAGTTTCACTGTGTACTGCGTATATGGCTGAAATGACAATAAAATCCTACTTGACTTGACTTGAAGTTGTAGGATAAGAGTTTAATGCCATGAAAGGCCCTTCAGTGAACTGTAGCAGTTAATGTGCTTTAGGATGAAGGAATGAAGCAAAACAGTTTAGTGAAGCTTCTGATGAACAACATGGGCATGTTAGTGTAAGATAAAAAAAAAAAAGAAAAAAGAAAAAAAAAGAAAAGAAAACTAAAAGGTGAGTTACACCACTGATGAAGAAAAATCAGTTTATTAAAGGAAACAGCTGCGCCTCCGTGTTCTGCCTCAGCACCACACTGTACTGCACAAAGCTAACGAGATGTGACAGATGTAAAACTGGACTGAAATGCCGTAAGAAATGCCTCATCACAGGCGTCCAGCCGTAAGGTTCCAGCAGGAGCTCAGGCGTTATCCAGTCCCGCTCGGTCCCGCCCCGCCCCGCCCCGCCCCGCCCCTCCATCCTCCTCATCAGGTCAGAGAGGAAACGCTTTTATGCGGAAACGCTTTCTGGCGCTCTGCGGCCGCCGTAGTTCACACGGAAGCGCCAGGTTTCCTGTTTTGTGATTTTTAGATTTATGTGAATGAATTAATAATGAAATATTTATGATTATTATACTATAATAAAATTATTAAAAACAAATAAAAAAATGAAAAAACGGCCGCTAGTTTTTGTGCTTTTCATATTTATGTATAAAATGTGAATTAAATATTCTCTTTAACAAAACATAAATTTACAACCCATTCACAAATGATGGAAAAAGAGGAACATTTTAATGCCATAATAATTCAAATGCTGCCTTAGAATCAAGTCAGATCACAGAATAAGAATAATTATTTCTTCATTTTATAACTAAAGTTATTTCAAGCTAGTAGTAATGCAACATTGTTGAATAAATGAATAGCCGTGGGTGCATGTTTAAGAATGTGAGACCAAGTTTAGTATCGTGTGTTTTAATGTTAAAAAAACACAAATACATCTAAAATGATTTCATGTTGTAAGAGCAGTCAGTGATGGAAAAGAGGCATGTCTAATGAATGAATACTTTAATGAAATTGATTGATTGATTGATTGATTGATTGATTGATTGATTGATTGATTGATTGATTGATTGATTGATTGAACCTTTAAAGTGGGGATTTGAAAAAGTGTTTTTAACGGTTGGGACGATACCCTACAGTGGCATTTTATAATTCCACTACATTTAAATTAGATTGAGAGACGGGGTGTAAATGATCACTACAAGGAATTTTCTCTTTCCAGTGACTGACCATTGCTCCTAAACCTTGATGTGCACACACTGTTTATTCTTTGGGCAGGAAATTTCTGTCTCAGCATTCCACCAGCAAAAACAGGAAAAGATTGGTGGAAGCACTGGACCTGGAGAAGTGGTTCTGTGGATGACTGTGTTGAACCAGCTGATCCTTTGTCAGATCTAAACTAACAGCACAGTGTCAGAGCTGAGCCTGAAACAATGAGGCTTGCATGCTCAGGGGGCGAAGGGAAAAAGTGAGGAATCTGGGCCTGTAATCCCAGGCTGGGAGTGTGGCCTGTCCCAGACTGACCCACAGGCAGAGAGATTAGAGAAAGAATAGCTCCAAGGGACACGGGCGATCTGACACAACCTCAAACATACAACACCTTTGATGTGAAATTACATCGAGGCATTGAAAGAGAGAGCGCGAGAGAGAGAGAGAGAGAGAGAGAGAGAGAGAGAGAGAGAGAGAGAGGGGGTTGAACAAAGAGATACAGTGTGTGTCAGTGTGTGTGTAAAAATGCATGAACACAGATGTTTTGCAGTTGTGTAAATGGTCTGGACAGGGCCTTTTCTGAACATTTGGGGGCCCTAAGCAGCAATCTGTATCGTTTTCCAAGCCAGTCATGATATATTTTTTCAGACACTCTTATCCAGAGCGACTTCCATGTCCTAATTACAGGGACAGTCCCCCTGGAACAATTCAGGGTTAAGGGTCTTGCTCAGAAACCCAGTGGTGGTAGTGCTAGAGGTGGGATTCGAACCTGGGACCTCTTCAGCCATAGGTCCATAGGCAAGCACCCTACCACTAGACCACCTGTTGAAAGGTGCATTATATTGAATTCATTTTGATCAGGACTGCATAATAAATATCAAAATACAAACGTTTGTTTAAAAATATAGTGGACAACTTCAGTTCATTTACTGGGTCTGCAGTTTAATATTTCCCCCCCATTATGTTACATTCAGCCAGTTAACTGTAACTGTGCATTTAATGTGTTTGTGAGTTTGTTTTTGTAAAAGATATGAATTTACTTAAAAAAAAGTCAACCAAGTACCAGGGTGCTCAATTTTCTGCACATCCTTTCCTGCAAAACATAGCAGGAAAAATCCTGGATGCGGTGCACAGGAACTAGGACAGATAGTTACAAAGGCATTTTTATTAATGTTTTGCCTGAACAATGTAAATGGAAAAATGAGAAGCATCTTGATCCATTCAGTCAAACCTCTTGCTGTGCTAAACACATGCCAGCTTCAATTTTGCGGCCTGGCCTTAGACAGCCTACCCTCCAACCCCCTCCCACATTTCTTATAGGCCGAGCAGACAAGACTCTGCCTGGGCTGCATGAAAGATTAGAGTCTGTTCAACATGTGCCCATGATTTCAGGCCATCTGATGCCCTGCCCCCATCCCACTCAGCTGCAGGGTTTACATTTCATGATATGTGTTGCTGAAAACTTGTGTGAGGTGAAGAATCCTTGCCATTTCACAGCTTTCAGGGTCAGTGGTGACACTGTGTGTCTGGTAAGTTGTGGACCAACCTGTACAGGGCTGCATTGAGTGGGGGGGCATGAGGTTAGAGAGTCACTGGGGAAAAAGCCCCTGTTTGGACAAGGCCCCTACACTGTCCACCGTGTGAACATTTTTGTCCCCACATTCACAAAAGCCCTCACAAAAGGGGGGGTTGGATCAACTACTGGACATCGGCTGGAAAGCTTGCATGACTGCATCATTTCAAACATATTTCAGTCTAACCCACACTTGTCTAACACCCTCGTACATGTACGAGAGCTTGCTTGGACAACAGCATCTGCAGCTTATAACTGTGGCCCAGGGCGCTCACTGACATGAACTCTGTAACACTGTCCATAGAAAGCATGACACTGCCAAGGCCAGCATGCAGTGCAACACTATTTTAATAGGTTGGAAAATTCCAAATGGATTTTTATGGAAAAGATATTCTTATGAAAAAAATTCTATAGGTTGGAAGTCAATAGTCGCCCAAACAGCCCAAACTGTTTTCATTAATAATTCTCTTTTGCAGATCCTCTGCAGTGGTGCATTGTTCTGTTCATGGTTTAGTTGCTTTTAAATGCAGCGCAACAATGAATAGTTAAAAATAACATGCCATGTTCAGTCCTGACCAATTTTCCTTGACCTCAGTGAAAACCATCATGAAAACACAACCTTGGTGATTAGAGAATCCAAACACACTCGCATTAGACTTTGTGATTATGTGATGGCAGTGGGTTTGCCAGGGTGACACTACAGTCCTCTAAAGATGAACTACTGAAAGCACTTCTCTTTCCATTGTTTAATGTGATTATTTTTGAACAGTCAATGGTTGTCTATTATCTACAAATGCTTTCGTTCTTCAGAGTAGTCATTTTTGTTTTCTGTGTGTTTTTTTTATTTCATTCTAGCTCTATTCTACTGGTTATAAATAAAGTAAATGAAAATTACTTTAAATGCTTTGCCCCAAGGTACTGTGGAATGGAATTTTTTTCTTTATTCCTTTGTTAAAGGATAGTACATTGTACGCTTTACTAAAGGAGAAAGGAATGTGACTAGCTCTTATCATGGATGCCACTAAAATACTTATGGGTCATTTTGCTCAATTAGGAACCTTCCATAGTAAAAACAAACACTGCAGTCCTGGTGTTTTCTGCAAGGGCTGCTAATAGAGGTGGTTTTGCTCAGTTTTAGGGATACCGCTAAGTCAAACTGTGTCAACAACAAACAGGTCTGTGCCACCTTCATGAAAATCTTGATGGGGTTTGAACAGGATGAGAGCATGTTAGTGAGGCATTTCTATGAAAACTGTTTGGTTTTATCCTCACAGCTGTAGCTGTAAAAGAAGAAGCAACATTGTCACTTGAAATAAGTACCGAAGGCATTCAGTATTCAGAATACTAATGGCAAAGTGTGAATCTAATGTAAAGAAACGAGTGCGTTAATGAATATGTGAAAAGGATTGTCTTTTTCTTGTAGAGCAAGACTATTTTGAAGTCATTGGACTGCATTTATGTTCCATCTAACTTCAGAACAAAACAAGCAAAATAAGGAAAACTTAAAAAAAAAAAAAAAAAAAAAACATGCATATGCTGGCAATCTTATGAGAAAAGAAAAGCAGTTTCTGTGAAAAAAAAAGGTTTTGTGTTAAGAAGTTGGAAAGATCCTCCACTGGGTGGCAGGATTGAGTTCTTCTTGAAAGCACTTTGGGAATTCCTTGTTTGCCTTTATGAACCCCAGTGTGCCAAGAGAAAAATATTTTCATTACATCAGATTTCTGATCTCAGCTGGAGAAGAACTACATCTGTAATGATCCTTAGGGTTCGAAAATTCTGTTCAGCGCTCTTGGATTTTCTTTGGCCATTCTTATTAGCACTTCTGACATGTGACCATGTATAAAAATTCAGGTTTATTTTCTGGTAATTGCAAAGAACACTGAAGTCAGCTCCACCCAGCTGGACACAAAATAACCACCACCCCTGAGATCTTTCTTGCTGCAACTGTGACTTTATTTTTTTTAGTTAAATACAGCCATAAGAACACTGGAGAGTACATGAACTGTATAAAGACAAAAAAAAAACAGAAGACAAAGAGTAAAAGATCACAGGCCTAAAACAATGTTTAAGCTGTGGTTGAGCAGATCTAAATGTGCAAGGATGTCTAAACTGTGCTTTTTTCTGTGGCACAGTAAAAGGGTTATTGCATCTAGTATTCCCACATGTTCACTGATGAGTTTGTCAATGTGGCCCAACTCTTCATCAGCAAAGCTGCTTTTGACTCTTTCGTACAAACTAAGTAGCACGCTAATTATAAAGAGAAAATTAAGGCCACCGTCCTTATCAAAATGTAATAAAATTGGCTCTACATTAAAAGTCCTCTCTACTTAAATATAGATACATATTCTAAAGAGATACAAAATGTAGTTGAAAGCACAAAGTCTGTTTTCAAAAGAGAAATGTCAAGATCCATTTGCTGGGGAGAACATAATATTTCTATTCCTGAGTGTAGACCTACAGCGGTAATCTTTAGCGGTGTGAGAATGTCATTTATTTAAGAGCTTGTTTCAGTTAGGGATGGTGGCTGTTTAAAGTGGAAAGGGCCTAACTGATCACCAACACTGGCAAAAAGTGCGACAATTTTTTTTTCAAGTTCATGATTTACTTTTTCTTAAAGCACAAAGTAATACCTTAAAAACAGTGAGCAAAAACAGGACCCCAGCAGACTGCTTTCCCATCAAACAGATCTGTGAGGGGCTCAGGCTGACACACAAACTGAGCCCAAACACACCCTGCTCAGCAACCCAAGCCACCACTCTGATGGAAGCACAATTAAGCAGGCACTCCACGGCTTTGGTCTTCACTTCTTAACACAGGTTTGAGCCTGAAGACTTTTTTTTTTATTGATCCTGAATTTAAACAAACTAACGAACAGCCGACTAGTTTCTGTTTCGTCTCCTAACAACTTTGTCATTTCTATCTCTTTCTTAACTCTCCTGGCTTCAAAGCACCACTGACTACGAGCGTGCACAATAGCAGCCATTTTCTTTGGACAGGTCTGTAGAGTGATCACAACGGCCTCTCCTAATTGCCTTTGAGCCAACAGTCTATTATAACAGTTGTCAAGACATTTAAAAAAAAACAAAAAAAAAAAACACTCATATGATACAAAAATAATCTACAGCATATAACATTAACTTCAACCACTTGGCAAGGAGTGTGTATTACTGTCAGCTCTGTCACACTGAGGAAAAGAGATCTGGAATGATTATGGGGAATGATTGTGACCCACTTATTTTTTTACTTGTTTCTTTTGTTTTTCCGTCTTAACAGAGAGACAAAGAAGAACAAATGCCACTGAAATGTCCTAAAACGCATGCATTGTGACAGAAGTATAATTTAAGTAATATACTTTTGTTACTTTTCTCAACACAATGAAGGCAGACGATGCACTCTGAAGCTGTGCATTTATCCACAATATTTTAAAAATCTATGTTTTCTGACCAAAGATTCAGCTCAGGCTCAGCATACATGACTGTTGATGGCAATTCTGCAGTGAAACTCAATGCAGCCCAGAAATGAGCACTGTTAAATTAAAAGACCAGTTTTAAAGCTAAGTGACATTTCATTAAACATTTGCTGGATGTAATTTCAGAATTCAGCTTTTTTTCCTCTCAATGTCACAGTGCCCTCCATTCAACAGTCTAAGCATGATCAGTCAGTGAGAAGAGAGAAAATCCACACACACAGTTAATTCTTGCCATCAGCATCCCTTCATTCACTTCTCTCTCTCTCTCTCTCTTACTCACTCACTCACTCATTCATTCTTTGTTCCCTGATGTGTTTGAAGTGCAGCATTTGGACCCAAATGCATTTCAAACGCATTTTACAGCCAAGCAAACAAAGGCATCTGATTTGCAGCGCACTCATCCTCGTTCTCACTTTTTCCCTTTCTCCTCACTTTCCATTCCTCTCTCTGGCCATGGAGCGGGAGAGGGGGGGGTGGAAAGGCCAGTGGAGGTCAGCCAGTCTAAAAAAAAAATAAAAAATCAGTCTCTCCTGCTTTCCTCCTCCAAACCAGGCCACAGGCACACACAGAAGGGAGCAGTACAGAAGAGTCACTGTGAAAGAGGCCTTCATCAACCCAGCGTCCATATACCAGGTCTCTTGGTCTTGTCACACAATCCAAAAGATTCTGAAGACACCATTTAAATCCAATGATGTATTGCTCCAATTCAAAGAAAAAAAAAAAAAAAAAAAAAAAAGTTCTCCAAAAGAGATACACTGCAAACTATTAAAAAACAAACAGTCTCTCAAAGTCTCTCAAGCCTTACTCTCAGAGCCTTGCTGTGTGCATGCGTGGATCTGTGTATCCGTACTTTACTCCAGCATACAAAATTCATCCACACATCTCCGCTGTCACACACTTGTATCTATCAAAGGCGGAATGATCAATAAAAATATATCTATGCTTTGCTTATCACAAAACCCTCTGAATAGATGGCCGCCTGGTCTTTATCTATTACAAGTACAAACCTAAAAAGCTGCATAGCAAAGAGCAATTTCGGTCTCTCGTCAAATATAAGGCTGACATTACCAAAATAAAGCCCTAAAATTTATTTTCGTTTTTTCTGTCTACCTACTTGCTGATTTTCTTGTAAGTTTGATTCGTGCTGTGCTTAGTTTCCGTGCTGTTGACATGGTGGCTTGGAGGCCTGTTGTATTTGCACATCTAACTCTCTGGATCCTCAAGGTGTGGTGAAAGGCAGGAGGAGGAAGAGGAGGAAGGTTGTTGGGAAAGGGTGCTTGTGCCCCGGGACACTCTCTGTTCAGGCTCTGTGGGGACGGAACCCAGAGTATTCTGATTCTTTAGACTGAGCTCTGGAGCTGGCAGAAGGGGTTTGAGGATGCTGACCAGGCAGAAGGCAGAGCCACTTTTAGGGACGAAGTTGACCTTGTTCCTATCTGGACAGAGGAACTGTGGGATCTCCCGTGGAGGCCTAGCCCTGAAACAGTGTAAGAGAAGGAGAGAGAAAACAGGTTGAAAAACAGCCAAAAATACAGAATTTGCTTTGAGGACAGTGCCAAAGCTATGCACATCACTTCAAGGCCCAACGCAGCCTGAAAAAAACAAAACAACTACATGTCTGTGTGTGTGGGGGTAGGGGGGTGTGATGGGGACTGACAGAGGGAGAGGTGAAAAAAAAGTGTGTGTAGATAAGTGCAGGATGTATAAGGAGAAGCAAAAATACTGACTGTGTTTCCTCACTGAAGACCTTGACTTTCTCGCAGCCCTCAGGTGGCTCCCGTTTAAACATGTAGCTGTTGTTGGGTTTGGGTGAAGAGGCGTATTTAGGCAGAGGGGAGCCAGGAGCAAAATCTGTCAGCAGAACACATGTTACCACTATTTCATCAAACCAGAAATGCAATGCAAAAGTACCAGTTCCGGTCCTGTGAGGCAGGACTCCAGCACAGTCTGGTGATTTACCTTTTCAAATGTCAGCTGCACTTGAGTCATCTGTAATTACTAGTTTAAGTGGGTGTGGGTTATGCTGCCTTGATGTGCTATCTGAATGATCTGAAATACATTATTCCCACCTCAGCAGTTGTACTTTTGTACCATTTTCCAGTTCATGCCCTTTCACCATGATGGAGCAGTTGGTTTTGTATCTCAGGATACTAGTGTGTCAGGAAATGTTTTATTTTTTCAAGTTTAGTTGACTTTTGGTTGTCACCAACTAGACTATAGAAAATGGCATACTGCTCTAACCTGTAGTTATGCACAATTCTACAGTAAGAAAGAATGTTAGCTTAAGTGCTTGAATGCAAACACTTCATAATTATGTTCCCAAACATAAATAAGACCATCCAAACACAGAGCATGTATGCACCAAAAGAGGAAAGAAATCACCAAACTTCGCTAATGTGCAGTCTCCTGGGACTAGAGCTGAGCACTCCTCATGGTGCTTGAAAGTTTGGGAGCCTTTTGAAATTTTCTATATTTCTGCATATATACATCCATCCATTATCTGCCGCTTGTCCCAAACGGGGTCGCGGGGGAGTGCTGGTGTCCAACCAGCACACACAGGGCGAGGACGTGGGACACACACTGGACAGGTCGCCAGCCCATCGCAGGGAGAAGCGAGACGGGAACGGCACCTTGCTCAAGGGTACCTCAGGGCAACCCATTGGGAAGGGGTTCGAACCCCCGATCCTTCGATCATGTGGCCGACGCCCTAACCACTAGGCCACCACTGCCCGTTGCATATATACATATAATCCAAAAACAATCCAATTTTGATTCAGAAGTCCTAAAAGTAGGTAAAAAGAACACAAACAAAAAAATGTATATTTGGCCATATATTTGTTGAGGAATAAAAACCCAAATATTACTCATCTGTGAGAGGTAGAACTATGTGAACTCCTAGGATTCAAAGTTAACTTGAAGGTGAACTCGGGTGTTTTGAATCAATAGGGTGACAGTGAGGTGTGCGTGAGGTTTATTTAAAGAACAGGGATCTATCGAAGTTTCATCCTTATAGAATATGGTTGGGAAATGTTATAAAATCATCTCTGAAGAGCTGGGACTTTTAACTTTGATAACTTTACAGCTAAAATAATCTGCATGTACCATTAGCTGGGAAGGGTGGAAAAGGTTAAGAGATCTAGCTAAGAGTTTATTTTAGACATCTTCCATAGCCTAGTTCAAAGAAAAAGAAATGTTTAAATGCTGTGAAATGTATTAAATGCTGTCCAAGAAAAATTACGGTGGTGGCTGCTTTAAGCCTGTTTCGCTTCATTTGGGTTATCTTGTGATTACTGATGGAACATCCTGAATTATATTAGAAAACGCAAAAGGAAAATGTCAAGACTCTGATGGGTCCTTTAGGAGAAAGTGGTTTAACAATGAAAACAACCCAAGAACAAGTCGCTCTGTGAATATGTTGGTTTATGTTTTGAAATGACCAAGACTTGACCTTTGCCCAACAGAAATGTTGTGGAATATACAGTAGTACAGAATCTAAGCAACGTCCCAGAATTCAAGCTATTCTGTTTGGAGGAATGAAGAACAATGACAGGACACATTTAGTTACAGTTATTGCAGTACAACAAAGATACATGATACACTGGGGAAAAAAGGTTCACATAGTTTTGCAGCTCACAGATAAAAAAAAAAAAGTTAATTAACTGGGTTCTCTTGAACTTATTAATGTCATGTTAATTCAGAAATATTGAAAGTTCCACAAACAGAAGCATGGCTGTATGTAAACTCTGTAACAACAACAGGGATGACACTGCGTGGCTGATAATAGGTGTTCGAGTTTGCATTACCTTTATCCCGACTGTCATTCAGTGGGTCCTCATTGGGTGAGGGGCTCTCGCTGCAGGGCTCACTGGGAACGCTCAGGTAGGCAGGTGAGACAGATTGGGATCGGCTGCTACTGTTGCTGTAGTTACTGCCAGTCATGATACCCGAGGGCGTCTGTGTGTCAATGCTGCGGGAGCTGGCACTGCGCTGGCACAGCGGAGGGGGTGCCCGATGCCCATCCGGGGCTTCCTGAGGCTGCAAAAAGATCAACAGTCAGTCAAGATGAAAATTGAAATGAACGTTGATATTAGCAAGCAAATGGAATTTGTTGGAGCACTGATTTAGTGACTCCCACTGCAGTTGCATAAAATTAGAGAAAGGTTAGTGATTTATACTTCTAAAATTCAGACATTGTCTGTGCCCTAATTAATTTGCTACTTACTCCATAGAGCACTGAATAATGAGTGTGCCACTATATAGTGCTGTCCAAATGTGTTTTGAGAGTTGTTTTACAATGTAAATGCATTCAGTGTCCTACAAAGCACTGTGACATGTAAGGTACAACCAGTTCACCCTAATTCCGTTGACTAAGACCATCAGGCCTTGTACTAAAAATGCCCAAAACAATTATCCATTTTACTTTCCATTACAAACATTTTCCATTACTAACAGTTGCTTAGCTTCATCATGCCAATGAGTGCCAATATCAGCCGCCTTTAAACGGGTCGGGTTTGCTTGTGTGATGCAAACCAATTACAAGTGCAGAAAATAAATAAATAAATAAATAAATAAAATTGTCAATAAGCAGTAAATGAAGGAATAATTTGGGACGCAGTAATTGACATCACTAACACTGAGGTGTAGAGCTGAGCCAATAATAATAATAAATGAAAACAGAAATGTTAAGTGAACATTTGGTTGTTACATAAATGAAGGTGCGTGTGAGCATAGCATTCATGTCCCAAACACATTAACACTCAAAACCACACAAGGTCTTTCAAATTACACATTCAATTTTTTTTTTAAACAAAGCAGTTAATATTATTTACAATGAGCTGTTGTTCTTTCTCTCCTGAGTCACAAATGATGATGCGCTCAATCTCCTGATTGAGGCCCTCCACACTGTTGCGGAAGCGCGAGACGGAGGATTTGGAGATGGGGACAGGGATCAGGATGCTCTTTGGGATTGGAGCCTGTCATAGAAAAAGAGATCAAGGTCATGATGCAATGTCGGTAAGGGAGAAGAAAAGATAAAAAAAATAATCTCACAAAATGTGTCTATGAATGTGTGTGGTGAAGTGTTCTGAACATGTTTACTTGGGGGATATCAGTGCAAGTGGGCATGCATGAATGTGTGTGTGTATACAGTCTGGAAGATAAGATGTTAGGAAACATAGTGTACTCTAAAGGAGTAGTGTTGAGGGTCATGGTGAGCAGATAATCAGATGGTTACGCACATGGGCCAGAAACATGTTAAAGATGTATCAGAAGCACAGGTTTAATCCAGCTAGAACAGACATAATCCAGCTATCATACTCCAGCAATCATAGCTTAAATAAACATATGCTAACAGTGGCATATGCATTATCCAACTAATTCTGCTCACACACACTAACAAACACACACACTGCAGGCTAGTGCGATTGCACTCTGTTCTTCGCAGATTTGTTAGTTATGTAACACAGTCTCCCTGGCAGATTTCTGATTCTGGCTTCTGATTCGCCAAGCCACAGGACCGCCTGACTTTACAGAGACACATATAGAGACAACAGCACAACATAACACACATGCACAAACACTCAAATGGTGATGCACATACACACATATGCAAACAGAAATACAAACACACATTAAAGCATGTATAAGGCACAGGACATCTAACACTAAACAATTGGACTTAGGTGATCAAATGGGATCAGGTGTGAATCAAGTGAAAAGTGGCAGTAAATGATGATCAGCGTCACCTTTCCTGAGAGGCCACTTCCAGTCATCCTTCTACCTCCAGTCTCTGTTCTTCCCTTCCCTCTCTGTTTCCTCCTGCTCTTCTCTGTGTAATACTCAGCTTGTGCTCAGTGACAGCTTTGCTGTTTCCCTGCCTCACTCTCTCAGCCCCCTCCCTCCCTCTCTCTCTGCCTCGATCATCTTTCTATACTTACTCTATTTCTAGCTCTTATCTGTTTCTGGCCCCCCATTTGTCATGCTCCTCTCTTCTTCATTTTGTTCCTTCTCTCTGGCACACCCTTTCTTTAGTTGACTGATCTGGCCCGCTTTTGATTTATTTTGTTTGTCAAACCTTTTCCTTGTAAATAATATTAAAAAAAAAAAAAAAAAAGGTTTCAAAAGTTAAAAAAAAAAAAAAAAAAAAAATCTATCGATTCATGTTTTTTTTTCTCCCTCTCCCTTTTTTCTCCTCTCCCTCCCCCTATTCTGTCTCAGGCTGAGTGGAGAAGGGAACAATGTGGGGGCATTAGGAGGATGTGGCTGTTCTGTGTGGCCCCGTCGTGACAGTCTCTTTAAGCATGCCACATCGGGCTGCGCCCGGCACCCTCATTAACATCTCTATACGGCCAGCAACCCCTCTCCCTTTAAACTCTGAGCACCGCACCATGCCAAACCCAGCACAACCTCACCCGGGACCTCGGCTTATCTGTGCATGTATGTGTGAGGTAGTATTTAGGCATCATCTATAATTTAATCATGCCTGATTTCTTTAGAAAGCCCTTAAACTGTAAGGGATGATCTGTGGGCCCACATCTCAGCCGCTCACTCCAGGTCCTCAAAAACTAAACAGTAAGTCTGCAGGTTAAGGGGTTAAACTGGATTTCTAGAACAGGCCTAAAACAACAGGCCAAAAAAACCTGACCTTTAAGGTCACTTGAGTGATGCTGTCTAATTCCTAGCAACCAGTTGCCAGGAAACAAATATTTGTTTACGTGTCAAATTTCCAGTGACTTGCTGAGACATCCAGCCATGGCCTAGATGTGGGTGCCTCTGCCAGTGCACAAGGAAGAGACAAAGTGATCATGGGCCATCGGGTCATTCCCACACTATCAGAGTCATTGATTTGATCTGGCCGGCCTGCTTCCAAAGGACAGGAAGGTCAGCACATTCAGGGATGAGCATTGAAAAGTACATGGGACACCCAATTGCGCTCTCCCTGTAGACGCCTCACTGTCAGCTCCTGTTCTGTCTGGGGTGCTCAGCCAAACCACATGGGGGAAGAGTCGAGGCTCCTCTGAAGGCAGCAGACAATGGCATACGGGGCTTCTGTCTCGTGTTTGTATATTGCTAGAGGTCAGAGGCTGAGGGGACTGAGCACTCAGGGATAATGCCCATTTAGCTCATGCAAATAGCCATTCTGCAGCCCCTGCAGCTTCTGCTTTTTGCAGTTTCTCAAGGTTAAGCTGTAGGAGTTGGCTATACATATGAGCACTACACACAAAACATCAAAGTTCCTTGATGGTACAAAACCTTGGTATTACAGTAGAGTGCAAATGTAAAAAAGGCTAAACATTAGAATAGGCAAAACATTAGGATAAATTCACATTATTAATAATATGACTGTACATATGTCATTATCTTAATCATTTGCAAATCTCTCATAGCTCAGCCCAATATTTGTATTTAATGTCCTACCCTGGTTAAGCTAACCACATATAGTGGTGATATAGAATTCATTAAGTAATCAGGTGCTCTGGTGGTGTATTTCAAGAAATCGATGCAATGACTAGGCTGTATCAAGGTGAATTATATCCAAATCTGTTTTCTCTCGTCTTGTTTCGCCCAAAATATTAGTAAAAATCAATCAATCCATCATCTAAGTCACATATCCCTACCAAGTCAAAAGCTGGAGACACACTAAACAGGTCGCCAGTCCGTCATAGGGCTTATTTTACTTTGTTAATGTTTATGAAGCTTTTAGATGCATGTTTAATAGTGACCCAAGACTTTTACACAAGTACCGTACATAGAAATTTCTTTAAATCTTCTTCACACTTACACACCTTAGAAACAGAAACAATGGTTTTCTGTAGCAAAGCAAAAGTAGTTCATAAATGGCACCTCTCCATTTAAAAAGACCCCTTTCTGAATCTATTTAAGGATTTGGAAATTTTTTTTTTTTTTAAACTATGTCTTTAACTGCAATCACATGCTAACAGTAAGAAGATCAAAAAGATCAAAAGGTCAAAAGGAACTGTATTTGGCCAAAATAAAGTCAATACAAGAATGACAATACATATCTGAACTAACTGGTAAATACCTGCCTGTCTCTGGGTTTACACATGTCTTTGTGGGACGTTTACTGGCAGTAAGTAAGGGGCTTTTCTTTCCAGGGTTTGTGCTGGTTACTACAACCTGCCTTTAAAAGAGGAGGTCAGATAGAAGAATCCCTTTCATTCGTCCACAGTCTCTGATAGCTGCCATGGACACATTCACACCCGGCCTTATTTGACCACCGTGGCATTTATAAAAGCAGGAGATTCACGAGGCCATGGCTATTGAGCAGTGCTCAAATGAAAAGATCTGCAGACTGCCTTCAAAAAAAAAAAAAATACAAAGGCATGACCACACACACAAACACACACGCGCTCTTCCTCTCACTTTCTCTAGAGACTAGGAATGGGTTTATAAGACCGACTCAGAGACAACCCATGCATTTAAAGCACCCATTTTAGCATAGATGAAACTAAATTCAAGTCCATTTCCTCTGTTGTGGTCTGTCCTCTGAATAAAATGCTGAAAGAAATCAGCACCCATCAAATGATCGGCGCTCCCAATGCGGCTATGGCAATCCAAGACAAGCACATGTGAAACCACAAGCTGACCACAGAAGGGGGCACCACTCTGAAATCTGATCAAACTAGAGAGGAAAAGAGCGGAACGCTTCATCATTTCCCCTCAGAAGGCCAAGAACAGCATGAGCTCGCCGGTGCAGTCTCATTTCACACACTAGTGGGTGCTGTTGGGATGGTGTTTGTGCCATAAATGTTATTCAGCCAGATCTGAGAATCAGTTTACATATACACACATTCATGTGGCAGTGAAATCTGGCCTGCAGTGGTTAATCATTGATTTTCTGACATAGCAGCTGACAAGGTAACATAAGGCATGCTGGAGAGTGAAAGCACAGAAAACACACGCATGGGTTTAAAGAGTCCCTGGCATGGTTTGCAGACACAATGCAGCTCACTGCCACTAACAAATAGAAGACTGTGTATGGACTTTTAACAAGTGTGAAACAAGTATCACACACCTTTCACAGTACTCTAGTTCAGTGAGTCATTGGGAACACACTACTGGGGCTGTTCTATGTAACATAACACTTGTACTTAACATCAGATTCACACAGTTATCCACTTCCCTGTGAACAGTTGATCAGCAAAGCCATGTTTCGAGTCAATATGCTGCTTTCATTTGGAAGTAGTACTACAGTTCTATCAAAAAAAAAACAAAAAACATCTCCAAAAAGTTCTCTCACCCCACCAAAACCACACCCAACTCTTCATTAAGGTGGTGCAGGCTTGTGGATGTGGTTTAAGACACAGTATGGATTACTGTGAGCTATAAAAATGACCAAAACGTCAGTGTGTAGCCAAACACTGCAATCAGGCGTTTCAGACAACAGGGTTTGTTTTCACAAAAAACACTCAAACCATGCCTTTCATTTCTGTAGCTCTCAGAACGTCACACTTAAGTCTCAAACTAGCTACACATGTCTGTGCCACCTTACTGTATGTGGTTTAAGTGGGTTGAGCAAAGTTTTCAGCACATTTATAAAAACGATTTGGATAATGACTTCTTGCTTGCTGGCAATGTTTGCTATTTAGCTCCAGGCCTAAACTAAGAGCTAAAATTTGTACACGAAACATATCTGATCGGCTACATCTGGCACGAATGGAAAATTAAGTTCGTTTGTGTTTCATGTGCGTGCACACACACAGACACACACCCAGGGCCATTCACACAGCCACATGTTCTCTTCACTCCCCAAGAGTTCAAGGAGAGGCTGCTGGATCACCAATAAAGCACTAGCCATGCAACTTTTATACTTTCATTCTTTTCTCTCCTCTTTTGCACCACAATCCTTTCAGGTCTTGAAAGAATGCCATTTTCTTGACTGACACTTCATCTTTAGCAGCTCTCAGCGGATATAATGGGCCAAGCACCACCTCCTACATTCGACCCTACCCCCACCAAGAGTAAAAACAGCCACACACACACTGGTCATGCTGTGTATTCTTTCTGCTGGTGTCTCTGCATCAGCTTGACCATCTTCAAAACACAGGGAGAGAGAAAAGGACAGAGATAAAGATTGTGAGAGCAAGAGAAATCTACTTGTGTGTTGCCAAAATGAGGCAGCATGAACACTCCCTTTTTAATAGGCATAAACAAACACTAACACACACAGCTCAAAGACCCAGAACACACTTCTGACAGCTCAGCCATGATCTACAATCAAACCCCCTCTGCTCCAAATAAACTCTAGTTTGTTATGATAGGCAGGCCTGGCTCTCTCATTCTTTCTCGCTCTTGCTCCCTCTCACCTGCTTCCCATTAGGCCTGATGTGAAGCAGGGAGCAGACTCAGATGGGAAAACTCCCCCAAGCAAATAAACCTTAACGAGAAACCTTAAAACTATGATCAGAACTAGTGGAAGCAGAGTGCGATGACAAAAATAATTCATCATCAATCAAATTAGTAAAGTATTCATCAACAAGACATAACTCAGACAGCAGATGTGTGTGTTCGTCAAATCAAGAGTCTTATTAACTTCCCCACACCATTTTCCCTATGCATTTTCTCACAGTCCAGCAACACTGAGAAAAGCAAGGCACAAAAAAAGCCCTGAAGGATGGAATAAAAACATCTAGCTGAGAGTAGAGTGCTTTCTTTGAAAACAACCATGCATTTCTTTTAAGAACTAGAAATATTTGTAATAAAACTGATGAATCTGAAATATTTGTGCTGGGTTTGAGCAGGCTGGGACATGACCTCTCAAATGGTTTATGTTAACAATTCATGTTACCGTTTCCACAGCCCTTCAACACAGCTTGTGTTCAAGATTGATGATGGAATGAGGTGTTCTGGAGCATCCACACATGAGCATGAAGTCTCCATGCCAAATTTCAAACATCGGTATTAGAGCTAAAAGCCCCCCCCCCCCCATCATATCAAATGGGGAACAGTGGAAATGCTATCTCTGGAAAGATGGAGCTTCATCTAGTACTTTTGGGAAGAGTTGGAGGATGCAGATCCTCACAAGGAGGTCACCTAAAGTGAAGCTATTTCTGAAAAGCAGAGACTGCTACAGCAAAGGGGTGCAAACTCATTCAGCCTACAGCCTGAATAGTGCTTTAATAAAATCTTTAACACTAATATGCCACTGCCATATCAGTGTAATTGCGGTGCATTAAAAACAAATGAACTGCATTACAGATGGAATACAGGTAAAGTGAATAACATTGATCTCATAAGTGTCACCAGTCTAGGGGTGGAATATATTAGGCACTGAGAAAAGTCAGTCCTTGAAGTTGATGTGTTGGAAGCAGGGGAAAAAGAAAAAAAAAAAAAAAAAACGAACAAGCGTATTGATCTGAGCAACATTTAACATGGGACAAATATTGATATCTAGATGAATGAGTCAGAACATCTGCGAAAAGGCAGGTCTACCACAAGTGGTCCAAAGAATAACAAATGGTGAAGGGCGACATGTGACTGAGGCTCACAGATGTGACTGAAGAGAGAACGCTACCTTGGCTGGTCTGTTTTCAAAGAAGAGCTACTGTAGCACTAATTGCTGAAGAGGTTCATGCTGACTACAATAAAAAAGGTATTATACAGTGTATCAGAGTTTTTGTTAATCCAGAGCCTGAAGGCAGTGGCCTTTTGCAGCAGGATCTCAGATCTCAGTCTGATCAAGCATCTGTGGGATGTGCTAGACAGCAGGTCCAATCAATGGAGGCCTCACGGAGACCTCAATGTCTGGCTGCCAGATACCTCAGCAGACCTTCAGAGGTCTTGTGGAGTCCATGCCTCAAGAGTAAGAATGGTCCTCGTGGAGTCAAAGGCAGAGCAAGGGGGACCTATTGGACATATTCTATGTCATGGCTGGTGAAGGTATATGGTAAATGGTGAAATAAAATGGTAAAATGGAAAATAAATGTAAAAACAAAATTTTAAAAAGGTTGTTTACTGAAAGCCCTGTATGCTCTGATAATGTTGCTCATATTGCCTCCTTTTGTACACTGCTGGTCTTGTGCTCAAGCAGAAGGACTTCAATGCATGAGACCTTAAAGTGTTTGGAGAGAGACTGTGAATTCATGTCTGTGTGGACAATTCAGAGTGTTTTAACTCAGTGGGGCCTGTTGTGGGTACAGTAAAGGCCATTCAGTACTATTCAACATGCTCAATACAGTACAGCGACAGATGGTGCTCGAGTCTGCCACAGGCACTTGGACAAAAAAACCAACCACACAACAAGCCCTTCTCTCTCCCTCCCACACACACACACACGCGCGTGCGCGCGCACACACACACACACACACACACACACACAACGGCTGGACGAAGTGTGGCCTTTAATTGACTGGCTGGCAGATTGGGTACAGTACAGAGCAGACGGACAGGACGTTTGCCACATGCAGGATTATTTCATGAGCAAACACAAAGCAGGCAGGGAGAAAAGAAACAGAGAGAAAGAGAGTGGGAGAGAAAGAGAGGGAGAGAGTGAGAGAGAGAAACAAATGCGGTCGCAGTAATTTATTCACCAATCCCCTCCTCATGAGGAGAGGCCTTTCACAGTCAAAGAGCCTTCATGCTTGCACCTGGCCTTGCCTATTAAGCTCCAACAGACACACAGAAAGAGAAACACGCGCACGCACACACACACACAAAGACCAAACCGCACTGTTGTCACTTGCTCTCAGCCTTTTTCTGTGTGTGAGCTGTATATTACAAGGAGCATGCAGTAATTAATATGGCCATTAGGCATCTGGGCAGTTAATGAAAAATACAGCTTTCAGAAATGATTCTGCCAGGGAAGAAACCTCAGCCTTATCTAAGCTCATGTTTATCCACAATGTCACCATATCCCATAGTGCATCATCCATCAAGGCCTTGCACAGTCATACAGAGACCTATTTGTGCTTATGATGTACTTTCAGAAACTTTCATAACACCGGAATGATTTATGATTCATCTTCTAAACAAATGGAGGTTTGCAGCTGCTTTACCTCATTGCTGTGAGCTGCACAGGAAAGAAACACCACAAAACATGTAAATGGCACTTTAAACTACAATACAATCCCATAATGTAATGCAACAGGTATTACTTGGAAAGAAAAGAAGAAAACAATAGCGTTTCCTGGGTCTCTCTAGCAACTGCCAGCACAGCAATGTCCCTCCCAGCTTTAAGAAGGAGCAAACAAGGTGTGTGTGTGCACGAGAGAGAGAGAGAGAGAGAGAGAGGGATTGAGAGCTCACCTGTGATTGGCTGATAGAAACATGGTTGCTGTTGAAGGGAGATTTGCGGTCTTTATCTCGATGGTGTCGACTGATATGTTTACTGCGCTGGAGCTGCTGTCTCAATTTAGCAATCTGTAAGAGAGAGAGAGAGAGAGAGAGAGAGAGAGAGAGAGAGAGAGAGAGAATGCTGCTAGTTATACTCAGGTTCCTAAAGACTTCAATGCTTTCCTATTTCCCCATCAGTGAGACAGACATACATGGATGTAAAACTGTAGAAACAAAAACACAAGCTACATTTCTGTTTCTTAAATGAGCGTGCGCACGCACACACACACACACACACACACACGATTACAATCTCAGTTTCTCACAATATAACAAAAATGAACACATTCATGAACCCCATGCTCTTTCTATCTATACCTCCAGCTGTTGCCATCTCTCTCTCTGACACTCACTCACACACACACAGATGCACATACACACTTCCAATAGCCCAGTATTGAGTAGGACAGTGCGTGTGGAAGGGATCGGATGTCCAGCTGAAAGCGAAGTGGCCTGGCTCGTTTAATCAATAAATGAGTAATGGCAGGGAGTGGAAAAGCTAATGACATGTTAGTGTAATCTCTCTTTCAGCCGCAGCAGCCGGCAGTCTGCAGAATCATTAACGCTCAGACACGTCTCCGGGCCAGCAAGTCTCAATAAGGCTGTGTGGGCTTTGTGTGTGCATACGTGTTTGTTTTTGTTGTTTTTCAGGACAAAAACCTTTTAAGAAAAATTTGACAAAACAGACTAGCCAACAATAAATTATAAAACAGTAATGATTTCAAGAGGTGATTTTTACATAAAGTTCATATTTCCTTTTTTTTACCTGAAATGACAAATACATCTTTTTACTAATGTGGTTATGTTAGGTTTAGGCTATAGGTGTGATTGGCGGTTACCTGTAGTGGCCTAGTGCCAGTCGCACAGAGGTTATCTTCATGAGGGCTCACCAACCTGGGATGTAAATGTTCTATCTTGGAAAATGGGCAACAAAGTTAAAAAAGACTCACTCCCATTTTTGGACAAGGAATGGGGAGCTAAGGCTGACAGCAAGGGAGAAAAAAAATCTTCTCCCTAGACTGCTTACTCTATAGAAGAACAAGCCTTCCTGTAGACAATTGAGAAAGAGGTCTATCAGGGTGACTTCACTGCCCTTCTACTCCCTGACACCCTGCATCACCAACAAAATACAGCAAGCCAGCCAAGCCTTGCTTCAGTCTGAAATGAGAATACACTTTATGGACTTTCTGCAAAACATATTCAGCAATGGCTGTACTGTCAGCCATTAAAGTACTGTTAATAAAGGAACAATTATCACCCTAATCAGTCATATCATAAGGGTGGTCTTTGACTCCATCACACACCACCATGGATAACCTAACACTCATTACCACGACTGTAAGTACAGCAAGTGTCAGTTATGATAACCATATACAATAACCAATAATATAACCAACATATTTTTTTCCCCATGAGAAGTATTTAATGACCAGATAGCTTATACAAAAAAAGTTTTGGTGTGTGTTCTACGAGGGTAAGGAACACTGCCGGCTGCATGAGAGAGATGTGCAGCTTAGTTCGGCCTTCATCTGATTTCACTACAGTGTGTGAGAGAAAACACTGAACTGGTGACTAGAAGGAGAATGATTAACTCATTAAGTGAAGCTGTAATGCACACACACACACACACACGGCAATGTGAAACAGCACACATTCACCGATAATGGTTAAAGGAGCATGGTAGGAAAAGATAATGATGATAAGGCCATTAGTCAGGGTGATATTCCACTGCTGCTTCTGGAGAAGAATTAATCAGCAGTAGGAAGAGAAATGGAAGGGAGTGGACAGGGAATTCAGCTTTACACAACAGACTGTGCCAATCTTAATAGTTAAGTTTCTGGAAGGTTAACAGTTTATACAAAGTGAATTTTATCCTGTTTCTTTAAATGTTCCAGCTGTAAGCAGCCCTCTGTCCTGCCTTATGGTAAAAAAATGGCCATCATGTCACAGGTTTAATACGACCGAAATGCAAATATTTAAGCGGAAACAACCATTGTAGCATAATGTGAGTGGGATGCATTTGAAGTAAATAAATGTAAATAAAAGGAGCAGGAAACATTTCCTGGATCTTGTGACAAACATGTTTTAGTGTTAGCAACAAAATAAAGATGTCTACAAAGCAGGATGTGTCATGTGAATCAGGCTTGTATTTTAATAGTTTGTAATGAATATTATTAACCAAACTAAATGAATGACTTTGACAGTCCATGTGTCGATCAACACCAAACTCAAAAAACATGGTTCCAAATAGGCCTCATTTTCAGTAGGTTTATAAATATACTTACACAAATTAATTCCAGCTGTACATGGAATAAATTTCATACAATGTTATACAACAGCATTTCTACTGTTCACTATTTTGTGTTTTGTGGTCTGAAAACTAGCTGTGACCAAAAACAGAAATTTAATAAGGAACACATTTGGCCATCGTCCTTGAGTACACTCCTGCAATCTCACAATGCACCTCAATAGGTAGAGTACAAATAAAGGATGCTGCCTTACACACAGATGGCGGAAGAGGAGGTAACGCGCGCACACACACACACTGAAAGACTGGGGTTCATAATGTGAGGTTAAAATCAGGCTGGTTGCGGTTCGCTGAAGACTCCCAGTATTCTAATGGTGAAACACAGCCTACCCCCAGCTTACTGCCCTGTGTGTACCCAAAGGCTGAGGTCTTTGGAGAGAAGAAAAAGAGTGGGGGAAGGATAGCAGCATCCTGACCTCTTTAAGCTGGTCAGTACTGCCCCAGGACGCTGAACGTTGGTGACAGCTCCGCCTCTTCTCCTCGCTTTCATCCAGCCACGCACTGGGGGTCTGAAAGAGAGTTTAAATAAGTGAGTGAAAGAGTGAGGGAGTGAGAGTAACTGGGAAAGAATGAGTGAGGATAGCGAGAAGAAGGTGAATAGTGTACATGGAACTACAAGCCAATCAATAATGTCTGCCTAAAACTGAAACAACAGAAATACATGAACCTCTCCTGTAGTGGTGGGTCATCTAGCAAATGAATATCAAGACAAGTTGGAGTAGACAAACACAAACACACACACACACACACACACACCTTCAGTTTTTATGTCTGTGAAAATGTTTAAAAACAAACACTCATCCTCTCCACGGATTCACACAGGACCTTCACAAAGACACAGTCTACACAAAAAGTTTAGGGGGGGATGGGATAGAGAGACACACTCCAGTGCTTCTATCCATTTTAGTCTTAAATGTAAAATTAACCAACTATATCGCCAGCCTTAGACCATGAAAACGGAGTGGGCACCACGGGAAAGACCCTCTCTATTTTACAGCTGGCTTTATTTAAAAAAGCACACACACACACACCCCACAACCTTTCCCCAGACCCACAACAATATAAATTAAACCAATATTTGCTAAATCAAGTGGCTGATATGAAGATAAATCTGCAAGGAAGTCATTTGTGTTCAAATGAAGCAATAAAAGCTTCCTTACAGAGAATCCGGCCTATTTTTGTTTATAGGGATGATGGGATCAAGGGGTCAGAATGTTCTGAGTTTTCACATGAAGTGAAAGTGACTATTCTTGTCATTGCGAGGTCACAGCACACAGCGAAGCACAACCAAATTCGACCGCTGCATTTAACCCATGCAAACACCGTGCAGTAGGCGGCAGCTATGAAAGCGCTCAGGGAGCAGTGACAGGGACAGTACCTTGCTCAAGGGTAACTCAGGGCAACCTATTGGTAAAGGGTTTGAACTCACAAGCTGATCCTGTGGCCAACTCCCTAACCACTAGGCCATATGCACTGCTTCCACTTCTTTTCACCCAAAATGCACTGTACTTTAAATAATATCCATTCATAGCAGCTTAGAGCTAAACATTCTATTGTAAAAACAGATTTTTAAAAATTCTGACATGGGGTAGCTCTTGGAGGTGTTTTTAGTTCTGTAAAGGATTTAGTTCAAGCAGGTTATGGCAGCACATTTCTGGAACTTTTCATAACATACTATATATATATATATATATATATATATATATGCATGCTGAAAATAGCATATTTGTATGCTATATGATGCAATTGTTGTTTGTATATGAAAGTAAAAGTTCAGAGTTAAACTAAGAGATAATGTCATGTAAATGTTCCCGGAATGACAAACACCATCGTCTATTCTACACCCAAACGATGAAAATGGCTCCACAAATTTTGCTCACTGCTGTGTAAACATCTGATTTTGAAAGCTAACAATCAGGAAATACCATTGCGATCCTTTTAAACAACTGCAATCCAGCAATTATGTAACAGTTGTGACAGTTTTTCTGTAACCTCTGAGCGCTAACCTACACACAACCACACACAACTTACAGCAGCTTGCTTTTCAATGGAGACTGATGGAGGGTGGTTTAACTTTCACCCTAAAGAATAAAGCAGAGGAACACTGGCAACCAGCCTGAACCTGTAAAACTACAGACACACACACACACACACACACACACACACACACACACACACACACACACCAATACATCCGTTTAACCTAAATATCTGATCTTACAGTGTGAAAACACATTCCTCACGAAGACTGACTAGTGCTCTACAAGCAAGATATAGGGTGCACCACTGTCTGAATATGTTACTTCCCTGAAGGCAACCAGCCTTGGCAGTGTAATGAAAACTACTCAGCTATGTTTAAGTTACAGAGCCACATTATGTGGGACACAGGTGTGCAACAGCACCATACAGCTTGGATAATCTCTATAGAGTATATACACAATCCATATATATCGGGGCAGCAGTGGCCTAGTGGTTAGGGAGTCGGCCCTGGAGCAGAAGATTGTGGGTTCAATTCCCTCACCAGTAGGTTGCCCTTAGGTACCATTGAGCAAGGTACCGTCACTGTTCCCTGGGCGCTTTCAATAGCTTTCATTGCGTATGGGTGAAATGCAGGAATTTTGTTGTGCTGTGCTGCATCACAATGACAAGGATAGTCACTTTCACTTGTGGGATTTAAAATTTTATTATTAAAATTGTGCCAAAATGTTGTTCCAGAATGTCTTCCTCTTCAACTGTCCCTCATGTCCTGCAGTGGTCTGGGAGCTCATCAGTGGAAAGTGCTGATAGTAAATGTTCAGCATTCACTCTTGCCGCACTGACAGCGAGGGTGCTGAACACCGTGTTCGCTCTCTGATGTAGATGAAGTGGGCAGTGACAAAGTGGAAAAAGCTTGATTTTTGTTTTGTGTCACTGAACTGCTTGGCTTTGCTCTCTCATTCATCATTTTTATTGTCTACCCTCTTTGGCATGGTTAGGTGGAATCATCCACCTGGATCTTTTTTTCTAATTCTGACCTCACAGGTGGGAACTGGGATCTTCCGAACAGCATATGAAGTCAGCATAATTCCCCTTTCTTTCCCACCAGCTCCTTGCTTACCTTCACTCTCAGATCTGAGGCCTTATAATCGGAACTTGTGCCAACATACTTAGATTGAATTAAACATGGTTTTGTGGTGATCTGAGCTGTTGTCATGCTAGATATACTAATGCGGACCTTTCCGCCAGGTAGCAGCACTGCTTAACATTTAGCAGTTGTTAGATATTTGAAGGGGTTCATATTTAATGAATGACTGAAAAATCTGCACTGCGGTCAGTGCAAGCAATGCATCCTTTTTGGAAATAATGCAGAAAACGTGCCTTCCCTGTGTGGAGAAACACTTACAGAAATGTTTAAACAAATTGTGCAAAGCTTTCCCGGAGGAGTGGAGGTTGTAACTTCTGCAGAGGTTGGACGGACTCCTTATTAATTATTAAATTAAAAAGAGTGAACCTTAAAGCAACTCTCCCAAAGTCTTCACGCAGCAGGAGTCTCATGAGCCTGAAAGAGGACGCCATGGAACTCCTCGCATCACAGCTGGTGTCCACAAAGTTTCTGACACTCGGTGTGAGCATGCAATCATAAAGATCCACACACAAGCATACACACACGCAGCTGTGGAGGGCCTAAGCTCATTGTAAAACAATGAAGTGTGCAGGCCTGGCTCAAGTTTGGAACTTATTTCTGCGTAGGCCTATATCCCCACATACTTCTTAGACCCTCAGAGCAGACAAACAGTACCCCAAATGCTTCTTTCTCTTAATAAGACATCATTTTTGCTACTTTTACTTTCTCTCTTACATATAACCGCATACAAATGCTCACCTCTTGGGAAGTTCCTAAGTTCTGTTCTCACCCCTCCCCAACTACAGCTGTGAGTTTGGCAGAAACCCCAGTGGAGCAGTTAACGGTAAAGATCACCTGAGCCTCAGCCCCCAGGGCTTTTACAGCAAAGCATCCACAATCCATCCAGGATCACACGCAGCCCACTGAACCCAGTGCTCCATGCTGCAGCACACACAATCTGATAAGCACCAGGCCAGACGTGCCCATGCAGCCGTCCACACAGGACATTCCACTCATATCTGAGCCAAAATATGAAGAGTATTAAAAGATCCAGAGAGGGCAACTGCTAGAGGCAGTCAGCTGCTCTGCACTGAAACCAGAGTCAAAATGATCCAATAATATATGATACAGATACAGAAGAGTGGGTTCTTTGATTTTTTTTTACTGGATATTAGTTTATTCCAGCTGTTTAGAAACAGCCAAACAAGGAAAGCCCCCTGCAGTATTCTACATATAGCTTGAGCACAAAACACATGCATACATCACTGCCAGGTCTAACTGGCAGTGTAATTTAGTGTAGTTTATGGTAGTGTAAATTAGATATACTTTATAAATCACAAATGATGCAATGAGCAGAGATCGACCAAGCCATTTATCAAGCTGAAATTAGCTCCCAGAAGAGCTGGCTGGTGAACAATACCCTTATTGGTCCAGAGGCCTAAATATAGGCAAGATTAGCAGATATGCATGGAAAACAAGTATTCAGAACCATTAGCTTTTGTTTAACATACTTTCAATGCACTATAAATTTACACATTATGCATTCAACTTTGTATTCAAATACGAACAAAAACAAATTAATTTAGAAATAAAAATCTTCAATATGACAGCACAAAGGAATTACATTAGTCATTTGTGCAAAGCCATTGTTGTGCAGCTTCAAGACGTCTGCAGTAAGAAGTAATTAGCTTTTTCAGCGCTGTGGTCAGTGTGCAAAATACCCTCCAGTAATCAGCGGTCTCTGTGCACCAATGTTGGCCAGCAGCCAACTCCCTGGACTAAACAGTTTAGAAAACCTTCCTCAGTCAAGGAATCAAGCAGCAAAATGTTTGATTAATATTTCTTAATTGAAAGCATTTAACAGATTTGTTTGAAAAAAAAAAAATGCTTTAACTTTGTCAATTTTTATTCAGTTTTTTTATAAAAATAAGTTAATTGTAAAGATAAATAAAGACTTATGAATAATTGCTGAGAGAAACACTTAGTAATATATAGTAAGAGTAATATGAAACTGTATAACTAAGCAGCTGGACAGCCCTTAAAAAAATAAAAGATCTTGACTAGAAGCCTTATGATACAGAAAGTCATGCAGTTTAGCTGAAACAGAAAAAAAAAACCAAAAAAAAAAAAAAAAACCCACACACACACACACCACAGTTTAACCCAGAACCAATACATCCTCTTTAGTCTTGAGTTTAGGGAATCAGTATAATTTCACTAAAAACAATAGACAAACATTTGATTTTGAAGGAGAGAGTTAATAAGGAGATTACAGACCCTTAAAGAACACCTTCACTGTGGTTAATTTTTTTTTGGCCTGTTCCTCTTTGCAATACTGCTTTCAATTCCTTAAGCTTTTGAGAATCCATCACAATAATAGACTTGCCTTTTCAGTCCTTTATAAACAGTGAGTCAGGAGCAAGGCTGGGCTATGCAGCACCTTCGCAGTTTTTAACCAGTCCCCAAACGTTCATTACTAATGAGATTAAAGTCTCTGGTATGTCCTGTTAAATATCTCCATTCATATTTCCTTCTATTTCTGTTTCTTCGGTTCCTGTTTCTTCAACCAGAGTGCATTGTTCCAAAAGAGGTCAGAAAGTTTGAACTCATAAATAAATCACCATTTGACAGTTTGAAAATAAATTGCATCACTGATTTTATGAAGCCATGAGAACATCATCAGATGTGACTATTATATGTTGTTTCCCATATTATATACATTTCTGTTATTGAATCTGACACACAGGCACACACACACAGTGCATTCCTGGGGGTGAGAAAGAGCGCCTGCGGTGCAGTAGTAAAAGTAGTGGCGCAGGCTCAGTCCCAGCAGCAGTCTGGAACAGCTGGAAAGAGGCTAGAAGCAGCACAGTGCCCCATTGGAGAAACACAACCAATCAAAGGCCCTTTTACTAGGGGAACAGAAACTACTCCAAGCCCTGCAGGCCCAGAGGAAAGAGCCACCAGTAAAGACTTGCACACCCACCCAGTTTCCAGTGCATATGTGACTTCTCAACAACCTATGCAAAAGCAAAGCCTGCACTAGCTCAATGTGAGCCACAACACTTTCTCACACACACACACACAGTCTACTTCTTTAACACACCCACACCTATGCAACCCTAAACCATCAGCAAACTCATTCATCAGTGAGGCATGTTGACACTTTTCCCTTTGGCCTTGACTGTTCAAGACAAACATGCAGTGAGGCTTGTCTTATCCTCAAAACTGCCAGGTCTGTTCCTCTAATCCGTGCCTTGAAACAAGCCCAGATGTGTCTGTACACACTCCTCACTCGAGTATTCACATCATCGATGATGCTGCACAAACATGATTTTCTCTAGAAGCACCCTGGCTTTGGGGCAGAAGTGCCTTAGTGATTAGGGAGTTGGCCCCAGGATCGGAAGGTCATGGGTTTGAATCTCAGACCAGTATGTTGCCCTGATGTACCCTTGAGCAAGGTACTGTCCCCATCACTGCTCCCCAAGTGCTTTAAATAGCTGCCCCCTGCTGCATGTGTGTGTTTGGTGAAATGCAGACTGCATTTCACTGTGTGCTGCTTTCACAGTTACAAGTTTTCACTTCATTTCTGGTTTCATCAGGGTCTGATTTGAATGATTCATCGAGATCTTGTTGGCCTGAAAAAAAAAAAAATTGCAATTTTGCAACATGTGCCACGTGACAAATGACAATTATTTGTCAGTGAAGCATTGTGAAATTTTTGTAATGCAATTCATTTTGGACAACAGTACATTGACAAAATTACTGTGGCCACACCATTTTCTCTCCCAATGTTTAACTCAACATCACCTCCCCATGCATCTGTCTTTCTTCTTTTGCTTCAAGACCCCCTTCTGCTTACATACACATTCCTGTTCCCAACTTTGTCCGATTTGTACCTCTTCACTCACTCCTTCATGCCTTTTCTTCTTTCTCATTTTAAATTGGTCTCTCCTTTAAACCGGTCTAAAGACCTGTAGACTTTAAATGCAAAATATATTTTATCCTCTTCTAAACATGTGCTGCGTTTAACTTTCTTTATGGCCACCAAACATGACGGGAAAAGTTCGAACACTATGATGATGGTTTACTAGTGCCATGAGAAAACAATATTAACTAAAAAGGTAGTAATACGAGAGTGTGCGTGTGTGTTTGTTTGTCTGTTTTGGAAGGGTTGTGACCTAGTGCGGTGACCTGTAAATGTTGGCCCAGTTCCAATCCAAAGAAACTGAAGCCCTTACTCACTTCCCCTATTTACACACACACTATACAAAGCCACAATGCACAGCTAAACAAACTGCAGTTGCAGACAGCAGAGGTTTAAAGGGTCAGGTTGTTTCCTCCTTCAAGTGCACTTGTTAAGATTTATGGATGAAGCTCATTATAAGCTAATGATGACTATACTCAATGGCAGCAGGTACAATGTGAAATGGGGCAGTGCTTCTATTTTTCGATTATTTAGGCAACCCTTATTTAAAGGTTGTCTTCATGAACAGTCAATAAATACCAAGTCATGAATATATTTCATGAATATTTATGCGTGTGTGTATATATATATAGCTCATAATTTCCAAGTATAAAGCTTACGTTGGAAACACATTGAGGTTTTTCCTCTTTTGAACGTAGGCCGTATGCCATTTCAGTGAAACGACTTATAGAAAAAAAGAGCTTATTCTACATATTAATGATTGAAAGTACAAACTGCACTTTTTCCTTTTAAGTGAACATATGAAGCTATATCATTGCATCCTAATACTAATATTTAATAATACTACAAGAACGACTCTGGCTGTTGCCAAACAGACTGATTTCCTTTGGGCTTTGGCAGTAAACTTTTCCAGGTTACTGAACTCCTGGCATTCCTTTATCCTCTGTAAGCAACTTCCTCTCACCCCCCATGCTTCAACCATGCTTCAAACTAAGAGGTTACCTAGGTGAAAAGATGCTGTGAATTTCTTACAACCCAGTGAAGAAAATTCTTAAAATTGTTGTTTCTGTTAAAGTGATACAACCTCACAGACGTGCAGAAAGCTACGGAGAATGAAACAAATGAAAATAATGATTTACGCTTTAACGCATCATTATCAACATATCAGATGGTCTCGGGCTGAGGCTGCATTTCACTCTTTCTAATCTGCATCAAGTAAGAGTTCAAACACTGTCCGGGTCATGCCTGTCTGCCCACACAGTGGACTGCTGATGATAAATAATGAACGCCCTCTCTTTTTCTCTGTGACTGCTGCTGTGCTTTTTGCATGTGTGCGAGCATGTGTGTGTCAGTGGGCTGCTCTTTCAGCAGTGCTTCTCTGCAGCAGTGAGGGTCCATGACTGGCTCTGTTGTGTAGGGGTGTAGTGCTGGTTCTGTGTGCTCCTGTCCCTCTCTCAGAGCTTTCGGGGCTCAGGCCCATTGCCAGCACTCACTTCCTTCTTCCCACCAGTTTAAGGTTTCTAGTGTGGCTGTCCAGGCAAGCACACAACGCTGCTCTGTTCAGCAGCTGTGGAGACTGCACAGTGAAACACACTGCACAGAGCAAGGGGACAGCATCTGGCTTCTAGGCGTGCCAGAAGCATGACTGACAGGAGACAGGGTGACATACATGCTCACATGTCTCTCTCTCTCTCCCTCTCTTTCACTCACACGCACTAACTATGGCTTCTTTAAGGCAGCTGTCCCATGCTCTGTGAAATGGCCCTGTTTTTGTGCACTCACATTTCATACAGTTAGCCACTGCAGTAACATGTGGCATCATGTGAACATTAAATTGGCTTCAATTACTCCACTCCTTATTCTTACAGAATGCTACATTTCTAATCAGGGTTTAAAAAAATCATTGATTGCAATTGCTTAATTGCAGGCATGCTTCCTAAAGCTTCAAACACAACTGAAGGAAAGGTCTTTGAACCAGAAAGCATTCATGCTATCCTGTTTTAGTGACCAGGCCTAGATCTCACTCAGAAAGGCCTACTAGTATGCAGATACTGTGATGTCTGGGACCTTGATAAGCAATCATTTGTTTCTGCTCAGACTTATGTACCCAGTGCACAAAGAGTGGATAGACAGAGACAGAAAATTCTCAGTAAGAGGAAAGATTCTGAGAGCTGGGTGATTCAGTTGACTAAAAGTAGTGTACATTTCATATTACAACTCAGCCAAGTCTATGTCATCGCAGCTACTAACAAAATATTTGTCTCACCCAATAAATTTGGTCATAACTAGATACCAAGTGAACAGTGCTTCTACCCCTAGTGTGTACTCAGTGAGCATTCCTCTTAGCCTAATCTGTTGTTAAACTACTTACCACATTACATATATTCAACCTCCACGCTTACCACACCAAAATTACATGAAGTGGAACCATTTCTATAGCATAGTATTTTTTGACCAGGCTCCTGGCACATGGAAATGCATGTACTTGTTTGTGTATTCTTAGTGTGTATATTAACTTTTATTCTACTAACCACATAACCCATTTAGGCAGTGGTCGTTAGGTAATTGCCCTCATGATTGGAGGGTTGTGAGGTCGAGTCCAGGACCATAAGGTTACCCTGAGCCACCCTTGAGGAAAAGTACCATCCCCAACAATGGCGCAGTTGTTGCAACCCTTCTTGCTAGAATCAGTCACGCCCAAATAATCCATATTCCAATATTAAATGTACACGATCAGCCACAATTTTAAAACGTGAATAACATTAATTAATTTGTTACAATAGTGCTTGTCAAGGATTGGAATATATTAGGCAGCAAGTGAACAGCTGGTTCTAGAAATGCCACAGACCTTGCCACGAATTGAGCTGCCTCACAGCAGACTGGTTAGAGGATCTATACTGACCCCTGTCAAGTGCTTACAATGGAAATATGAGCATCAGACCACACCATGAAGCAATGAAAGAAGCTGGATTGCTCCAGTCACATGAATCACTGATCATGTGGATAGCTACTAGAAATGCCTGGGAGAAAAGATGATACCAGGAGATCCTATAGGAAAAAGGCAAGGGGCAGAAGCAAGGTAGTTTGGATAATGGCACTCATATGATACTTTGGCAAGTACCACCAACCTAAACCTTGTTGCAGATCAAATACACACCTTCTTGGCAAAGTGTTCTCCAATGGTCTCTTTTGGCAAGATGTTCACTGTAAGACTTGTTTGAGGAACATAATATGTTGCCTTGGCTTCCAGATTCTTCAGATTTCATATTGACCACTTTCTTTAGGATAATTGGGACAAATTAGTTCAATCCATGGAACTCCCACCTCTCAACTTAGCAACAGATCCCAGACTATAACGTCTTGGTGCTAGACACCACAGCATACCCTCAGAGGTCGTACAAGGTCAACAACTCAATGGGTTAGAGCTGTTTTGGCAGCCAGAGAGAATTTAAATAATATGCGACAGGTGGCCTTATGTTATGGCTAATCGATGTACATGTCTGATCAGGCTTCATGTAGAAGAACAAAGTTAATGCATATATATATATATATATATATATATATATATATGTGTGTGTGTGTGTGTGAGTGAGTGTGTGTGTGAGTGAGAGAGAGAGAAAGTAGGGAGAGGTTACAGTTGGTCTGTGCTTAGAGTAGATTAATTTGCAGACAAAGGGCCCTTTATGTGTAGAGGGTGCTGGGTTTAGACCTGCTTTGAAGCCCAGGTCATGGGGAGAGGCCTAGGCCCTCTGATGATGTAACTCCTGTCTGCGAGTGAAACTCAGGAGAAAAGTCATGATATTTTGGTGGATAATAAAAACATGCGTGGCTCTAAGGACAGAAAAGGCCTGAAGATAGAAAGAGAGAGAGAAAAAACCCCTCAACAGGAAGCTAACCCATCCATGACCCCATTGAAAAAAAATAGTCACAATACAACCATCTTAGTCCTGAACTCAGCATACACACTGATTCGGGGGAGGAATGTATGCAAATATCGTTATTTGCCTTTCCTGCCATCTGATACTCCATCTATTGCTTGTGAGTGCCTAACAGGGGCTGGTTGGTTATTTAAGCACAAAGGGACATCTGTAAGGCTGTCAAGTCTATAAACCAGAGAACCCACATAATGCTGAAGAACATTCTAGAACAGCTGAATATTCTAGAGCAGTTAAAGCAGAGCAGAAAACTAAAAGCATGAAAGAAATTAGGACTGAATACATGAAAGTGCTTTTTTTTTAAGAGTTTAAATAGTTTAGCTCAGTGCCTGATTCCACCATTAATGCTTTTCCTGGCTCTGACAGCTTAGCTTCATGCCTGTGTAGGAATTTTGCCCCAGTAGAACCATAAATCACCCACTGCTTAGTTTTTTGCAGGGTGGGAGCAGAGAGTCTGTTAGTGTGAGGGGCTAAAATTCGCAGAAGGCCACATACTAGTGTTAGAAAATAGCTGTGATTTTCAGGTCAGTCAGTGAAGAGAGAGGGGATTAGCATGACAAAAAAGCTCTTTCTTGTTAAAAAGCAACAAAGCTGGCAGGGGGACAGAGGGGTACAGGGAACAGACACTGTGCAGGACATGGTCTTTTCAAAGAATGGATTCTTTTCATTCCCTTCAGGTACATGAGGCTGTGAGCATTGTAGCTGAGTATTAGAAATCTGACACAAGCGGTCAGCAGAGCATCGTATTTTTTGCGTGTTGACAGTGGAAGGAATTCCAGTCTGTGTGCAAATTTAACCTCACATCATCTGTTAAATGTAGCTGACCGACTACAGTTTTGAGTGATGTATTTAATTAAACTACTCCCGGGTTGTGTATCACAAAGCAGGATTTTTCAGTTAGCCAGATAAATTAAGCCCAATTTACATTCCTGTTTGACAGCCCTCACTTCTGGCCTGTATTTTCCAACCAAGTAAACAATCCTGAATTGTGAAATGCCAGTTCAGAACAGCTGTTAAAATGTACATGAACTTCGATGGCCCAAATATCTGAGACATCATTCTAGCTCACAGCAAAGTGGCTGCAGCATCACGGTCCTCCCTCGTACTGGTAATCGTGACCTCAGTCTCATACAGTAACCCACACACACACACACACAGGACCAGAATGCTGCTCAGACAGAGACAGTCCTTTTGTGCCATGTGAATGTTCTCCAGTGTCCAGCGTCCACCAAAATCTCACTTGCTTTCAAGGACCTGGGCTTTTCCTCTAAGGGCAAAACCTGATGTAATTTCAGCACGCTCAGTGCTCCTAGTTTTATTTTTTTTTTCCCCTGTGGTCTATTCTTAATAGTCCTCACTGCACAAGTCTGATCAGGTTTCTGCATTGGTGTAATTATGGTACTCTGTGGCAAAAAATCTCATGTAAAGCTCATCTCAACTTCCCTTCTCGACACTTTCTCAGGGTTTCCAAACAAAGGTGACAAGAAAGCATGAAACATAAGCAACAACTTTTGCACTATAAGTCACAGGTTACATCAGGGGTGTTCCACTTCGCTCCTGGAGGGTCCGACATATTCTGCTAATGCCACAGCTCACGTACACCTACTAAACCTGGCGATTAACTGATGAGATCAGATGGTCTTGAGTAGGAATTTACTAAACCAAGCTAGACATCTTTGTCTTAAACAGACTTGACATGATGACAGTCACCATGAAATATATTCTAGACACCCCAGTTGTTGTCTTTGCCTTCTATAAATCAGCTCCCACTGAACATATTGATAGTGTTGGGCCAGGACGCAGCATGTCTGCGGCTGCATATTTCTCTCCTTGGCGTAGAAGGAGAGGGAAAAGCAAAGGCGCCTTTCTGAGTTGTTGTTTGGTCACTAGGTGTGAGCTCAGCTCCATGGCAACTCACACCACCATACTGATCCAAGATCTGGTTATTTTGGCATAATGCTGCAGGCAGAGACGGGAGAATAGAGCAAGCCACAAAATCCATCCAAATTCCACTTCTTCTTTAGAGCACTCACCTAGTTCCTGTGTTTCCTTACACTTACTGTAAAATAGATTGCTGAGAGAGAGAGAGAGAGAAATATCTGGGTGGAGGCCCAGGATCTCTAGAGGAAGCAAAGTGTGCAAACATACACATACACGCACGCACACACACACACTTAGAACAATAACAGAGAGCCCTTGAGACAGAGTTTATAATCAGCAGTGCTGTGACAAGCGTGCTACTCCTTGTGGTTGAAGTGATTAGACTTGTTTGATCAAAAACACGACACTAATATCACATCCTGTCCAAATCTCTGTGCCCTGTTTTTTTTTTGTGTTTTTTTTACAACAATGTACAATGTGGTACAAGGAAGCCATTCATGCACAAAAATAGGCTTGCTTTGAAATCTCTTAATACACTGGATTATTATTACTATTATATCTTGTGTTAGTGGCAATTTGATATAAAACTCATTATTAAAGTATGCAATGATGCTAGTATGCAAGCAGTTACAAGTGAGGCATTTTGCTATAATAGGTTTAAGCAGATAAGAGTATAAAAAAAGACTAACTAACTTTACCTAATGCAGCTAAGCAGCGTAAGCTCAGGTGTTGTCTGGAGCTGGAAAACTTCTGGAAAAAGATGAGGCTTTAGGAAAGAATGAGGCCGCGATGGCAGCCAGTATCTGCCTCACCAGAAATATGCCTCAGTTTCCGCTCATCTTTCAGTAAGCCTGGGAGAGGCTTCCTCCCTTCTTTCTCCAAACATACACATGCACCATGTTTATCTGTCCAGCTGGTCAATGCTCTTCTTATTTACTGGCCAATTTATAATTCAATAGAAACTTGCAGAGATCAAAACAAAGACATCAAAACTCAGAAGCTTCATTAAATTACAGAAACTATGTCAAATTCATACAACTTATTATCTGTTCCTTTTATATCACTGTCATCTCTGTCTTGAATACTGGGTAATACGGTGCACCCCACAGAGGGTGAAACAAGCAGGAAAACCACATTAAAAAGTCCACAGTAACGTACTGGTATGAGCTGTTCTGGGAAATGTTTACATCTGCTCACCTGTGTGGTCCGAGAGGGAGATCTGTAAGTAGTTTGAGAGGCATATGCTGTGTATTAATGGTTGAATGGGCAGGGATTGAGGACCATGGCATTAAAGGTAATTACAGGCCACTTTTTACATCTTGGCTTGTTAGTTTATACACTTGACATGGGCTTTGCTGCATGTTTCATGTTTTTTTTTTTTTTTTTACACATTATCAGCTGACTTGAAAGGGTCAAAGGGTACAATAAGAGTGCATAGGATGTTCCTGAAGTGCATACATTTCAAATTGATGGGTTTTTAATTTGTATATGAACAGTGCCTTAAATTCCCTTGAGGTACATTTGTGTTCACACAAAGTTTATGGAACTGGCTTGTAATTCACCCACATATTCACTCCCATTCCGCAGGCTGAACATTCTCCACAGGGCAGTCGAGTCATTTTGAAGCTTCATAAAAACAACGCTTTGTATTAATGACCATGTGTGCTTGTTTCGTATTAACAGTGTCCAAACACTTTCAGAATTTTAAAATATCAGTACAAGCTGAAATGGGTCAGTGCATCACTGCATGGTATACACTGTGCACACAATTATTAGGCAATTGAGTATCCTGAGGATTCATTTTAATATGGAAGAAATAAAGTGCTATCAGTCCGTCCAAAATGTAAAAAAACCCTGAAACCTGATTTATAATTTTTTTTTTCTTCAATGGAAGTGTGAACATTCTCAGAAAAAACATGCGTGCACAATAAGGCAACGATTAGTGTGCAGTTATTACGCAACTAATTGAAAAATGGAAATTTTCCCGTTTCACTTGTTAAAGGGAGAATAATGAACCAACAACTCAAAATTTACAAATAAACATCTGACGTTCCAAAAAACAAAAATTCAAAATTAAAGTGACCAATATAGCCACGCTTCTTTTCAATAACAGTCATAATCCTTCCATTCATGGAGTTTGTCAGTTTCTTGATCAACTTTTTGTGCAGCAGCAACTGCAGCCTCCCATACTCTGTTCAGAGAGTTTTTCCTTCCCAGTACCTCTCCTGTTTAAGAAGGTCCACAAGTTCTCAGTAAGGTTTTAGATCAGGTGAGGAAGGGGCCATGTCTTTATTCCTTCATCTTTAAGGCCTTTACTCTCCATGCAGAGCAGAACTTCCAAGCATGTGATGGAGCATCGTCCTGCATTAAAATCATGCTCTTCTTGAAAGATATAGACTTTCTCTAAGATCCACTGCTTGAAGAAAGGGTCTTCTAAAACTTGGGAGTCAAAAGTCACTCTCACCTGTTCATAAAACCTTTGAAAAATCTGTCTTGAGATATTTCTTGGCCCAGTCTTGATGCTTTAGCTTATGTCTTGTTCAGTGGTGGTTGGGTTTCATCTTCCTTACCTTGTCCATGTCTCTGAGCACTGAACATCTTGTACTTCTGGACACTCCAGGTAGGTTCAGATCTGGAATAGGACAGCACTGCAGGATCATGGGTTCCTGACAGCTTGATTCTTCTCAAATCTTTTGCAGTTAATTTGGGTCATTGGTTCCTCAACACATTTCTTGCAACCCTGTTGACGATTTGCTACAAACTGTTTGAGCGTTCTGTGATCTGAAGAGTGCTGCATCCCTCTGAAAGACCTTTTACAATTTTTGACTTTTCAGAGTCAGTTCTCACTCTTTTTTGGCTCATTTTGCCCAAGGAAAAGAAGCTGCCTAATTATTAAGCACAACCTGATATAGCATGTTGATCTCCTAGGCCACACCCTTCCTCATTACACAAATACACATCACCTGATCTGCTTAAAACCAATTATCATTCAAGTTTACACAGCTTGGAGTTGGAATATATGCATTAAAATGATATGGTCAAAATACTCACTTGACTAATTGTGCATACAGTGTAGTGAGTGATTTAGAAGAAGCCCAAGTAGACTTGTTTTGGGAACACTAAGTGAATGGTGTGAAACTGAAGGGGATTGTTGACAGAGGAATGAATGGTGGGTAGGCAGGTAGGGTGGGGAGACAGAGAGAGAGAGAGAGAGAGAGAGAGAGAGAGAGAGAGAGAGAGAGAGAGAGAGAGAAAGAGTGATAGATATGGGCTCACCTGGGTGGCTTTGTCTCTCATGCAAGGCGCACAGGGGGCATGGCTGGCATCTCGGGGCCAGTGACCCAATAGGTAGGGGCCAGTCAGGGCGTCCAGTGATGAGGTGCGGCGTATGCTGCTACTGCTGCATGCTGGGCCAGCCAGCGGAAGCCTGGGCCTCTCTGTGGAGAAGACAGTCAGAAGGGAAGAGACAGAGACAGCAGGAAAGATCGGGGGGGAGCAATTGAGGGTGAAACACGGGTGAAGTGCAAAGATGACAAACAGTATGGGAGAAAAAAGGAACAGATGGAAAGGGGAAGAGAAGGAAAAAAACAAAGTAAGTATAAGAAGCTTAACATGTGCAGGGCAGCCTGTTTCCTCAGTGAGAATACACTATATAAAAAAAAAATAATAATGAAGTGTGCATGAGTGTGTATATGGGCCTGTTCAGGAGAAGTGAGCTGGAGTGTAAATAGCTGGCAGGGGCGCTGGTGAGAAGTTGTAAAGCTCAGCAGATTGAGACAGCATTAGCAGAGTAGCCAACAGCTCTTTTAATGAAGGCAAAGCTGATTAAGCACTGATTGGCTGTGGCAGACTGGCGTGGAGGAAGCAGCCCTCGTGTCTTGACCTACATTCACTCACACCCCACAATTAATTGCCCCCTCTACTCCTCCCCTCTCCCTCTCTCATTCTTTCCACAACGCAATCAACAGGCTTTCTCTGTCAGACAGACACAATCTCCCTCTCTCCCTCTCGTTCTCTGCCTCCTTTCAAATAAATCTGCTCCTTTGAATCATGCTTGCGAAGGGTGAGGTGTACAGTAAGAAAGAAGCCTCACCACCTGCTGTTTTTGTGCTAGCCTACTGCCCAGGTTTTACCAGGAATAAAGCATGCGGGCTTTTCAGGGTGGCTTTAAGGCACATGTCCAGAATCTATTCACAAAGTGTTCATCCTTGACCTTTTACTACATAGATTACATCAGTGTGTGAGAGTGTGTGAGTGTGTGGGTGTGCACGCACACCTTATCTTCTTTGGATTTCCCTCGCCACTCCCAGGAAAACAAATCACTGAGGAATCATTAAACCTGTTTGTGTCCACACTAATGAGAACACACAGGCTTCTTACAAGGTGCTCAGTAACTATCCTGCATCCTCAGAGATTCTTACTTCACTCTAAGGTGACATCAGACATAAGACCCATCAAAAAAAAGAAGGAAGAAGCAGAAGTGAACATTGCTGTACTTTTCGAAAGAGAGAACAAAGTGTGGTGGCTTTAGGGTGGGGGGTTACTGAGGAGGAGGAACCTGTTAGGAATTCAGAGGAAGTCATGCCAGCTGTGTGTGTGTGTGTGAGAAAGAAGGGAGAAGCTATCAGCTCAAACTGCAGTCTCAGCTGTGTCTGTGTGTTTGTTAATGAGCCTACATAGGAACTGCAGTGTGCCTGCAAGGCCTTCCGTGTGCTGCAGTTGTGCATTTGCCTGCTCTTCACATACAAGGGCTTTGCCAGTGTTCAACTACCAGCCTTTACCAGTCGATGTTAAAAAGCAGCCAGCATAAAGTTTCTGCTATAACTACACAAAACCACGTTCCTAGCCTTTCACACTAGAGTTGGGTGATTGGGGGGGGTACATCACAGATACTTCCCAGTTTTTGTTCTGATGCACAAAGTAAATCACGGCCATATCATTGCCATATTTTCTTGACTAAAATCATACTTATCGATCCAGCCTTTGAGAGGTGAACTAAATTAAACAGCACTATGCTTCTTTTACTATGAAGCAGGCAGATTTTCCGTAGTCCTTAAACACTCAGAAAAGCATATTGCACAATATGACCTAACTTACCATTATAACAACACATACCATCCCATGAAACCTCAAACACACCCACAAAAATAAAACTTCACTGCCAAAGAAGACTGCTCATGGTTTGGATTAGTTAGTTTTCCATACCATCACAAAATCATTTCGCATCTTGCTCATTGGAGTTCTCCTAATCATTTCTTCAGCTACTTTGTGATACTTTCTTTTGTAAAAAGTGATATGTAAACTTAAACCAATACAATATTTTTATCAGTATTAGTATTGATACTACTCTTAAATGGATTTTGTTCTGAAATTGTAATTTTGGGTGTTTTTTATAGAGCCTGCACTCTGTATATATAATTATGATTGTCTTACCCAAGTGCTGGTACTGAATTCGTTCTCAATAATCTAGTTTAGATGTTGGAATCAGTGTTGCTTTATGCAAACAAACTGAATTAAGAACAATGAGCTGTATTCGTGGTAACAGCCCTTCAGTGGTTCTCCAGAAAACCAGGCTGGCAACCACAGCTCTCACTGACCGGGCTGGATTCTCCCTCTGATGCGCATGTACTTGTGCAAGAAATGTTTTTATTAGCACTTAAACCTCTGCCCATCTGCAGCATCAACTCTGTATTCATTCATGCGGTCTCTTTCACATACTCCATCCATTAAACTGTTACATCATTCACAGATAAAGGACAAAGCAGAACCTCTGCCCAGAATGTTTCCACAAAAGTCCTTTAACCACTTGGCTTATCATGCTGAAATAACACTGGATTTCTCCAAAAGAGGGCAAATAAAAGTACCTAATGCAGAATCAAAGAAGACTTCAATAGAACTGATGTCCTTTTATAATGTCTCGTATCGGAGCTGAACACATGTAGACGTTACTTTATTAAGAGTTAACGAGATTATCCTTAATAAAGATAAAACCTCCTTCTGAATACTTGTAGAACATACAGGGAGGAAACAGGCAGAGCTCACAACTTATGACTTCGTGACATTAGCATCTCAGCAGGTAATAAAACATTAACTCACCTCTCAACTGTCAGAGGAAAACTAGTGCCTTGCTTGGGCTAGAGCACAAAAATTTATCTCCCACCAGACTCAACACATTCTCTGCCCATGGTCAAACAGACTGAGCTGAGAGAAAAACCTGATGTAGTGGCTCGATTTTGAATTGGGCTCTTTTGTTGAGGATCCAGTATGATCTCGTCCCTCCCTGCCCTTACCAGTGCAGAGTGCAGTGAGAGCAGAGAGCGCTCTACGTTGCCCCAAACCTCATCTAAGCAACAGGAGATCAAGCACTGTATAGGCAGAGTTATTCGTTCTAAAATATATTATATAAAAGCAGAACTGGGCATTCATACCTACACAAGTATTAAGGTCATACAACAGTAGTGATTTATAGCTGTAGCTGTACTGAGACACATGGAGCATTATATCCTTGCTAGAATACTATCCTGCAAAACAGTAATTCCCCAGTTCCTGATTAAGAGAAGAACAAGAGCATTTAAGCAAGCTATAGTTGATAACGTGGTTTTTTTTACTTAATTAATGCAAATATCCTGACATTGAACAATATTTTAATGCATTTTCTCAGTTCTGTCTACTACTTCATTGAGGAAGTTTAGTGCTGCTGTGCAGTTCCTTTACTATAAACATGCCAAGATTTGAGTAGCAGAGAGGACTACAAATGAGTATATTTGAGGGACAGCTCAGGTTGGACGTTTTGGAGACAAAGTTAAAGAAGCAAGGCTGCATTGGTTTGGACATGTCCAGAGGAGAGACGAGGAATATATTAAGAGGCGAATGTTAAAAGATCCTCCTGCCAGGAAAGAGGAGAAGAGGAAGGACAAAGAGGGGGTTTATGGATGTGGCGAGACAGGACATACAGGGGGTCGGGTTGAATGAGGAAGATGCAGAGGACAGGAAGAAATGGAAACAGATGATCCACAGTGGCTGAAAGTGTGCCTTTAAGATTGCTATGTAAATGATCTCTGCTCTGATTGGCTCCTTGATATTACGCCTTATTCAGATAGCACTCTATAAATTCACTGTGGATTGGCGCAGCTAAACTGCGGCCAATTTTTGTAAAATGAGGCTGTATTTGCTGATTAATTAGACTGACTTGGTGAAGAATCAGCTCGATTTAACCTTTTTTTTTTTTTAATCTCAAGAAAACCTGTCAGATTTATTCTGCATGATATGGGCACTTGAAGTAGTTTTGTTCCTGCATTCCACCAGCCTGACTTGTTTGTCTTTGTCCCCATTCTCCATCCTTCACTCACTTTCCCTCTCTTGCAAACACTAGTGCTTTAAAAGGATCCTGGGCAAGACTACTGATCTAGAAAATTACTAGACTTTCCAAGCACAAGAGAAGATTGTTCGAAGGAGTACAATGGAAAAGGTGAGACGAGGGGGAAGGCAGCCGGAGGGAGTGAAAACACAAATCAGCAGGCATCTCAACGGGTGGAGGTTTTGTGCCCTAATACTGTATCAAAGGCTCGAGTACACTGTATGAGGGCTTCTGCTGATTAGCGGCTACAATAAAAACTGAGAGAGATATTATTCCCTTTCTAGCTGAGGCCTTAGGGAGCCAGGAGCCGGCATCGCTTCTGCAGCTGAAACAACCTCATGATCAGCCATGTCTGCTTACATTACAGGCCCCAATTACCCGAATCTCCGGATGCTGGTATTAAAATAATCCCTTGCATGCCCTGCATGTTGGGCCTGCAGACGCTGAATCCTTACGAGTTCTACATGCCCAGTTTTATTTGCTTTAGATAATTTGGAAAATGCAATGGCTGTTTAGCTTCCAGTGAAACATTTGGCACTGTATGGCTAAAATGGTGCAGAGAAGAAGTAGCAAATAAGACACGGTAAAAGAAGTTAGGGGTCACAAGGGGTTAACCTTGTTGGCCTACACTCTTAAAAGGTTTCAAACTAAGTCTTGGCTTGGACCTTTGACTGAAATAGAACAGATAGATCCTTTACTCTCACTCATCTCATTTACAAACATGCTTTAGGAACAATCTATTGAAAGCCTGGGACATCAGCAGCTCTTCTATCAAGTCACGCTAAAGCACTTTTTGGCACATTTCTTTTTTAATAAAAAGTATTATTGTAAAGCTTGAAACAACTACATTAAAAGCATAATACACCTTTAATAAGAAAATGGACAATGCATGATATATTCCTTCTACTGGACCCCCTTTCAACATCTCTGTTAAATCTAAAGGCAGTTAGGCCATGCTGTTCTCTTGCCATGTGGTGGACCCAACTATCCTCATAGCACTCCACCAACAGCCCTGTATGTGTGCTAAACATGTATGTGCCGCAGAGCCCATGATTACCATTAGCAGGTTCATGCTTTGGGTGCCCCATTTCTGGAGTTTCTCTACCACCCCTCCCCCTAGTGCAGACCATGAGACCAGATGGGGGATTTCAGGCCTAATCGCTTTGTGCCCGCTGCAGCCCCAGTAAAGAGAATATGAGTTATAAACATGACATGGGGCACAGTGGCAGGACAGCGGGGGAGGATGATAATCCACAGAGCCCTGAAAGAGCGGGTGGTGGAGAATCTCCAGACAGAATGAATGGAAATAACAATGACTATGTCCGTTAAAGCGATGCCCTGATGACCGTGTTAATGCCTTCTTCTGCAGTTGTCATGCATGATAATAAAGAGGCCCCAATTTCCCTCGACAAGTTGCTTGAACGGTTGAAGGATAAGTTCAAGCAAGTCTCCAAAATTACAGCATTGTTTCCAAACTACATTCTCCCTGCACCTTGGTCCAAGGCATGTCCTTCTGAGCTGAAGGAGGCGTCTGAGCAGGAAAAAACAACACTGTTCAGCCCTGAAGGTCAGAAACCCCTGCTGGGTAAAATGTGCATGTGAGTCGAATTATAAAAGTAAGCATCATCTCTCAGCAATAACTAGACTACATTAATTACTCTATTCATGCACTAGCTACTTGAACAAAAAGGAGCCCCCCCAGAGTTTTTGCCCTAATCTCCATCTGCTGCATCTGCAGCACAGGGTCCACAGCCGTGGCCAATCATTTGCTTGTGCAAAAGAAAAAAGAAAAAAAGCACCTGTTGACTCCAAACACACTCATAATAAAAGCCAACGGGCCGCCACCTGCCCAGAGGCTTCCATTAGAAGAGCAGGTCAAAAAGTAGTGCTTTAAGACTTCCGCCCCCCGAAGACACTTAATGTGACAGATCACACCTAGAAAACAGTATGACTGAATGAATGAATGAATGAATGAATGAAGTACAGTAAGCTTCTTCAGTCAGACAGGTGCAGGTTACCTTTGCAGACAGGAGAACTGGGGCTTATTCTCTCTGGGGACAGTCTGTCAGTTTCCGAGGAGCAGGAAGGGGCTGTGGGTGCAGGACCTTTACCCCGGGCAGCACAGGACGAGGGTGATGAAGAGGGGGGTGATGAAGAGGGGGGCGGTTGAAGAGCAGTGTCTGTGGAACAGGAGTGGGAGACGCTGGCCGATGGGCAGAAGGGTCCGAGAGCAGAGCCGGCCGGGTTGATGACACTGAGCAGGGGTGAATTTAAGCCGGACTGGGAGGGTCGAACTTGGGAAGTGGACGCAGCCACGTAGGGAGCGAGAGTGGGGCTACTTCTGAGAGTGGCTGAAGAGGAAGAGGAGGAGGAGGAGGAGGAGGAGGACGGGCTCAGTGCTGCTCCCCTGGTGGGGCTCCGGCTCCTGTTAGCAGAAGAGCGGGGCCCAGCAGAGTCACAGCCGCCGCTGAGGCACTTCAAGCCGGCGCCGCTTCCTGCCGCCAGCCCCGTCCTCGCCGCCAGGGGGGGCTGCAGCTGCGGCTGCGGCTTCAGCTGGAACGGGACGGTGGCTTTCATGGGCAGCAGGCGAGTCAGCAGACTGACACCGGCGCTGATGCCCGAGGCTGGAGAGCCGGACGGCGGAGAGCCGTTTCTGCGGAGCCGTTGGGACATGACGTCGACGGAGCGCAGTGACCGCCAAGAGGAGAAGCGCACGGCGAGGGCTGGTGGTGTGTCAGGCTTTTAGAATGGAGGGGAGCGGGGTCCGGTCCGGTCCGGTCCGGTCACTCCATAAATACCCGCTAAACTCTGCGCTCCGCCGCTCCGCTCCGCTCCGCTCCGGCCGTTTAACGAAGCGAGAAATGAACGGCAGGAAAATTCAGAGCCACGCACCGAGAAGTGCTGCCAAAGCTCCGCCCCTCGACTCTGATTGGCTAGAGGGAGAGCCACGGCAACTTTTCATGGGCTGCGCAGTGGATCCTTTAAATCCGAGAGTGTAAGAGTCTATAGATTTAAACACTTACAGAATGAAATACTCTGATTAAACGTGCCTCGGACAGCAGGTGAAGGCGACTGCTGTGCATTTGTGTAGGTTTATATTTTCGTTTGAAAAATTGTGAATGGTTTTCATTTTTAAAGTGGAAATGATTTTATTCGTGATCTGCAACAGGAAATAGAAATAGTTGAATATTAAATAGAGTATTATATAAAATATTTGTGTGTGAAGTCGGACTCTCGGTTGGTGCTCTCTCAAAGCCTTTTAAGGATGATGATGATGATTTTTGTCCCAGTTGGAAACTTGGAAATGGCCAGATGGCTTTGTTGTGATTAACACGTGCTTCTTGCAGCAACACTAGGCTTCAGCACCACCATGTGGCCAGTTAATAAACCACACACACACAGTTTGTGCACTAATAGACTGTGCTTTTATTATTGACTCTATTTTGCATCAGAAGCATTAGTGTGTTCAGGTACTGATGTTGGATAGTTAATACTCGGTCACTCGACCACATGCCGAAAGGTTGGGGTGCAACTCCACTGCGCCGCATCCAAAAGATCCAGGCTTCATACCCCTCCTGCTGACACCGAGCTCTGCACATGGAGACCTTAGACTCTTCTGCAGCTGGTCCAGCACATGCATTACACCAGCAGTGCTTTCCTGCGACTGCCCAGCTGAACACCAGTAAAAGAATCAACAGGAGTCGTTGCTTCATTAATATAATCTTTAATCAACTGAGTAATGCAGGGTTGTACAGCAAGCTTTATTTCTAAATGGCATTTAAACATATATCTTTCTGAGTAGACTAAACTGAGTAGAGTTAACATTTGTTCTTTTCTCAAAGCGCTTACTTTACAAGCTGTAATAGAAAACATTTTAGTGGCTTTTTTTTGAGCAACACTATGCAGGGGCCACAGATCTGAATGAAGCCTTCAGCATCAGTATGAATGAAATGAATTGGAAAAAAAAAAAACAGCAGCCTATCATGAACAAATAACTTTCATTCACATTTCATTCACACATACACACACACACACACACAAAAGAAAATCAACTATCATTATAGTTTGCTGAGGATTTTAAGATGACATACCACTTTCCCAGTTACACATGGGCATTTGTGTGCATGCCTGGATTTGAAGAGAGGTGCAGTGGTTTTGGGATTAATGAGTCAACTTGCATTCCTTTTGCTTTCAGTGGAACTGCCAGTTTTGGGACCATTGAAATGCATATTTGGATTTATAGTACTGAATTGCATATTAAGCTTTAAACTTGATATGATTGGGTGTAATTCAAAAGAAAGAGGATGATGTCGTTAGAAAACCAGCAACAGGGTCTCCTTTCACCGGAATCAGGCCTAACAGAGTAGGAGTTCAAGTCATGTGACAGCCTCTTAACTAAAAGCTGCCATGTTTACTGGGGAGTACAGTTCACAGCACTAAGAATTAAAGGGATAAAAAGAAAAAAAGTCCATCCATTATCTGCCACTTGTCCCAAACGGGGTCGCGGGGGAGTGCTGGCGTCCAACCCAGCGCACACAGGGCGAGGACGGGGGACGCACCCTGGACAGGTCGCCAGCCCATCGCAGGGAAAAAAGAAAAAAAGTGTTCCATAAGATGATCCAACAAAAAGCACTTCAATTAGACCCCAGAGCATCTGCTCATGGAGTTTCAGTCTAATCAGTATTTTCGAGGGTTCGGCTGCAGAAGTAGAGCCGTCACTGTAACTGCTGGCCTGAGTTTTTATAAAGCCAAACAGGTTGATTCACTGAACAAACTGCGCCAAGTCCAGTGTTCCTCTCATGTTGACACTATGCTCAAACATTGTAAAAGAAATTGATCAACTTTAAAACAAGGGGATGAAACTGGGAATACTAAGAATTCTTAAATATTTGCAGGTACTATATTGTCTTGCATGGGTTAATAATAATCATATTTCTTAACATTGTTTCCACTTCAGCTTGGCTCTAAAGATAAAAAATATGTATATGTATTACCCCCCTCTCTGGCTTGCATTACTGTGCTATATTATCCAGAGATAAAGGTCACAGTGTTGTAGCATTGTTCTTGGTCCCACAGCAACAGTTGAGTTTTCTGTATATGTGCAGACAACTGCAATATATACAGATATATTTACACAATGTCAGTGAGTATAACACATAGAAAAAGAAAAAAAAAAAATCCGTCAGTTTAGATAGGAGGAAACATCATCTTCAGTCTTTTGAATTTTGTTACCACCATGAAAGGCCTAGTCCAAAGATGATGTGGCATGTGATAAGTGGCAACATGTTTCCTCCTTACCAAGAGCATAACTATAATTAGAGGTGAACACAGTATGCTTTTTAAACGAATCTCTATTAGGGGAAGCTTTGCCAGGCAGTTGCACAGCTTTCCGTCACGGAAAACTGCAGCTTTATGAATGGCTGGAGTCCACTGCATCTCAAAGCATCTGCAGAACACATCCGACTCCAAAGGCAATAATTGTGGCATAAGACGAAATTTAGCTGGTAGATCCATCAACTGCCCTCCAACTAGTCCATTTAGAATAAAGACGATTAAAACTAAATAGTGTGACATTTAAAAAAAAAACAATCATGTCTGATTAGGATTCTTGTGGCACGGATCAATTTTGGTTGGTTTTACAGGCAACCTTTGTTCAAACTGCTCTTAAACATCAGCCAAGGACAGAGTTGCATCCAGACAAGGAAACCAACAGGATGATGGATGGCGCCTAGAAAGCCTTAAACTGCCAATAAACTCAAAAGGGACATTACAGAATAAAATAAAAAAACAAGTATGACAGATTTACATGGTCATAAAACATCTCAGATTGATTTCATTAGAACAATAATAAAACAAAACAGCATTGCTTCAGACATGATGTGGACATACAGATTTGAGGTTTGGCCCATGGCACTACATTTATATATAAAAAACAAAAAAAAACCAAAAAAAAACAAAAAGATGGCTAACATAAACTAGCAACTGAGGAGTAACAGCTAAAATAGACCTCAGGACACATGTATCAGCCAGAGAGACCAAGAGTGCTGATCTAGAGTCAGCTTCATTTTGTTAATATGATTGTACTCATTAGGAAATTAAAGATAAGCAATACTGCTCAGTACTCTTACTCCAAAGTCTGATACATATGAGCGCAATCACAAGTTCTCATTTTACAAGACTTTCATTTATTTACACTTCATAGAGATCTGAAAGAAGAAGAAAAAAAAGAAAAGAACTGAAGTAGTTGTAGTATGCACAAAACATGTATACATTTACTTCCAGGACTATGTAGCGTAACAGTACATATAAATTATGGTTTGAAGGACGTCCGTGGTGCTGACGACGCCGATTGTGACAGCAGAATGCAGAGTAACACTTGACCTAAGCCACTTGACTTGTCCAATCTCACACATACCTGAGCTCCAGAGAGCCTTCTGAAATCACCCAACTGCTCAGGCACTCTCACACATAATCCTTTAGCAGATACAGGCCAATGCATTAGACTGCGCTGTAGATGCACACTCGCTCCCGACACAGACACTCATCTTTCTACATAGAGAGGACCAGTCCGTCTCTCTACAAAAACGGGCCGTGTGAATGAGTAGGGCACATGTGAATAATTTAGTGTCTGCTGAGACGAGAGAACATTTTTACAGGTATCAGAGCAAGCTGAGCTTGATTCAGATTGTAACAAAAGTGAAAGTCCTCTTTTCTTCAAGCTTGCAACTGTCTTCTGTGCACTTTCAACACTCAAAGTAAAACTTAAAACCAAAATTAAACACCCCATCATTTTGTTGATTGTTTGCTTCTACTTCTCAGGTTTGATGGGATTGATAAGAAGGTAAAGGATTGTCATCCACAAGATGTTTAAATGCAAACCAGGGGCGTTTGTATAAACAACAAAATTGCTGTTAAGTGCACAATTTAGTTATCAATAAAAAAATTTTTTTTTTTAAATGCTGAACATAAAAATAGAACATAATTAAAAGTCTTAAAGAGCACCTCAAAGCTAAAGCCTATTGCACATTTCAAAATGTTATACAAACATGGGGGATACACGGATGTTACATACAAAAACACCACATGAATGAACTACATGAAAAAAATGACTAACAGATGTGACTGCAGTTAACTGTGTCTTAGAGACCATTATTTTTTTTGTTTGTTTTTTTTATATGGACCAGATTTAATTTATGTCCATAAGAGCGGCCTAGCATGATTGTTAAATCAACACATTGTCACTTTCTTTTTTCAGTTTTAAGACCAGTATTACACATGGTCAGAGAAAACATTTAACTGTGTGATTAAGATTATTTATAAAAAAAAAAAGTGCAACAAAAAAGAGTAATTATCAAACAACCATACATACAATCATACCTTGATTTTTAAATGGAACAACAAAAATAATGGAAGCATTTTAAGCCAATGTTGCTGCATAGCTGGGTACGATTTAAAGCAATTTCTTCAAAGAAAGAAGTTCCATATTACAATGTTAAGTGCTTGCAAATTATGACAGTTTTCCAAGAACGTTTTCCAAGAACGCCCCCCCACCCTTTTTCTCTCCCCCTCACACTTTGTCATACTGGATTTCAAATAGGATGCTGGGAAACAAAAAACATGCTGCCAAACCCTCCAGTATCAACAAGTTGATCTTGGCCTTTTCTCAGAAGGTTTAATCAGTCAAGAGTTCACAGGCAGGTCATTCCAGGTGGGTCAGATGAGAAGGTGGCAGTGGCAGTTCCTCCTCCCACCAGGTAAACAGCAGTGCTTGATTTGGAGCGGATGGCACCCGATGCCCCCTGCTGTCCACCTGCACCATTGTTGTTTACCTCTCCATCCAGCGTATCCGTAGAGATTACCCACGTAGAGGGACGCCATCGTTTCAAGGAGTAAGGCGTCTTCACGCGTCTCTTTATCTTTTCACCCGATCCAGCTTTTCCCTCTTGAAGTGAACTCTCACCTGAAGGAAAGAAAGCCAGCAGGTAAGGTCAACACTAAAAGCATAGATCTGTCCTACACCACCTAATTTCCTCTACTCTGCTAAATGATGCCTCCCCCTGGTAGAAAAAGGTAACTGAATGTCATTTAGCAAGGAGCCATTTCTGCATATTTACCATTTTTACAGAACTCGACTTAAACATTTGAATAACAAAAAAATATGTATCTTTTTATTTAAAAAAAAGATATTATACACACACACACACACACACACACACACACGATCAATATTCGAGAATAATTTAGAAACACTTATGTTTGTCATTTTCATTGCTCAACATTTGAAGGAATTGTACCATGCTACTAGAACAGTGGTATCCAAAATAACAAAACACAACTTTATTTTGCTGACAGTGATCAAAATTAGAGAACAGCAATGACTGTAGCATGAAGAAAGATCACAAATAAAATTTTAATAAAAATGGCTTTGAATGACTTCAGCACATCTGCAGCCACAGGACATCACTAGTCTCTCACACAGCTCTGGGGTGATTCTGGTCCACTCTTCTGGCAGCCTCCTCCACAGTTCAGTGACTGTAGTGGGTTTCTTAGCCATAACTTTGTCACCAAGGATTTTCCAGAAGTTTCCTACTGGGTTTAGATCAGGACTCTGAAAATGGCTGGCCATTTCATAATTTCATTGTTTTCAGTTTCATGCTTTGCCTGTTTTGCTGTGTGACAGGGGGCATTGTCCGGCATGAAAATTGCTGGCTGATTGAGTGATGAACCACATGTTGTCGAAGAAGGTTCACTCTGCCATGTAGCTGTGTAAGAGGCCCAACTGCTGCTTCAGAAAACATTCCCCAAATCATGACATTCCTCTTCCACCTTTCACGGACTTCTTAACACAGTTGGGGTTCAGTCTTTTCCCAGTTTGATGACGAACATTGTTTCCCATCAGACCCAAATAAATTAAACTTGCTTTCATCACTAAAGTGAACTTTGGATCAGTTCTCTTTGGTCCACACAACAGCTCCTCAGCAAAGGCTCGTCTAGCCTTCTGATTCTTCCTACTTATGAGAGGTTTGGTTACTGCAGAGTAGGCGGTCAGTCCAAATGCTCTTAAATGTCGAGACACTGTATGACCAGACCGATCCTTACCCCGCTCAGTGCTGAACTGGCAATTCCAGCTGCAGTGCTGAAATGATTCCCCATTGACATTATCCGCATCATCCTGCCTCTCTTGCATTCGTCTTTCGTGGATGACCAGCCATCTTGGGGGACTTGAATGAGTTTGTGACATTGTAAGGGTGCAATATTCAAGAAATCACAAATTTGGAACGACCAAATTCTCTTCTTATGGCCTGCTGCCGGAGGGCTTCAGTCATTTTATTCTTAGAACAGCTCAGCATCTTTGCAAAGTCATTGAAAGGCTGCCAGATAAATAGGGTTTGTCAGATAATTAATGAAATTAGCACCAGCTGCCAGATTAACACCAATAACTAGGAGGTATCTGAAAGTGTTCTCTAATTTTGATCAGTGTTCTTCTTCAAATATCTCATGCGAGTTTCTTATACTGTGCTTCTGAATTAACATAACGCATGACATATCTGCTCTTTTACTTCAGTTCGGATAATTTCCAAATAGTATTACATAGTGACCTTGACATTTAGGTTGTTCTCTAATTTTGATCTCCAGTGTTTGTGTGTGTGTATTTATTTATGACAACATATATTTCAAACCAATTTGCATGTTTAGTGTACTCGGGAATAAAGCAACACATATAAAACATTTTAGCAATTTTGTTATTTAAATCTACTTTTCCTCAGAGGTTGGGCAGTAAGCATTTAAAGTTATCCGCATACATGGTCACAATATACTTCTTAAGTCTCTCGTAAGTCTTGACACAGTCAGCATTTAAAGAAAAACATAAATTACATAAATATACACAAAAAAGTATTTTCACATCATGTATCATGGAAATGTCTAAACATGTATTTAGTTTTTGCCACATCATCCACCCCTAACTGGGAACACTATAAAATAAAGCTGTGCATTGTTCTGTAATCATGTGCTGGTAAATGTATTGTATTGTTTTGAAAATGTATTCTCAATGTTTGTGTTTATTTTTTAGGTATATTTTCATTTAAATATAGACTGATATTTCAGATTTCCCCATATCTTTGAATCCCTAGTATGCACCTATTCCACCAAGAAAAATTCCATGTTGCACATGTACATGGCCAATAAAGTGATCTTCATTCTGATAACAGGACTGGGAGAAACACACATGAATGAACATGATTACAGTGCTTCATATGAAATGCATGCAGTCTTTTGCAACTGTATGGTGGGAAAACATTCCTGACTGATTTCAAAACACCATAGCTCCATAAACAAAACTTTCCTCCCTCCTGAGCACCCATATAGTAGTATTACAACAGCCTAAGATTTCTGCGTGACCTTTCCCCACAAAATTCCACATCAGCCTGAAACACTCGATCTTGCTGTCCAGCATGAAACCGGGAGCACAATTCTGCCATCCAATGTGGTGTGTTATTTTCTCATTTTTCCTGTTGTTCTCGCTCCAAATCTAAAGGCGGCCCATCATGGCACTCCTATCTCCTTACATGCATGATCCTTTATCACTGTCTCCAACTGAGGCAGAACGTTCTGGGGATCCTTATCAGCTCAGAGGAATTTCCTTCCCTCTCCACAACCAAGCACTCACAGCAAATGAGGGAAAAAAAACAGACTAGCCTATCTTTCTTGTTGCATGAAGAGGTAGTGTTAATTGGCAGGAGAGAGCAATACACAGAACACAAACAAAGTCTGCATTTGGAGAAGTTATTGTTTGTGGGAATGCTGACACGCACTACAGGCTCTCCGCCCTGCACCAGGGGATTGGAATAGCCTGGGTGCGCCTGAGCCTGTCTCCATACAGATAAAGGTCCAAGCATGACTCAGCCATAGGGGAACGCTCAGAGACCATTATCAGGCAAAAGGAACGCACAAATGCGCCAGGGTGAGAGACAAAGAGGCGAGAAGAGAGGAGAAACAGAGAGAGAGAGAGAGAAAGAGAGAGAGAGAGAGAGAGAGAGAGAGAGAGGGAGAGAGAGAAACAGAAACAGAGAGAGAGAGAGAGAGAGAGAGAGAAACAGAGAGAGAGAGAGACAGAGATATCCTAAATAATATTCCTCAAGTAAAAGATCTAAACTGGGAAAAAAAAAACAGGGATTGAAAATCTATGTGCAGTAAGATTGTTGTTCTTAGTTCCTCAAGCAGAAAGGTGAGCACTTTTGAAAAGGGTGCATATGTTTTCTTAACTGTTCTGGATGTTTTTAGACTAGCTAAGATCAAGGAAAATGTGGAAAAACAAAAAGTTCCAGTCATATTTTAAGTGTTTTCAAAAAATATACTGTGCATTTAGGAATTAGTGTATATTTGTGTGAAACAGTTTTATACGTATATACAGTCATGATCAAAAATTTAAGACCCCTTGACAAATGGCAAAAAATCATATTGAAAAACGACTGGGTTTTTCACCAGGACAACGCTACAGTACACAATGATTGCAGGACAAGGGACTTCCTCCAGGAGAATAACATCACTCTTTTGGACCACCCAGCGTGTTCCCCCAATCCAAATCCAATTGAGAACCTTTGGAGATGGATGGCAAAGGAAGTTTACAAAAATGGACAACAGTTCCCGACGGTAGATGCCCTTGGTGCGGCTGCCTTCACCACTTGGAGAAATGTTCCCACTCACCTCTTGGAAACGCTTGCATCAAGCATGCCGCAAGGAATTTTTGAAGTGATCAACAATAACGGTGGAGCTACGCATTACTGAGTTCATGTTTGGAACTTTGATTTCTGTTTTGGGGGGGTTTACGGGTTTTTTTGGAGGTGTGGTCCTAAACTTTTTATCAGCTATAAAACAGCCTGTTTCAGTTTAAGCGTGGTTTTCAATAAATTGCATGCTCAAAGAAATGTTTTGTCTCACTCCCATTTCTTCTTGTAGCATGTTGAAGATCTACCTGGAACCTTATTAAGATCCAACCATGCAAAATATGATTTTTTGCCATTTGTCAAGTGGTCTTAAATTTTTGATCGGGACTGTATGAACATACAGATGTATATATCTTAAAATATATGTAAGCTTATATCTGTGTAACAGAGACTTGAATATCTACACATTTAGCTTGTTTGTAACCATTTTGAGGATAGGAGCAAATTACAGAGGGACAGTGAAGACTGACTGACACAATATATTGAAAAATGATAGAGTTGCTCACCAGACAGAGAGGAGTCCTGTGATGTGGACGATAGGTCCAGTGAGTTAGGTCGCTCCGGTCTCCTGGGCTTGGACTGTCTCAGAGTAGCTTCTTCCTTTACCTGTGGCACTGAGGTTTGGGCTTGGGACTCTGAAGGCAGTGCAGCAGCCACAGGAGGAGCAGCAGGGGCAGTAGGAGCAATAGCACGGATGTTGCTGTTGTTGTTGTTGGAGTTAGTGCGGCCTGTGTGGTCCCGAGCAGCTGGCTGTTCTCTCCTCAGTAGCGGCTCATGCTCATCGGGGCTGGAGTTGATGTTGATGTTGAGACGACTGTCCTCTCCACTAAGCTGGCTCTGGAGAAGAGGGGCCCCTCCCTCACCATGAGGCCCGGCTGGGTTTGTGGTCCCGAATGGGCCAGAGGAGCCATTAACATAGCCATTAACCACGACCACCCCAACCCCACTCCGTCCCATGGGCCCATTGTTGGTGAGAGTGACCAGATGAGGCTCCACGGCCACCACCGTGTTCATCTTGGCCACGCCAGTCTCTACCTGCTTAAGGTTGGACTTGTGCTTGCCGAACTTCAGTCGAGAGGAGGACTCCTTATTGGGGTTTTTGGTATTGAGGGGCAGGCTAGTAGGGCGCTTAGGGAGGTTCTGCTGCTTAGGAAGAGGGAACATGGTAGGTGGAGCATCACCCATTCCGCTGCTACCTGCTCCAAACTCTGCCTGCGTTGCACTTCCTGCCCCTCCAGTCACCTCTGCAGCCAGCTTTATGAAGGGGTAGAGTAAGCTGGAACTGCCTGAGCTGAGTGGGTCAGGAGCACTGAACTGTTTCTGTGAATGCTCCATCAGATTCTCATCTGAACTCTCCTTAAGGTTCTTATCCACCTCCTTAGGGTCCAGCTTAGTGGTCTCTAGGTCTTCCTCTGTCAGCTGCAGGCACACAGGGACACTGCCTCCTGCACTGGCTTCCTCAGAATGGCCAAGCTCAGAGATGGTTGTCATTATTGTGCTGGGGGTAAGGCCTGCTGTAGTGGTGGTTGTGGAGATACTGGCCCCACTGGTCTCTGGGCTTGGGAGCCGAGCTTGAGCTTGGGCTTGTTGCCTCTCATAGTTGATAGAGTTCCTGTTCTTTTCTCCTGTGCCCCCGGTGCCTGTGCTGATACCACTCACACCCATGCCAGTTACTGATGATGTGCCTGAAGTGGAAACATCTCCAGGAAGATTCTTGACCATGCCCTCATGGTCCTCGATGTAAGAAGAGGAGGAATAGTCAGGGTAAGGCCCCATCTTTGGAACCCTACGACTATGTGTGAGATTCCTATAATGACAAGAAAAAGGCAGACAAAAAACACAGAGAGAGAAGGCACAGAACATGAATTCAATACACATTCAGCGAGAGAGATTCAATTAGAGGGAAACAACAAATTGAAACCTATTAGCTAAAGATATAGCTTACATATAAATCACATGAACGTAATAAATGTTAAACATTTTACTTATAACTGCAGACAAAGACAGTGCCAGTTCAGAGATTCACAGTCTTCAAACTGTGCAATAGTATTAGCATGGCTGTATAAGTATTTGTGTAGCTTAAACAGCCTTAAGCAGTGTTTGTGATTTTTGTGCAAAAAAGAACACTCAGATGTTTGTGTGTGTGTGTGTGTTAGCCTACCTCTCATTCTGGAGGGCTGTGCTCATGGGGTTAACTGTAGGGCTGACAGATTTGTTCCTGTCCCAGATAAGAAGCAGCTCTGCCATGCGTTCCTCTGCACACTGTGCTGTCAGACGAGCCTCTGCATCCTGATCCCAACAGTCCTCCATCGTCTCCTTTAGAGAACGCACAGCCTAATATTACAGAGAGAGAGAGAGAGAGAGAGAGAGAGAGAGAGAGAGAGAGAGAGAGAGAGAGACCTCAGTCATCCAACAGCAAACCACCAACTACACCATATAAGGTGAAAGTGACTCTCTGTCATTGTGAGCACACAGCACAGCACTCATGAACCACAACGGTTAACTGCAGTGGATGCATTTAACCCACAGACCATGGGAGCAATGGGTAGGCATGTCCAACATCTGACATGAAGTAATGGGGATGGTACCTTGCTCAAGGTACCTTGCTGTACCTTCGGCAATGTGACCTACTGGTCCAGTATTTGATCCCATGACCTTCAGATCCAGGGGCCCCTAACCACTAGGCCACCGCTGCTTCCACGCAGAAACTATTGACCCGTATGGAGATCGAACCCACAACCTTGGCATTATTAGCACCACACTCTAACCAACTGAGCTAACCAGCTGAATGCTTTTGAATGTGCAGCTGTGAGCATTCTTAACTGCCGAAATCAATTATTCATCAGTTCACACATGTTCAGTGTCGTGAACACCTACAACACAGCAGGATTGCAGAAATTAGGTTTCCCCACCCCCTTACAGATACAGAACGTGAGCACATATGTCCCACTCACCAGACTGTTCTCCTTCCAGGCCTCAGGGAACTTTGGTCTTTGTTTCTCTCGGGACACCAGCACCTGCATATCCTCGAAGGATGGGTGGTTCCCTGCCTCTGCCTGGAAAGCCATCTGGTACTCTGGTACTGTCTCCCCTGAAACAAATACACTTGATGATAACACTGTACACGAACACAAACTCAACTTCCATTAAAGAAACACACTAAATATATGCATGATACAAATTATATGCATGACAGTAATTTTTAATTATATGAGACAGACAGTAGGACAGGCTTGTGTTACTAAAGCTCTTGTTAGTCTCTTCCTCTATGCCAGCCGTTACTCACCTGGAAAGAGGTCTGTACAGCGCATAAAGGTTTCCCAGTAGATCAGGCCAATGGCATACATATCCACTTGCTTTAGTGCAGACTCACAGTCCCTCAGGTTCACTGCCCCCTCAAGCACTTCTGGAGCCATGTAGCGAATAGTGCCCACCTGAAAAGGAGAGCAAACCATGTTTGATGCGAAAGCAGTGAAGAATATTGCATACTTTTGTATTCTAAATTGCAATAACATGAAGGAGCCCAGCTTTAAAATTGCTGTCTGCAATCTGGATTGCAAATTGATCAGGCTTAATAAATCCTACAATCATCCCTTAAAATACACCTTAATAAACTGCAAATATCAGAGTTTTCATAATGCCATAGTGCCACTTTGAATGGGGGCATGATAATGTATGTCCTGTTCTTGTGGACACTGCATTGTGTATGTCCCCTTTTTATACCTCACTGATGGCAGCATTCTCCTCCTCTCCAGGGCGGACAAGACGGTTTCCTGTTAGCTTCATAGACAGGCCAAAATCACTAATCACACACGTGCCGTCATTCTTAACGAGAACATTTCTGCTGTTCAGGTCCCGGTGTGACACTGCAGGTTTATAGGAATCTAAAACATGGAGGAAATTGCATTTTTATTAGTCTGATGTTTTAAGACAAACCACCCAAGCCTGTCTGTATATAAAACTGAATCCTTTCAATGCAGTATAGGACTCCGCATTTCCAAAAAAAGATGATGCAATAAGGAGAAAAATTTCATGCTTATGGGAAAAGATCTGGGGAAAGGGACAACCTACAGTTGTTACAAAAGTTCACCAGAGGAGTATCTCCCATTATCCTTGCACTTGATAATGTAACGTATAATGTTCATTACTTTACCACTGAAATAAATAAAATAAGAATTTGCTCAATGAAAATGTGGACCTATAAGAAGTTGGACATGTTTGTTAGCTTTATAAAAGAAACTTAATTTCTTCTCATTACTTGAATCAACAGACTGTATTTAGGAGGTCCCATAAACTTTTTATTACAGCTGATTATGTGAAGCATAAGTGAAATAAATGTGGCTATAGCTCTGTAGAGAAATCAAAAAAATGTTGGTTTTCTCTCAGTGGGGAGAAAAAGCTTAGTGAACAAAATAGAGCTGCTGGAGATCATGTGAAACCAGCAGCCCTACACAAAATGTTTGTCAGATATTTTTACACACAGGTTTGCTCTACATACCCTGCAATGTGCCAAAACAATGTGCTTCGGTGACAGGAATGGAACAATATGCAAACAGCCACCAGGTGGCAGTGCAACAGACCTAATGAATGACTGTAGGGCTGTGGGATAAATGCCCTTTCTGCCACTCCTCCCCCACCAGCTCTCAGCTGTATGTCTGGCTCTGAACTTCAGGCTCTAATGAAGCCGAGGCTGAGAGAGTGACAGGACGAGGGCGAGAGGCCTGATTCTGCTGCAGCTCTCTGGCACTGTGCCATTGCCAGAGAAGCAAGAGGAGCCCACATGCACAGACAAATCAACCCCATCTTATCTGCATTGTTTCTGCTATTGGCTCTTTAAAGACTGACCACTGCAGAGCCCTGTTAGACCAAAGGCCAGCTCTAACAAATTCTGATGTTAGAAACTTAAAGGGAAAAAAGATATTTTTGTGCACTGGCACAACTGTTCTTTCCCTCAGCCTTTCTTACTTTCTCTCTTGTCTAGAGACAAAATACTTAGACTTTACCTGCATTGCTTGCTTGGATAAAATTTTAATCGATTTTAAATCTAAACAGAACACCATATTCCATGCATACACATGCTATACTCCACTGTGTTACTACTGGGGCCCGACGGCAACATGCCACTGTTGTGTCTTACACTGTGACGCGGCATGAAAAATGAATCAGTGTCTGATTCATATTTCAGAAAACGTCCTGTCTGACCCAGATGTGCACATCAGAGTTAACCCTGGAGGTAGCAAGGGCAGTCTGCTGCTGCAGAACAGGCTGCCCTGCTATGGTCGGCCCATGGGTGGATTCACACCGCTTTTTTTATCCAGTGTGGTTAGGAGCGCATAGCAGCTTGACCACAGATGCAGCCTTAAAGCAGGGTGGACTCTTAGAATGCCGTGCCTTTTGCAACTTGACTAAGAACCCCCTGGAATAGTGAGCTGTTCATAAAGCCAACGGAATCTAAATAAATTCAACTTCAACTTTTAACAAAATGGTTGTACTGCAGTCGTATACTATAAATGCTGTAAAGAGAGATAAAGGCCCTACCACGTTTCTAATTTTCAGCTCTAACCTATGCTTCTGAGTGTCCTTGGCCCTTGGAAGTTACAAGGGGCAGTGTTTGAAAACTTCCTCTTCTAAATGGTACATCTCTTCAAGAACTAAATCAGCAGTTGAAGGTGGCTTTTTTCCCCCTAAATGGATACATCATGTTTAGCTGGACCTTTCCAAAATGCCTTCCACAGCTTTTTTCACAACTCACATCAATTAATACAAATAAGCACCAAATAAAAATGATTACTGTTTCATTACCAGGCTACTAGAAGTGCTCTGTAGGAAACCCTGGAGCTTACATTATACAGTTACATTTAGGGCGCTGTATGCCCTCCAGTAAGGAAGGCAATATGAAAATATCAAACTGCTGGAATGTCATTCGCAGATTAGCAATAATGCTTAAACTGTAATCTAATTACTAAGACATCAGCACTAATAGCAATATTTTAACGCTTGTCATGACAGTCTCTACATGCATTTTAATTGTTATAAAGAAAAATAACATTACATTAAACATTACATAGCTTTGAAATCTTTATTAACAGAAAGTAAAAAAAAAAAAAAAAAAGAAACATTTTAAAAAGCCCATCTGCGGGTTTCTTTGGTCGCCATATTGCTGTTTGAGAAATTTCTAAACCTTGTTTAGAATGTGCTTCTGACAAACTGCCCTAACCTTTCACCCTTCCCCTCTAACCCAACACGAAGTCTGGTGACTTAAAACAGCCATGAACAAAGAAAAATGAGGGGTATCAAATCTGTGAGTCATGATGATGATTGAGTGTGTGTGTGTGTGTGTGTGTGTGTGTGTATACACATGAAGATGACCCTCACCTCCTCTAAGCAGCTCCGTGTGCAGATAGGCTAGTCCTCTGGTGACGGAATGTGCGAGACGGCAGCAGCTGACCCAGTCCAGCGCATGCAGACTCAGGTACCGACACAAAGAACCCTGAACAAACACACACTCTCATCAGTTAAGGGTGGAACAGAACAATGCGCTGCTAGCGTTAGGAAACTGCACATCATCTTTAAGGACTAGCACATTCAGAACAGAAATATTTTAAAAAGCACCATGAAGGGGCATTTCATGTAGAGGATTTTCTTTTGATTCCTCTTAACTAAAAGTGCAAATCCAATTATGAACACAATTAAGTTATCAGTGTGAAGATATCACACCGCTGTATTACACATAGCCCTGTGCATACTGCTGGGTTAACTGACCTTGGGAAGCCAGCAGTCTTTTAAACTGACAGTGGCTTTGAGTAATCAGACAAAGAAAATTTATATATTTCAGTTCACCCCTTGATTTACGACCTAAATAATGAAAGTCCTGCTGGACAAGGCAAAAATCTTAGGCCCTTTTCTTTCCGCAAATAATGAAGTTAATTTTGCTACAATTTGCTATTATCTCTTTGAGGTAATTTGTAAAAAGGTTGGACTGGTGTCCGCCAATGTTTAGAACAGTATCTATAAATACTGTTTGCCAATCACGCACACCATCACACTAATTTCTAGACTTATTATTTCATGAAGAACATTTCCATTACCAATTCTAAAACACACTCATTAATTTCAATAATACTAAAAACAATGCCCGGCTAAAAAAAGGTCACGACCTGGATTTAACTGAACAAACAAGTAAGAGCCTTCCACTAGAGAAGTGTTGCAGTGATCAATGTCTTTCAGGTGGTATCAAGTTATTTAATTCTAACTGATGAAGTGAGTAGTTTCTAATTCTAACCAACTGATGTTACGCTGTTTTGGAAAGGTCACACTATTGGACTGCATGAAGCAAAGAAAACTAGTAATGTGAATGCTGAAACTACTAAAACTGTGTTAAGAACTGCCTGAAATATTTTAAAGCAAGGAGGGATAGTTGTAAACAATCTTTTTTGCGGAAGAAATATGACGCAATAGAAAAAAAAACCCTGAAAGATTGTGAACAGTCATCATATCGTACAAAAAAAAAAAAAAAAAACAGAACTCATGGCCCTGTTTAAAGGTTCATGTGGTCTGAAAAGTCCAGGTTTACCCCTGACAGGCTGATTCATTTTGTATAGAAGCCTGTGGAGACAATGTTATGACATGGGATTGCTTTAGATCATCAGGTCTTGGTTCAGCAATGTTACGTGGCCGAAAATTTAGGCAAGCTAACTACCAGCTTTTTCAATCAATGGATTTTTTTCCTGCATGATGACTGACATAATCCAAGATGACTATCCCAGAATACATTGGGCCTCAGGGAACATTAGGCATCATTTTAACATATGTATTGGCTACTACAGGAGTCCTGACCCTTAACCCCATTTTGAGTCTTTGGGGTGTGCTGAAGAAGACTTAAGTAGAGGTCTGACTCTTCCATCATCAATACAGGGTCTTAGATTTGGGCCTATTAGACATTTTTTAGATTCATTTTAATTAGCCTAAAGGCACTTGTCAGTGAAGGTGAAGGGAAATGCAAATATTTCCCTTTAAGTCCTCCCCGCTCCATTCCTTGAGCCTAAAAAGCTAACACACTTCCATCCAGGCTAAATAATTAGCTGTGGAGTGGAACAGAAACAAAAGAGACAGTGTGTGAACAAAGTATGTCTGTCTGTTCCGAGACACAAAAGAAAAGGTGTTCATTCCTCTGAGTCACACTTTCATCCACATGCTAGACAGGTGTGCCTGTTGTAACATGTTACACTGGCATGTGGAAAAACATGGTGCTTCCAACAGAGGAGCCAAGAAGAAAATGCTTGTTATTGTCTGTGTCTAGGCACCACAATAAATTCATCAAACCCGTCTTGGCACTATATGGATAGACTGTAAGACAGACCAATCGGATGACAGAATGAGAGTTGGGTAAACTGGAAAAAAATAAAATAAAAATTGAAATAGGGGGACAATTCACATGTTGGTGGCATTCATTAACTCAATAAAACAGTAAAAAAACAAGATAAGAAAAAAGAATGAGAATGCAGAGAGAGCATAATGAGTTGACATTCAAGACACCCTTCCCTTACTGGTTGCTGGAAACTCATGTGAATCATCGATAAAAATATCTACCCAGATAGTTCTGTAACTGGCTGGACATTTGACTCCCCTCATGACAAAAATAGTACAAGAGGCCAATAAATAGGAAAGCCGAGAGATAAGGGCAGTTGAAGGTAAGCTAGGGAATTCTGCAAAATGGTCTACAGAGTCCAGTTGGAACAAATCAAATGCTTGCAATTATACGGAAAGCTACCCTTAATGCTGATCTGAGACCAATTCCCTTTGGCTAAAGTCAGTATTAGTAAGAGTAAATGAAGCAGCTGTTGGTTCAGCACTCACATGTGGGTAATACTCCATCACCAGCAGGTACTCCATCCGTCCATCTGTAGTCAGCCGCTCATCCCCAACAATGAAGTGAGCTATGTTGTCATGCTCTAGCAAGGGGATTCGATAAATTGCACGCTCGTTGATAAAGTTCTGCCGATTGGCATAACTAAACACTTTAACTGCCACTGGTCGTTCATCTAGCGAGCCTTTGTACACTGAGCCATAGCGTCCCCTGCCAATCAGCTGCAAGAAAAGAAATGAAGAGACATTTAGCCAAATTCTCATACACAGCACCTAGTAAAATTAGTCATATATTCTGTATTGCTAAATAACATTTAAGTCAGCCAAACACTATAATTTGAAGAATGGAGAGCATCACATATAATCAGTCATCTAGAGAATAACTTGTCTTTTTGCCAGAAGGCTCAAGGTTAACTCTTCAACCTTTAATTCTGTTCAGATTTCCATATATATATATATATATATATATATATATATATATATATATATATATTTATTTATTTATTTAATATATATATATATATATATATATATATATATATTATATAAAAGAGAGAGAGAGAGAGAGAGAGAGAGAGAGAGAGATAGAGAGAGAGCGAGCTAGTAAATATCTAGAAACTAACATTCAGGGTGTTACAATATAAATAATCATTATATAAGTATTATAAAACAATGGCTACTGGAAACACATTAGATCAGCCTTTAGTGCAAAAGCTTTGTCAGCGCGGAGAGCAGGTGGAGAGTTAAGATGGGGTCAGCCATTAGAGAGAATAACTCACCTCCAGCAGCTTCAAATTATCCAAATCAAGAGAGGGTTCAGATGCTGCAGCTTCCATCATGTCCATATTGTGCAGGCCTTGCTTACGGTCTCCTGCGAAAAAATACACAAAGAAATCAGATCAACATTTCAATATGATTAAGATCAATTTTTATGAGGTTGTTAATCTTACCTGTCAGCATGCGGTACCCGAAAAAGAGCGCCACAATGAGCACGGCTACTATGGAGATAGATGCCAGGGCGATGAAGATGGCCTCCTCACGGTATAAAGGCCGCGGGTCCACTAAGAAAGAGAAAGAAACGCTCTAAGAACCCTCTGGAACACTGGGAATTTTTTTTCTTCTGGTAGAGTGTAGCTGTTGTCATTGTTGGGCATAAGGGACCAAGTTGTCCTCATTTATGTCCAGAACAGCACATTTTTAGTGCTTGTGATTTTTTTTTATCAGCCTAAGCCTAGTCCTTATAAAAGCTGACATAGATATACCTCTGTCTGGCTCATAGCCATTTCATTCAAATAGATCTTTTTCATTGTCTACAATGCCACAGATTAACACTCTAACTGTTTTAATTTCAGAGACAAATAAATTAACAAACAAAAGATGACATCCATCTTCTTGCTGCATAGAGGGAGTATGAATCATGAATATGTTTCCCTGATCCCTACTCTTTGATTCTCCTCTCAAAAGTTAAATCTGTACACATGCATACAAATGAGTCCCTCTCATTTGCTGAATTACACACACATTTACATTCATGCAAACACACATGTACACACACGCACACACACAGACATACACGCAGTGTTTACATGTCTTGGAGCCAGCAGTGTTTGGCCTGGAGGCTGAAAGTCTGACAGCCCTTCCCAGTCTCCTGCCTATACTTTCACTCCCCTTCCACTTCCTGCACTTCATCACTCCATCCATTATGTGCTCTCTACCCTTTTCCTCTCTGCTTACTTAAGCTCACCCTATCTCCCCACCCCTCTCATATCACATGCCTCTATTACTGCATAAGAGCCCTGCTCTACAAGACAAATAATGTTTTAGAAGCTCGGGTCGGCAAATGTTTGTTTTTACTAGGATTTCTATACTAACAGGATACAAAGTGTTTACAGGAGGCAATCAAACACATAGTTTGATATTTACTATTCAAATTATCTTGGTATTAATTTAATTTATACATCCATCCATTATCTGCCGCTTGTCCCAAACGGGGTCGCGGGGGAGTGCTGGTGTCCAACCCAGCGCACACAGGGCGAGGACGGGGGACGCACCCTGGACAGGTCGCCAGCCCATCGCAGGGAGAAGCGGGACGGGGACGGCACCTTGCTCAAGGGTACCTCGGGGCAACCCATTGGGAAGGGGTTCGAACCCCCGATCCACCGATCACGTGGCCAATGCCCTAACCACTAGGCCACCACTGCCCCTTAATTTAATTTAATTATCTTTATATTATTTGCTGTTTATGATTTACCACTACTTTTCTGAGAGGTCTAAACATCAGACATTAAAACATTGCTGTAAGGGTCAGAGGAGCCAGAAGAGCATTAGTGAGAAAGGCATTATGGATGCTCTTAGTTTTGGAGGGTCTGAAGTGATCTTATAACAAGGATGTATGGGCAAAGCCCAAGAAATTTTGGGCTAATTGTAAATGAGAACAAAGACTTAGAAGGCTGGGAACAAAGTGGGTGTACAATCTGTAACCCTTTCTAGTAAAAATGAATACTGCTAGAGCATGCTTTTATTTTCTGATCCTCCATTTAACATCATATGAGCTGCTGTCTGGAATCCATTATCAGCATCAAGCACATCTCTGACACATTCAATCAGTTTTCCTAAAACACTAATTTTAAAGAATGAACGATCTATGTTTTACGATTTATGTTTTAGGCTTCATGGATGAGGAAGAATTTGAGGATGTATTTAAGTGGGGTGAACTGTGTTAGCTATAGATTTTCCTGCAATATGTCTCTAAAAAAAATGATGTTGTTCAGACAGACATGTATTCTTGCTATGAGCCCAGCAACACTAAAATGCTACAAATGGACCTTAAACCTTTTGCCATTTAATTTGAGCTGTGTTTCAGACAGTTCAGCATGTGAAACAGTAAGTGATCTGGTGAGGTCTGAATGATGACCATTACCTGAACAAATCTGATGCATAAACATCAGATTCATTTACAGTTTCCAGGAGCCTTCTCTTGCCAGGATCTTTTCCTGTCTCACCTTTAAAGCCCTTTTGTATTCCATTATTTCACATCTTAGATGTTTTCTTCATTTCTGTATTAAAATCCACTCAACTAAATACCTTTTATATTTCTTCTCTGTTTACTGCCAAGAATGCACCAGTATGAAATTCTGGGCCAATGTAACTGATCAATATTTCACTGTGTATCTGAAAGCACTTAAAATTTACTACACATCTCCAGTGTGCCTCATTTTTGTCAAAAAAAGAAAAAGTTAAAATTTGCCCAAGCAATCATCCACAACAGTCTAATTAATGTTTTGTATCAGCACTAAAATATTCATCATATTCTAATACGGAACTAATACAGATCTGGTAGACAGGCAGCTGATTTACAGCAATCATCAGTTTGCCTGTGCTCACTGTGTATCATTACCATGCATCCTAATCCTTTTCTTTGTTTCTGTTTAACCTGCTTTCTTCCATTCTCCCATCTTTGCCAACGAAGGGGAGCAGCAGTCTCGGTCTCCCTGGGTTACCAGAGCTCCTCTCAGATACAGCCCATACTCCTGCTCAGTCTGCATAGCAACCACAGGTGTGCACCCATAGCCTGACTGCAACACTGTCAGTCACAATCCTCTAGCTAAAAGATAGCATCAGGCTTTAAAGGAAATGCTCTCCTTGTAAACTCTCCAAGTAAACTGCCTCAGCATAAAGACACTGAAGCTCCTCTCCTATTGGCCAGGCCTCTGAGAGAACCAGACAGTCAATTACGCTTCTGTGTCTGTCCTAGAAAAAAAGCCAGGCAGTGCACTATATTTTTTAAAAAGGTCCCAAAATATGTATGCATAAGAGTGATTATTCTTCACAACACTATAAAATGAAATATAAACAGTCCTTGTATAAGGACTTAAGCAATTAAAAAAACATAAAAAAAAAAAATAAAAAAAACAGCAGAGCTATTCAGAACAGCTATTCAGAAATGTAGAAAAATCTGATTTAAAGGCACCATCTGAAAAATTAAATGTATTATGATCAGCTCTGCTACATAAATTGAAATGGAAATCTCCTTTTGCTCAGAAATTGAAGCAAAAGGAGGAAGTGTGCATTTGTGTGTGTGTGTGTGTGTGTGTGTGTGTGTGTGTGTGTGTGTGTGTGTGTGTGTGTGTGTGTGTGTGTGTTTTGGGGGGTGGGGGTGCAGATAGCCTGTAGTGGGGATAATTCAGCTGTCTGCTCCAGCCTTTCATCCAACCAGTGGTGCTGCATTATCCTCAAAACTCAAAAGCACTACTACCTGCTTGTGGCTCCCCAAAGATGAACTAAACAAAATCCCTCTCAGTGGGAATTCCTTGGCCTACATTCTGCTTCTTTGAGTCAGATGTGGTGGGGGTGGTGTAGAAAAGAAAAAAAAAAAAAAAGGAAAAAAAAAAACCGCTAGCTATAGTAGTGTATCCAAAGCTACCAAAGTATGAGCATCGTTATAGATTAACAGCTGGTCTAGTAAATAAAACTATTAAACTATATTTTTTCTGTTAACATATTCATTACTAGTTGTTGCAGCTGCCATCTGAAAAACTAAACTGAGACTAAACTGGTCTAATTTAGGCATTTAGCGAACAGGCTGTATTAATAGACATTTGAGTTTTAATCTTTTATGCATAACTCAACAAAAAAAGTGAATTATGTTTCTGTATTAAAAGCAGCTGTGTAATAACATATTGGCTGTTATACTTTATGATGGAATGACTGAATGCAGATGAACATGTGCTCTGTACAATGTGCTCTGCATCAGCGGCTGTAAATTTAAAAGCCTAAAGAGAGGTGAGCAATAAATAAATAAATAAATAAATAAATAAATAAATAAATAAATGAGTTGCAAGTTTATTCTCTTTTCCTCTGAACCAGGCTAGCCTTGGACACCCCCACGCACAAATATCATGACAGTCCTTGACCCTGAATACACTGCATCTCCTTCTCCCTCTCTCATGACTCCCATAACAAAGGGCCCATAAGGTTAAATAGATGAAGAGAGAACAAGATAAATCAAGAGGAGGGTATTGAATAAATCGTGGAAAGTAGAAATGAGAGCCTTTATCTGCAGAGGAGCTGAATAAACCAGACTCTATAAGGCTGCATATAGATACCGAAATAAGAAGCACAGAGAAAAGGCAAACAAATTAATAGAAGTACATAAAAAAAAATGTAAAAAAAAACAACACAGTATGAACGAAAACGCATTATAGGTCTTTAAATCCAAGTCCGATCGTAACTGTGCGTAACATTCAGTAACGTCCTTCACAAATCAGCATTCTGTATTATTGTTATTTATTTTATTGGTAATGGGCTTTAACAAACAAGACTGGCCTAATTGCTTTGGGGGAACAACACGCTTGTTTGCCTTCCCGCAAGTAAAACTGGATTATTACCTGTGTATTAATAGATCTCAAAAAGCAGTTTTATTTAATTATCGGACCATCTCTGCAAACTGACTGCAGAGCCTGGGAATTAAACCTGTACCTTAAATCAAGCAAAAGCAGGGGGTGGGGAAACCTAGTGCAGAAATGCTAAGGATGCTGCAGAGTCTGTATTCAAGCTACCCTCCCTGCATAATGTGAATATTGAGATTCAGCATGAAACTCTGGGCTTGTAAAACTGCCACAGACTGTGAATGTGTTGATGAATTACAGATAGAACAAGGCTATCAAGCCTGATAACACGCAGTGACACTGGTTCTTCCTCTCCAGTTCGTTGACACAGTCTTTTCCTCCTCCTGTGTGTGTGTGACTGTCGCAGTAGATAATTAAGCGCTTTGATAGAGTCGAGCCACTCCTATCAGAGAGCTACCAGTTAGCAGCCCTGCAGCGATACAAGCAAAGAAGCACTTCCTCAGCGGATACACATCCCTTCTTTCTCTCCACTGGTTGCTGTTCTGGTACTCACTACATCTCAAACAGCACTCACCCCAAACTGGCTGTTATTGTTTTCTGTAATTCATCTTCACTGCTGAATCGGCCAAGTCTACGACTTATATTATTCTGATGAACACTGGAATGACAGCAAATGAATGACCTGACACACACACACACACACACACACACACACATATACACAGTACTGTGCAAAGGTTTTAGGCAGGTGTGGAAGAAAAAAGAACAAAAAAGAAAAAAAAAATGAAAAAATGCTGTAAACAAAGAATGCTTTCAGAAATATAAATAATGATTGTTTATTTTGATCAATTTACAAAATGCAAAGTGAGCGAACAAAAGTAAAATCTAAATCAAATCAATATTTGGTGTTACTACCTTTTGCCTTCAAACCAGCATCAGTTCTTCTAGGTACACTTGCACACAGTCAGGGATTCTGTAGGATTATAGTCGGTGTGTGATCAACCAGTTTTACCAAACAGGTGCTGATGATCATCAATGTCACACGGAGGGTGAAACACGTTTGGAACAGTCATGTTTGGAACAACCTACCAGCCGAGTTCCTTCAAAAACTGTGCGCAAGTGTACCTAGAAGAACTGATGTGGTTTTTAAGGCAAAGGGTGGTCACACCAAATATTGATTTGATGTAGATTTCTCTTTTGTTCATTCACTGCATTTTGTTGATTGATGAAAATAAATGATTAACACTTCCATTTCTGAAAGCATTCTTTGTTTACACCATTTTTTCACACCTGCTTAAAACTTTTGCACAGTACTATATATATATATATATATATATATATATATATATATATATATATATACACACATACACACACACACACACACACACACACTAAATATATATAGTAAACACACACACACTAAATATGTATAGTAAAGCTGCTCTCCGACCAATGCAAAATGGCATCCTCTATCTAGACAATGAAACACGGATGAAGAAACCCACATTGTATGTATGTGACTAAAGCAATGTCTGCTCTCAGACAGACAAGCCTGCCTACCTGCTCTGTAAATAAAGAGACAAAAGAAGGGTGAGTGACAAAGGGAGGGAGACAGAGAGAAAGAGAGCACACAACAATGACAAAAGGGAGGGGGAGAGAGTGAGAGCACGAGTGAAGAGGAGAATGAGTGAAGTGGAACAAGTAAAAAGACACAAAGCCAAAAAAACAACATTAGCTTTTGAAGGGGGTAGGGAATGCACATGCAAGGAAAGGAGAAGTTCCAAAGCCCTGAGCTGTCTAGGGCAAAGATGAGATGAGATGAGATAAGCAGGTTGATGACAAAAGAAAAGAACAAAATGGTTCAGCCTATAAGGGCATGCTCCGATTACCCTCCACCCAAAAATCGGGAGCTTCTGCTAAGCCTTCAAAACAAATAGCAGGAAAAAAAAAAAAAGTGGATCCTGCATCGGGGCATGGCTTCTGATGTGTGTCTAGACATCTACTGGCAGGTGGACGAGCTGGATATTCAAGTTCAGATTTCACACACAGGAATGGGTGACTGTGACCATGACTCAGGTGACCCTGAAGCGGTTGACCTGTTTGACCTCACTGGAGAGAGTGCCGACACGGCTATGAATCAAGAGTCACGGCTGGTCTGGTATCTGCTGAGTGCCACAGTAACTGCCCAATTAATCACCAGCAGCACAGTGAAAACCAGAGATGTGATCATATCACCATTCTCGTTTACCAAGTTCATGTTCACATACATTTACTGCTCCAGGTTATCATTTTTTTTTTTTTAAACCAGTAGTGGAGACACTGAGGAACATCATTGATGTGAAGGTTCTGGTTGATTCAAAATGCAAATGCAGGTGTTGTGACCGCAAGTTTTTTCCACCTGCCTGCCTTGCCTCCATGCTGTCTGCTGTCCACCCACACATCTGCACATGCTCACACTTCTGACGCCATTATTAGCCACACACAGGAATTTGTGTGTCATAACCTCACACTACTCCCACAATACACCAAACACAGAGGAGAAAACATTAATTAACTTCAGGAAAAAGATATAATATGAAGATACTTGTAATATAAATAATAATAAATGTTATTTATTATATATAAAAATATATAATATGAAGACTTGAGGACACATGATCTGCAACCCTATGTTGCCAGAAGAGTCACAGAAAAAAAAAAAAAAAACTGGGGAAAGTACTAAATTAATATGACGAAATTAATTAAAATTCGTTTTCAGCGCCTAGTTACTTGATGTTAATATGTTACCTTTTATCATTTTGTAATGATACAAGTAGTGGGCTAGACATATTCCTGTCTCTAATTCGTCATAAACGTTTCCCCCTTTTCCTGTGACACTGCTTAGTGCTTAAGAAGTTAGGGAAAAGTACCCAATTTCTCAGAGAGGTTAAAATGACAGCACATTGTCATACAGCCAACCTCTAATTATCAGTTTTAACATTTCAGGAAGGAGAGAACTTATATCCTGCCCTAACCCGTTAAAAAGAAAATCGATGGAAAAAAAGAAATGAAAGGTTGATAACCATAAGAATAGCACGCCTGTGGAAAAATTGTACAACCCTGTCTATATTTATGACTGAAGAAAGGGGGAGAAAGGGGAGGAAATTGAATTAGAGGCAAAAGCTAGGTGTGCAGAGTAAGAAAAAAGATGTGAGGGAGGGAGGGAGGGAAGGAGGGAAAGAGGAATAGAGGCAGATTCAGAAGTAGACTGAGTGAAAGAGCAAGAGAGTGGAAGAGAGAAGTGATTAGTGAAGATGCAGTGTCATGAGGGAGCTCATATTTTCAACTCCTCCTCTGCAATTAAATCAGCTGTCAAGGTTAATCTATGCCTGATCGATCAGCTTCTTGTGGCCTTCACACTTGCTTTCACACTCACACCCTTATAGCACACCTCAACACAAAAACACACTCCATCAATTACAATACATGCACTTTCCAATGAAACAGATCTGTGGATTCTGCACAGGAGGGAAGACTGCTTTAATAACTACCCATTTAACTTGTATGGAATTGGCTAAACAAAAAATGCAAAACACACACACGCGCCAGACTCACATAGCACTGTTTGCACTCATACAGTAAAATAAAGAATATCAGACTCTTTTTTTTTTAAGTTCTTAGTTTTGTTACCAACAGCTTGAGTCAATGAAGGTACTCCTTCAATGACATGGTTTTAATCTGAGGTTTATTTTGTTGTCAGAAATCAAACTGAATCTTGATCTCAATCAAAATATGCTTCAAAAAAGAAAAGTTTGAGATATGAATCATACAATTATGGTTAGCCACTCTTCACCCTATTCCTAGGTGAACCACAGCCATCTTTCTTCTCCTGAGCATGATATCACAAATAAGGGTAAAGAGGGGGGAAAAAAAAAAAATATACAAATAAATACAATCTATAGATCTGAAATGCCACCTTTCCCCAGCATGAGAGGCACTGAACACCTCTTTTTTATAGGAAGTCCTGCTGTGGCTGCTGCTCGGTGTCATTTTGCTATCCTAATCACATCAAATTTGGTGGCGCGAGTGTTCGTTTTTGTCAGGCACTCATGTTTTGCTTTTTTTGAGCACATCAGCAAAATAAATGTGCTGCAAATTGAAGCAGAAAAACAAGTGCGTCATGGCTCTGCTTTCAAGCTAAATGGAAACTTACTGCTAAGCTAAGCAAGCGAGGGCCAAACACAAATTCACAAACTATGTTTCGTCCACTACAAGAATGAATGAATATGATCTGCACATAAGCAAAAAATACCTCTCTCACATGCAAACAAGTACCCACATACCTCAAGATCTCTGGGAGGTAGTGATTATAATGGGATGGAGATATTTAGCAACAAGCTCTAATTGCTAAGCTTATCAGTAATCAGATCTTGTGTAGGTGAGAAAAACATCCACAGATGTTTTCACAGAAGTATCAACCTCTCAGAGGATCAAGCCATTGCAGCACTACTGGACAGTTCAGGGGGTTTAGAGGAGGGTTTAGGAAACTTACATATGAAGAGACACCAGTGCTGACAAGCTATGAGCTGAATGATAAAGCTAGAGCACGGTCTCTGTGCCTCATTCCACCACAACTGTGATCTATTGGACTCCAATAAAATCTATTACCTGAGGACCAGTTATGCTCTCTTTATAATGAAATGTGCAGCTTCATCTACTGCAAATATCCACAATATGCTCAGAAAGTCATTATACTTTTTGTGGTGTACTGAAAACGCTAAATATATTATCTGAGGATATTCTGCCCAGCTCTACTCTGTAGCAGCAGTAACAGGCCAACTGTCAGGCAGTTTCTGAGGATCGAAAACACAAAAGCCTTGGTATTTTCCCTGGCAACAGTTCCAACATAAATGGCTGGTAGACAAAAGTTTTCTCCCCTTGATTAATCTGCTGTTCCCTATCCCAGCTCACCCTCCATAGGCCCCTAGTCCCTAAGCCTGATTCAAGGCAGACACAATGGCAACACTCTATGGTGTGCAAGAGTGCATGTACCCCTGGGGTCAACATAGCAGGTTTTAATATTTTTATTAACTATATGCTCCACTAGTTTCCAATCAGGGGCAGCGGTGGCCTAGTAGTTAGGGTGTCGGCCACATGATCGGAGGATCGGGGGTTTGAGCCCCTTCCCAATAGGTTGCCCTGAAGTACCCTTGAGCAAGGTGCCGTCCCCGTCCTGCTCCTCCCTGCGATGGGCTGGCGACCTGTCCAGGGGGCGTCCCCCGTCCTCGCCCTGTGTGCGCTGGGTTGGACACCAGCACCCCCCCGCGACCCCGTTTGGGACAAGCGGCAGAAAATGGATGGATGGATAGTTTCCAATCAGCAAAGGATTCAGCAAAGTGTCATGATAACATGATACTATATACAATATCATGATGTAGTCTGCAAATACAAAAAACTGAGCAACATACCAAATATCAATGTAATCTTAATGTGTTAGAATTAATAGGCATTTTTTTCTTTGCAGCTGAGTTTGCTGAAGAACCCTTTCCTTGCAAGAATGAGCCTCATTATAAATCTTAACTGACAACTGAACATGTAGCGCAGTCTGTTATCACAAAAACAGCCGATTTCAGTTCCCCATTCATATAGGAACACAGGCAAGACTCCTAATGCTGCATTTTACAATAAGGTTATGTGATTCTTTTAAATACAGAGATGTTTTTTCTTAAAAATCTCCGAACAACCAAAAATAAATAAATAAATAACATACGGAGCTCAAAGCTTTTCTTCATAAAATTGGAAGGAGAAAGAGTGTGGGGTGTGTAAAAAGAAAAGAAAAAGGAGAGAAAACGGACAAATAACTCACAGCTACAGAATCTGACAGCCATTGATTTTCTTTTTCTTTTTTTAAATAATTTTTCACTGCATTGTTCAGCTGCATTTTGGTCGTGACTCAATCCTGTTCTTTCACTGCTTCTACAGAGCCACGCTAAAAGCCAAAAGATAAAAAGGGAAGAGAGAGCAAGAGAGGATGAGCAAGGAAGAGAGAGACAAGCATGACTAGAGAGAATGAGAGTGAAACAGAAGTACAGTGAATGAATGAGACTGAGAGCAGGAGAAATATGATAGATTATGGGGGTTGATCGATAGGAGGGAGTGCAGAGAGACGGTGGGTGCTTTATGTCCTGAATCAAGGCAACACACAGATCCAGGGTATAAAGAGTGAAAACTGAATACAGGAACACAGGCTGGCCAGACAGCTGCAGAACACAGTTCTGCCGATCCGTGGAAAAGCTTCTCAGCTAGTACTGTGCAGTTGCAGAACTGAGGCCACCTGTTTTGTATCAGGCAGCTCCCTACATTACAGAGGAAAATATCCCTATAATTTGCAGAGCCGAGTTAGTCTCTAGATTATTGAAGAGAATGAAGCATGATAGTCTTATAGTCTCCGGAAACTCTTTTTTTGTATGGGTTATACCATGAAGTTTTAACGTTGGATTCAGTGCTGAAGTTAAACTCTTAACAAGTGTTCGAGCAATTCATGTTTTGACACAAACAGAAACAGATTTGGTGTCTATGGTATGAAGGGCACTGTTAAGGATAGCTAGAAGTACATGCACAATGAACATTGAGATCTGAATGAGGTTAAATGTAGACTTCTAAATGCTACAATAGCTGCAAAATCTAAGGACACCAATAAATTCATTAAATGACTTTTCAGACACCCTGCCACTACTTTAGAACAGTAATACAAAAAGAAATATACATATAGATGACTACCATGCACAAAACAAATCAAGTGTGTAGACAAGGGAATTCTACATCCATCCATCCATTTTCTGCCGCTTGTCCCAAACGGGGTCGCGGGGGGGTGCTGGCGTCCAACCCAGCGCACACAGGGCAAGGACGGGGGACGCACCCTGGACAGGTCGCCAGCCCATCGCAGGGAGGGGAATTCTACAGTAATACCAAAATAATACCAAAGTTCAAGCTGAAAAAAGGCATTCTACAATAAGCCATGATAAAATCAACACTGCTATTCATTTTACAATGAAAAAAAGATTGAAAGGATATCAACTGGCATGTGAGAATGCTCTAATCCATAACAACAGAAGAGATCTATAAATCAAGTCACTAAAATAAAAGGTTTCCTGGTCTTATTACTGTTCACATTCATATAAACTCAATGCCAACATTGGCAGTTATGATATAATGGGGAGACTAGCCCTGTCAGGACTGTTTAGCTGATTCTCACAAAATGTTTGATTAATGATTTCATCGTCTTTGTTCATCTTATGAAAATATTAAATTAGAAGTGTAATTAAACCAAATTGTTTGATTAGCTTTGATTAGCTATGATGGCTCCCAAGCCATCTTTACTTTGCATCTACTGCTAAGCTAAACTGACATGAAATAAAACATGGTGAAAATATGAACAAAAAAGCATTTGTTCTGCAAGCATACATGCCTAACAAATAACCAAACCAATAAATTATGGCCAAACTTGTTATTGCTAGTTAATCTTAAAATTAGATTATTTGTTCTTGTTAACTTTGCCTGATTCCTGAAGGAAACATTATTCACTTTTTTTATTTCTGGGTCGGTACATGCTAAAAAGTACTCAACCTCTGACAATCAATCTCTAAGCTCTGTAATTCCAATAAAATAGAGTCCTTAGCACAACAACAGGCTATATGTTCAGCATGCTTTTCTTAATAAGGGGATATTTTATGGAGTGTTATCTAAAACCAGCCAGTCTTTCTTCTCTAATCTTGATACCTGGAAAAAGGCCTGAATTAACATTCCATTGTTCAGTAATGTACAGAAAATACAGTATATAGCGCAGCGTGGAAAGATGGAATCACATCCTTAACTTATCTCCAGTTATGAACCACCTTGCTGCCTTCCTAAGGTGCTGGCTTTCTAACAGTTCCCAGAATTCTGAAAGCAATGGGAAAGAGCCTTTTTATTCAAAGCCCCCCCCCCAGTCTCTGGAACAGAGCTCCAGCTACTGTCCAGGATTCACTCTCAGTCTTTAAATCCAGGCTAAAACCTTACTTGTTTAGTCTGGCTTTTAGTAATTAATCTTCCTATTAGTTAAAAGGTGCAGATCTGGGGTTCACAGATACAGAGAATTACAGTAAACAGGAATGTTGGTGCTTTCTGCCCACGACTCTTTCAGGTTTGCTGAAAGTGGTGTTGGGGCACACCGTTGTCTCAGGGTGCTTCCGTGTTTGTAAAACCCTCAGTTCAGCCCTTTTAGTTAGGCTGTAATAGCAAGTTCTGCTGGAGTCACAATACTGCACTCTGTCTAACCACAGTCTACACACAGAGCTCAAAACAGAACTAATTTCTCTCTCTCGGTTTGAGATGGATGACAGTCCATCACCTGTACAATGATCAGCTTATGCAGTTCCTGAAAGGAAAGGCCTCCCAGCCAAGTCCATCAATTACCATGAGGGTTTCCTCTCTGAGCTGACGGTCTTTGATGTCTTCGTGTCTCGACTGAACCGACCACCATCAGATTCCTCTCCCCACCTGAACTTCAGATCAGCTACATCATATTATCTGCATGAGCTACTGCCACTAACTAAGACTAACAAAGCTCCACTGCCTCAAACAGAACAGCCACTATTACTGAGCTTACTGAACTTCCAATTACAGACTCTAATGGACCTCTGTTAGTAACACATACTTTACTAGAACTGACCACTAAATCTATACATTTTTAAAATACACCTTCTGTTTCTTTTCTTTCTTGATTATCCAGTGTTGAACAGATGAGAATGAGTTCCCCTTTTGAGTGTTCCTCCCAAAGTTTTAGGGAGTTTAGTCTCTGTCGCCCTTGGCTTTCTCACTTGGGGCTCGAACTCAGATTCTGTAAAGCTGCTTTATGACAGCAATAGCTGTAAAAAGCGGTGCATAAATAAAACTGGCTTGACATACTATTATTACTATTATATGTCTCTGTGTGAAAAAGATATAAATGTACAGTTGTTGCACACACACATCAAGTTCTGGTCATAAGCAGGTGGAATTTTTGATAACAAATGTGAAGTGTACATGACAATATCTTTATGCCCATACAGTATAGCACTCCATGAACCACACTGAAAAGTATTCTCTGCATTTAACACTATGGAGCAGTGTGTGTACATATTGGGTTAATGAGAGGCAGATTTAAAACAGAATGAAAAAGAACAATTGAGAATGGAAAAAAATAAAATAAAACCCCATTAGAGACCTGTTTCAGTTGAGCATGTTTGAACAGCTTGTAAATGATGACTGATGTTAAAGATGAAGCCTTGCGTGGCTGTGTGAGATGATGCAAGGCGGCAGCATTAACTGTAGTGACTCACATATGGTGGCACTGGTAGGGCTGGGAACCCAGTTCTCTGTGAAGTTGACATTGCACATGTTTGTGCTGCAGCAGCAGAAACGATAGGTGCCATTCTGGATCTGTGACGGTGTCGTGGTCACCACGCAACGGTCGTCATGGCAGTCCTGCTGATCTCCAATGTAAGTCCAACAGCCTGCAATCAAATGTGGGAAGAAAAAAAAAGAGTGGTTAGCAAGGCTTTGGGTTCACTCTCACACACAAATATCTCTCTCATACAAAGCTTTACAGTTTCAGTTGATTTGAAATGTTATATTCTTGCTTGCTTGAACACTGTGAACAGTGAGCAGTGAATTCGTCCTCTGCATTTAATCCATCTTACAAACTCAAGCAGTGAACAAATACACCAGGAGCAGGAGCAATGGGCTGTTATATCTGTGCCCAGGGGCTGTTATAGGGTTAAGTACCTTGCCAAAGGGTACTTCAACCATTGATGCAGGAGCATAAAAGTGTTGTTCACCCACATCAACTGCCCACATTTTTCCTGCTTGTTCAGGAGATTGGACTGGTTACCCTACGTTTGCAAGCCCTCTTCCTTTAAACAGAAAGCCACAGCTTTCCCTTAAATAAAAGCATATGCTGTGTGTGCATGCAAGTGGGCCAACCTTGTTTGACCAGGCGGATGTCCCCATCATGGGTTTTCTCCCAAAGGCCATAGCAGCGGCTGCTTTTGCTGCACAGGATGGTGTTGTTCTCCCGCGTCACGTGCCAATCTCCAGCCACACTCTGCTCATCAAACTGCTGGTGCTGGTCATTAAATGCACACTCTCGCTCCTCACTCTGAGCAGCTGCAGAGAGAAAGTCAGAGAGATGAGAATGCAGGAAGAAAAACATCTTTAACACTCTGTGGAGGGAAAGCACCGTTAACATGCTGCGGAATAACAAACAGTAAAACATAAAATCATTTGTCTGAATTCACCCTAACAGTAATGAGAGGGCGGTTAGAGGCAGCTAAGCAGCAGTTGCTCTATTTGCCGGATACTAAAACAGCCTTCCTAAAATAGGACTGCACTGGAGATCATTCCAGATCAACAGAATTAAATCTTAATTAATCAGATGCATAAACAGGGGGTTGAGCCTGTAGGTGGTCTGAACACACTCTCTGGTAGCCAAACAATAGAACACCTGGGTCCTGCTCTGCACCTGCTAGTCCACATTATCCATACATACACACAAAGTGCAATTTCCACAGAAGCTCCATCACAACACTTTCTGAAAGTGCCATGACACAAGAAAACAGTAGAGAAGATCTTAAGGAAATAAAACTGGTCCTCTGAATCGTGTATGTTGTACAAACCGAATCCATAGATTTGATGAGCAGAATCAGCAACTATATTCCTTTCCACCAAATGCTCAATGCAGCTGATTAACACCAAAGTGTGCATTAGCATACATAGCCCCCATCACAACTCCTTTGTTGCTATCGAAATAAAAAGGGGGCTTTGACACAGTCATGTATTTAATGTCCTCTGAAACGTGCTGTGAGATAGAGGCACAATGAAAAGCGCTGCCCTTATTTCCATAAAGAGAACCAGTGAGGTTGGGGATGGCTGTTTCTCTGCCGATGGCAATCTCTGCTGCAGCTGGCCTGCTCTCACCCCAACTGTACCCAGCAAATTAATCCTCCCACTCTCTCTTTCTTTTACCCTTTCCTCAGCCTCTCATTCTTTCTCTCTCATTCCTTCTGCCAGCTGCACTTCAGTCCCTGTCATACAAATAGCCAGACTGGGTCTGTGTTTTAGTGAGGAGAAATGATATTGCTGGTTGTTTATCAGCTTGGGTAAAGCAGTGAGTAAACAAGAGAAAGAAACGAGTTAAAGAAACGCTTACCCAGACATATACAAATTCTATATTAGAGTGGATTTTTTTTCCAGGACTAATAAGGGGGGTGGTGGTGGTCTAGTGGTAGGGCACTTGCCTCTGGATCAAGAGGTCCCAGGTTCGAATCCCACCTCTAGCACTACCACTGGGTCCCTGAGCAAGACTCTTAACCCTGAGTCGCTCCAGGAGGACTGTCCCTGTAATAAGGACATGTCGCTCAGGATAAGAGCATCTGCTAAATGCCGCAAATGTAATGTAAATGTAAGACAACAAGAAGACCGATTGTTTATTTTTAATCAACTTACAAAATGCAAAGTGAGAGAACGAAAGAAAAATCTAAATCTAATCAATATTTGGTGTTACTATCTTTTGCCTTCAAACCAGCATCAGTTCTTCTAGGTACACTTGCACACAGTCAGGGATTGTGTAGGATTATAATCGGTGTCTGATCAACCAGTTTTACCAAACAGGTGCTGATGATCATCAATGTCACACGGAGGTTGAAACACAGTCATGTTTGGAACAACCTACCAGCCGAGTTCCTTCAAAAACTGTGTGCAAGTGTACCTAGAAGAACTGATGCTGTTTTGAAGGCAAAGGGTGGTCACACCAAATACTGATTTGATTTAGATTTCTCTTTTGTTCATTCACTGCATTTTGTTGATTGATGAAAATAAATGATCAACACTTCCATTTCTGAAAGCATTTTTTGTTTACAGCATTTCTCACACCTGCCTAAAACTTTTGCACAGTCCTGTGTATATATAAGTGTATATACACCTTAATATATTTAACACATTAACATAATTAAATGAAACATTAAAACAAAATCGACTAAAATGTATACTTAAATACTTTATGCTGACAGTTTAATTAATCTTCAGTATTTGTTAATGCTTAAGTTAAGTTAAGACTAATGCTGCATAGTATGTGAAATGTGGAAGCACTGGAGCATTCTGTTCATTAAACATATCAAACCTCAGAAACAATAAATATTTGGATAAATGATATATTGTGAAAATGTCATCAAGTATCACAACATAAGAACAAGACTAACTGCTCCATGGCCCTGAGGGGAGTCTTTGTCTGCCTCTCATCAGAAGAAAGGACTGAAAAGCCAGAGTCCCAGTGGGACTGCATCTGCATTAACAGAACGAACACACACACACACACACACACACACACACACACACAGTCCTAATGACTCCTGCCTGACACCAGGGCTCCTTATTATACAGGCTGATCTCCAGCTGTAAACCAGGTTAGATTCACTGCCACCAATAAAGTTCTAACAAAGGCAGAAAATGGTGAACAAGACTGGAGCTTTGGTGCTGCACTGGCCTATTTCAAGGGATAACGCAGAGCACCAGTGAGAACCTAGGAGGAAAACTCAGGATGATAGAGGAGTAACAGCACAGCAGATTGTAATTAAGGCCATTTCAATACAGAGTCAGGAGCATCCTCTGACTCAATGTATAGAAATACAGACTACAGAAGTGTCCTCTCTATAGATATAGATAAATACAAATAATACAGATTTGAAAACTTTTTTCCATCACTTTCTAAATATTACTGCCCTCAAAGTTAATTTTTGCATTTTCAGTCCCCCTAAAAAGAAGAAATTTTACTCTTTACAAATACTTAACTCTGAGGACAGCAATTCTTCTGTCAGTGACTCAGCAACTAATCATAAACTCAAAACAATACCCCAAAAAAGTTTGGCCCGTCCACATGTGTGTGCATGTATTAACAGTGAGCTCTGGGCAGTGTTGCTGTTGTGGCAGCAGAGAGGGAGGTCATTAGACGCGACAGTTTCCTGTAATTTGGTTGAAAAGCTGTCTGGCTGTATTCAATGGTGGGGAGGAACAGCCCTGCCTATGCACAGACCCTGCTCTGTGACAGCGAGACAGAGTGAAACAGAGTGAGACAGAGTGAGACCACTGCAAGGGTGCTTTGATATCTAGCTTGAATGTTTTAGCAGCAGGACCTTTAAGTCCTGAACTGGGTGGGGCCTTCATACTTTGGATTACTTTGTCCAGCAGTCCACAGATGCTTAAACAGATACAATCAATACAGTTCTATCATTTTCAAAAAAGTTAATGCTGGCTATGAGAAAATGGTGCATCCCGGCACGCTGCATAGCCTCAACCACTGTTCATCAAGCAAAGCGCCTACAATGGGCACCTAAGTATCAGATCTGGACCAAAGAACAATGAAAGAAAGGGGCCTGTAAACACTGTTGCAGACCAAGTACATTCCTTTATGGAACAAGTATTCCATAACAACAGTGGCCTCTTTCAACAGGATTATGCAACTGCCAAATGCCAAAAAAATGTTTAGGAATGCTTGGGAAACAAAAGGTTTCAAGGTTTTGACTTCAATAAAATGGTCCAGTTCAATAAAATGCAGCATTTATAGGATGGGCTGAGCTGCTCAGCATCGAGGCCCCACTTTTCAATACACAGAATTAAAGGATCTGCTGTTTATGTCTCGGTGCCAGATACACTAGCACACCTTCAGAGGTCTTGCAGTGGCCCTACCGCAAAAACTTGGAGCTGTGACAGCATGAGAGGCAGGTGGTTTTAATATCATGGCTTTTGTAAAGCATGTGAAGACCCCAGTTAAATAAAAAAAACACACTAATTTTGTATTTCTTCCCCAAACCTATAGGGGGCATAGTGCTCTTGCTAACACTGGACAGTATTGGAGGAAAGCAGAGGACCATCAGAGGCGAGGGTTAAGGTGGTAGGAGGAGGGGTGCATATTGTTTTTGGGACAGTGGAGGCAGGCTGTACCAGTTCACTGCTGCCTTGCTACTGTTTATGCTCCTGCTCAAGGCTAGTCATGCTGCTGGGAGGCACGTCAGCCTTTTCAGAGATAACGCTCAATCCTGCCTTACTAAGGACCTTCAGTCCGGAGTACACCCCCCTCCTCCTCGTGCTGTTCTATTCTCCCTTCGCATTTCAAAGAGAAATCACAGTGAAACTGCCCACACTGTGCTTACACACTCTGAGTCATTTGCTTTCACTTTTGCACAAAAAACTCCTTTTTTTTAAGGAATGAAAGGGAATAAAAGAGCACTTTAACCTAAGCCGAGTACAAATCATGATTGATTTATCTTATGTCAGGTTCAGGCCAAAAGCTGAGGAGATGCTTGCCAAAGGGCCAGAGGGCATGTGGCTCTTTGCTTTAGCAGAGCTTGTCTGGGAATACTGGCATAGGCCCCATCTCCTGCCTCACTCATTCTCTCACTGGGCTGCAGAGCTAACAGGCTTGCTCTCAGATAGCCAAAGGCAGGAGAGAACACAGCTTTGGGGGACAGAGCGAAGCCCTCTTCTCTTAATCTGGAGAGAGTTGGAGGAAGCAAAGGAAAGAATTGTTCTGTAGCTACCCAACCATCTGCTGTATGATAAGCCTCTCAACAGTCGGGAGCGTGAGTGAAATCTTCTGTTGATCTGGGAACAGTTCTGTGATGATTCCTGTAATGATTACAGCCTAATTTCATTTGCTTCAGTTATTTAGTCATCATTTGAAGTGTTACAGTGTATTTTCAGGTAAAATATGATTTGCATCTGAGTCGATTAAGCTATTAACAAACCAAATTAAAAAAAAGGATTAAAAAAATGCAACGCATCTGAGTGCCAAGCTTGTGTACAGTGTATAAAGTGAGCAGCAATTCAGACGTAAAGGAAGAGACTGAGTAGGATAGTTTTAAATTTCCAGTGCAGTGAACTCTGTAGCAAACATTCACTTTCAATTTAGCCAATGACGTGATTGAAAGTGAAGCTTAAGCGACTATTCTGTCATTGTGAAACATGGCACAGCACACATTGAACCATAACAAAATTCAACCACTTTGTTGCACCCATACACACTGTGCAGCAGGGGGCAGCAATTTAAAGCTGCCTGGGGAGCAGTGATGGGGACAGTACCTCAGGGCAACCTACTGGTCTGGGATTCAAACCCACGACCTTCAGATCTGAGGCCAACTCCCTTACCACTGGGCCACTGAAGGCCACACCTAAAGTGTACACTTATTATAGAAAGGTTTCAAATCACAAGTTTAATTGTAGAAATGTAATACCATGGAGCTTGTGGACCGGTAATCTAGCAAACTACATTAAGTAAGAAGAAGTGGTGGTGGTCTAGTGGTAGCATACTATGGACCTATGGCTCAAGAGGTCCCAGGTTCGAATCCCACCTCTAGCACTACCACCACTGGGTCCCTGAGCAAGACCCTTAACCCTGAGTTGCTCCAGGGGGGACTGTCCCTGTAATTAGGACATGGAAGTCGCTCTGGATAAGAGTGTCTGCTAAATGCCGTAAATGTAAGAAAATCAATGTGTTCCAAACAGAAAAAGAGGCATAACTGGAATTCACATTTAAACTGCAATAAAAAAAATAAAACTGACTATAACAAATATATTTAAATCATCAACATAACATTACCAAAAAACACTACAGTACATCAACAATCTCCCACCATACTTGAGCATACACTCGGCAGTTCAGCAGAAACGACGAGACACCAGTTAAGATTTGTTGTTCGCCCTCCATTAACAGTACCCTATACTTTATTATTTTACTCTTTATTCAGAGTAAAGGTGAAAAAGAAAGAGAAAAAAAAAAGTAGGAGCTTGAATGAAAGTCGTAGCAACATGGACATTTTTTGTTTTTATGTCGCATATAACATCCTAATCTTATATCGCTTTGATCTTTTGAACACTAATCCTAGTATACTGCCCAGCCTGCCATCAAAACAGTCAGACTGACTAAGAATTCTCATCAGCTTTGAAAACGATACTCCTGATATCAGTGCATTTTTCATAAGCACCAACTTCCAGACCTTTAACCTGACCTCCCTCTGCTCAAGAACATGACCCCCAACACCTTTAGCAGCATCCTGTCCATCTTTAAAATAATAATAATAAAAATAAATAAATAAAAATGAATCATAAAACAGGAAGGGGCATATTTTACCATCCCAGCCTGGGGTCATTATACTGTTATGGTCAAACATTCTAAAAAAGGCCATCAAAACCAACTGATAGATTTTGTTACATGGTCTGGTACAGCTTAGGCCACCATATGTTTCCACAGACATTTACTGGGACTTATGTAAGCACAACAGTGTGGTGCCCTGGCTGAGCTGTGGCCATCTGAGCAGCAGTATGACTGTAGTTGCCATGCCTGAGGAGTAAGCAGAAACTGTTTGGCCTCTTGCAATTCTGCCTACCAGGAAACAGAATGCTAATCCTAGGTAGTGCTGGATGGCCTCAATAAAATTCAGCATGTTAGAATTCTTAGAATGCATCATAGGATATAATAATATTTAAAATATGAATGAACAAAGTTGATAAATTTGCTTCCTGAGTTCTGCTAATCTGCCAAATATAAAACTCACAAACAGAAGGTGTTCCGTGGTATTTGGCACCAACACTTTAGCTGTAAGTTGCAAGGTGATGCTTCTATGCAATGGACTGTCTAGCATCTCTCACAAATTCTCAATTGAGCTGAAATCTGGGAAATGTGAAGGCAAAGGCAACAGCTCAAACTCTCAGTCATGCTTTTTTTGTTGTTTTTTTAGATGTGTGTTGCAGGGTGCATTAAGCGTTAGAGAGCTAATAATTTTAAAAAGTCTTCCTTCGATTCGAAAGGCTAAAGCAACATATGGTATCAAAATATTTTAGAAAACAACAGATTTAATTCCAGTTTCAAGGAAATTAAGATGCAGAGTGCATGCTCAGTCTAAATAAGAAAAACTAATCAGACTGATCCACCAATCAACAACCAATCCAACAACTTAACTGAGGGGAAGTGGAAGTACTCAATATTAAAAATATTGAGTACTTTCAAGTACTTCAAAACCTGAATAATACTTTTTTGGATAGCCTTAATATTATCAGGATACATTTATATTAGTACATATTGTACCCTGACCTGCAACACACAGACTATGTTTTCCACCACAAACAATCACTGCCTTTGACCCAATCCTCTTCACTAAATGCCAGACAGCTGGACTGTGTGTGTGTGTGCGCGCACGTGTGTGTGTGTGTGTGTGTGTGTGTGTAGTGGAAGTTGAGGTTGCGAGAGGCTTATGAGGGGAAGTAGCTCAGCCTGTCTGGACCCCTCCCTCTGATCTTGCACTCAGATCCCCACAAACCGTGGGGGGTCTTAAAGCTGCTTTGGCCTGCAGACCACCAAGATCTCTCTCCCTCTGTTGTAGCTTGCTTAAAAGGTACTGTGTTGAGGTGTCTCGGTGCGAGGCGAGTAAAGAGAGATATGGACAAAACAGGTATTCTAAATGCATTAGACAGAAACAAGAAAATAAAAGAGCTCCCAATGACCACAAAATATTTACTGCAGGGGAAAGATGCATTTAGGCTTGAGAGACACTTCTGAAACATATGAGCAATTGAAGCTAGCTGAAATGGTGGTGCTAAGTATAGTATGTGAATAGCCTCTTTTTGTACCACTTCATATATTTGTAATCAGATTAACAGAGTCAACAGGTTTAATCACTTTCTGATATTGCTTATTAAAAAAAAAAAAAACCCCAACAACAAGCTCACTAGCTTAATCAGGAGGGGCTAAAATATGAAATAGTGGAATGCGAATCGAATCTGGTGGTTTTGAGCACATTAGTATTTTTTTTTTGCAGCATAGAGCTCTATAATTCCTGCTCTTGCTGCTTTGCACAGCAGGTGACAGGGAATAAAAGCCTGTGTCCGAAGTGCCTCACTATCCCATCATTCAGCACGTTACCTAGGCAACAGACATCACCAGCCCAGTCTCTGTGTCTAGGTAGAAGCAAGCATTCGTCACAGCTATAGACAAACAAGTTCCCTGTGAGCTACGCTATCAGGCAAATAACTACAGCTGCAGGCATGAAAACATAAAAATGAGGAGAGAAGTACAAGCCAGCAGAAAGAGGCTCAAAAGAAGCAGTAAAATAAACAAAGAGTCACCATCATATCTTGTACCACACCAGGGTTGTGCAATGTCTATTGATTCCTTTTATTAAGGAAGTGGGGGAAAGTGGCTGAATTGTAGAAAAGGAAATTGTTCTACACCTTCCACTTACTCATTTGAATACTTTATTCCTAGGAAGTGGTATTTGCCCCAATAATGGTCAAATTAATTTTTTCTGCATCTAACATCCAACTATCAATTTCAATAAACTGAAGAATGTTAAGATTCTCATTTCTGTAACCAACCTAAGTCCTTTTGATTAAGCTGACTTAAAAAAATATATTTGGAACATCTTAGTAAACGTTATATCTGAACTATTTGGAATAAACAACAATATCATCAGAATTTGTGCTAAAGTCTCACCAAATAAATCAAAGTTTTTTCCAATGATAAAAGAGGAATATGTATTAGTTAACAGACCTAAACATCTCCTCAACTTTTTAGCTTCAAATGAGCCCTCTTCTGGTGGAACATTCATTAGGTGCTAATCCCAGAGTACTGTCTTGGACTTTCTCTAGTTGAAGTCAATACCTCTCCCGTAACTGGCCTTGGTCCAACGTGGTTGTTGCGAGATGATGAATCAGACAGGCAGAAGGGATTAGAGCTATCTGTCTGCGGCACATCTGTGACATTAGTGAGAGTCTCAGGAAGCGCTTCTTCCTTCAATTCACCTGTTGACTCATCGGATGGTGCCGTCACACATAGGACCTGTCTTGCTTCGGCCAGTTGCTTCCCCTGCTTCCACCAACAATAAACCTCTGAACCACTTTATCCTTTGCCTGTGAAGCTACAGTGCAGCCTGATGGGAGATAACAAATGATAGCACAGTAAGGAACAACTAATTTCTCAAAGAGGCTGTGGTGTCAAATGGCAGAGATGTACGTTTACAAGAAATCCATACACATTGCATGTAATGACAATAAACAGCTATTATTGTGCAATAGGGCTACAAAATTAAACAGCCCTGTTTACACACAGAGAGATTAATAGGACTAGCCAACAGTGGCTATAAGGCAATAAACTGTATGGTGGGGAAAGAGGTCTTGATAAAGAATATTCATCAGCAGCATCAGGGAGAGGGGAAATTGATGATAATTATTACTCTTGCTGAGGGACGATGAGCTTCCAAAGAACTCTGAGGAAGAGCAAAAAAAAGAAACTTAATTGAGTTTCTTGCTGCCTCATGTGGGCCCTGCTCCTCATTAAAAATTATGAGTTGAGATATTGGACATGCTAGGGCAGGACAATTTCACACTATCTGCTTCAGGCAAATTCCACGCCTGTGATCAGGACTTTTTTTTTTTTTTGACCTTTAGTGAATTGGCCTTTGACTAGAAGCCTTTTCTGTGTCACCGTAGCCTGTCGATTTGATCCCGCCAATCATTCAGTGACACCACATTCCTTAATCAAGTCTGCCAGAGATTGACCCAGTCTGGGGTGTACAACACCAGGAGACAGAGGGCAGCACCTGCTCTCGCAGTCAGAAACATTTCTCTATTTGGAGATGGCCCACCATCTCTACATGTCTCCATAAGTTCATCCCATCTGTCCGCCATGCCCTTTTGAGACATAGAGTCATAGTCAGGGCTTAAATAACATAAGCAACACACACACAGACACACACACACACACACACACACAAATAATCAGCATTGAACATGTCAGCTGAATAAAATTTCATTTTCATTTTTTCATCCACAAATCAAGTATCAGTAATGTCCAAAGGCTTTGCAATTACAGGCTTGATTATACCAAAAAACAAAACATACATTTTGCTTACAAAATTCACCAAATACAAGCTACAAAGAAATCCCCTGCAAGAGCACTGAATCTGAGGGTCGAGCTTTAGAAATAAAAGATAACATTGTGGGGGTGTCAGGTAAACCTGAATTAATGAAATTTGGGGCCTTGGATGAAGCACTCTATTCTAAAGAACTGGATTTTTTTTTTTTGCACATACTGCTGTATACATTTATAATTTGTTTATTTGGTTAAACATTTATTTTTGATTTTCCCATTTATATTTTGGTGCACTGGTACTACTAAGAATCTCTGATTAGGTCCTCATGACTGATTCTACTGAATCAGTAATTCTAAATTATTCAGCTGTGACAAAAAAAAAACAAAAAAAAACGAGAATGCTTCCAAAGGTGCCTGGTTACGAATGACAAATGTGAAACCCTGCCAAATATCTTTGTTTGCCACATGAGAGATCCTTGTGCCAGAGAATTTAGTAAATCACTCTTGTTTATTCTAAAGTTGATTACACAGACTTTCTGAAAGTAGATATGAATTAACTGTAACATGACATAGTTTTCTAACTATATAAAGGGAGAGATGAATATGAGTGTTGGAAGAATACAAAGACTGGATCAGGTCTAAAGTAAACACGATTCCTCTGGACAAGGTCAAGGCTAATCTCAATCACTTTTCATGGCCCTAAGATTAATCTATTCATGATTCCCCAAGGCTTGGAAAAAAAGTCCAGTTGACTTCATTGTGAAATATTTTATTTACCAAACCATTCAGATTAAACGCCCCTGCATCTAATGCTGCACTAGTACAAATGAAGCCTGCCACAGAATATATGCTTAGCTTATATTATACATACATATATATAAATAAAGCTATGGGTGTATGTTAGCAGCTCAGACACAAAATTAATATAAGTCACATTATTATCCAAGTCAAAGGACAGATTTATCACCAAGAAAAGACAAAATGTAAAGACTGTTTAAAATGAATTTCAGATAGTGGCTGCTGGTCCCATGCTCTTCTTTAACACACACACTACATGTTGCTTATGCTTCAGCCCTGGTTATCTAAGTTTCTGGTCAGAGTTCTGATTAGAATGGTCTAAAGTAGCCCCCAGCTTGACTAGGACTTCCTGTGTTGTACTGATGGTTCATCAGTGAGTCGCAAGGTCACTCTGAAAGTGCACTAAAACAAATACTTGTAATGCAAAACAAAAAGGTCAGTAGATATGTTTGACAGAAAACACTTTCCGTGGACAAAAAAAAAAAAAATCCCCACAACAGCACTGAAGGCACAGTTAAGCAACATGCATCCTGTGGTTTTCAATGCAAAAAAAACTTATTTTCTCAACAAAGGCATGAAGTGAAAATTACAGGCAATGAGGGAACCAAGTGAGCCAGACACGAATGTGAATACTGAGAACCCCTACAAAATTTCCACTCATAGTATGTGAAAACTCCTGGCCTGAAACACGATACGAATATCAACAGTGACCGACAAATATGTTTAAACAGAAGTAAGTGCAGTGGGAAGAAGGCTGCTGTAGTGAGTTTCAATCAAAAACAAAGGGGATACAAAATCAACCTACACCAGCTGAAGTTCACAAAGTATGAGAACCCCAGTTTTAGGGAAAATTAAAAGAGCAAAGAGCAAAATGTAGCTTCACAGAGTAGAGGAACCAACTGTCTAAAACGATGGCAACTTAACGGTGGTAGCAAGGTAAAGTATAACCATGGTAAAATGCAACCAAGTGACAATGAGAGGATTAGGGTTAGGTATAAGAAATGATCACTTTAAGGTACTGACAAATGACTGCAAGTGTTGGAAAAATTCCATGTTGCTTCAAACCAAATGCCAATATTCAAGTCATCAATTTTATCAGCAGTAACGAGCAAATAACATGCTTGATTCAACACCTAGACAGATGCTGTCTAAATTCATGTCTATATGCTTGCCGTTCACGTCAGTTGTTTTCAGTCTTCATTCACTGAACTTGCATTTTTAAGGTTTATGCTATGTCCACTTTTAATGAGCAACTAAAACGACGTAAAAACTGTTCAGGAATCTTTATCGTAGGCATGGAAGAACAATACCTGGCCTTAGACAGGATACAACACAAAATAAAATGACGACTGTATGACTTACGAGGATGCGGTTCCCTTACAAGGACCCTTTTATCACAAATTACTTCTGGGATGAGAAGCCTCTACATTCCTCTCTAAATACAGGACTGTTAAATTATAGACATGCCAGTCTGACCATCCTTTTTACCAAGAAAATGTTTTCTTTTTAGACAGTTAAAGAAACTGACACTTCTTGACATTGTGTTTATCCAGTGAGCATGAATTTAGAGAATGATTTATATAAAAGTAAACAAGACTAGTCAAGAAATACACTGGAAAATAACCAAAACCTTCAGTAATAAACTTCACTATTGTACACTTTTCTATTTTTCAGAGCTATGAAGGACTACTGGCTTTCAACTGGCTTTAAAAAAAAACCCACAACATTACAGCAGCAATGTTCTGAATGAAAGGCAGGAAAAAAGTGTGCAGTAGAAAAGAGGGGGAGCTGCTGAGTGCTCTCTCTGTTTGAACCACACACTAAGAGCCCACCTTCTGGCTTTATGGACTGAAATGTGAGCTCCATGGCAAGCGGCTGCCCTTCTCCTCCTGATTGACGCTGCTGAATCCGATTATGTGCCAGGGCCCTCGCCACACCAGCAAACATGCTGCCTTCACAATGCACACGCACACACACACACACACCAGCTGCCCAGTCATTCGTCAGTCTCTCAATACACAGGATACAGGTTGTCTAAAGCACATTTATACAGAATCTTTAGGAAGCAATTCTAAAAATAAATAAATAACTAGATAAGTAAATAAATGCCTGAGTAAAAACACTGGGGCTTTTGAGCGCTCTTAATTGCCAAGATGGATCAAACGGTTTGGACAGACAGTCACCAAAGAGGGCTTGGATCTACCCAACCTCTTATCCCAACAATGCAAAAAAAGAAGAAGGGGGAAGGGGGGAAAGGGGGAGAGAAGAAAAAAAAAAAAACAAAAAAAAAAAAAAAAAAAAACTTATTTTCGCCTCTCTCCTCCCTCTATTTTTTGTCCCCACCTCCTTCCTTCAGTACTCCCACCCCTCTTCTTCCCTCTTGCTCTGTTTCTCTCCAAGTTCCCAAGGAAAGCTGCATGGACTTCCTGGCAGGGATCCAGACTTCAGTAATGCACTAATGAGTATTTGGAGACTCCCCTCAGCACTGCCGACGCCATTTGGGACATGAAAAGGGACAAAAAGTAGAGGGGGGGGCAGAGACGAGAAGTAAAAAAAAAAAACAAAAAAAACAACAACAATTGGCTCACTCGCCTGTTCATCAGACAGGAACTACAGTCTCTTACCATCATCCAGCTCACTAAAGGCAGTAAATAACACACGGAAACAAAAACAAACCACACAGACAGAACAAAGGCTCAAAGAAACAAACAGACTCCAGACAATTTATGAAAATACGCCATATGATGCCCGCATTTCGCAGAGTTATACAGAAGAGGTAAAGAACTGTACGGAGACGGTAGCCTAGCTTATGAAGAGGGCCAGAGTGATCTAAACAGATGGAAGAAAAACAAAATGATTCATGGTGAGCTGGCACTGCCCCCTCCCTACTATTGCGTCACTGCTATGATTAAGGTTGAAGCCATCATCTTTAGGAGAAATGCACCAAATGATTGAGTGATGCCAATAGAAGATATTTTTTAATTATTTATCTGCGAATACAAAAATACAAAAACAAAACCTACAACAGCATTACTGCAGATTTCTTTGGATTATGGAGAAATTATAAATGTATTCCTAAAGTGAAAGCGAAAGTGACTACCCTCGTCATTGTGAAACGCAGCACAACACAACGAAATTCAACCTCTGCATTTCACCCATACACACACGTGCTGCAGGGGGCAGCTAATGAATGCGCCCGGGGAGCCGTGACGGGGACCGTACCTTGCTCAAGGGTACCTCAGGGCAACCTACTGGTGAGGGAACTGAACCCACAGTCTTGTGATCTGGGGCAACTCCCAATAGGCCACTGCTGCCCCAGGTGGCCTAAAGGGTCAAGGGTCAAGGGCACAAGTGTAAAGACATGAATAAAAATTCACACATTTGACCACAGTAGCCCAGTGGAACCCTAATGTTCATCTTGTCAGAAGGACAATAAATCAAATATAACCCCCCAAAAAAATGATCAACCCACCAAATATATGTATGAAATATTAAACATGTACATCTGTGCGATGCCAATATAAACTAAAAATCTGCAGATACTAACATGACTCTGAAGTCACTGTGCATACCAATCATTAGACCTTTAGTCTGTTTTCTATGTGCTGAGTGCAGCTGGGTCTAAATCCATTTGGTGCTTCATCAAGCCAATATTAAATGGTCCATTCAGAGATAAAAGCAAATGCTTTTAGAAATTCTAAGGATAAAAAAAAACAAAAAACTGGGGATGTAAGAATTTGTGAATTCTAGGCCAATGGCAATAATCGCATGCGTACACCCATTCTAATAAATAAATGTATACTAAAATGCACAGACATGGCATTTGTATTTTTCATATACATATACACCATAGCCAATAAATACATTTTAATAAAAAGCAGAATCTGAAAACATAATCAACCTTGATTTGGGAAAAAAAAAGCACTCAGTTTCAAAGCATTTTCGCACATTATTCTCCCATCACCTAAACATTTGGCTGTCCAAGGGTGCAACAAATGAATTATCAAACGTTAGTTTGAAAAATAAACCAAAACTAAGCTCTAGAATGATGATACTATCGATTTTAAAAAGTTTATCTGCCATTAAAATATAAAAATGTTGAAACGAAAAAAAAAGTACTGTAAAAGAGTTATTACAGGACATCAGTTTAAGTAGTAGTGAAGTATCCTCTTAACACATCATGGGCCCATAACTTCCACAGCATGAGGCTCATCACATAATTATTGCAGAAAAGTAATTTTTTTTTGTCTCCTGAGGTCTGAGAAGTCTGTAATGAGGTAATGCCAAATCCCTGAAGACAGAATGTGAGTATACTGTGCAAACAACTGCGGCTGGTTTGTAGGTCAGAGGGTAGATCAAAAAGTGCCTAACAAGCAGGATCTCAGTAGGGAGAAGAGAAACAGCACTGATGGGACCTGGCAACTTATGGAAAAATGTCCAAGTCACAGGGCAAAAGGTATCTCTGCTTGTAAATATCACTATAAAACCAAAAATATTAACTTTTGACTTGCTGAACAAGGTTACATATTCATATCCAAAACAAAGGGCTACACGGTAAACATCCAGTTCATACTGCAATAAAGTTTTCCTCAATTAATGGTAAACTATCACCGTTTCCAAATGTACAGTCCATTAAATAGCATCCAGGATTAGCATAAAGCCAGCAAATCAGCCTACACTGCTGAACTGCACATGGAAGATAAAAAATAAAGGCAGCCCTGTGAGAGGAAATGGGGATGCTGTTAGACCTAAGCAGCAAGATGACAAAAATAAAACAGAGACTTGAATTTAAACAAGAATATTTAAGATTTCTCTCTAAAATGTACAAGAGGTGGAGTGCTGCAATAAAGGACAAGGGAAGCATAATGTGAAACTGAGACTAGGGAGGGTGGTGCAGAGCAATGAAGTGCAGGGGGCTTAACTCGGTCAATGGTGGTCCGTTCTGGATGAGGAGACGGAGCGCTAAAGCTGTCACCTCAGCAAAAGGTACTCAGATACTGGGCTGATACTGGGCAGGGTGCAACTGTTCATCAACAAAGCAAAAGGCAACAGAGAGACTCCATAACATCCTTGCTCTGAGAAAAGCTTCAAGTAAAGTCTGATTCTTTCAGATTGAGAGACAAAAAAAAAAAAAAAATGCATGATGTAGTCAATCCTTGGCATCATCACATCAGTATGAAGAAAACCCAGAAAGCGAACTAGTGACTGATGCCCATCCCATCTTACCTACCCCTATATCACCATTACACAAAAAAGTGGAAGTGGCGTCAGAATGGACTGTGGAGAACCAGACCAGCTCTGCGGGGCAAAAAAGGTCTCAAGGACTTCCTGCAATTTTTCATCTTATTGCCAGAGCAGCAAAGAACCCTGATTGAAATTAACCATGCTCACTGGAGCTTGGCTGGGCCAGATGGCGTCTCCGTCTCCTACTCCAGCCATCAGAGCAAGTTACGCTGCTCAGATTAGCAATCTCCAGACGTGTTTACCTACTGCCAGATAGAAGGAAGTCTGAGATTATCCCCACAAAGGGTCAAGAGGCTTGTGAATGTGTGTTGGAGTGTTAAAAACTTGCTGAACGTGCACTAACAGGTTTCTCAAGCTGATGTGTAAACATTTCTCCATGCAAAAGGCTTTGTGTGGGGTTGGGGGTGGAGGAAATCATACTACAACCATCAGCCTCTTCCATTCTGTGGAAATCAGCTCCACCCTTTTACAGCTACCATGCTGTCACTATGGGAACCTGTTCACAGAAGCTTCCATTACATAAATTGGCCACTGCTGGCAGGACTGTAACTAGGCGACTAGCTCCCTTTCCAACAGTTTCCAAGAGAAGCACTAACCAATGACACTTCTGCAAACTCTCCGGCTAATTAACACCTTGAAAGGTCTGGATATATGAAGCTATGAAGACAAATGTAATGGAGATGAGCAAGAACACCAACATTGTAAATATGAGACAACAACAGTCTCCCATAGGATAGGTGACAGCAGTTCATCAAATTAAATTCACATATTCTAAAGAGCATATATCTAATAGTATTATACAAATATGAATTTCAATCATGAACAAAACATTGCTGCTAAAAGAAAATCTGGAAGTTGTGATAAGTGGAAATGACCTATAATGTGCCTCTTAGACTGATGGAGGTATGGCGCAGCTTTTGCTCCATATTACAAATTATTGCCTAAATTATTTATAAAACCACAAAATTACAAAGGATTCAGTAAAGTGGGTTTTTTTTTAAATTTGTGCAGCAAGGTTCACTCTTAGTATTCCTGTTTTTGTTCCCTTTTAACAAAGAGAAAAATATTAGATTTTGCTATAGACTTTCACTCTTTCATATGATATGGAGAAACATGTGTCTGGCTGGATGCATTTTATTTAGAGAGTAGTTTTTTAAGAGGACATTCTAAAAAAATCTTTGCTAAGTTAGTCTAAATTACATACCAGGTGAAGAGCCAATTCCTAAATTAGTGCTTTAGGTTAATTGCCAGCATCTTGCTGGAATTTCCTTCCCCTTAAACAATACACTCATTAAAACAGTAGACAAACAATTCAGCAGATTATTTCAATGTTTAGTGCTAAATTTAAGCAAAATTAGTTAGCAGTTAACACTGATGCTAATTCTGTCAGTCAATCTCAGCCTCTCATCTCTGGTGTTTATGAGTGACTGGAAGAGCTGAGCTCAGTCTCAAATTTCATTTGAGTTTGCCCTTATTTTGACAAATAAACACCGAAAGTTTGGCTGGAAGAGCCGAGTTTGGGGTTTAAGGAGTTAAAAGATGATCTAGAGAAAGACGACTACTTACCCAAATACTAAACATAAAATCAAGTACCAACGTAATTACGTTATACTTGGAATACGTAAATAACTTGACCAGCTCTAAATGTAACAATTTATTCACAATGTCCTCCCAAAATATTTAGTTCAGAGGTCAGTGACTTCTCATTGATAAATTTGTAAACCAATTTTCTTTCAGTAATCTTGAAGAAAATATCATGGCTGGGCTTAAAGCCCAGGGCATAAAGTGAATCTTTAGCCAAGTTCCATTTTTAAAAGGTCAATCAGTGCACCATGTGTCAAGAGTTAATGATAAAGTTGTGTGAGTTTAAAGAAGTAATGGTTCCTTAAAACCGAGTTAGCACTTCAGTACTCCCAGACAACCCGCTACCTATTTTCCAAAATGCTATACTGGAGCAATTTTCAACCCTGTAATATTTTCCCAACTAACCTCAAACCCACATCAGTACAAAACATCCTTCAAGACAGACCTTGTAGTGTTCTGTGCTGAAGGACAGATCATCACCCCCCCCATTACTTAAGTAAGAGATTATGAAGATTTTTAAAAAAGCCTACAGGTTTGACCATTAGTCAGTTGTTCCACTGGTTTTGGTCGTTCTGGCTGGCATGTGATTGCAACTGGCAAACCAAAGCACATCTTGAAAAGCTTCAGTGCTGAGCCTCTGACCAGAGAGAGCAGTGCCAGGGTTTTGAAATACCCTTTTACAAATACGCCCCCTTCCAGCGCTCTTCTCTGCACTTGTCTCTCTCGCGCCACCCAGACATGTAGGCGCTGCTGGCAAAAGAATGGGTCACCTCCCCTTGCATGATCTGTGTGGGTTTGGAAGCCTCTGCCAAGCTTTCCTAACACAACATCAGCTCAAGTCCATGTGGACAGCTCTCCTCTGAGGGGCTGAAGGCAGCTTAATCTCCATCTCTGGTCTACAGGAGGGTTATTTTGAAAGGTCCACTTCTTCACTATTGCAGAGATGGGTAGGCTGGAGTTTGTCTTCTGCAGATTAGGTGATAAAGGAATCAAAACAATGTCAGATCTCTGCAGAGTGTCCTTTTGTTCAGAAAAGCACAAACCTAGCGTAGCCCTGAGTAACATCAAACTGGTCCATCATACATTTCAAATGTTGGTCTATGGAACACACAATTATTTAGCAGTTACAGCTTTCAGGGACAAGCCTATGAAGTAACTCAACAAATCAACCTGCCATTTGTTTCCTTGTGTGGCAGCGAATGTAATGTGATCTGAGTCTCCAAAACACAGCACAAAAGCAGACAGGGGCAGCTGGGAAAGAGAAGAGAAGTAATGGCATTATTTTGGCTGACAGCCAAAAAGCAGACAGACACCATTTCATAGTGGGTAACATGTGGGTGATTAAGAATGTGAGGAAATGAATGTGTGTGTGAGTGTATATATATATATATATATAAAAAAGAGTCGACTTAACACAGCAGTCACTGTAGCTTTATTAGATTCAAATACAACAGTAGGCAAGTGCGCAAAAACAATGAAATGAGGTTACTGGTGGCAGTGAGGAATTTAGTGGCCCATAAACACGACCCACAGTTAAATCTTAGTTGTAGCTGACACTGATAAGAAAAAAAGAAAACAAAAATTTAGTGTGTTCAGAAAATTGCAACTGTCTTATGAAGTAAAATCTACATAAAGTTATAATCCTAACCTTTCAGCTGAACATGGGGCTTGGCTTCTTCATTAGAACGTGTATCATTGCGATTTGTTGTTGTATGCGCTTCTGTTTCTTTATTTTAAAAAATCACATATTTTACATCTGAGGAAGCGAAGATGAGAAGCTGGTGTGAGAAAACGAATGTGTGGTGTGAGATCTGTCGACTGCGTTAGTCTCTCGCTTAATGCTGGAGAGAATTAGCATGCCACCACAATCAAGTGAATCCAGACTGATTAAAAACAAAAATATTGAGGGAAAATTTTTTTTTAATAAAATAAAATACAGCCCAAAAATACAAAGAAAACAACAATGGTACATTCCCTTCTGTGAAATAATTTTTTCAATTAGTGTGCAAAATGTGTGTGGAAGGGGGAAAATGAGGGGTGTCTATCACTATAAAAATAGTTAAATAAAGAGGGGAGATCCAGTCTGTTCAGCTGCTGCTGAAGCGGAGCGCTTGCGTGTTGGGGGGGGTGGTCGGCGTCACCACAAGGGAATGTGACTCCCCTCCCCCCTCTCTAGCGCGCACACGCATGCACGCACGCGCACACACACAGACACACACACACACAGACACAGACAATTCCCCCTTAGCTCCCCCCGCCTGCTCATGGAGCCACGGAGAGACACATTGTTTAGTCTAAATCCTGCTGCTACAGAGCACCACACTGTACACAGCAGACCCCCACCCAGCACAAAGACACACACACACACACACACACACGGCTGATTATAGTATGTATTGAGCTCTAAATCACAACTGCTCCTCTGAGAGGAGAGCTGCCCAGCAGGCATGAAATAACATGAGTGTGTGTGATTGCAATTTCAGAATGTCTCACAATACTCACAAGGAGTGTTTATTTCTGTGTGTGCAGACTTTAGGTGCACTACAATCGTCCCACGCCAACCTCACAGCTGCAGCAGACATCAACACAGGCCAGGAACAGTAACAGGCGCAAACTGTGTTGACTTCTGAGCGCCCTTTTTACCCCACTCTCTCTCACTCACACACACACACACACACACACACACAGCTTTTATAAAAAAAAATTTAAAAAAAGGACCGTCAGTTCAGTGACCCGGCAACCCACACATTCTTTGGCACTATCTGAGTACAAATCAAAAACATGGCATAACTTGACGCAGTCAGAGTCTACAGCCAATGCTCAGCTTCCACTTCCTGCCCTGCCCCACAGACAGGCAAATACCTCCAGGCTGCCTGAACACACACACAGTGAGCAGACAGGGCTGGGCAGGAACACAGAAGACAACAATAAAACAGCAGTGGCTTGGGGACATTTTGAAATTCAGTCAATATTCTCATTTGGAGGGAGGGGGGGGGATTTTGATTCAAGCCTAATTCGAATGCGCATTAATAATCTGCTGAGTTAATTATCGTTTCTGCCATCAAACAAGGCAGAGAAATCTCAAATCTCAAAAGGAAATCATAAGAACTCTTCCCGGATGAAATTATGTAGCCCATTATGGTAATTACGACGCAGGAGAAGAATCCAAGGCAAAAGTTCTTAATGAGTCATTTCCAATAAACCCGTTACATCTTTCCAAGGAACAATAAAAAGGACAAGCCATGAACCTTCTGCAAATAGCAGAGGTGAAAGTTGATCTCTGAGGTCTTTAGGTTTTCCTGCTTACTCCAACACTGACTAATGATAATAGTCTTCAGTAAATAACAGGTAAAATTAGCATTTCTAACAAAAACCAATGAAGCTACAGGAGGTCAAACTTTGGAGGCTTTAACCCAAACAGGGAGATCACTCAACACAAACGCGATGGTTGATGTGCAAAAATGACACAACTGCAAGTTTATGTTTGGATAATTATTCTGACCATTATTGGGGCAGCCGTGGCCTAGTGGTTAGGGAATTGGCCTTGTGGGTTCAAACCCCTTACCAGTAGGTTGCCCTGAGGTACTCTTGAGCAAGGTACCATCCCAGTCACTGCTCCCTGGGCACTTTCATAGCTGCTCCTGCTGCATGGTGTGTTTGTTTACATGGGTTAAATCCAGAAGCAATTTCGTTGTGGTTCACCATTTGCCATGCTGTGCACTCACAATGACAAGAAAGGTCACTTGCACTATTGTATTCTGACCATTTAATCAAAATAAATATGACTGGTTGTGATTCTTCACAATTCATGAAGAATGTGCGCACACGCGCGAGCAATTGGCTGATATGCTGAAAGAGCCTCTTGCTGAAGGAACCAATACAATAATCATTGGTAATGCAGAGCACATGCTCACATTTGTGTTAGGATGGTTTCAAATTGGCTACTGTTTTGCACTCAGTACATTGTGCAGAGATGTCAAATGCAGTTATTTCTGAAATCACAGTTTTCATATAACTGGGAAGGCAAATTATTAGTTTAGAATTAATGCAATTATTTGTTATTGGTTTTTGCAACTTTGACTAGTGCATATTGATACTAGCATGCATCATGCATCCACTTGGCCAAAGGATAAAAAGAAATTTGGAATCATCCAAATAAATTATGATCGGAGCACCTCTAGTATATTTTTGTCTGGTATTATCTAAAATTCAATACAGGAAAAGGAAAACACTGTGTGAAATTAATGATGATGGCGTCATAACACCACAAGTACACAAACATAAAAAAAAAATTTCCTAAGTAATCTCATCGAGCTCATGTGAAGTGTGCTTTTCCTTCATTGAGTAATGAATTCCGAATGGGCTGAGCAGAATTCGAACACGGTCTCACAATCAAGCGACAGCCACAGACAGACAGGGTCACAGCACACACTGTCTCTCAGACAACAGTCAAATGGTTCATTCACACCTTCTACCTTCATTCTCATCTTTTTCAAGCGTGATAAACTGTCTGCTTCACACACTAGCAACACCCCCCCTCTACCGTCTCTGTCCCCCGTCTCGATTCTCCATTATCCAGAGACCACTGTCTGGAGACAGTCTCCCTGCAGCGGCACATCAGCACTGGCCTTCCTAATGCACCATCAACAGTCAGGAAAGGAGACAACCAGCTACGCTATTAAGAAAGACAATGTGGCAGCACATAACTGACAGCTTTAAACTCTGTTTAAATAAATAATGGGAAAAAAGTTTCACCTCTACAAGGAGATCAGGTTTCTCATTGTGAAGGTGTTAGTTTCCTGATAAAGAATTAACAGTTTAGACTATCGAGCTCATCCTCTGAATGAATGCTTTCATCCAGCTCCACATGATTACTTATCATGCATCTTCTCAAGAAATAAGGAATGATTAGCCAGCAACAAACAGGACAACATACATGTCTTAAGAGTTGTACTTAAAGTAAGAAACAGAGCTTAAAATAACAACCATGTCCCTTTTCATTGTATATTGGTATTCTGACCACATTACGTTTATAAATATTAAACATTTTGGCCTTATTCTAAATAACAGTCAAACAATGGCTGCTGATGCAGTAATCCACCAAAAGCTTAACATTTTGACTAATTTGATATTTCAGTTTTAAAATCCAATTTATTGTGGCATTTCACAAGCACCATTCTGTGTCTTACAACCCTGGCTCTCCATCCAAATGAATAAAAGAAAAAAAAAACTACTATCAAGATGCCTTTCTCCATCACCAGTCCACATATGAAAGAGAGACAGAGACAGACAGACAGACAGAGACAGAGAGAGAGAGAGAGAGAGAGAGAGAGAGAGAGAGAGAGAGAGAGAGGTGCTAAAGGCTCAGGCAAGTCTCTCCAAGGGTTCTGCTCATGCCCATCTCCGGCACCTCTGAATGCACAGCTGGGAAATAAAGCAGCAGAAAACGAGTGAATGCAGATGTAAAGAAAAACTGCTATCCATCAACATGTCCATTGCAAAAGAAGCCCAAACAAATCTGCAGCACACACAACAGATTACCTTCTCATACCTACATAATCTCATCATCACATGACTCGCAGGGCCAATTTTCCGACTTAAAGCCTGCGTCTGATGTTCAGGATAAAGCTTAAGGTGTTATTCTTGAAAGATTAGAGTGCAAACAGCTTCGTATGAGCAGAGAACTGCAGCTTCATCCAGCAAGCGACTCCCAGCATAAACCAGACGATGACAGCTGTCCCATCAAGCACATCTATACCGAGGTGGCAGGACTCAAGGGATGCCAGCGTCTGTATGTTTTGGCACTGACGCTCTTGACACTCACAGTCTTTAGCTTATCTTTTAGAGCAGCGGGGCCAAAGTCCAGCACAGTCAGGTCGCTCTCCTCCTCAAACACACCTGGCACACACCGGGTTCACATCTCCCGAGAGGTGCAGTGTGCTTTAGGAGGGGAACAACCAAACTGTGCTGGACATCGGCCCTGAAAGAGTGGAGTTTGCCAGCCTTGGTTTGGAGACCCAAAACCCCTAAAAATCAAGTTCACTTTCTTTCCACCCTGTGGTCTACAGAGCCCAACCTCTATAGTCCCCAGGGAGGAGGCCTGATCCCAGAGGCGCCCTCAGAGAGGGATGGAGCACCAGACAAATGGCTGATAGTTCTGAAAGGAGCTGAATTTGGACTCACCAGCCACAGGGCTCAGCAGCAGCAGCACGGCCCACAGCCCCAGAGCCAGAAGAGACACCCGGCCCGACACTGCCATGATGGTCGTGCGTTCTCCAAGCCTCACCGATCCCGGCTTCCAAGTTTTCGCAGCAATGGTTTCCCTCTTCTTCTTGTTTTATCCTCGTCCCAGGGCTCATTCGCTCGGAGGGAAGAGTCCTGCAGGGTCGAGCAGCAGTGTGAACGGGCTGAACATGATTTTCCAGCCTTCAGGAACAGCTTTGCCCCAGTGCCCCGTCCGGGTTAACGGTTAGCTCGAATCGATCCGTCTGCTTGTCCACAGGCCGACACCACCGACTATGTGCTCCCCGACCATCCAGCTCGGTGCGGGACCGCTTTACCTTTACCCCACACTGACGGCTATGCAGCTAAAGCTAGCGAACCCACAAAAAAGTCTATTTTTAACCTAACTTGACGTGCTGACAGATATTTTCTCGCTTGAACTGTCAAATTTCCCCTCGGACGCTCCGTTAGCGAGGCTGAATCCTCCCATTCGCCCGACTCGGAGTTGGGTTAGCTAGCCGAGCTAACCCGCCAGCTAGTAAACACCTCACACACGGCGGACTCAGACTCAGACTCAGACTCAGACTCAGACTCAGACTCAGACTCGGTTCTCTCCCCAAATCCAAACCTCCGGCATCCGAATCCTCCGTCGCGAGGAGCGACGCGGTCTCGAAAGCTTTGCCCTTGAATCCGAGCCCCAAGTGGCCTTTAACAGCGAGAGGAGACAGTTAAACACACCGGAGAGAAGAGCAAAATAATCAGTCACCGAGGCTCGAGTTCACAGTCCGGCTGTAGAGCACTTCCAGAGCCGAGCCTCCTCCAGCAGAGCTCGGGAAGTTCTCCTGCTCGCGCTCTCTCTCTCTCGCTCTCTCGCGCACGCGCACGCGCGCACACACAGACAGACAGTCGGTCTCCCTCCTCCTGCTGTCTCTCTGCTCCAGCAGCAGCAGTCTGCAGCACGCGCGCACACACAGACAGACAGTCGGTCTCCCTCCTCCTGCTGTCTCTCTGCTCCAGCAGCAGCAGTCTGCAGCACGCGCGCGCGCGCACAGTTTTAAATGTGTTCGTGTGAAGCTCGGTGTCTGGTTCTCAGCTCTGAACCGCGGAGTGAGGAGTGTGTTTAGTGTTTCAGTAGTGTAATATTCCGGTGTAATCTCACCGGATTTGCTGTTTCAGTGTAAAAGTCGGATTTTAATCGGAGCTCTCCGGGAGCTGTCGGCGGTGCTGGGGGAACTGGGGGAACGTGTTGGGCTGATCGATGAGATCTGCAGGGTGAAGGGGAATCTGTCCGGGGAGGAGGGGAAGGTCTGCCTGCGCTCTGCGGGTTTCGCACCTCCGAACTGAAACTGAACAAGCGGCCTCGCGCTGAATCCACACCACGTGACCAGAGCCGAGCCTCCCTGATCAACTTTTAGATCAACTTTTTGTTCGTTGAAACAACTGAGCACACACTTCAACCAGAATCTGTCAACAACTTTAAAAAACCTTCATCTGGTCCAGTTTGCTTCTTCCTGAGACTTCCTTTAGCTTCCTCCTTGTAATAGATCAATAAAAAGCGAACATTAATGCACTATTGAGTTGAAGAACTGAGATCCACGTGAAAGGTTCACGACTTGAGTGATTTGAGAGTGAAGGGGGATCAGGTGACTCCTGATGGGAGACTTTCTGTGGATTTATTTTAGGGCCCATGGCGCCCCCTGGTGGTCGAGTCACCGACGAGCAGGCAGGTGCTGCACCTTTTCAGACCTGGAGTCAACTGTTCTGGAGTCAAACCTCCATTCAACATTAAGATAAACGGAGCTTAATGGACAACGTTTAGTCTCTTCATTTCATTCGGGCAATTTGACTCATTGTGCTCATATATGGGGCAGTGGTGGGTGGCCTGGTGATTAGGGAGCTGGCCCTGGATTGGCAGGACATGGGTTTGAATCCCAGACCACAAGGTTGCCCTGAGGTACCCTTGAGCAAGGTACTGTCCCCAGCACTGCTTCCCAGGCGTTTTCAATAGCTGCCCCCCGCTGCACGGTGTGTTTGGCTGAAATGCAGAGGCTGAATTTCGTTGTGTTTCACAATGACAAAATATAGTCACCATATATATTTATATTACTGATGTTGTTTATTATATTGATCTTATTCTACAAAAAAATAGCCAAACAAAATATCAGCTGATGCAATTTTTGGCCACAAGCTAAAAATGTTTACTGATTTGATATTTCTATTTTAAATTCCAATTTGAATCCAAATAAAAGGGTGAGCCGTCAGAGTGCTGTTAGTTTCATATGGCCAAAATATAACTCTGAACGATTTGGTGATTATTTTTTGAGCTCTGTGATATAACACTAAAATGAACTAGTGGGCTGTTTTTCAAAAAGGAAAAAATAAAAAGGGAATGATGAAGAACCTGGTTCTGTCTTGAGCTATTTTAAGCAATTTCCTTTTGAATCAATAAAGGTTTCTGATTCTGATTTAGGGCCAGCAGTGGCCTAGTAACATACTGGTGTGGTACTCGAACCCATGACCCTCTGATCGTGGGTACTAGTCCTGAACTACTAGGCCCCCACTGCCCCTAACACTGAAGGTATCACAGGGCTAAATAATAAATGATTAAGTTAAGGGCAGGGTGATTTGTTTGATTCAATTTGTAAGAGTTCATTAGGGTAAAGGAGAAATATTCTTTACAAAATTGTATACACAGTTTAAAGAGAAAGAAGTCTAATTGCTCGTTTTTCCAAGTATAATACAATCTCATACTAACCCTGTAACTGCAGTAACCTTTAGACAAAGCCAGCTTACAGTATAGTCACACTCTGTACTGACAAACCTCCTGCATGTGAACTCCCCGATTTCCAGCAGAAATGCCTCAAATGATGTTCAAATGATTATATATATATATATATATATATACATATGTAATATATAATACACACATATGTATTATATATGATTATTATATACAGAAATCAGCCACAGCCTCTCCAGGGGTTTTGAAAGCATGTTTACAGCATGATAATTTGTGGATTCAAATGGTGTCATAGCCAGATTATATTCATTATTAATGACCTAATGAAAAAATAATTACAGTTTCAATGTACCCCAGCTGCTGAATCCTGCAAAACTGCATGTATGAAACATGTTTTTATTCAGTTGAGTTGCCTCAGTGCTGTGACTGACGTTATTATTACTGATATGAAATAAAATACTAAAAACTATAAATTGTGGTGAGTTAGCAGATGCTTGGCTTTTACAGCTTGTGTGTGCAGCCATTTCCACACTGTTGGTGTAGTCATGAAGTCTTGAAACACTGAAATACTTTACTAGCACATTCACTTAAACAGCAGGCCATCTTGAAACACAGCCATGATGTTGTTTTCACATCTCGGTATAGGAACTTTAACTGAAAGAAATTAAATGTAAAAATTAAAATTACATTTTTTAATAGAAAAAAATAAAAATAAAAAAATACATGGAAAAGATCATACTTTTGATTGATAATTAATACAACCAACCTTCTGTAACCACAGCAAAAGGCTTCTTCGAATTTACAACAAGGTGCCAGGTCATTTAATACACCTACACTATAGATCCTAAAGTTTATAGACACCTGTTCGTTCACCTTTTGCTGAAATTAAGAGAGTTTGCTGCTGTAACTCAATTCTTCTGCAAAGACAGTAGATTGCAGTGAGTCTGATTGTATTCAGCCATGAGAACCTTTTTGAGGTCTGACACTGATTCGTTCTGGATCAAAAGAACCGAAAGAGCTCTTTCACTCTAGAACACCATTCCACTGCTTCACAGCCCTGTGCTGGAGGATGTAATACTCCTCTGTTCAGTGATGTTCTACATGTTCATCTTAGGCTCATGTTTAGCTGTTGCTAAGCCACCAGTTATACTGCAAAACGTTTTTCTATAAATGATACAAGTTGCTGGTGGACGTGCTGTATGAATAGTTTTGAACAGTGAACCCTGTAGCTGCACTCATTGGCCGTTTTTTTCAGGCACACTCACAACACTGCTGAACTCTGTAGGTTTAAGGTTACTGTGATTTGTTGCCACATTATTTCTCAGTCACTCTCTGCCCTGTAAATCTATTGCAAGGGTGGGCAACTCCAATCCTGGAGGCCCAGTGTTCTGCACAGTTTGGTAATATCCCAGCTCAGACACATCTGGCTCAGTTCTGATAATCACTAGGAAAAACTCCCAAACTGTAAAGAACCCGATCCCCCCAGGCCCGGAGTTTCCCTCCCCTGGTCTATAGAAAAGGACCATTGTAGGATAATCACTGAAATTATATCATTTGAGTGGTGGACCATTTTCACCACAGCACTGACATAGTAGTGATTTTGTAACCGTAAACCTGTGAAACTGCCAGCTTGGTGTAATTTGGGAGTACCTATTTATGACTGATTTTCTGCATTTTTTTCTGCAACTGCATTTTCTGTTCAGGAAATAAGGTGAGTTCATGTACTGACTGCTTTATTTCATTATATGCAAACAGGTATTTTACAGTGCTATGAAAAGCATTTGCCCTTTTATCATGACTAAATTCTTTTTGCATATTTGATTCAGATCTTCAAACTAAATGTAAGACAACCTGGCTAAACACAAAATGTATATTTTAAATGCTTGTTTGATCAATACATTTACTTGAGATAAAATTATTCAGCACCATCAGAAAACCGCTACTCAATGTACCAGTCAATCAAGTTTGAGATCAGTTAAACTAGAAACACAGTTACTGTTAGACCCACTGTATCTAGTCATTACTTAAAACACCTTACAAACAATGTGAAGTAGGCTACATTTTTCTCATTCAGCAGAACACTATACTGCAATCATAAGAAATGCAAGATAAAATAAGAGATAAAGTAATTGAACTCTATAAGTATGGAAAACCTGTGGTCATTTTTCCTAGGAGTAGATGGCCTATGTACAGCCAAGAGAACCGAATTCAAAATTATTTGTCAAGCCACAAAAGAACAAACACTTAAAAAAAATCTCAAACCTCGCTCACCTCTTCGTCTCAAAATATTGCGTTAAATGGTTTAAATGGATTTATCTGCAAAGTGAAAAACATTGCTAACCAAGAGAAATGAATCAAAAGAACTGGAGGATGAAGGTTCCCTTACGTCTGGTGTGAAGCTAACACAGCGTTTCACAATTAGAAAAAACCTTCCAATGGTCAACTGATTTTTGTGTTTCCCTTTGCTACCTTTTTGATGAAGATCTGAAACTTAAATGTGAAAAACATGTAAAGATGGAGGAAATCACAGCAAATGCTTTTCACAGCACTGAATTTAAATTAGTTCATACACGGATTTGTTCATGTTAGTGGACGGTGTAACTGCCATCACCATGCTTTCATATCTCTGTCTCTGATGTAACAGGGCTCCTCTGTCCACTCAGAGCTGGAGAGTCAGTGTCCTTGCTGGAGGCGGGTGTGCTATGGCGCAGGGATTTGCGGAGCAGGGGCCGCAGTAAGTTGGTGGCGTTAGAGGCTTTACTGTTTTCCAGCGTTCTCTTGTTGATGTGCTGAATGGACAGACGGCAGCGGAGCACCTGCAGGAAGGCTGTGCGGAACTGGCGTGAGGACAGATTGTACAGCAGTGGGTTCAGCACAGAGCTCAGGTAGAAGAAGGTGTCTGCCACAGGCTGCAGCACCGCATAGGCCACCAGATAACTCATCGTCCAATCTGATTTGGGTACCGCCGCTGTCATCAGACGCCGTGCCTGGTTTGGCATCCAGCACACGAAGAGCGCACACACAATCAACACTGTGTAAACACACACACGAAGACATAATAAACTCACATAACTGATGTAGCTCAGTTCACACAAAGACATAAACAACATGTACATCTTTTGGGGAATATATAAACTAATACACAAACTACCCCCCAGTATTAGACTGTCAGTCAGTCAGTCTTTTTCTGCCGCTTGTCCCAAACGGGGTCACGGGGGAGTGCTGGAGTCCATCCCAGCTCACACAGGGCGAAGGACGGGGGACACACCCTGGACAGGTCGCCAGCCCATCGCAGGGAGGAGCGGGACGGGGACGGCACCTTGCTCAAGGGTACCTCAGGGCAACCCATTGGGAAGGGGGTCGAACCCCGATCCTCCGGCCAACGCCCGAACCACTAGGCCACCGCTGCCTCAGTATTAGACTGAGCACATGGAATTGATTCTCTGGACTGATAGAGCTCCATCCAATCCCTCTGGGATGAGCTGGAGTAACACCCAGACCTTAATGTCCAACATTAGTACCTGCTTTCACTAATGCTCTTGTTTCTGAAGGCAGTCAAATCCTCACAGCAATGTTTCAATGTAAAGCCTTTAATAAGAGTAAAGACTGTTACTGCACAAAAATGGAGACAAACTTGATAATCAGTGACAAAGCAACGTTTGTAGGCTTTGAGTAATGAAATGTGTTCGCTGTACGAACAAATATCCTGTCACTTTACAGGAGAAGGAAAAAAACTGAACATTCAGTTTAAGATAATGTGACAGCATGTTCCTCAGACTAATTTTGGACCTTTTATTCTGGTCTGTTTGGCATAGAAATTTTATGATGCAATACAATACAATGTAAAAAGCAGCTGGCTTCAATTTATTACTGGAAGTAAAAAAAAAAAGTTAAGGTACAAGGGTTTTTTTTACAGAACAACACGCTCATTAATAAAAAATAAACATGAAGAAAAAGGAAGAAAACATGTCTAAAGCAAAATATGTAATTTGTTATGCCTATGTTCCATTTAACTTTGAACTATATCAGTGAAATATACTTGTATGTACCAGTCACTGCCCAAACATGGGTAGAGTGTTCTTTCAGAAATGCACAAATGAAAACAGATGATCAGTAATGTCACAGGAACCACTCCTTTATCTCAAACAGCCGACGTCATGAAATGCTCTGTGTGGAAATCTGTGTACAGGACATGTTCCTCTCTCTATGGTTGCCTTTCAAACAGTGATAGTGAGCAAAGTGAGTTTGAAACAGTGCAGACATGTACACAGTGCAGGCATATTAATGCAGCATAGGATGTAAAAGCAAATCTGCAAACTGACTTTTGTTAATAATTGTGTGAATAATGTGAATAATGAAATTAAATTGTTAAGTTAAACTGGTCTTTGTTAAAGTTTCTACTAGTACACAAACAAAATGAACTTACTCCTACTGATTAATCCAGTTCCTATCACTAACACAGTACAGCCAGAGGAACCCACACAGACATGGGTAGAACATGCAGACTCCACACAAAAAGAGCTCACACTGCTCCACCTGGGAATCAAACCGAGCACCTTCTCACTGAGAGGCAACAGGACTTCCTACAGCACCACTGTGCCGCCTCAAAGGTTGATTGAAACCCATACTCAAAAAGGTACTGTTCTCTTCAGTGAAAAATTTACTTTAGCAGAAGAAAGAGTAGAAGAAAAAGATGTTATTACCTAGGAATAAGATGGTCTGTTTGCGGGACGCTTTGAGTTTGTCACTCTGGTGTTTGGGTATTCTAGGTTCACCTCTGCTGCCTGAAGTGTCCCCTGTGATCATGGGGGTCTTTAGGACGGTGATCATGCTCTTGCACATGAAGGCCACAGCACCAAGCACCAGCAGGTAGAGGATGAAGGAGGCAAAGATGCTAGCCCGGTACATTATCCAGTGCTGCCTCAGGTTGGTGCAGAAGGTCAGGTTCTGGGCTGGGGCCCCGCCAGGCTCCAGCACATGTCCCTCTGTTCCTGTGGCAACCAGCAGGGGCACGGCAACAACGGCTGAGGTGAGCCATGCAGCGATAATTAGGTGTGCCGTTCTGGCCTTTGCCAGGGCTTTGTAGCGAAATGGGTGGCAGATGGCCATGTATCTCTCAAAGCTCAGAGTCATTACGTTCAAAATGGTGGCATAACTGCACGCCTCAAACATGAAGTTGTAGATCTTGCAGGAAATATTTCCAGAAGCAGAACTAAAGGGGAACCAGATTGCACTATAGAGCTCCACAGGCATGCCAATCAACAGCACCAAAAGGTCAGAGCAGGCTAGGCTCACCATGTGATCTGTTACATTCTTCTGGAGGTACCCATTTCTCTGAAGCACCTGCGTCACATGGATGGTGATGCTGTTTCCCACAATGCCCAGGATCAGGATGAGGCTGTAGAGCACTGTGACGAAAACCTTCACCTCAAAGAATGTCTCGAGCTTCCGCCAGTCTTTCTCTCCTTCCTGCTCAGCCATGCTTTCTTGCTCTCAGCCTCTTTGCTCCCAGCTATCAACCCTGTTGACTTTAGTCCAGATAGCCAGCCTTATCTTTCCAGGAACACTACGATATCGGTACCAGGTATCATGAGAACTGCCAAAGAAACCAACAAACAATAATTTTAAAGATCCCTGAGTTTCGAGCTAAAGTTGGTTTGTCCTCTGTGAATTCCAGAATAACTTCCCCCCTCACCTGTCCAGTCCAGCACTGGCCATAAAGTTGCTCCAACACACTGTTCCTTCATAAATATCACTCCTGCCTGGTTCTCCTTATGCAGCTTTGCCGTAGGTTTGGCTTGGTCAAAGACAGAAGTGACTCTGTCTCCCCTGAAAGCTCTGGAGTTAATGATTACAGCTGGACTGCAGGGCGAGGTTGTGCATGTGCAGATGTGTGTGGGCTAATCGGTGTAAACCACCCCTGATGTCCCAGTCACAGCACCTCTGGAGGAGGAGCCATTAGTCACATGCCAGCTTTTAACATAGAGGTGTTTCATGACCCTTATGTCTGCACCGATGAAAGTACAAAATTGTGAAATTCTATTATACTTCACATCTTTTAGAGCAGACTCTCCTTTGGGGAGCAAAACCTCCCATGATCAAGCTCTCATTAATCATTTAGAGTTATCCAGACATGCCTACAGGATTCGGTGAATCAGAGATTAAGCAGAGCTGCCCACCTCTGGACTAAACTAGCCATGTTCAACTCAAAGCTATGACTCAAAGAGACTAAAGTAAATAGGATAAGAGCAGCATTATGAACACATTCAAGATCAGCTCTGCTGGAAGAAGGATTCACTCTGCTTTTTATATTCCTCACTGATTCTTGTTTACATTTTCCTCATTTTTTAACTGAGATTATTAACAAGACACACTACCAAAGCACAGCACTGTTTTCATGGGTTAACTTCATTTTCTAGTGGACTCAGAGGTAGAACGTCTACCTTACATCACATCACAGACCCTCACTTTTCTGTAGCTCAGGCCAAGAAGGCATATTATTGTAAAAGTCTGAATGTTTCTTTAAAGAATGGGGAGAAACATCACAAATAATACTGTATCATGAGAACAAGACTTGATTTTGAGCGTTCCAGCACTGACAGGTTCATCACCTGAACATTTTTAATGTGAAATGGGCTTGTAAATCAAAGTATATGGAAACTAATTTGCTTTTGGTCAAAAACTACAGGATTTACTGAGCAGAGAAATGGGTTAGTGCTGGAGTAGTAACTAAAAAGTGACACTTCAAGTGCTGCAATAAACATCAACTCTGTGAGTCAATGGCTCGTAAAACTGTCTGCATTGTCCTCTTTTGTAAGAGCTGTGTTGGACACTAAAGTGCATAAACAACATAAAGTATTATAAAAACATAGATAAGCTTCTGTGCAGTTTGTACTGATCATCCAAGACCTGTTCAGTGGACATTTATCTATATTTTTCATACAATTATCAACTCACACACAACAGCATGAACAAAATTCAAGATGTCTGCTGTTTGTGTTACTTATCTTAAGAAGCAAACATCAGGCCATAAATGTCTTGGCTGGAATAAGCATCTTTGGGAAAGGAGAAAAGTGTGAGCATTTGATTTTTCACAGAACTGTTTTGTAGACAAAGTTTATTTCGTTTTTTTTATTTTTTATCCTCAAAATCCTGCTTTCTTATTCTGCAGGCAGAGCGAGGAATCTGTAGTGAGAGTTTGTGGTCACTAGTTAAAAATTCAGAATTCAATTAAATTCATCTCCAACCTTGAACAACATTGAATTCAAGAAAGCAGATATTTGACCATTCAGAGATGTGCTGACCCATCTCAGAAAAAAGTTCAATTTTTACAGGGTTTTATTGCTGAAGAAAGTTTCTATGTACAACAGGTCAGATATTTGAATGTGTAAATGACTGCATAGAATGAGCAAACGCACAGAATGGGGCATCATGAATGATATCGCAATGACCAATATATTTATTCATTAAAATGTATTTTCTTATGAATAAATTACTTTCAGACTAAAATTTGGGTAACGGTGCTGCTTTCAAGGTGGCCTAATCTATCCAAATCTTACACCAAAAGTGCAATGACGCCAAGAGACTTTTCATTTACTATAAATTCCTCTTGAACTTGTGGATTTATAGCACACATTTTAAAATGATAAAAGTCTTCAGTGAGCAGGACTGAACTTTTCAATGTAATATGACATGGACACAAGTAGGGCCACTGTCATTGTTTTTGAGAGGCTGAAGAAAGATATATAGTATTCAGTAGCTGAAGTGGCCCAGACACAAGGTGGGGTAAGAGAAAAGAAGAACAATCAACATACATATCAAGTAGTGTTTTACTGGAATTTGAATTGTTTTTGGTAATTCAGCACAGCATACCAAATACAGGCTGCAGCTCATAAAAAAACATGTACTCTTGGTGTCAAGAGTTTCTTGTGTCCCATTTTAACAGTGTATCTTATACAGTATTAAAATGATATTTTACAACACTTTGATTCATTCTGACAGCTGTCAATTAAAGCATAAATGCACAGTCATCACAGGGCGTGTTCGTCATGCAGGCTTGGCCAATACACTAAGGTCTACGCACTATGTACAGTACAAAGATTACAGGCTATATTCAACTGATTGTAAAGACAGTGATTTGAAGACCAGCAAATCTGCATTTTACCAGCCAGTAATCCACTTAATAAAAACATGTTATTAACTTTAATAGCAAACAGCCCATTTTAATTTAATGATAAACAGAAATCTGACATTCAACATCATATTTCTAAACAGAGCAGACAGTTATTGTCTGTATGTATTAGTTCATGAGCCCAGTCTGTCAATCACAATTCACTCTCATTTGCACAAATTCTCTTCTTAGGACACTGTGATTGGAAGACCATTAAGGGGTACAGACTGATTGGACCACCTGTCAGGCTGGGAGGTTAGTGTGGCTGAAGAATGCTGGTTGCTAGACCTGATTTGTTGCCCTGAGAAAATACAGTCAACAAAAATGAGGACCAAACTGCAAAAGTCACTTGTGGGGCAATTCACAGGGTCATCGGCTCATGAGAGGAAATGATGAGATGACGTGAGGCACAGTGGCTCTGGCAGCATTTGGCAGGTGTCAGATTGTCACTTGCTGCATCCTACCTGCGTGAAGAGGATTTACTTTAGAGTGATAGTACAATATACATAATACACGAAGGTGAAATTTAAAATACAGATTAGAGTGTTGTTGCAGTTGTCAGGCTAGATGCACGTACATACAGAACAGCAGACACATGTATGTGTATATAAGTGTGTGTGTGTGTGTGTGCGTGTGTGTGTGCGTATCTTTGTGGACGAGTGGGTGGTGATTCAAGCTGAGGCATGTTCTTCATATCTTTCTTTTAGACAATTCAACATAAACACATACTGACACAGAGGCACACATGCAGCCATAGAAAGTCTGTCAGCAAGCTCAGAAAGAGAAGGAGTTTGTCTCAGTGTTGATTCATAGGGCTATTCAGGTTGATTCATGTTCAAAAACGGAGCCAGCTTTCATTCTGTTCACTCCGGAACACTGTTTCATGCTTCCAAGGCCATGTGACTGCCTTGGTTTGTAATTAGATTAAGCCAAACTAAACAACATCCACACCACCAACAGCTGCGTTCAAAGAGGACTTCTGGAGCTCTTGTTTATGTCTCAGTTTTCCGATGCACAGCAGACGGTAAAACAGAAGTAAAATGCTACTCAGACCAGTGTCTGACTTCGTTAATTGTGGCTTGATGGGCATCTTGCTGCACAGACTTATTGCAATACAGACTTATTAAGTAAATGTGCCTTATTCTAATACACACATATATTCAGTTATATCATTCATATTCATTGACAAAAACACAGTTGCATACAAATATAGTAAATTACATTTCGGTTGACTTTCTAGTTGTAAAGTAAGTATGCATTAATAATAAACATAATAAACATAAAAATAATGAAAACATTGTATTTTAGAACACATTTTTTATACCTTTTTTTAATTAAAAATCTGTAATTTAGAGCACATCTCTTACTTTTTTTTTTAAATAAACATTATTTGCTCACTAAAACATGTTCTCTGTGAACTTATTTACTCTTCAACAAAGTATGGAATTTGACCAGAGTGCTCAAACTGCACTGATGTACATGCCACTATTTTAAACTCTGACAGTTGTACAGTTATTTACTCAGTAGCCCCAACGTTACCAATCTGTGTTTCTCTTATATTTTAGGAGATTTTTTGTGATCTCAAATGTTTACAATTTACCTCCTCAAGGGCTGATCAGGAGAAGGCTCTGTTGTCAGGAGCAGAACTTTGTAAAGGAATAAGACTCTCACACTGCTCGCTGTCTTCTGCTAGTCTGCAAAATAAACACAAAATTTCACTTATTACACACATTTACTAATGACTAACTGCTTAACAAAAGAATGATAATAAAATTTCATTTGGGTATATGAATGGTTTTGCTTATGAATGGTTCCGCATCAGGGTCACAAAACACCAATTCAATACCTCTTACATTTTTTTTTTACATTAGATTAAATTTTCCAAACCCTTTATAAGGACAGTCTCAGCAGAGACAATCAATCTTGGGAGCAGTTACCCCAGTGTTGTAGAGATATTATTTGAAATGGACTATCCTTTCTTCCTTCCCTGGGCTTTTCAGACAGCTTTCTATTACACTATGTGTGTTGCTTTAATATACAGTGTACCTGACACATAGCCTCATTTAGCATTTCAATAACACAAGTTTGTTTTATACCCATGAACAACTATGGATTCAGATTCCTTAACTAATTTGGCTTCTTCAGTCAGCTTATAGTAACTTATTTAAGTAACACTTTGCAATTATATATAGTTCCCTATTTATGTTTGGGACAAAGTCACATATTTCTTTGATTTACATGTTCTTTTTTAAAAATTTTAAAACAAACAAGTCAGAAGCAATTAAAGTACACATTCCAGATTTTAATTAAGTTATAAGTGTACATTTCAGAATCACCATGAAGAAATAACCACACTTTTTATATATAGTTCCCCTCATTTCAGGGCACAATAATGTTTGGGGCTATTTGCTTCATAGGTGTATCATTGCTACATTAGAGCAGGTAAAAGATAACTAGGCGTGCTTCTAGCATTTGGAGTCTGTAGTTGCCGTTGTTCAACTTGAGGAAAAAAGCTGTGCCACTGAATGTAGAGGAAGCTATTATGATGCTGAAAAACAAGCATAAAACCATAAGATACACTGGACCATCCTTACGATTACTAAGTGTCTGGAATATCATTAAGAAGAAAGAATGCACTAGTGAGCTCTGTCATCGCAAAGGGACTGGTAGGCCAAGGAAGACCTCCACTGCCAACTACATAAGAAATCTTACTATGGTAAAGAAAAATACCCAAATGCCTAACCAACAGATCAGAAACTGTTCTGTTCCTGTCGTCAATAGTGTCTTTGTCAGAGAGGATAATTGGCAGAAGATAATAAACAGAAATACAGAGGCTACAAGATAATTATCCCAAACATACTGCTAAGACAACACAGGATTTTCTAAAAAATTTTAAATTCTTGAATGGCCAAGCTAGTCACTGCATTTAAAACCATGTGAGCATGCTTTCCATATGCTGAAGAATGATCTTAAAGATGAAACTTATAAGTACAAGCTTCCTGAACAAGCAAGAATTGAAGGTGGCTGCAGTAGAGGCTTAGTAGAGCATCACCCAAGATCCTCAGCACCTGGTAACGTCTATGAAATGCAGTCATTGCATGCAAGAGATAAGCGTGCTGAAGTGCTAAACGTGATTGCTTTCTCATACCAACCATTACTCGGTCCCAAACATTAAGGTATCCTGAAATGTGTGGAATTATGTATAAAATGTGTTGTTATTACTACAGGGTGAAATGGAAATGTTTGCAAATAACTTTAAAATCAGGAATGTGCAATTGGGTCGCATCTGATTTTTTTTGGTTTCAAATTCTGCAGAGGGGTAGAGGGGTAAATCAATGAAAAACGTTCCTCCGTCCCAAACATTATGGAAGACACTGTATTAGTCTCATATTATACATCTCACATCTGTGGACCTTTGTTGCTATCAGACGTTTTAATCCCATAAGTCTATGTAAATTCTAAGATCATATGAGCCTTAATCACTCAATACCATTGCACAGCAACTAATTCCCACTGAGAATTCATTGTTCCAGTAACACAGCAACATGGGCAATGTTGTTGTAGCTGCAATGCAGCTTTATAAAAGCAAATGAAGGAGACAGCCTAGCAGCACTTCTAATATTGAATTTGTACTTCTCAGTGCTTTTCAAAGGTCTCTAGGTTTGCATTATTAAGCCGGGGTCACTTCTAGCTTTGATTCTAAGTCCATATAGAGCACATACGTGCACATCAGAACATCTAACATTTCACTGATTTGATTTTGCTCACAGATGCAAAACAATGATAAGATATAATATAGTAATATTAAGACTACCATCTATGTATGAGGTATATCATTTCTGGGTTCTGTACCTGTGATTCCTGTGCTTTCGACAGAGGAAGGAAAATACTCTGCGAAGCACTACCATTGCTGGGTCCCAGTTGTTGTAGTGGCACAGGAGAGCAGCGAGAAAAAAGGAAAAGAAGACTGGAACTGTGCCCACAAAGAACAGCCATGAGAAAGTTGCCTGGGTGCACACATACACAAGCCCATAGACAAAAGCACACACACACACACACACACACACACACACACACACACACACACACACACACCTGTTATCTGATATTGTTAAGATGAAACCATGAAACTAAATGCACAGTGTAATCTAAATAAATGCAAATGTTTGATCATTTTTTCTTTGTATAATTAAACATCTATTGTAAAAGAAAACCAGGTTAATATGTGTTATATGACAATGTGAAATAACACGTGTGTGCCACACAGTCCAGGTTATATACTCTTCCCCTTTTTAAATGTTTGTTACAGATGTAACAGTACTGAGGTTCTATGAATTCTAAAAAGATACTGTATTTATTTTTCCATCTGTAATACAAATATGCAGCTCATATGAAGAATGCCCTCCATGTATCTTCACTGCAAAGCCCAGCGCCCAACAATTCCTATAGTTCTTCCCTGTATAACATTTGCAGGTTTCCTTCAACCTAATTACTTAAGTTCCCATCGATGGGTGAAAATGAAATGCTTAGTAGAAGCAAGAAGGGATAGGTAAGCTTAGTACGGGGCTAGGCCAATAATGAAGAGTAGCATCTTTAAGAATTAGTATTAGACAGCTAAATATCAGTATAGAAAACTGAAGGCAACTGGAGACAAACTTTTCCAGGTAGCACTGTCATGTATGAATGCAATATGGAAGTCTTCAAAGGCTGTTTTTAAAGAAATCTCTTTTAGTAATTTTGCTCAACATAAAATCAACATTGTTTGAATCTTTTTTAAGTTTTGTTTTGTTCTGTTTATTTTTTTATCTTGGGTGTCAGACAGAGAAAATTTCACCAGAGGATTACAATATGGAAACCACTGGTAACTCTCTATAATATAAAATCTACAAAGCAGCTAGTTACATAGACAGACTTAGAGACAGATGGGATGAAGATTAACTTGTTCCAGAATGATGGAATGAGGAAAGAATTCTGCTCATGATCCAAACTTCCCTCCTTATCAGCACAGCACGTTGGCATAGGTATGTGATGCTGCCAATGGAACTTGCTCACTTAATATATTTATGGGGCTACATTTCAATTCCTCCATCTATGTCCTTTTTTGGAGTGTCCTTTCTTATAAGAAATGATGTGACTGTGGCCGCAGAAGACAGCAGCAGCGGTGACAGAAGCATCTTAATCACACCGATCCAATCAATCACCCTTCCTGAACCCTGCTTTTCACTTACTGACAATACTGAGGGCAAAGTCATAAAAAACAAGCAGCAGCTGACATTGTTTTACGGGCAGAGCATCATCAGAAAAGGTACATTGTTGTTTCCTTCTCCTACCCGTTTTCAGCACATGCCAAGCTTTCATCAATTACAAATAGTTTTGAATGTCTAATACAATTTTAAAAAGAGATACACAGGTTTGGTGATGTGTAAAGGTATCTTGTGCTTGCAGACTCCCAGACTCCCAAGCAAATGTTTAAATCTGCAACCAAATCAAAAAAGTTGTTTATGACATCCCCTAATTATACACATGCCACTCACCTTGTGCATGCATATATCAGTCAGGATGGAAAGTGGAATTGTCAGACTTAGTGCCAATGTCCCAATCAGAGACGAGGTGAGAAAACAACCCCTGTGAAAATACATAAAGACAAAAAATATTACTGGATGCTGGTGGCTTATTGGTGATGGCGAATGGTGAATTATTGTAACATGCTTTTTTGTGTGTGTAACTATAAATATCTAATTTGTAAGTGTGACTCAATCTTAGCCATCAGCCTGCACATTAACCATTCATTTTAATCTTAACTTTCACCCTAAACTTGAAGCTGAATATCATTAGCACATTATCTGGCTTTTACCATCTCCACAATCAAATCCTGCCAGCTGTAGCCACAAGGTCTTGTCCCTTTTCTCAAGCAGGTAAAAATCAGCTCATCATAAATAAAACGTACACAAACAATACACAAAATAAATTTTACCCTAGAAGTCATGCCATTTTTGTTGATATCTTTTTTACCATCCTGTAGTTTCATGAAAAACAATACAAGTAGTAACATAATGAATTATGTGTTTATTATCAGGTCTATGTTCACATTTTTCTCTGTTCAGACACCAAATAATACAAGATGTACACCAATAACTTTCCAGCATCTCAAACTATTATCTGCTCTTTTGCATACAAAAATTGAAATTGTAGAACATGCACATTATAAAGTGAGTTGTTTCAATAATTCATGACTTTTGCACATAGTTGAGACAAATGTTAAGCACAACAGCATACTCTCCCACTTACCACAGCCACAGGAACTCAGACAGCACTGTTCCGATCAGGCCGTTGATAAGGATGTAGCTGATCACCAGTCGACTCGGCATCTCAAATGACTCCAATCCAGAGAAATGCAGCAGCACAAAGCCAGGCCATAACAACAGCAGGTTAAACAAGCCAACAAACCCTACATGCACACAGACACACACATGCAGATGAACAACATGAATATTAAGAATCTGTGGACTCAAGGATCTGTGTGAGAGTGTTTAGTCTACTTGCCAAAGAACATTGGGATATCGAGCTTTTCTTCTCTATCAACTTTCCTCTTTAGCATAACGATGTAGACAGCATACAGCACAGCCCCCAGCAGTGACCAGAGAGAGCCTAGAGAAAGACAAGTCACTTAAATTGGAATATCGGGTCTTTTCCAAAACGTATATTACCTAAAGCATACAAATGCTTACTGTTAAAACCAATAGGATCTGTATGCAAAAGTATCCCTGTTTAATTCTTGGTTGCAACTACTTTAGGATGCATCCAGTGGTAATGCTGTCATTAAATGGCACACATACTGCTTGTGAAATCTCCAAGACTCATCCTACACAATGCCAGGCATTGGCTAGAGAAGTATAAAGCCCCAGTGGAACTGTGTTCTTTGTACAGAGCCAACTGTCTGAAATCCACTGTGGCAACAAAGTACCTTCATCCCACCCTGATGTATACAGGCATGTGAAAAAAATTACACCCCATTAAATATTCAGTTCTTTATTAAGAAATGTTCACATATCAATGTCTAATCTTGCTTTAATTTATCACTGGAAACGAAAGTGATTGAAAGTGATTTGCCCCACGCCTCAATGCAGAATTCTTAAGTTATGAGATGTTTGAGGGGTTTCTTGCATGTACAGCCCGTTTCAAGTCACCCCACAGGATCTCAATGGGATTAAGATCTGGGCTTTGACTCGGCCACTGCAGGACTCTCCATTTCTTTTCAGCCAGTCCTTGGTGGATTTACTGGTATGATTTGGGTCATTGTTGTGTTGCAGAGTCCAGTTCCGCTTTAGCTTTAATGTTCTTACAGATGGTCTCACATGTTCCTCAAGCACCCTTCTGATACACGGTAGAATTCATGGTGGATACTATGATGGTGAGCTGGCCAGGTCCTGCTGCAGCAAAGCATCTCCGAACCATGACACTTCCACCTCCATGCTTTACAGTTGGTATGAGATTCCTTTCCTGGAATGCTGTATTTAGTTTACGCCAGACATGTACTCTGTTCTGGGGTCCAAATAATTTGAAGGAAACCTGCAAAAATCCTGGTCTTTGTCTACTTTCTTTCTGGCAAACTTCAGTCTGGTCTTGATGTTTCTCTTAGAGAACAGCGGGTTTCCTCCTTGCACACCTTCCATGCAAGTTAAAGTTGTGCAGTTGATTGCAAATTCTTTTGAGGATTTTTTAAAATCCCTTCCCAGACTTATAAGCTGCAACAACCTTCTTTCTGAAGGCCTCAGACAGCTCTTTTGATCTCACCATGGTGTTCACTCTCACCTCAACAGTCAGGAGCACACCAAAGGGCAAACCTCCTTCAAAATGCAGAGAAATGATGTTCTAATCATGTGCACCAGAAATCACATTTTTGTAGAATTACATTTTACAGAAGATTTTACAGAAGTCTTTTGTTCAGTTTTTATTGTATAGTAATATTACTTGAATCTCCCAGTATTGTTAAAATTTAGATGAAATATCCGTATGTCCAAGAATGTTACAAAAACACACAGGCTATCATAAGGTGCCCTAATTTTTTATAGGTATTATATCCGGCAGTAGTGGTCTAGTGGTTAGGGAGCTGGCCTCTGGATCAGAAGGTTGTGTGTTCTAATCCCAGACCAGTAGGTTGCCAGAGGTACCCTTGAGCAAGGTACTGTCCACATCACTGCTCCCGGAGCTCTTTCAATAGCTGCCCCCTGCTGCATGTGTGTATGAGTAAAATGCAGAAGTTGAATTTCGCTGTGTGAATTCCCACTGTGTGCTGTGCTTTACATCGGCAAGAATGGTCACTTTCACTTATTAAGTCATATTCATATATGATGAATTGTGCTTATCATGACCAGGCACATGAATTAATAAGATAAAATTAACAACTTTTATTTCTGCTTGTTTTTTTTAAGTCTTTTCAGTCTCCTGCCATCTGGTAGGAGATACCAGAGTCGCAGAGCGTACTCCAGCAGACTGAATTACACCCTCCTTCGTCAGGCTTTCAGGATGCTGAGCTCTCTAACCTCTACCTCTAAAAAGTCTAAACTGTAATTCACTATTTACACCTCAGCATGTCCAATTTTCACAATCAGTACCAGGCACTCTATAAAGAATTGCCCTCCATTAATCACTTTTTTATAGAATGCTACTATTTAAATATCCATGTATCTACAAATACGGAATATTACACACAAGTATTGCACAAGTAGCACACTTTACAGAATATTACATTATGTAATGCTGCTCGTGCATTCTATGGATGACATAAGACATGGATGAGCTCTTGCACTTTCTGAATGGTTCTGCTCCATATTTTGTAAGTTGTGCTGTTTTGCCCTAGTTGTATCAAAATTTTTGTAACTTCAGTGTTTTAATTGTTCATGCCTACACTGGGAACTGAGAGAAACGGCATTTTGATCTTCTGTAGGTCCTGTATAAATGCCAGAATTGATAATAAAATTTACCTTGACTTAGACTTTTAAACCCTTAATTTCAAAAAAGCATTAGTTGACCAGGTGTCAAATACATTTTGGACATACTATATATCTCTTACCATTATCTTTACCATCATTATTACAAATGTTTCCACACACTAATAATCAAAGGTAAGTTTGCATACCAATACTGCCTTTTCCATCAGGACGGTCCATGGCTGAAACACTGACCACAGCCACACCCCCCATGCTACAAAAAAAAAAAAAAAAGAGATAACCTTACAAAAATATATCAAACAATGCTGAAGATTAACATTTTCATCTATAATGGTAATGTCTATTCAAAGTAATTTTTATATATTGTAACTCAGATTGTAAATGCATTTGAAAGAGGTACATTTAAATGTAAGAGATAATATTAAACTGAATGTTGCATTCACCTCAGAATAACAGCCAGCAGTTTGGACAGTGTGAAGCGATCACTGCTGTTACTTGGAAATATGGCAGCCAAGATCAAAGTGAAAAGACCTAAGATCCAAAAAAACTTTTAAATACTTTCATGATTTACTTAACAGTTCTCAGTAAAAAAGTTGTGCATATAAACAAATAATTGCTTGAACACTGTCAAAGTTATGCTAAATCTCTAAATCTTTATTTGTCCATTTACTTTGTCCAAATTATTAGACACATCTAACCTGTTCATCTGATGCTGCACAGACAGTGTTAGTCATTCTGTAGTGTTTCACCAATAGTCTCTGGTCAGAGGACACTGTTGGTTGAATATTTCTGTTTGGTAGTCTATTATCAGCCCAGCAGTGACACTGAGGTTTTTTTTTTAATTCCAGGAAATCTACTGCGTGGGATCCATTCTGTACAGCACATACACACCAACATCCAAGCACAGTCAGTGTCACTGCTGCGCCGAGAATATTCATAAAGTCAAATAACACTTGCTCACTGAAAATCGCATGTGAGTCTTCACCAGTTATGAATGTTGTAAAGTGAGGAAACAAATCAATAGAGACACATATGGACTACACTGTAAACCTCAACATGCTCCTAAACTGTATGTTACTGCAGTGAACTTGTAAAATGGACAGTGAGTATAAGCATATCATAACTTTCCATAATCAAATAAGGAGTCTGTATGAAACATCTGGAAACAGTGCAAAAAGCTGTTCAAATGTTTCTGATGAAGAATAATGAATTACTGAAGAGGATGAATACTGTTCACCAAAACATGAAAAGAAAAAAAAAAAGAAAACAAAAGAAGTTAAAAGACTCACCTGATGTGGAAGACAGAATGTTTACGATAGCCACCTGTGTGTCTGTCAGAGCCTCCTGATAGGCCAGATTAGCCAGGAACCACTGCAAAACAGAGAGAGAGAGAGAGAACATTGTACACTCAGTTGTTTTGAGTGTGTGTGTGTTTTTTTTTATTTAACTCTCACCACAAAGCAGAAGAAAAAGCTGATTTTTGCCACGGCGCTGACGCTGAGCTTTCCCATAATCCGGAATGAAGCGGTAGAATGAGACATGCGGGACAGTTTGGCCTCTAGAGCTTGAGAGTGAGGCAGCTCACGCACTTCCATCACATTGCTGAAGCGCACACGTTGCTTTCTCACAGCTGCAAAACAATGAGATTTTACGGGAGGTATTCACTCGTTATCTTGTATTATTCACACATTTACATGCTGTATTTCTGCTTTGCACTGAGACCACAATATCTGAATAATAATTTTGATATCAATGTACACACAATGAGTCATTTTTAGCACTGAACTACTAAACTACTAGAGTATTTAACCCCCGAGTGTCACCACTGGGGAGAGAATTGCCTACCATCCAAACATATCCAGCCAGCACTGTTCTTCAGTCAAAAATCAAAGACAAACCACTAATATAGTACTAGAGAACGCCCAACCCAAATTGTGCAGCTTAAGAACTATCATCACTAACTACCATCATTACAAAATCTAATTATTTGGTAAGAACACTTACGAGTCTTAGATTCTCTGCTGATATTGCTCTCAGGAACATCCTGAAATTTTACCGGCACGTACAGAGGCTCACTCTGTAGAAAAATAAACACAATGTCATAACACAAGCACATAACCTGGCTACTGCTCATATATTTCAGTCTGAAAGCAAAGTTATTCTGACCCTGCAGTCAATCAGACGCTGTGCCACACCTGGCATATCATTATCTGGCTGATATCAGCATAATAGGTGAAGACGTAAAGTACAATTTTGATCCAATTTTGCAACAATTCATGGGATAAGAACAGGAGCTTCATATGGTTTTTGGTTAATAATAGAAGGACCAGAGGGAAATATTACAGTTACACCTTTTTCACTTATTTCAACTCTAAGTGATTGTTGATAGAGCTTTTGCTGAATACAGATTCAGCTGGATTTTTCTCCAAACCATGCAGTTGGCTTTTTAAAGGGAATGTCAGTCAGTCTGTCATTTTCTGGGCCGCTCGGGGGGGGGGGTGTGTGCTGGAGTCCATTCCAGCTCACACAGGGCGAAGGACGGGGACGCCAGCCTATCGCAGGGAGGAGCGAGCTGACGGGGACGGCACCTTGCTCAAGGGTACCTCAGGGCAACCCACCAGTAAGGGGTTCGAACTCACAATCCTCCAATCCGGGGCCAACTCCCCAACCACTAGGCCACCGCCGCCCCCTACTGATAGTGAATGTGCTCTCTGAAATTTTAATTGTGAAATACAGCAGAGCACAAATAGAGATACAACAAGAAGAGAACTCTTCTTGTTGTGTTTAAAAACCATTTTACACACAAACACACACGTACAGCAGGGGGCAGCTATCGAAAGCACCCGGGCAGCAGTGATGGGGATGGTACATTTAGATCATATACCCATTTTATCTGCAGAAATGATCATATATGAACGCTCTGTAGTTTACAATAACATCCAGAAGTCCATAAGCTGTCTATATATATCAGATGAAATCGTCAGTATTAATACATCACGTTACATCAAACTGACTGTGTCTGAAAAAGAGGACTGTAGGGGTACCAAGGGTAACCCCATCAGGATCTGGACCACTGGACTACAGCCTGTAACTGTAAACCATAACTGATAAAATGGACTATGACTTTTGATGCAAGGTACTGTCAGTAATAAACATAAATATGTCATACTCTAACACTTAACACATCTACACAAAGCACACTAAGACTAGGGTGCATGTAATCAGACAGTAAATACCAAGTCCCATGATTACACTTACTGCTGTCTTAACTAAAAGGTTTAAATGGTCTTTGCATTCAGCCCTTACCATTTACTCTGGGTCAACAAACCTTGTTATCTTAATCCAAATGAACAGCAAAAAATTTAAATGAATAAAAAAAATAACCTGATTTGAGAATCACTGCACATTTTATGATAACAGATGAGGCTGTGTGGGATGGGTTTAGTGATTAAAAATGAATTGCTCATTTTATTCTTATTGTTTTAAAATATATTTATATATTCATTTTTCCTTTACAGTGAGTTTGACCCAAGAGGTCTGCTTTTTTCCTGGGACAGTTTTATAAAGTTCTACAATAACCATGTGCATGTCCTAGAGTCTGATGTCCATCACTGTCACATCATGTTAAGAACTACATTACCAAAAAAATAAAAAATAATATTTATATATATACACACACACACATCACAGTTTATTCTGGGTGTGCTAATTTGGAAAGTAATCAAGAGCGTTGATTGGATTTTGCCTTTGTGTATACAGCACACAGTGCATGTTTCGTTTTGAGAGTATAAACTCACTAAAGAGTTGTTAAAGCGGTTTTCAATAACGCCAGCAGTCACATGTGAAGCCGCATCAGGAATCTAAAAAAAAATAAAAAATTTTTTTAAAAATCCAACCTCATCAGTCTGGCAGTATTCAGATGTTGTTTAACATGCTTAGTAATAAAATCTCTATAACTACTCCATGCCAAAGTCAAACGTGCAGGAAAACTAGCAACCAGCTGTATCTACATGGTTTGTGAAAGGAAAAAATTTAGCTGCTCTAAAACAATTTCTGGAATGTTATATACAACACCAAATAAGTCTGGACAACATGAGACATACACAAAAGATTGTAATTCTTACTTTTACTTATTATGAACAATAGATTTTTTGATGATTTAGATGTTTTGTCTAATCAACTTCATTTCATTTGTTAATATACATCCATTCTACCAGACAACATGAAGTATAAATTCATGAAAATGTAACAATCACTGTGTTTTTTTTTATATTAGCCTGGACCATTTTGACATCAGTTTTGGTAGAGGAACTGTTCTATGTCTTAAACACAGATATAAAAACAGGGCATCTGGAAAAACTCACATGAGTGCTACGCTGTTGTTGGTAATGTTTTGAACACCGTTGTCTCCACGGTCTCCAGAAGAGGAAGCCAAGTAAATACAACATGAACATGGAAGTCTTCACAAATGTGCTGAAAAAGGGCTTACTGTACTGCTGCTCCACAAAGATATACTGAAATACACACAAACACAAAGAGCAACACACACTTCAGTGAGAAATACATGTTCTGCAATGAGTTCACAAGTAAAAGTGTTCAGCATGTTTAATTTTACGTAAATGTAATTTTTTTGTATAAAAGCAGGAAATTATTTATTCATGACCACTTTTCCAAACTTTAGAATTAAGAATTTAGAATTAATTTAGGCTTCAACAAAAAGAGGCATTACCACATTACTCAAAAAACAACTCCAGACGAAATGTGAGTAACAAATTGTAGAACCTGGACCAGAATCCTCAAGGATATCTGGATGTTTTGGAAGGCTGTAATGATATCGAAACAGCATAAAGCAAATATTTTAGTCCAATAGTTCTACTATAAACTGTCTGCAGCAGCAACACTTCTTATCAAAGTGTAACCTGACAGGCTACACTGCTGTAGCCCAAAGGGAGCCACATACAAACATATGCATGGTTTATATGCATTATAACCTGAATAAGTGGGTGTGTATGACCAAAAAAGCAAAACCCATGCATGCATGCATGTATGTATGTATGTACGTAAGCGTATGTAGATCTTACTGCAGTGAACTCGGAAGACGCAACCCAGATCACATCCACAAGCAGCAGGATTATCACGCCCAGCACCAACCTCCCCTTCTGGGCCCCGCATAGCCCCCAACTCATCCTGCACACATATAAATGCATTGAAAATCAAGCTGTATGCAGTTATTAAAAGTATACATGCAGTGACACTACTCAGCCAGAATTAGCGGGGAGTAAAGAATCTTACCGTGCTGGGTGCATCAGAAATGGACACACCTGCCTTGGCCAGCCTTTCTCTCCACAATGTAGTGCAAAGAGTGCATCCCCCAGCCCCTGCACCAAAGAAATAAGAGTTATGGTGTATCAATTCAGCTAGCACTGCTAGTCTGAAAAGTGTCCACATTATAAATGTATAATTTTCATGTTAAGCTTGAACATAAAGAGAGCTCTGCCGGACCTGGCAACTTTACACATAAAGTAACCACAGTTTAAACATCGTTTATATTTCTTTTAAAAGAAGAGTGAGGCAGAGTGAAAAGATACAGTTAGATACATTAGCCTGGACCAAAAATAACTGATATTGGTCAATGAACATTTTCTGTATGACTGATAAAATTAATTGATAGCATAAAGGTTAAAAAAAACTGAAAGAAAAAAAAACAAGAGAAGAAGCTTTAATGTAACAGAAAGTGGATCTGATTCAAGTGCAGGGTGTTTATATCAGCTCTACATATTTGTGCAGCAAGAAATATTTCTGAGGATTATGATAGTGTAACTAACACAACTCTCTCTCTCTCTCTCTCTCTCTCTCTCTCTGTGTGTGTGTGTGTGTGTGTGTGTGTGTGTGTGTTTCCACCTGTAGGACAGTAATAAGTCGTTTGAGTTTGGTGCTTTCAAAAGGCCAGCTGGCACTATAGAACATACATCACCTCTGGATCATGTTTATAAATAATGACTCTGATACATGTCTGATGAGTTCATCAAGCCAGTTCTGAGTATGTTCATCTACCTGGCCGCAGGGAAACTGTGTGGAAGACTTCGCGTTGTTTTCATTCCAAGATTGACTTTTTTTGCCAAATTACTGTGATTTTTTGGTTGAAATGGATATTAAGCAAAAGGAAAATTTCGCACGGCAGTTTTGACCACCAATATATCTCTTTTCTGTGAATTTACCAACATAAGTTGCGAGTTTGACCGTCTCAGGTTAAAAGTAAATGAGCTTTAAAAGCTGCAGCAGCTCCAGTTGCGGAAAGAAGGCTGGGTCACCGACTGACAACCCAGTTTATTTATTTAGCTACTGTTTAAAAAAAACAAAACAAAACATGTAAATCTTCCCTAAACTGCCATATTACCTGCTTCCGTTGTCGAGTTCTGGAAGTCCTTGATAATAGCAAACAAACTTTACAACGATTTTCTCTGAAAAAGGGTGAGTCCTGTCCTGTAAATATTTACATGACTTTTATGTGTTCAGTCTCTTGCTCATGATTTCACTTAGCCCTTCTACATTCTGGTACTTGTAGTTTTGATGTTCGCAGAACGCCATAGATTTTTACTCTCCAGGCTACCTGGGAAAACTCAATCTCCCAGAGTGCATCATCAAAGGAGACCGTCCAAGCTTGACGTGACACTTTTCAGTTGAGTTCATTTTTTTTCTAAATATCTAAACAAAATGTCTATGTTAAGAATTATTTATTAATGTGTATATATATATATATATATATATATATATATATATATATATATATATACATGAATGTAGGTTCGTATATGTATACATTATATATATATACATTCACGTACGTTCAATGTGAAATTGTTTAGTACATGTTCATATATATATATATATATATACACATACACACACACACACACACACATATATACACATATATATATATGGATATATTGCTTAGAATGTAGGCAATTTTATAGAGTATATTTATTTTATTTGTATAATGTAAATGCAGATAAAGTATATGGTGTATATTTATGTTTAGTATATGGTGGTTATTTTTATATTATGTAAATGTAGAAATAATTTAATATAGGTATGTTATTTGATGTTGAATGTATGAATGTATACAGAGTAGAGTAGAGTAGAGTAGAGTAGAGTATTTTATTATCCACGAATAGGGAAATTTAGGTGTTACAGGTTGTAGGTTGTACAATGTAGGTTCAACTATGTATACATTATATATATTTACGTTCACGTACGTTCAATGTGAAATTGTTTAGTACATGTTCATATATATATATATATATATATATATATATATATATATATATATATATATATGGACAAACATTTAACTATATGTTTGTTATATTGTATTTATTTTATTTGTATAATATGTATATAGAACTATATAGAGATATAGTCGAGGCTATATTAATGTTATTTTTTTTAGTACATTTAGTAATTTAGTACAGATTTTGGCCAGTGTCGCCAGACGTCAGTGCGCATGCGCGCTCCCAGCTCTCCCTCACCGGCGGCGGCCATTTTATCTCCGCTCTGTGCCGACCGAGTGCGGAAGTGGCTGAAAACTTAAGGGTTCCGCCTTTAGATTCGCCACTTCGTACACACACATACATACACACACACTCACTCACACTCACACACCTCGCAGCCTTTGTGGAGCCAGAGAGGGTCACCAGGAGACATGGCTGGGCGGTTGCCGGCGTGCGTTGTGGACTGCGGTACAGGGTGAGTGTTTTCTCTACACTGGCAGCTCGGGGCTGGCTGTATGTATGTGTGTCTGTGTGAGTGTGCGAAATGAGCGTGCGCTCTCTTGGCCATTACAGCTCATAAATTCACGAAAGATCTGTTTGTGGTTGTGATTTTGTCTCGCCCAGCGCGTGAGTTTATCTGTGTTTCCTTTGCCGCTCTCAGTTTGGGGGATGTGAGGAATCTGTCTTTGGGTGGTGGCTGTGGATGCAGTGCTGCTGTTTAACCCAGATATTTTCTTTTACTTGTTGTCTAAGTCCAGATAAACTCTCTCTATCTCTCACTCTGAGCATGCACGCATGACTTACGACGGTTTTCATGAGTCCATAGATGTAAGAGTATCGAAAAGCTTAATCGATGTTAAATTCTGCAAAAGTCATTCTGAGGAACGCCGAGGCGCGCATGCGCGGTTCAACTTCCTTCATTTTACTGACAGCCCGAGCCGCTTCCTGCTTCTCGTTTTTTGCTCCATATATGGTCGTGTTAGAGCTTTGGACGGGCATTAAGTGGCCTTAGCTTTGTTTTATTTTGTCCGGAGGCATCACAGACTTTTTGAGTCGGGTTTGTAATATTGATTCTGGCCCTGTGATCACGGCTAGCTTTGTTATGTTTCTGAAACTGCAGCGAGTCGATTGGTTGAGACTTACCTGCGGCTCCCAGGATGATCAGACACCCTACTGTAACTCCGAAAACACTCACCCCTCACTCCACACACTCCACACACTCCTCACAGCAAACACTGGGTAATAACTCCACACAGTCCTCACACCACACACTCCTCACAGCAAACACTGGGTAATAACCCCACACACTCCTCACACCACACACTCCTCACAGCAAACACTGGGTAATAACCCCACACACTCCTCACTCCACACACTCCTCACTGCAGACACTGTGTAATAACCCCACACACCCCACACACTCCTCACAGCAAACACTGGGTAATAACCCCACACACTCCACACACTCCTCACTGCAGACACTGTGTAATCACCCCACACACTCCTCACTGCAGATATTGTAAAAGCTCCACACACTCCTCACACTCTTTACTGAAGACACTGTGTAATAATGCAAAAAACAGACACACACTTCCTCACTGCAAACACTGTGTAATCACCCCACACACTTCCTCACTGCAAACACTGTTATAATCACCCATCACACAGAACATAAAGCCAACAAGACAACATTGAACCTTGACTCTGATTTATTCAAGATAATATTAGATGACTGGGTCTGAGCACCTTCAAACTGACTTTTGAGGTTTTGTGGGTTGTTCCCAGTAAGCAGTGGTTAGTACCTATTTAAAGGGGTCAAAGGCAGGACAGCCAATGAACCAGCCACAGGTGATGAGTGATCCTCTGGTCAATGTTCTGCTGCAAAACCTTGGGGTTAACTTTGAAACACTGTTGCAGACCATTTACACCTCTTTAGGTGCAACAGCGGCCTAGTGTCAAGGGACTAGGACCCAGGATCAGAAGGTTGTGGACTCTAATCGTGGACCAGTAGGTTGCCCTGAGGTACCGATCACTACTCCCAGGGTCCTTGACATGGATGCCTCTACTGCATGTGTGTGTATGGGTTAAAAGTAGAGGTAGCATTTTTTTTTTTTTTTTTTTTTTTTTTTTTTTTTTGTGGTTCACTGTGCTATGTTTTACAAAGACATTTTTCAAAAGGGCAGTGGCACACTGTTGAAACTGAAAATGATAATGAGTTTAGGGTGTTTATTTGAACTTCAAATCACCCAGATCTCAGCTGTGGGATGTGCTGGACAAACTAGTTTGATCCATGGAGGATCCATCTCACAACTTGCAGGACTTGAAGGATCTTCCAGTGTCTTGGTGTCAGATACCAAAGCACACCTTCAGAGAACTTGTGGAGTTCATGGCTTGAAAGGTCAGAGATTTGTTGCAGAGACAAGGGGGGTTTACAAAATAATTGTGCCTAGCTTTAATGTTGAAATATAATTGTGTATGAAATGTAAACTGGAGCTCAAAATGGGAATACTGGTTGATTCTTGATCAAAAATAAAAAGGAGAATATGACTGAAAATGATTTGTGAGAAACAGCAAACAGATTTAAACCCTTGTTGGTCAGTACAGTCTGGATATAGGAGTAGTTCCATTACTTAAAGTCTGTAGTTAAAAGCAGCAGCTTCTAATTGAGTTTGTCTGTTAAAGTAGGTTTGTTTAGCAGGTAGCCAGCCAAGCAGGCGATCCATGATGAAGTTGCTGATTTAGCTGTTGTGATAATAAATGACACTATATGCTGTACTTGTACTGGGTTTGGTTGAAGGTGCTGCCTCTGAAGTGTTGACATGTAGAGACTTGAACATTCCACCCTGCATACCTTGTTCTCCTCCCCCTTCGCTTTAAGCCCTTACAAGCATCTGTTCTGAGCATGAATGGGGATGAGTGGGCTTTTTCTTTGGTACAGATGTGTGTGTGTGTGTGTGTGTGTGTGAGAGAGAGAGAGAGAGAAATTCAGTCTTGAGATGTGTGAAAGCCTCACATCCTCTCTTTGACCTGCACTTCTCTGCTTAGTATGCAGAACTACTTTTTATAGCTCATAACGCCATGGATAAATTTAACCATAATGAAAACCTCATTGTGCTACAGTCTTTGCCTCTCACTGCAACTCTTGTTTTTCTTCAGGTATTTTTTTTTGTCAATAAAAGTCATAGGTAGAGTGTCATGATCAATGTAATAGCCATTACTACTGGCTAAATAATTGGCTATGAACAAGCAAAATGTGGTTCTCATAGTTATTTATTTGCAATCTCTTTTCACACTTTAAGATGGACCAGGAAATGAGCACACTGGTTTAGGCTCAGGCCATTCTGTCATCATCACTTTGGCACAATACTGTGCCTACAGTCACAGAAAATTTGTTTCCTCTTAAAACATATGCCAAGGTTTCAAACGGAGTTAAAAAAAAAAATTATCTCTGTCCTGTGTGTCACCAGATCCGAGCTTGAGACAGCTATGTTCACTAAGATGATGTTAGGAATAAGGCAGAAAGGTGATGTAATAATATTTTAGTTTTGTTTGAAAAAGAATAATTTGTACATGTCTCCAGATGCAGTTATTTATAGACTTCTTTCTTGCTGTGATTGCACACTATATAATAAACTTTAATTATAAACAAAGTTGCCTTCATTTTAAAGTGGGAAGTAGAAAGAAATCTTTTATCCGTTCATTCATTTGTATCCTATTGCCATTTACATTTTTTTACTAGGTCACCCAAAGTTTTGTAGTGGCCTGTCTTTGTGTTTGTTTACTGAGATATTTAGATGTTTCTTAGATGTGCATTATTACAATGTTATAACTGGTGAACTAATGAACTAATAGTTATCCTTATCCAGCTGATGCCATAAATACTGAATGTTCAAAATAAATCTTGAAAACAATGGTTGAGACTGGAGTTTCTCATTTTACCACTTACATTACTGTGATTTTCTGTTGTTAGTAAAATGATTAAGATTGTGGTCATAATTATCACAGATATTTTAACACATGATTACCCTGTTATGGCATCATTGCATACAATTTAGAAGAATGAATTTGCTCTATACTTTTTAAAGAAGCTTTTGTTAATGTGTAAAAATGAAAAATTAAAAAGTAAAAATAACTTTTTTATTTTTTTATTATTTTTTTTTTTTTAAACCTGCATGATTTAAGATTATTTCTGTTTTGTGAATATATGCCCTTTTGAGGCACACTTAGTTTTTTTTTTTTCTCAGATGCTCAGAAGCTATAAATGTTCACTAGTCTTAAGGGGTTGGAGTGTGATTCTGCTGTCACCTCTGGCATTTTTGTACTCACTATGTTTGGAGGTTTTGAGTATTGATGGTCATATTGGTGAACATAGATTTCAGCAAAATGGTAAAAATGTTCACTTCCACATTCCAGTAATGGCGACGTTTCACTGTGAACGGGGATCTGTTTAAAGCCTTACAATCTGACATTTTTAGTACGTTTCTACTATACCTGTATTATCTATATGATGGACTGCCTTCTGTGATGCATTCAACAAATTGCTGTTTTTGACTCGTGTGCATGCGTGTTTGGAGGCGTCTAAATTTCTCAGCTCACAGCTTTTCTGTTTTCTGTCTGTCGTTTCAGGTATACTAAACTTGGATATGCAGGAAACACAGAGCCTCAGTTCATCGTTCCATCATGTAAGTACAGAAATAAATGGCAATCATGCAAGATTAATGTGCATACCTTACAGAAAGCTATTAATTTGCTTGCCAGAACTCTCAAATCAGGTTTGAAGTGTCAAATTGTTAGTGTAGGAAATTATACCAGCTATTTTTAGATGCTCATTTCTAGTGTGTCTTTTGAACAAGCTTGTTTATGATCATTAAATTTTAGCTGATTAATTGCCACATACAGAATAATTCATGATTTAGTAATAAGCTTTGTTTTGCTTTTAATGTTTAAACTAGGAGTGGCAGATTTGGTGCTACATAGGAGCTTAAGCCTAAATACACAAGCTGCCAACAATATTCTATGATAACAATAGAATATTAACAAATGGTGCTCACGGCTGCTGTCTTAAAGAATCATAGAACCAGTTAGATGTATTTTTTTGTTTTGTTTTTTTTCTTCTTCCCCATAAATACATTTTTCTTTCTGGCTTTTATTTGAACATGCTTTTGCCTGAATTGAAAAAGAAACAATTTTCTAAAATTGAAATTAAACTTTTGAAAAGTGTCAGATATTAAATAGTTGCAATGAGCCAAATGATTGTGATTTGTGACAGGCTTATTGCAACTATTTAATATCTGGATTTGTAATATCTTATTTATTTATTTATTTATTTGGGGGGGGGGGGTTGATTTGGATGTTGGTTTCCCAGTGCTGGTATGGGATATTTAGCCTGTGTGATGAATGATAAATCATATAAAGCACTTGTAATGCTTTGGATAGATACAGTTGCAACTTAACACTATATGTTGCAATATTAAGACAGCTTGAGTCATGCCCGTCTTTGCCTGGGATGAGTGAGAATTTCTGAAATTGCAGCGCAACACTTTTTGTATGGCTTTTACTTTTTGTTTTGAAGTTAAATTCATAATTTATATTTGCCCCACCACATCTTTATTCATGTTTTGCTGTTTCTTAGGCATTGCTATCAAAGAGTCGGCTAAGGTGGGTGATCAGGCTCAGAGGAGGATGATGAAGGGAGTGGACGACCTTGACTTCTTCATTGGAGATGAGGCCATTGACAAGCCTACTTATGCCACCAAGGTGTTTAATTGTATTTTTATGCAATTCCACTTCTCACTGTATCTGTTACGGTCTACACCCTTAACTGAACACAGGCTCTCAATGGAAAATATTTGTGATATGTAATGTATACTTGACTCAACATAGCCAAGTATTAACCCGTCTTGCTTCTGTGTGAAGTGGCCGATTAGGCACGGTATTGTAGAAGACTGGGATCTAATGGAGAGGTTCATGGAGCAGGTCATCTTTAAGTATCTGAGGGCGGAGCCAGAGGACCACTACTTCCTGTTGGTAAGTAATATACTATTGCATTGTCACTGATTTGTATATATCTGTGTGTGTACTGAAAATGATGATGATGATGATCCTATTACAGACTGAACCACCTCTGAACACACCTGAGAACCGTGAATACACAGCAGAGATCATGTTTGAGTCCTTCAATGTGCCAGGGTTGTACATCGCTGTGCAGGTACACCTTCAAGACAATTTTACATAACATTTATTCATTTTGCAAATGCTTTAATACAAAGAGACTTACAAGTATTTCAACTAGAGTGGAATAGCATTCTTCAGTTGCATTAAATGCAACTTAAAGTGAATAGCATTATACAGTTAAAACAATTGTATAGTGTATAGAAAGTGCAATTAAGATTAGATTAGTGTTAGATTATTAGGGGTGTTAGGAGAGGAGGTGCTCTTGGAAGAGATGAGTCTTCATGAGCTTCTTGAAGGGAGAGAGATGTACCCTGTTTTGCTTAGTAATATATGTACACAATGTGCTTAGAATTTATAATGGCAGCAGTGGCTTACTGGTTAGTAACTAGGCCCCAGAATCAGAAGGTCATGGGTTTGAATCCCTGACCAGTAGGCTACCGTGAGGTACCATCCCCATCACTGCTCCCTGGGTGCCAGACAGGGTTGCCCACTGCTGCTTGGAGTGTAAAAAGTTAAAAGTGCAGGATTTAAATTATGTTGCTGTGGTGTGTGCTCGCATTGACAAATTGTCACTTTCACTTAATCAAATTTTTTTTTTTTAACTTTTTTTTTTTTAATTAATTTGTTTCTAGGCAGTGTTAGCTCTAGCAGCATCCTGGACCTCTCGGCAGGTTGGCGAGAGGACTCTTACAGGCACAGTCATTGACAGTGGAGATGGAGTCACCCACGTCATCCCTGTGGTCAGTCTTGTGTAAAATAGGAACCAAAATAATACAGTTTATCTGCTTATCAATGCCAGTCCAAATGCACAAATCCAAATAAATTTGTAAAGGAAAACAAACATATGTCACCTTTACAATTGTATATGGCTAAATTCTTCAAGTTTTGTCACTGGTTAAACTGTTCAGTTGGCTGATGTGTGTTTTCCAGGCGGAAGGCTATGTGATTGGCAGCTGTATAAAGCACATCCCCATTGCAGGACGAGACATCACCTACTTCACACAGCAACTGTTGAGAGAGAGAGAGGTGGGCATTCCACCTGAGCAGTCCCTCGAGACTGCCAAAGCTGTCAAGGTAGGTGTTTTTGAGTAAATATACTTGGAGTTCAAGTGAGTCTTGTCAGAGTAATTTTTTTTTCTCAAATGGCAGTGGCCAAATGACAATTAATTTTTTTTTTTAAAATGTCCTGCTGCAGAGTTCACATTACAGAGAAATATAGCATTTTTTTAATCTGTAGCATTGCAGAGGCAGTAACAAATAAAATGCAGCCATTTTGCAGCAGCCTCTCAATTATTTTGGTCAATACAGATATAACTCTACTATACTGTGCATCACCAGTTAATATCAGTGTGTTGATGTGTGTGTATGCAAGAATGTGTTCTTTATAATTATTTCTTCCCTGGACTCTGGACTTTTTTTATTTATTTATTTTTTCTTCTTCATATGCTTTGGAGTTTACTGAGCTAGTGCTGCAGTGTTATCTACATTTCCTAACCACGGGATTCACAGAACGCTACCTTGCGGTTTGTGGCCGTACCGCAAGGATAACTTTACCATGTATAGTTATACATTTATTTGACATTTACTTGCATCTTTATTATGCTCACTTTGTTGTACAGAAAGAGTTTAAAGGCTTAAAGAATTTTTCTGCATGTCTGTTTTGTTAGTGTTGCCTATAATGTTCGAATATTAGGATTCATTGCAGTCACTAGCAAAATGGCCACTTGTAGTTGCACATTTGATGCCACACATTTAGTTAAAGGCAGGATTTGCATGTTTTGGTTTTTAAAGGGTTTGATGCCTTTTTAACAGTGTACAGTAGGGTTGTTGTGGTATAGGAATTTACACTCTGGTGGTTTAAGGTGGCATTAAAATATTGTTTGAGACAGGACAAAGACGGACAATGAGGGTGATTATGTATGTGAAGTATGTCGCACAACTAAAGCACTGACTTGATTTAAATTGTGCTGAGTGCAAATCTCTGAAGCACCTTGGAATTAGATGCTGGTGTCACTGGGCATCCAAAAATTTTCATTGCTGGTATTTGCTCTGACCAGCACTTCCTGTGTTTCCCCATCTTGTAGTGCAATCCTGTATAAATTAGCCTACATATTTAATAGTTATAGCCTACATAGTTAATAATTGTTGAATAACAGTATTGAAGAGAAAAAAAAAATATATATATATATAATATATATAATTTTTTTTTTTTTTGCATTTAAATATATGCCTAATAATGCATGTAACTTTTTCAAACAAGCCAGTAGCAGAAGATAGGCTGCAGTCCAGTGTTAACTGTTAATAGATTTCAATGACATGCATGATTTATTTCAGTCTAATTGAAGTATAATGCTCAAAATGGACTTGACTAATTTGTCTACATTCATGTGCGTTCTGTTTGCAGGAGCGTTTCAGTTATGTTTGTCCCGACCTGGTAAAAGAGTTTAACAAGTATGACACAGACGGCTCAAAATGGATAAAGCAGTACACTGGCATCAATGCCATCAGCAAGAAAGAGTTCACCATTGATGTGGGATATGAGCGCTTCCTCGGCCCAGAGATATTCTTCCATCCTGAGGTCTGTTCTCAATGCCCCACAAACACAATTAACACTTGCATCTAGAACACTTGCATGTCTTACTGTACATATAATGCTTGTATACATATAATTCTTAAGGAACATTTCTCTTGACAGTTTGCCAATCCAGACTTCACTCAGCCAATCTCAGAAGTGGTTGATGAGGTGATTCAAAACTGTCCCATTGATGTGCGTCGTCCTCTTTATAAGGTAATGCACAAAGCCCATCAATTACTTACTACATACAAGTACATGATATCCTTAGAGTACTTGATAGACATTTTAGAGTTTTTATGGTTGAAAGGCTTCATTAAATGTTATTTTATCAATTTGATGGTAGTGTGTGTGTGTGTGTGTGTGTGTGTGTGTGTGTGTGTGTGTGTGTATATAAAAATACTATATTTTTTATGTATGTATATATATATAACATATATATATGTATATACTATATATGCTACTCAAAGAAACAAAGTATTTGGGGGGGAAAAGTTAAGCAAAGAGAATAAAACTCTTTATAACTCTCATCATGGTGGTTAAGTGCCCCTGTTGAACATCCTTTTTCTAGCGTCCCATTTGTAAAAGGTGCAGGGACACCAGCAACAGGGTTGACATAATGCAAAAATGCATGTTAAACATTTCAGATAAGTCCTGCTATGTTCTTTGGTATCACACTTGACCTCTATAGGTCAAAGAATGTAGGGCGGAAATTGATTTGTCAGTGAATGTAAAATTCTGACTCCGGGTCACAAATTGGACTCTGGAGACATGCAGAACCTTTTTAAGCTCAAAACTGTTAGTGCTGCTCACTTCTGATGCATGTCATAGTCAGTGATGGATTTTCTTTGTTTATTTGGAAGTGTAGTAAACTTGAATTTGAGAGGTGTTTTTGTCTTTCATCCAAGCTGCTAAATGCAGAAATTATATTAAACCTGGTAAATAATTAGGCTTTTTAAGACCCGTGTTGTTGCTTCAGTAGTTAAACAGCTGGTAAAATAAAACTGCAGTAAATATAATGTCTCTGTGTCTTCTCTGCAGAACATCGTTCTGTCAGGTGGGTCCACCATGTTCCGGGACTTTGGCCGCCGTTTGCAGAGGGATCTGAAGAGGACCGTTGATGCTCGTCTGAAACTCAGTGAAGAGCTCAGTGGGGGAAAATTAAAGGTTTGGAAAGAAAAATTCAAACATCAAAATCTTGTCAATGTGTTCATAATGTGATCATAAGTGCTAAAACATAACTACACATGCGTGCTTTTCCTGCAGCCCAAGCCCATTGATGTGCAGGTTATCACTCACCACATGCAGCGCTATGCTGTGTGGTTTGGAGGATCCATGCTGGCCTCAACAGTGAGTTGCATGCACTCCACAACCAAACATGGCTGCATTCACATTGTGTTCTCCAGTATTGTGGCTGCTTACCTTTAATAACACTCCTCGTGTGTGTGTGTGTGTGTGTGTGTGTTTCCCTCCCTACACCAACCTAGCCTGAGTTCTACCAGGTGTGTCACACCAAGAAGGATTATGAGGAGATCGGCCCAAGCATCTGTCGCCACAACCCTGTCTTTGGTGTCATGTCCTAAGAGTCGGCTGACCTGCATACACATATATTATCTCTCACACACATTAACACAGAATCGGGATGGGATTGGGGTTGGGCTTGGGGTCAGGCTGGGGAAATGGAGCAGGCAACTGGAGAGAGAGCTCATTTCGGTTAGCATCAAACCTGTCTGCTGGATCCAGATGATGAATGGTTTGTTTATTTGTTTTTTTTTTGGTTTGTTTTTTTTAAAATTCCCAACACAAGGGAAAAATGGTTATTAGACCAAAATGACTCCAGCTCTTCTCTGCCTCTCTACTCAATAATATGGGAGAGCCTAAAAAATGGTGAATGAGTTTGGAAACAATAATATTGACCTTGTTGGCGACAATGCAGAAGACTTGGTTGGAAGTACTCATGTTTAAAACATGGGGAGGGAGGTGCCAATGAGTGTAGCATTTCAAGTGACTAGATTGTAAAAGAGGTTAAAATGCCAGTTATCTCCCCTGTTCTTCTCTGGTGCCTCATGTCCAGTAATGGGGAAAATGAGGAAAATGCAAACCAGAATAAGCAAAATCTTCATCCTCAGTTTGTTGTTTTTGTTTTTTTTTTTTTTTCTCCCTGCAAAAAAAAAAGAAAGGAAGAACTCTATTACCTTTATGTGTTTTTTTGGGGGGGGGTTTGGCCTTCATTAAAGTAGTTTTAAACTCCTTTTACTCCGAATCACATATTTCTTTTTTTCCTCATCGTTAAAAAGGCGAAGTCTCTCAGTAATAGGACTATGATGAGCTTAAACCGGAATGACTATCAGACCAGTATTGCTACCTTTTTTTTTTATTTTTTTTTTTTTATTTTATTGAACATCAAATTACAGCAGGTTTGGATTTGTAAATGCAATGCCTAAAACATTCCAATAAAGGCTTCAAATTGTTTCTACATAACTGAATTTTTTCTTACTGTTACTTGGTTTTGTCTTTGGTTCTTGTTTCACTCCGTTACCAATATGAGTCTTGTGGAATGCTTTTCTGTGGGTAGGTTGGACGCTGTTATAAAAATGGTTTGTTTTGTCTTTGGTCAATAGGATAGGTAATGTTTTTAAGTTGTCAAGTGTTTTGTACTTGGTCTAACTTTGCTAGGGTCTTTGTCCAAAAATACTTTCTAAAAAGATACATGGTTAGTGATTTGCTTTCCAGTAGTGCAGAAAGCCTTTGGGCTGGGTTTAATGCTCTAATGGCTGGTCTTTTTTATAATGTTTGGATTTGGAAAGTATTAGCAAGGCAACATTAACCCCAGTACTGCCTTTACTGGCCACAAGAGTGCACGCTTTCACTCCAAAAATCAATTTCACAGTGTATTCGTGAAGGTCCATCTTGCTATTGCAGATGCTCCCAAAAGAAAGCATTTGCTGCAGTGTGTTGGGAGGTAAAAAGAAAGGATTTTATTTTCAAAACACACTTCATGCTTAATCAAGAAGACTGTCCTGTCTGGCTTGATTCTGTAGATTTTATTACATGGTGGTAGGAGTGATCTTGTGCAGAGGTACAATCATTTTCTGCAGGCTTAAAAAATCTAAATTAAAAAAGGACCACAAATGAACATTTTGTTTAATGAATAATTAATCCCAAATACAGTGAATCAGTCCTGACTATAGAGCACAATCTATCCTGATATTTCAGAGGCAGTGAGGATTATAACATCTTGGTGGTGGTTAAGGGAAAAAAAGTTAATTTTGATAATTGCTATGTCCATCATTCAAACAGGCATGATTATCACTGTGGCAAATTTGTCTTTCCTAAAGATTGTTGCAGTTTTCTTTATGCTGGAGGAACAACAGAATACCATCCTGCGAAAGCATTTCAAACAGAAAGATTTCTCAGTTAGAGCAACAGTGGATGTTGCAGCCACACTTTGAGCAATGTCTCATCAATCTTTTAGCACAGGCAGTCCTAACTGGTTAATTGAGTCCATCATTCAGCAAGCTGCTGCACTTGTTTAAGTGTCACACAGTCTGAGGTATTGAACGATGCCGTTTTACAGCAGGTGATCTTGTAAATACTGATATTGCAAAAGGAAAGTGCAGAAAAATGTACCCAGAGACATGTATTCAACCCACAACACTTCACAATGAATTGAGCGGTAACACGATTCTTGTCTGTTTAAGATGATTTAAACTGAATCAATAATTAAAAGCTTTTAAATGTTAGCTTTCATTAAGGCTATGTGCGACTAAATGGAGTGAAAGACTGTCCTCCCTGTGCCAGGGCTGCAGTGCAGCTTTCTTCATTTCTTAACTGCTTCATGGGGCCTTTGTCTTTATCTGGAAAGTGAAAAGTGGCCTTCGGGCCTTTCGACTGGCTTGGCTAATGAAGAACATCTCATTTTTTGAGCCATTTTTTGTCTTTCCATCCCTTGATCCAAATGATCAGCTCATTAACAAACCTTTAGGTTTTAGGAGAAGTTTAGCAAGATATTATGAGACATCCGCCTGCTGCAAGTTCACAAAATCAGCGAGATCTGAGCCATTTGGTTCAGTCTGAGAAGTTGAAATGTTTCAGCACACTTCAAAATTTGCCAGTGGTTGTATGATCAATAATGGCAAGAGAACTACTTCAGATGAAAGTCAGACGTGGACATAAACATGTAGAATCTGTCTGGCCGTCCACTGACTTTGTATCAAACAGGTGGGTTTGAGATGAAAGTGAAAAAAAAGTTCAAGTGTCATTGCAAGGTCACAGCACAGCACACGTGAACCACAACGAAATTGGACCTCTGCATTTAACCCATGCACTCAAACACCGTGCAGCAGTGGGCAGCTATTGAAAGCGCCCGGGGAGCAGTAATGGGGACAGTACCTTGCTCAAGGGTACCTCAGGGCAACCTACTGGTGAGGCAATCGAACCCACAATCTTCCGATGTGGAGGCAACTCCCTAACCACTAGGCCACCACTGCCCCATAGAGATGGAGTGTCTTTGATGTGCTTTGATCCTTTAGGCTCACAAGGCTCTTTTTACTGCAGTTAACATTCCTTTGGTTCTCATTTTGAGACACAGCAGTATTAGACAGTCAATGCTAAATTGACAATCTGTTGACACACAGAAAGGCATCCAACCTACCCAAGTGCTTGTGATTTAATGGTATACATTTGGTTCAATAAATAACATTTTTGGTTTGTAATAAGTGATTGTTAAAAAAAAAAACAGTCAAATGAAGTCAGACTGCTTTGTTTCAGTTCTGATCTAAGTTTCAGACTTCTGCAAGTATGTGGCCCCATAATCAGAAGGTTATTGGTTCAAGGTCCATACCTGTAGGCTGCCCTGAGTAACTAGTTGAGCAAGTTACTGTCCCCATCACTGCTAAAAAATTTAATGTTAGGAATTTTGTCCAAGGATTGGACAATTTTCTCCACAGTCTACTTTATAGAGAGCAACTACATAACACCAGCTGTTGTTTATTTAGAAACAATGTTGGATGAGTAAGTGTCTACAAACTTTTGAACAGTTGATGTACATTAGTCTAATAAATGTTTCTTTCATTAGGAATGGAGTGTTTACAATATTTCATAAAAATATACTGCTGCTGTCCTGATCAAAGTCTCTGATGTCTGTGTCCTGACAGCTGTCTCAGAAAGTGATGGAGGGAGTGACTCTGCACATTTCTTGCCATTTGTGCTGACCTGACCATTCCCAGCATCTGAGCTGCGCGTCCCAGTGAGCCACAGATGGAGATGACCTGTGTACCAGCTGGACATACAGTTGTGTGAAGGTTCTTTGAAAGGTATCTGCAGAATACTTGAGAGACAGAGCATGGAACGAGAGCGAGATGGAGCGAGGGATAAAGGTGTGGTATAATGGAAGGAGACAGGCTCCCATCTCCAGGGAGTTATCAGACCGACAGAGATAAAAGGAAAGACAGAAGGAAGACAGAGAGAGAAAGAAAGAGGGGCAGAGGGGTGATAGAGAAGCAGATAGTGAAGGTGAATGGATTGTGAAGTGGCTCTCTATTTAATAAAAAAACTCCATCTCAGCTTCTCTTTTCTTCTCATGTAGACTCTATTGCAAAGATCTGTTCACTTTTTTAAGGAAAAAAGTGATTTGATCCATTTTTTACATTTCAGCTGCACTGTACTTGGAAATGTACTCACACAAGCTCACATCCTCCCACTCACTCACTCACTCATTCACTCACACACACACACACACACACATCCCTAAACTCTATTCAATCATTCTTCTCATCTGTCTCAATGACTGTCTCCATCTCCCTCACACACACACACTTTCATTAAGCCTTTCCTTTATAGTTTTCCTCCTCCATACGGATGCATAGAATGAACCTGTCTTTCCCTTTCTTTTTCTGCATTATCTCTCCTGCAGGCCCTGTGAGCAAGTGAGCAGAGAGGAGGACAAAGAGGCTATTATCAAAGCGCCAGTGGTGGTCAGCTCTGCCGCGGGGGCTGAGAAGTGTGCGATAGTTAGTTTTATTTGAAAGTCTCCTCTCTACACTGTGACAAAGCCGCACACAGACTGCTTTTTATCTTTCCTTTCATTCAGCACTTGTGGAAAAAAAAAATGTTTAAAGATCTGGTGGGTTATAAATGCCACTGCAACAAATTCTGGAGATACAAAGCGTCTTAAATCAAACACAGTGCACATAGTTCCTGCTTTATTATGCACACGACCTTCACTGACCATATTATCAGATCCAGCTGCCATGTATATGGATCAGTCACAACATTAAAACAACTGACCGGTGAAGTGAATAACACTGATCATCTCATTACAGTGGGACCGGTCAAGGAGTGGGATACATTAGGCCCCAAGAGAACCATCAGGGACAAACTGGATGGATAGATGAGTCTGGGCATTTTCAAATATCAGGTCTTTTGAGGTGTTCCTGGGATACAGTGAAATGGTTAACTGTTGACAGTGCCTTTGTAGTTCTACAGTTAATGCTGGCAATGACAGAAAGGTATTAGAATCATGTTCAGAGTGTTGCTCTCCAAGAGCCTATAATGGGCACAGATCTGGACCATTAAGCAATGGAAAAAGATGGCATTACACCATGATGATTCACACCAGGATGCACTATTTTCTGCTGGTAAATCCTGGGTCTGGTATTTATGGGGATGTTTTTTTGACACGTACCACCTGCCCATTTCTGCAGACCAAGTACACCCCTTCATGGCAAGCCTATTCTCTGATGGCATTCCTGCTGTCGTTCAGCAGCACAGAGCACCTACCAAGCTGCAGACATTGTTCAGGAATGTTTTGAGAAACATTTCAAGGTGTTGACTTGGTCTCCAAATTCCACAGATCTCACTCTGATCAAGTCTCTATGGGATACATTGGAAAAAAATAGTTTTGATTGATCCGGTTGATCTATGGATGCCTCATCTTGCAGTATAAAGGACCTGCTGCCAACTGTTTGACGCTAAGTACTACAGCATCCCTTCTCTTTCAGGCTTGTGGAGCGTAAGCAGGTCAGCACAGTTTTTGTTTTTGTTGTAGCTTGTCTTGCAGAAAAAAATCACCAGATACAGCTTTGCTGGGGAATTTAAACACCAAGGGTAAGATTATCAATTATTATCAGGGCAGCGGTGGCCTAGCGGTTAGGGCGTTAGCCGCATGATCGGAGGATCGGGGGTTCAAACCCCTTCCCAATAGGTTGCCCTGAGGTACCCTTGAGCAAGGTACCGTCCCCATCACTGCTCCCCGGGCGCTTTCAATAGCTGCCCACTGCTGCACGAGTTTGAGTGTGCATGGGTAAAATGCAGAGGTCCAATTTCGTTGTGGTTCATGTGTGCTGTGCCGTGACCTCGCAATGACAAGAATAGTCACTTTCACTTTAAAAAAAAAATCAATAGATCATATTTACTCAGGAATATTCTCATTAAACGCCTTCTCATTGAATAATACATGCTTAATCTTTATTTTATCTAATTACCTTGCTGCCTTAGCATGCTTTGAACAGTTTCAGTTTCAATAGTCAGGCTGTGCAGTAGCTGTCCTCAGTAACTTGCTGTAGGTGGACATGGACTCACAGTTATTTAACAGCACAGAAATGTCTGCCTGTGATTATCTGCAAGGCAACCACAAAACTAAAGCCAGTGTTTATGTAAGCGGTTGTATATTTGCAGCCAATCAAAGTAGTTAACAAGTTATTTATTCTCAATTTATTTATTTTCATAAGCAATTATAAGATTTTAAAAAGTGCCTTCCTTTCATTGCAGTATTTAGACAGTTCACTAACTCAAAATAGCAACAAGCAGTGGTTAGAAAAAGGCCATTGATGAAGGGTAATTAGAACATTTTATTGTCAGACAATGAAATGTTGAATTTTATCATTTAATTGTCACACAAAAATTTTATAATTTACAGAGATGTTAGTTTTTTGGGGAAAAAATAGCTATAATGTCTAACTGTGTTCATTAGTGTCTAATGAACTAGGCCAATAAATTACACAGGATCAAGAAAAAAATATCAGTCAACAGGCTGACAAAATTTTCAGAAGCTGACACGATTCCGTCAACATTTTTTAAAGATCTCTTGTAAGGTGCTTGAAAAATAACTAATCAGTTCCAGAAATTACAAAGATACTACGCCCATTGATACTGCATCCATAAACACAATAGATACATTTTACGATATATAAGGGCAGAGGTGGCCTAGTGGTTGGGTACATGCCCTCATGATCATGGTTGTGGGTTTGAGTCCCAGACCTGTAGGTTACCCTGAGGTACCCTTCACTTCCCCCTGTGCACAGTCAGTGCTGCCCACTGCTCTTGTTCCTGGTGTGTGTTCACTACTGGTGTGTTTGGATAAGTCTTAACTCAAGACCACTAATTGAGGAAGCAGATCTTATATTTATGTTGTTTCACAGCCGCTTGTTGTTTCACAAAAATGTGATCATCTTTAGGAGCTTGTTGAACAGTCATCAGTAGCTGGTCTGAAGACCTCAGAGACTGAGGGGCTGAGTAAGGGTGGGTCAAGTCAGTGATAAAGAAAGCTTTTCTCGCTGAACTGGATACTGTAGTAGACAGTGAACCAAATCAAAGTTGGGATTGAAAAACTGGGATAATATTATATGCTTTTTTTTAATGCTTGAATATGCTTTTTCTTGGTGCTTGTAATTAATCCAGCAGTTGCTTTCTGTTTTAAGTAGGACCCAAGGTTCAGAGCTCCAGTCTACCCGGAATACACTGTTCTTATACTTCAATAATTAAGTTTTGCTTTCTCTCAGCTTAGCCATAATCAGTCTCATGCAACAGCACCTTAAGCCCAAAGTGGTGAAGGCCTTCGCTTTGCAAAGACCAGCGGACTTGTACATCATAGCAAAGCGTGCAAGAAGAATCCATTCCAATGTGACTGAAAAGCCCAAGCCATTTGGCGCATGGCACCGCTGAGATTCGAACCTTAATCAGAGCTGAAGGATGCTTCTCTGCACTATAAAGCCAGCTTTTACTGCTTGTGCCCTCAGGGAGATGAAGAGCTGCTCTTGATATCAAAGAGGAACACAAGTAAAGAGTTGCTTGCTGGCTGAATCATTTTTTCTTTCCTTTTTTTCTGTGAACATAGCCACAGCTTTCACAGAAGCAGCCATAGAATGAAACGACGCGTGGGAGAGTGTAGGTGGATGCGTCTGTGTGTGTGTGTGACTCTGTTCTGCTCCAGGCTTATTGCATCTGAGTATTTAGGTGCAGTGGAATTGCACTAATGGAGGAGTAGTATATTAGCTTCCTTACCATTGTGTGTGCTAACTCTGTATGTGTTTTGCGTGGGTGGCTAGAGATGTGTGTGTGTGTGTGTATGTGTGCTGTCCCAAAGGAAAGAAGTGTATTTTGATGTGTTATCGAATCATCATGATCATCCTTTCATATTCTTATTCGTATGCACAGTGTGTCAGTACTATCAGAAGCAGTGGAGCGGATGAAAAAAGGGTAGAAGTAGAAGGAGAGGGAAAAAGCGTGGGGATAGTAGCAAGAGTGTAGCAAATGCTGTAAAAGAAGTAGTGTGTGTGTGTGTGTGTGTGTGTGTGTGTGTGTGTGTGTGTGTGTTGGGGGGGCATTCATTAGAGGAAGCACTTATAATGTAAGTAAGCTGGAGAAATCATGTCAAAATGACTTAATGACAGATAAAGTGTGCTGTCCGTTGGAGGTTGGAGGAGTGGTATGAGATGGGTGGCCCGTTGTTCTCAAATGAAGGGGACAAGCAGACTGTCAAACCACAAAAGTGGCCAAGACTGAAAACAGCTGCTGCCATTATAATATTATTAACATCGCCGCAGGCACCTAAATGTGGAGGAGAGAGTTTAAATCTGTCTCTCTCTCTCTCTCTCTCTCTCTCTCTCTCTCTCTCTGTGTGTGTGTGTGTGTGTGTGTGTGTGTGTGTGTGTGTGTGTGTGTGTGTGTGTGTGTGTGTGTGTGTGTGTGTGTGTAAGCTGTGCATATGCATCCCTCCTTGTATTCTGAGGCTCCAAAGTAAAAACAGATTGTACTCATTCATCAGAGTGACTCTGAGCTGTGGTGTTATCAGCAGTACAGTCCTGAATCACTAATAGAGTAACTACAATCTTTTGCAGTGTGTGTGTGTGTGTGTGTGTGTGAGAGGGACACATAATGCCTTCATTTATATTATAAATATGTGAACATATGCATACATGTGAGCATGAATCAGTAATCCACACAAAAAAGTGCAATGTGTGTGTGTGTGTGTGTGTGTGTGTGTGTGTGTGTGTGTGTGTGTGTGTGTATGTGTATTAGGATGCATGTGTGAACCATACCTATGAATAATGCAGTCCTGGCAGTGCAAGAGTGATAGATGAGAGGCTTCTGCTCTAAATACATTTCTCTCTCTCTCTCTCTTTCTCTCTTTCTCTCTCTCTCTCTCTCTCTCTCTCTCTCTCTCTCTCTCTCTCTCTCTCTCTCTCTCTCTATCTCTCTCTCTCTTTCTCTCTCTCTCCTCCTCATTTTCTCTCCCTCTCTCTTTCTGCTTTCTAGTGATGTCCAATGATAAGTGACACTAATAATAAGAACTGGGCACTTAGCTCTCTGAAAGTAGGAGAGTTTAATTCTCAACTCATTAATACACCCTGCTGGATTCTACCCTGTTTTCTCTTCCAATTTGACATTTCATGGTCATATTTCACAGCCGGCTCCTTCTTTGTCATGTTGGAGTGGGAGACATTCCTCTGCTGCTGTGCCTGAGCCACACTGTTTATTTCTGAAATCTTTGCTGGAGACCCACAAAAATGACTAGTATTGCAGTGGAACATGACATCTCATATCACCCTGGAGAAGCTCATGTGGGAGTCGAATCCTGCTCACATTGTGTGACCACCTACATCACCTCAAATAAAGCATAGTGAGAGCGTTTGGTTTATATAAAGATTCCTGTATCTTGTCTTATAGCCCTGTGCATATGATCTAAATTTTGCATTTGCATCCATCATCCCCCTCTTTGTTTTTCCCTCTTCTATTTTTGTTTCACAATATTTGCCATTTTTATTTGACTTAATTATTTGCCTCTCTTATCACTCCAGTTGCAGAAATGGTCTCCACTCTTGGCTTTTACTAATGTTCAAAAGATTTTTTAATGGTATAGAAACCATAATTACATTATGAAGTGGTTCTCTATGTTCAAACAGACCTTTCAACAAATAAAATCTTTGAAAAAAGAAAGTGACAACCCTTTGTCATTGTGAAACGCAGCACAGCACAACACAACAAAATTCAACCTCTTTGTTTCACCCATGCAGCAGGGGGCAGCTATTGAAAGCTGCCCAGGGAGCAGCAACGGGGACGGTACCTTGCTCAAGGGTACCTCAGGGCAACCTACTGGTGAGAGAATCGAACGCACAATCTCCCAATCCGGGACAACTCCCTAACCACTTGGCCACCACTGCCTTTTTTTAAAAAAACCCAAAACAAAAAAGCGGATATGTGCTTCAGGACACCCAAAGCAGTTTAACGAATATGTTGACTTTATCATTTTTAAAAGTGTATTTCTCAAAAGACCTTGTCTGTCCATGAAATATATAATAAAGGCCTTTTAATGGTATATAACGCATCTAATAATAATAAGTTCATCTAGTTGTGAATGCACCTATTGATGACACAACCTCTAACGAAAAGCAACGGCAATAGGACGGGTGGCGGCCACACATGAGCCTAATGTAACCACTGCTGAGGATCCTTTAGACAAGAATAACCTCTTGAATTCCCAGTTTTGGTCAACAGATTGGTTACCATTCAGTATGTAGATGGAAAACAGCAGACTCTCTGATGGAGGTCTAGAAACACTGGCTGATTTTCATCATTCTAAGCAGTGTAGCTGTATTCTCTATATCAGTACATATGAGGTTCATACGAGTTGAGTGGAAAATTTGGACTTTTCAGTTCAGCAAGACTGCCCTGAATTAAAGCACTTAGCTCACTGGCTAATGAACCCCGCTCTGTAGTGTACCCCCGTGGGCTGTGAAAGGAATATTTGTGTTGTGTTGCGTTAAATGTTCTCTCGGCAGCACAGGGAGCCTGACTCATATTATCGCACTGTTCTACACTCGGCAGATGATCCGTGGCTGTGTGTCTGTCTGTCTGAGGCTTCGTTAAGCTGCTTTGTAAGTGCACAGTGCAAGGCCTTTTTCCATGCTGGTATAAAGTTGTGTTCATTTGTTTGTGTGCCTTGGTTGGTGGTAGGGGGTTATCTGTGACAGCACCTGCAGCTCTTTCGCGAAACGGGCCTGATCATTCTGTGAGGTGTTTAAATATTAAGGACCTCCTGTTGATAGGCCTGTTTTATCAGAGGTGAACAGATATCAGCCTCTGGAAGACACACAGACACAGGTGATATGATCCTGAAACGGTAGGATGAGAGAGGTGGCGTTATGGGTGGATACTGTGGCACAAACATGTACATTGGTATGAGACCCACTTGCACTCATTTCTGTAACCTGTCTCACTCACCCTTCCTACAATTACTCAGTTTTATGCTCCAAAGTATTCCTTTTAAGAGCCTGTACTATTTCGTTCCTTTCCACTGTAAGCGGGTGAAACTGGTTACATTTCACATTTTTTGTTCCATCTGCAGTGCTGTTAAATCAGGGTCAGAAAAAAATAAATCAGTAAATCTATGCAAGACAGCAGCTCTGCAATGACCACATGGCACAGCTACACAAAAAAAGAATAAATATGAACAAATTGGATCCAGTCCAACACTCATTCAACTTTGTGCTCTCATATATGTTTTATACTCAAAACATGTTACCTGAGCATCGGTTAGGTATAGATACTTTAATGTGGTTTAGTGTACTTTAGTATGTGCTTACTAACTAGACTACTTAGCTACTGTATGCTTATCTAACACTATCAAACACTAGAGAATTGGCTGGATTTTGGTTTCCTCTTACTCAGACACCAGTTGGGAACTCTTTGAGTATGTAGCCCACAAATCAATCTATTGAGAAATGCTGTTTAATATTAGAGTGGAGTCGGGTAACAGTAGTCTACCCTGCTAGTGCCAACATCAGCACCCAGCTTCACTCCCTCAGGCCTATTATCATCTTAACATGTGTCATTGTAGCCAGAAATAAATTTGCTCAATGGTGAGCAGAGTTGTTAGCAACTCCTCTCTCCTAACAGCAGCTTTGCTGGAGATTAAATCACTGGTGTTAGATTGTTGTTGTTTGAAACGCATGGAATGGTGGTTTGAAAAAAGGCTAAAATGTTACAGATATTTTATGCAGTTAAACTGAAGTCTGAAATTTTATTTTCTCGAATTTCCCTTGCAAATAAATGTTTATCACCTTAAAGACTGCTTTTCTATCACAAAAAGCAACACATCAGATGTGTAGAGTCCAAAAACCACAAGTATTCACAAGTAAATTGCAGTTAAACTCTTTTCACTGCAAAAGGTTTTAGTCACCCTCTTGTGGCGTTAACATTTTGAAACAGTGTTGAAGTAAACAGTGAAGTAATCTACTAAGCTACTAAAGCACAGCCTCCGCACAGCAAGGCATTTAAAAAAGCAAACAAAACGTAGCCTTAGCAGACATTAGCTATTTTACCTTGAGGTCAAAGTAGCAGTTTCATGTACCTTTTCCCGATTCATATTTGCCATGTATTTGCAGTATATGGTACTGCATTAACTGTGTTTACATGTTCATACTAGATCTTTTTGGGAAATTTTTTCTCACTTTGTTAAGTTCACGAGACATACCTTTTTAATAGAAATGAGAAATTATTAAAAGAAAATTATTAGAATAGAAAAAAATTCTAATAATATTATTATTTGGACAAAAACATGTATGTGGCACCAAAACATCAAACGGGGAAAAAAATCTTGATTGAGATACTATTGACATGACATGGTTGATGGTTACAAAATGTAATGTATTATTTTCTTTTCCATTGTTTTTTATTGGTAACAGCCTAACTATACATCTTTGTGTCATTTGAGATTACAAACATGAGAGGCCAGAGTGGGAACAGAGTAATAGAAGATAGAAGAGAAGAGGATGAAAAGGCAGCTAGACGGAGACATGGGCAGGGTTGTAACACCACTGATGCAGGGAGACATCAGGTCAGTGAGACAGGTGACTACAAAATCAGGATCATTTTGGTGTGGCTGAAGATTCTTTGTGAGCTTGCAGAATCCAGTTCTTGCCCATGTCTGGACATCAGGTGACATCCTTTAGAGCCAACTCCTAACTTTTTTTTAAAACCTATACACTTTCCTAACACTGCAAGCTGAGAAACAGAGTGAGTGTATGTTTCTGGCTGACTGCCTAGACTGTGTGTTTCTGTCTGATATTTTTATTTTATGTGTTTCTCTGACTCAGTATAAAACGTGTGTTTTTCTGGTTGAGTGCTTAGAGTATGTGTGTATTTCTCTGGCTTATTTTTTGAAGTGTGTGTGTTTCTCTAAATAAGTGTTTACAGTGAATATTGTTTCTTTGCATCAGTTTTTATTGTGTTTTGGAGTAAGTACAATGTTTCTCTAGCTGAACGTTGAGTGTGTGTGTGTCGTGATGGGGTTGAAGCAGGGTCACTATTTTAATGTAATTAGAGCTCCTCCCCTGATTGTGGGCAGCTGGGGTTGGCTTGGTGGACATTATCAACAACATAAGTCTGACCCTCTCACTACCATGGTGTGTGTGTGTGTATGTATGTGTGTCTGTGTGTCTGTGTGTCTGTCTATTGACAATGTGTGTGTCTATGTATGCTTTGCGTGTGTGTGTGGTGTGTATGTGGGCATGTGTGAGAGGTCTGCAGTAAGAGTGACAGATGCCTTTAAAGAGGAGGTTGGATTACATCAAGGATCAGCACTAAGACCATTCAGCCAAAATAAAAAGAAGTCTGTGTGTGTGTGTGTGTGTGTGTGTGTGTCTGTGTGTGTTTGCACACAGTGCTCTAGCAGCCTCCCACTTCTCAGTGCTGCACATGCGGGGGCTCATAGTGGAGCTGTGAGATGGAGCTCCTTCTGAACTCCTGCACATTTCATTTCTTGCAGTCAGTAAAACTACCTCTTCTGCTAAGATTAGCTCATAGTCTGAGACACGGTAAACAGTGAGTGTGTGCATCTGTGTTTACAGGAGTTCCATAAACAGACTTCAACTTTGCTGCTCATTACCAGGTAAGTTTAATATGAACATTTTGTCTCTGCAGACCTCTGTGGGTAGTGTGATTGCTGCACCTTTATTCAGTTGTGCATTATTGAGGATGATTTTTTATACAGTCTCAGAAATGGGAAAAGTGTACTGAAACTAAAAACTGTTTATCTCAGTTATAATCTATTCTGGAAACAACTATGATTAATCACAATGAGCCATCTGTCTGAATCTTGTAAGTTTAAAATGGGAAGGGACAGGAGAGTTTTGCTTATGTTTATTGCAGCCTTTTATAAATATGGTAGGGCTGCCATGTTAGAGTTTTAAGAGGGCTGGTGGAGCCAGACAGAGAACTCTAAGACAATTATATGAGGATTATTTATGTAAAATCATCTTAAACTCAGAAATAAATATTATATTAAACCTAAAATTATGCATTTTGTTAGAGCTATATGTATTCAGCACTACTATCATAAAGCACATTTAATGTTTTTTTTTTTAACAATACAGTTCTTAACATTACAATGCAAATACACTGGAAAACCATGCACTCCCTTTGCCCCCTCTGTTCATTTTTTAATGAAAAAAGCTGAAATTATTTTTTCTTTCTATTTTGTACAGATATTTGCCTGTAAAGCAGGAGTAAAGAGAGGTAATTAGTAAGGGATTACATTTTGAGTGATTTCCTAAAACCTTCTCATAACATGACCGTTCATAACACCTAATTGTGATAATCCCCTGTAAATCTAGAGGTAATTAAATTTTAACCCCGTGGATTATCAACAACATTAGGAATAGGTTTAGGGTTAGGATTTGATCTAAAACTAAGGTTGACATTAGGGTTTGATTTTATATAATTTTTTATATTCACCTTAAAGTAGTAGTTTATTATTATGTGTTAAGTGCATTTAACTAGTTGTTTAGTTGCTACAGTTGACCATTAAAATAAGGGGCAGTTGTGGCCTAAAGGTGAAAGAAGAGGGCTTTAGACCACGGTACTGGGTGAACAACAGTTCCCCACTCCTGCATCCCTTGCTGAAGTGCCTTGGGCAAGGCAGTTAACCCCACAACTGCCCCCCGAGGGTAGGCATTGCAACCCACTGCTCCTGGTGTGTGTTCACTCCTGCTGTGTACAGGATGGATTTAATGCGGAGGACAATTTCACTGATCACTGTTCACAGCGTGTGTGCGTGTGTGTGTGTGCCAGCACAGGGATTGAATTGAAGTGTTACTGAATTATATTTTGAGTCAAAAGCCTTGCAGTCCTTTTTATTGTGGATTTCCTTTCTTTTTGTAAGTGCTGGTAAATCATTTTCCATGAAAAGCACCTGCATAAGGCAGATTAGGTTGAAAAACAGGTCTTTTTTACTGCACCGTACAATAATGTGGCTCTTTCACAATTTTGCCCCCAAATGCGTGTGTGCTTTCAGTTCTTCAGGAGAATGAACGCAGATATAAGGTTAAAATGTATTTTAATACTGCACTCTGGTGGAAATGTATACATTATCACTACAAACGTTCAGGTCATATCCCTGACAGCTGCTGTCTGAGCTCCTCTCCAGCTCAGGCATCCTGTTGATTGTGGTGCAGAGAGGGGGACCAGGGGCGAGCAGCGCAGAGGCACAGGCGACACTGCTGAAGAGAACTGGGTCCATTACGCATCGGATCTCCTCCCCGGCTCCTGACCAGCCTCCGGGAGAGAGCTCGTGGATGCTTCCCGCTGGGTTTTTGGAGTGGATTACAGCCGCAGAGACCACTGAGCTCGCGCCTTTGGACCAGATTGCTATTCAAAGATGAACCAAACAGCGACCGTCTCTCAAGTCAAGTGCCAGTCCTCCAAAACCATCAAGGTAAGCCTGTTGATTTAAGCTCTATTTCTGATTTCTTCTCCTCGTTCTGTCGGCCGGCACTACGTGTGGGATCCAGTGGCGGATGTTTCTGCAGTGTTTGGCTGGATGAAGTTTGGCTCTCGCCAAGTTGCCAGAGGATGAAGGATGGTTTAGCGCAGAGGAGCGCAGCGCGGTGTCGTGGAGAGGCTCCAACAGGCTCCAAGCTTTATTCCCTTTCATACAGGACCCAGCTTTTAATCAGCCTCATTATATCGGCGTGTGGACGGGAGCTTTGCTGCTATGTGATGATCCTCTTTTACACCGAGAGGGACCGTGCGGGGACATCAGTAATGCTTGAAACGCGCGCACGCATTTCGAGAAAGAGGCGCAGCGCCGGGCAGGTTCCTCAGTGCTCAGAGCACCAGAGACTTTACATTCAGAGCACGTCGAATGCAGCGCTGGCGGGAGCGCGCGCGCGCGCACACCACACACACACACACACACACACACACGCACACGCACACACACACACACACACACACACACACTGTCCCGCTGCACTGCATTAGGTACAGCCACTATGTTGGGGAAAGACGCGGTGGGTCCGTTCTCTCTCTCTCTCTCTCTCTCTCTCTCTCTCTCTCTCTCTCTCTCTCTCTCTCTGAGTTTGCCACTTGCTGCCACCCTTGCCTATCTATCATGCACTGCTGCTTCAACTGCTGAAAATGAACCTGTCATTCTTGTGGCGCCCACTCGAGTGTAGGCTTCCCTATTCTCCATGCAGTGCGTGTCAGAGGGCTGCTTTATGTAAAACAGGGCAATATAGACAGAGACAGAGATGGTGCAATGCATGCTACTGGCATCTTCATCTGCTTCATATTCAAGATGAGCCGTGATATGATATGGCCACTGTGGTGTATGATACTCAGCAGCTGTCTAAATAGCCTCTGCTGTTGCCAATCACTTGCTGGTAGGTCTATAAAGCTGGTAAGCAGAATGTGCATTCTTAAAAAAAATTGTTTTCTGAAGCGTGAATAGAGGCAAGTGTGTGTCTTTGAGGGAGAAATCTCACTAGTTGCTCACTTGACAGTTTTTTTTTTACTGTAGACTGTCCAATCTTAAGCCTCTTAAGGGTCATTAAAGCAGCCAATGTGACTAAAGCAGGTCTATGGCTGAGTTGCTTGTAGGCATAAGCAACCTAGGGGGTTGCCTGAGGCGATGCTGGCAGGGTGGACACACATATTGGGGTGGATCTTGCCTAGGGCATGCTTAAAGTGCCTGTTCCTATACGCAGATTAGGCATAAGCCTAGATGTAACATATCTTTTGGGCTATTCACCATTGTCTATATCTGAGCAATACAACGATGTTAGGGGCAGCGGTGGCCTAGTGGTTAGGGGAGTTGGCCACAGGATCGGAAGATTGTGGGTTCAAACTCCTTACCAGTAGGTTGCCCTGAGGTACCCTTGAGCAAGGTACCATCCCCGTCACTGCTCCCCGGGCAGCTTTCATAGCTGCCCACTGCTGCACAGTGTTTGCATGGGTTAAATGCAGAGGTCCAATTTCGTTGTGGTGTGCTGTGCTGTGACCTCGCAATGACAAGAATAGTCACTTTCATTACAACAATTTTTTTAAGCCATGCCAAGAGAGTCCAAGTCCAAGAGAGCATAATTGGATGCTTAATTGGATGTTGTAGTTTTTGATGCACTACTGGCGCATTGTGTCTATTTCAACACATGAAACCTGCTAAAAACACACATTACTGTCGCATTGTGTCTATATATATATATATCCATCCATCCATTATCTGCCGCTTGTCCCAAACGGGGTCGCGCTGGCGTCCAACCCAGCACACACAGGGCGAGGACGGGGGACGCCCCCTGGACAGGTCGCCAGCCCATCGCAGGGAGGAGCACCTTGCTCAAGGGTACCTCAGGGCAACCTATTGGGAAGGGGTTCGAACCCCCGATCCTCCGATCATAGGGCCAACACCCTAACCACTAGGCCACCGCTGCCCTTATATATAATATATAAATAAAATTTTAATCTCTTGTAAAATCTTGACTTATTATGAGCCATATTTCACGCTTTCTTACTCTGGAAGTCAGTCTAGACTGTTTAACCAAAGTTCACTTATCAGAGAGAGGCAGAACGGTTAAATGATTGGTCCATAAGGGGTCCAGTCAGCCTGTTGCTGAGATCCATGAAGTGGCCTCTTCATCTGATAAGCACTTCTTCTGATTGCTGCAGTCGCACAACACTGTCAGCTTTATTAGCCCTGTTAGACCTTCTGCATGCTGATCTGAGTGCAGTGGTTGGTGGATGTAAAGGTCAGCTATGACAGAAGGTCAAACAGTGAAGCATGCAGTCCAATTACAGTGAACAATGGATCCATCATCAACCTGCCACAATGCATTCTTTCATTCTTATTCACTCACTCACTAACAGACGCACACCATACAGACTGTGTTTTGCTTGTGCGATTCATGTTACCTATAAGCAGTGAGTGATATCTGGAAATCGAGTGCTTATAAAGGATATAGGATCTAACCTGACCAGCAGGAAGCAAGCTTGCATGCTGTACTGCAGGCATGCATTGCATATTCAAAAGCATGTTCATGGTTTCTTTAATTTCAATACAGGTCTAAAAATATGAAATACATTTTAGGGCTTAGCGCACCTGTGAGTCATTGAGCCATTAGCAAGGTAAGGAAATTAAGAATAAAATTTCTTATAAAAGTTCTGCTTGAATGAAAATAAAATGTTATTCAAATTTGGGCAAGTAACGCTTCACTTTATCACAGCTGGAGCAGCACAGACATGAATGTAATGACATATTTTTATCACCTGATAGGAGCTGATAGGCGATAGGGGGATTCATTGGGCTCTGAGCTGCAGAGAAGACTCAGTGGGCTGTAATATTACACTTTGCACACTGATCTGGCTATGCTTGGGTTGTTTACACATTTCTGATGCAGTAAGAGCTCCAGCAGAAGTCTAATATCTAAAGAACATAGGTTATAGAGAACTTGCTGAGAGATTTATTTGCAAGGACTGGTGACTCTTTACAGAAGAGAGCGGTATTTTTTTCTTTGCTCAATAGCAACTTCTGTTCCACTGGGAGGCTTATAAGCATAACAAGTTCTTCATCAAGTACTTTCACATATTCCTCCCCAACAACCACCAACACACTCACACACACACACTCAAAACATTTATCTTTTTTTTTTTCCTGTTTCTTGGTTTCTGTCCTGTTTTCTCTTTATAACACTCTGCAATTTGCTGCTGCCTTCTGGAAAAAAGTCTTTAATGTTCCCTCAGCAGCCCTGGGAGTCTGCCATGACTCCTTTGGCTGAACTGAAGCTAAACTCTGTGATTTGAATGCAGGAAAGTGGCAGGCTTGCCTTTTTATCCTTCTTTGACGTAATTTGCTCTCCTGAAATGAATTTATAGATTTGAAAAGAAAAGAACAAATAATCAGTAACCATAAAAAACAAATCTGTCCGTGATTTGTATTTAGATAGGCCTGTTGCTCCATGGCACTGGGCATCTGAAGCATCTGCAAAGAATAAGATTAGCTATTACTTTGAGGCAAACAAATACAAAGTTTAAATGACAATTCTGACCTTATTCACACACACACACACACACACACACAAAATGTCCTCCTTAAGGCATCCACCAGAAAGAATTCATCCAGTGCGTCAACATTCTCATTTAATATGGTCTTGTAGAAGTGCAAGCAAAACTGTATCCCACCCTTGAATTTTTGTTTGAATTATGAATGAGTATGTCAACAGATTCCTCAAAAACCTTTAGCATAAAATTACTATTTACCTACTAGCTTGCTGTCTGGTATGCTTGTTTCAGTTATGCATGTTCCATTGATGATGCGAGGAGGAAGCTGAAGTGGAAGGCAATAATGTACAGAGCAATCATTATTCCTGACATCCTGACATTCAGATGAGTACAGAGCAATAAAACAGCCCCAGATGTAAGTTTACATGCATTATGTTCATCAGGTTTCCATAAGATGGGACCAATACTACTACTACAGGAGGATATTATATCGCTGCTTTATTAGTACTTTATGTTGATATATCATTTTTCTTATTTATATATCCTTCAAGGGAGGTCGGCTTTGAACCACATCTGAATAAAAAAGCAACCAGCATAAATGAGCAAAGAAAAAACTGAATTAAACAGAATAAAATATTTTGAACTTTCCTTTATAAAAGTCTACGTATAAACCTATAGTATTGTATAGTATAGAATAACCAATAGTAATTTAATTATTAATTGATTACTCAAATCAGTACCTACCAGAATGGACATTATTGTATGAGTTTTCTAGTGTTTCCTGGACATTATGGTCATCATTTCCATTAACGATACCTTTAAACCACAGAAAAGCCTATATATATGAAATTTCTGTAGATGTTTATCACATATTTCTCAGTTAAACACTGAAACACTCACACTGTTAAACTCACAAAGGGTTCAGCTACAAGCATGAAATCTGCCTTGGTCTTAATTCACCATATAAATGAGCCTGGCTAGCTACTGAGTCATCTTCACAGCATAAGTAACCATTAGTTAAGACCACCTGATCCAATTGGCTCTTTTTAGCCATTGCAGTAGACATCTCTGGCCCACTGAAGTAAGTTAAGCATGGCCGCCAGTCCTCTAGATGGTTATTCAACCCTAAACCCTAAATTTGTCTAGTAATAGTGATCTTCCGTTGGAAAATCTTTTTTAGTTAAGGACAAGGCTAACTCAGACCTTGAGAGTTTAGATGTTAAAAAGTGGTGGTGCAACATGTTGGAGAGATGGAGCATCTATGAGTGAAGCACTCCCCGGCTGTGGAATAGGCAGAAAATCCTCATAAATCAGAGATTAGTTTCAGCTGTGGTGAATTAAGCACTCTATTTAGGACTGTCTGTCAGTTTGAGAGATCATGGTGGGGTGGTAGTGGCTTTGCTGAGAGTTCAAAAAAGGATGAAACTAACAAGAAGGCAGAGCTGCTTTTCTGCTCTTCTTCCTCATACCATGTATTTTCTGGAACAGAGAGCAAAGTTCAAGTTTCTCTTTTTGTCAAAAAAGCTTTTCTACTTGGCTGGAACCAGGTCAAAACTACGCTCTCACTCCTTTTACTTTACGTGCAGGCTGGCACTTTTATGTTTTTTATCCCAAACCTTCCTGCAAGGAACTGAAAGAAACTGGGCTGTGTCTACAAATATGAAACTGCCCAATTTAGTGGACACTTTGTGGGAAAAATGAAAAAGTCTTTTGAGCATCTGTTTTTTCCTCCCTTTAGGTGAAGAGGTTTGGTTAGGTAGCAGTGTGCAAACTGTCTGCGCATCAGATATTCTTGTTATAAAGCAACAAAGATATGGTAACAGTTTGCTGTGAATATTGTAGTTTTTAATAAAGATTTGTCTCTGAAGAATAGTGGCAAGCCTTTTTTTTTTAGCAGTTTTGTGCTGGTGATTTCTTTCTACTCTAATGTCATATTTTGTTGATGTTTAGTCAATTAGAAAGTCTCATACGTTTGTGCAATATTCTATTGTTCAGCCAGTTATAGTTATTAGGTAATGGTATACATCAAGATTTGAACTATTTATACAATTTCAGATTTCACACTTTTCTCATACTCTCACACTGTTCACCCTTCACATTGGGTTCAGGTACTTGCCTTAAATCTGTTTTGCTCTTAATTCTTTATATAAACTCTCCTGGCTAGATGCTGAGTCACCTTTACTACCCGAGTAACCCTCAGTCAAAACCAACAGGTCCTACTTGTTTCCTTAGCTATTGCCGTAGACTTCTCTGGCACACTGGACTGCTAAGTTTTCTGCCTCTCCCTAGTCCGCATGCTCACATCCACATTGTTACTATGGCAACAAATAGAAATGACTATACTGTCTGATCAAAGAAATTGGATTTGGTCAATGGAAACTTGAAATGTAAAAAATCAAGACTAAAATGATTTAAACAACAAATTGGATTTGCCCTACAGTGTGAAAAAGCATTAAATCAGTGTACTTCAAACTACAATGGGGTCACCAGTACCAGACCTAAAGAGCCAGTGTCCATCACAGTTTAGTCATTTCTCTGCATGAATCCTTTAGTAATTGTCTGGTTTAATTAGTCTACTGCACAGAAAATTCACCAAACCAGAGCTAGTTTGACCAGAGCTGGTGGCCACTCCAAGACCTGCTGTAGTACATCTTTACCTTCTTTGTCTCCTGAGACAAGAGTAAAGATTATTTTAAGGGAGGATTTAAAGGAGTAGAGGGAGAGGAAGTGTTTTGGGAGTCGTCAGGGGAGTGTATCGGTGCACCTCCTCTCCCAGAGAACAGATAAAAATCCAAAGGAGTGAGTGAGTTGGGGAGGGAGGAATTAAAGGAAAGATTAGAAGGGATATAATCTATAAAAGAAAATGAGGCCTGATTTAAGATTGTTGCAGGGAGATTAAAAGTAGCAGAGAAAGGATGTCACACACACACACACACACACACACAGTGGCAGATATTAAAGACATCTATTCAGCTGAGCTAAGAGCCTTGCACAAACAGCGGTGGAATCGCTAAGCAGCATGATAAAAGGTTTTGCACATGCACCTTCAGTAAAATGTTCACTTGATCATGACAGACTTCTCGTCCAGCGCACTGCTGTTTTATCATGAGTTAAGACATTTATATGTGTTAATGGCTTTAGTAAATTAGAGCCATAGATCATTCAGAGTGTTATTAAAGCTAGCTGAGCTCCTGGCAAAAGAAAGCAGGCTTACAAACTGCTCTTTACCCACCTGCTTAAATCGACCCAGCAAAATCTAACACTATTTACTGCCCTCACGGTTCACTTCACAACAGATATTTCATTATGGCACCCGACAGCACAGTTTATTGGTTTGAACACTTGGCTTTGATGCAGAAGTCGCACTACCAAAAGGACTGCATTAATTGCTGCCTTTCATGGTTAGATAATTATAGAAGATGTGATTGTGCTTAATATAATGTATGATTAATTGTGCAACCATCTTATCTTCTTCCTCTCTTTCCCTCTCTCTCTCTTTCTTGATTTACATTCTATCCTTACTGCATGGAGTGCACAGACTGAAGGTTTTGGGACAATGAAAGAATGTTTGCTGTGTTTGCCAGATTACCAGGTTCCATTAGAAATAAAAAAGAAAAAGTGAATCAAAAAAGTGAAACGTGCAGTATTAAACACCAGTATTTGGTCCTTCCTTGACAGTAAGTCTTAAAGAGTATTTTGAGTGACAATGGTGCATTTTTGAGGAACACTCGAGAGAATGTATTCATACAATTCCTTACACCCAGCTAACATTAGTGAAGAATCTGACTATTTTGACTAAGAGTATTACTGCTGGCCATCCTCCCAAATGGACTTATACAAATCCTTTTACCTTCCTAACACAGTGGGCCACAGTTGCATGTTTGACCCCACCTGAGTGAACTAGAGTTGCAGCACCAATGAAGTACCAGCTGAGAAGCCTGTTAAAGTTGCTCTGGTAATTGGAGCCTCTATTATCTGACACACGAAAATAGATACTCCTTTAGGGGCACCAGCGCCAGCTGGAGTTATGTGTATCTCAGGAGCCAGGGCCCCGGACTTGTTAGGGAATCTTAAACCGTTAGCTAGCCATAGGCATGAAAGGGTAGTTTTTCATGTAGGGGCAAATGATATTTGTCTGCGGCAGACAGAGCTAACTAAGCATTATGTTATAGAGGTGTTTAAATTTGCCCAGACAATCTCTGATGGTGTAATATGCTCTGGCCCGATACCAATGCGGCGCAGCGCTGAAGCTTACAGCAGGCTCTGGGCATTACTTTGCTGGATGTCCAAGTGGTGCTCGGAAAATAATGTGGGGTACGGAGTCTTTTTCCTGGTCTTTTAGTTCAGGATGGTGCCCACCTCTCACCGGAAGGTGCTGCTCTTATTTCTTGCAGTATAGCTCATAGTCTGTTAGTTAGTCGGCAGAGTAGTTTAGGTAACAGCTGCTGACAAACCAGGGCCGGGACCAGGCCACAGACAGACCGGCTAAACCGACTGCCTGCGAGCTGCAATGAGGCGTCACTCAAGGTTCCCCATATTGAGACAGCGTCTGTTCCCCAAACAAAATTATACAAAAAAAATTAAAAATCTCTTCTTTTGAAACCCTTTTCTCAATATAACTATATATAACTAACCCAAAAACAAAAACAGCAGCCTTTTCACTAATTACCATCTATCGGCCACCAGGACACTACTCACAGTTTCTAAAGGAGTTAGTTGAGTTTTGAAAGGAGGTGATTTTCTAGCAAGCCTGGCAGTGTATAAAAATAAAGTAGTATTTGTGGGTGACTTAAAAATTTATGTAGAGAAATAACAAAACTCACAGAAATTAACCTTCAGATCCATCCTTAATACTATGGGTTTTATCCAGAATGTAATGGGACCCACTCATTGTCATAATCATACTTTAGACTTTATCCTTACACTAGGTGTTCAGGTTGACAACATAGCCATTATTCCTCAGTCAGCAGTGATATCAGATCACCGTCTTATCACATGTGACATCTACAATAGCTACAATTTATGTACATCACCATGTGACTGTGTTAACCGTACAATAACATCCTCCAGAGCCTTTAGTTTTATCAAAAATCTTCCAGAATTATCAACACTTATTAGTTCACCATCTGGTCCAGAAGAGCTGGATAATCTCACTGAATGTTTAGAGAACATGTTTCATTCCACATGAGATAATGTAGCTCTGTTACAGTGTAAAAGAATTAGACAAAAAAAGCTTTTTCCATGGGACACAAACCAAACACAAGCTCTAAAGCAAAGGTGTGTAAACTAGAACGTAAATGGCTGCTGACAAAATTATTTTGCCTGGACTAAGAGCTTCATACAATATAAGATATGTATATATATATATATATATATACTACATATATATACTCTATATATATATATATATATATATATATACACACATACATACAGTACTGTGCAAAGTTTTTAGGCAGGTGTGAAAAAATGCTGTAAACAAAGAACGCTTTCAGAAATGGAAGTGTTAATCATTTATTTTCATCAATCAACATTACAGTGAATGACAAAAGAGAATCTAAATCAAATCAATATTTGGTGTGAACACCCTTTGCCTTCAAAACAGCATCAATTCTTCTAGGTACACTTGCACACAGTTTTTGAAGGAACTCGGCTGGTAGGTTGTTCAAACATCTCGGAGAACTAACCACAGACCTTCTGTGGATGTAGGCTTCCTCACATCCTTCTGTCTCTTCATGTAATCCCTAGACACACTGGATGATGTTGAGATCAGGGCTCTGTGGGGCCAGAAAGAACTGATGCTGGTTTGAAGGTAAAAGGTAGTAACACCAAATATTGATTTGATTTAGATTTTTCTTTTGTTCGCTCTATTAGTGTGGATAGGTAGTCAGCCTACCTATCCACATTAATTGAGTCCAACAAAAGTAATTCTAGATTTATATTCAACACAATATCTACACTTACAAAGAACCACGCAGGATACCTGCAATGTACAATAACGATAATTTTATGGCTTTCTTTAACAATAAGACTGAAATCATTTAGCAAGAAATCCAAAACCACATATCAAATACACCACATCTGCTGCCCAATGCAGATGTAGATATAGATCAAAACCTAATGCCAACAGAGAGGTTAGCTTACTTTAATCTAGTTCTGCAGACCGACCTCATCTCAGCAATTTCCTCTTCCAAATCTTCCACTTGCATCCTCGATTCAGTCCCTACCAGACTACTTAAAGACGTCATCCCAGTAATAATCAGGCCTTTATTAGAAATAGTAAACTCGTTTCTCAACCTGGGCTATGCCAAAAGCATTCAAAACAGCAGTTATTAAGTCTTTACTTAAGAAGCCTAATCTTGATCCATTCAAGTTAACAAATTATCAACCGATTTCTAATTTGCCATTTATATCAAAGATTCTGGAGAACTGTGACCCAGCATTTGTGCTCATATCTACATAAAATAACATCTTTGAGCAATTTCAGTCTGGCTTTTGGCCACAGCATAGCACTGAAACAGTGAAAATATTAAACGATCTCTTAATGGCATCTGACAAAGGTCAGTATCCTTACAAGTCCTCCTCAACCTCAGTGCAGCGTTTTGACACCATGAACCACAATAACCTACTACAGACAGAAAACCTGGATTTGGTATATAGCAGGAACAGCCCTTTTGACCAACTGTTATCCAATTTGTAAATGTTAATGATGAAATGTCAGTTTGTACGGAAGTTAGTTATAGTTATTCCCGCAAGGCTCCATCCTAGGTCTCCCTACTTTTCATATTATACATGCTCCCTCTGGGTTCAGTTACCCGGAAACATGGAATCAGCTTCACTATTATGCTGATGACACAATTATATATTTCAGCCAAACCAGATGATAAACTTAAATTAAAAAAGATTGAGGATTGTATAAGACAAATTAAAATGTGGATGTCACTCAATTTTCTCATGTTAAATTCTGAAAAGACAGAGGTTCTTTTGATAGGTCCTAAAATTGCAAGCGACAAACTTTCAGATTTAATGCTAGACTTTGCTAATTTTACAGTTAATCTTAAACCACTGTCAAAAGCCTGGATGTCATAATTGACAAGGATCTTTCTCTAGATACACACATTGGAAATATTACTAAAATAGCTATTCTTCACATTACAAACATTGATAAACTTAGGAGCGCACTCACACTACATGATACAGAAATATTGATACATGCATTTATCACCTCAGGACTGGGTGTTGTAATGCCCTGCTGTCAGGATGTTCAGTAAGTGCCTTAAACTCCAGTTAGTCAAGTACAGCAACTAGTGTCCTCTCTAGATCCTAGAAAATTCTGATCCAACTCAGTGGTTTTTCTGAAACAAGTTATGTCTGGTCAACTTTGCAGAATGAGAAGGGTGCCAAACTGTGAAACAAAGCACACAGTGAACCACAACAAAATTACTTCTCTGCATTTTAACTATATGCAGTATGGGGCAGCCATGTTGGGAGCAGTGTTGGGGATCGTACCTTGTTGAAGTGTACCTCAGGGTAACCTACTGGTCTGGGATTTGAACCCATTACCTTCCAATCCCTAAGCATTAGGCCACAGCTGCCCCAGCCAAACTGCAGGCCAGCAGTATCTGAGCCCAAATGTAGTCTGACAAATTTCTGTGGAAAATTGATGTTGCTAAAATGGTGATGAATCAGTTTTCTTTGGGTAAAGTTCCTTTAGGAGCCCTTTTGTGCGTTATATGAATGTAATCAAATAAAAAAGATGATAATAAACATGTTCTTGGCTTTAAATGCTATTAGTACTCCAATTTTCCATTCCACTTTAATTTTTAAATATTTGGGTGACAACCACACAGGATTCACAGTTTAATGATACAATGTTTCTCTTTTGAGAGGACCAAAAGTAATTAGACACACTGTAACCTAAATTAACATTTTTAGAACACTGGATATCTGCCTGTGATATTTGGCTTGGGAGGTTTAGACATTTGACTCTCAATGTTTTTTCTCAGGAAGTGAAATGCACACTCAATGGTTTTCAATCCACTTGGTCAGTCAAGCATTTTAGACTTAGCAGTTTCATGTCTTAGCCCTGCTGGAAGGTGTAGCACCATCAATCAGTTTTCAGGCTGAGTGGTTGAATGTGAGCAGATATTTCTGTTCAGTTCAAAATTCACCCTGCTGCTGTCAGCAGCCACATTAATAAGCCAAGTGAACCAATTTTATACATGTGACCATACATGTCATGTGTGCCTGCCATGACAGGAGCATATTATTTGCATTTTATTCACTTCCCTCTCATGTCCCAACACAGGACCCTACCTTTTTACACCTGTTCATGTAAAATGCTCTAAAATGGTATTTTTCTGTGGCTTACCAGTGGTGTGCATTTTGGTAAGCCCTGTGTGGCTGAGCTGTTGCTTATTTCTGTCGATGATGGTCTAAATTGCATGCTGATTTCTAACCCCTGCTGATTCACTGAAGTGTTTGTGATATCTCAATGAGTTAGGCTCAGTGCCCAGAAGCTTTGCAGGCAACATTTTCTTCGTCATTTCCTAGAGCCGTAATACTGCGTCTAAAAGCTCAAACTCAAAAATAAGAAAATGAGCAAATGTCACCTCACATTAAGGAAAATTACCCTAGTCAATATATTGAAAAGGGGGAAAAGATTGTGAAGTGTCGAGAAAGGAGAAACCTTGAGATCAAATGAGAAAATGAACACAGTAATGAGTCTGGGAAGTAGCGAGCTGGTTCTTCTGGTCAGCCTGCCTTGCGTTTTCCTCAGTGTCATGTTTGTTTTATGTAGTTCTATATTTCTCTAATCTGATCGAGTTATTCTTTTCTCTAAGTACAGCAATTAATGATGCATATGCGGTGTGTGGGTGTTGTTGCCCATAGCAATATTATACCAGGCATTTAGTATAAATGGTTATTTTCATCTTCTGTAAGCTTGGAAACTTATTTATATACTTATTTCTGAAAATATAGAAAAAAGCCAACAAAGAAGCTAAGTGTAGCTCTAAGCTAACCCAAACTGCAATAGAGTAGTGTTTAATTTCAACCAAATCCATGCTGGGATTAAAAGCAACCAACCCTAAAATTCCGTCTACAGTATAAACAAGCAATGCAACATTAGATGCTCAGATTAGGAATTAAAAACACTCAAAGGTGAAACTACACAGGAACATGTGAACAGAGGGAATTCACACCACATTGGCAGGACTGCGATAATATTCTCACTCATATTTAACTCTATGTGTATGTGTGTTAGAGAGATTCACATTGTCAGCTTGAAGCAAGAAGTCATGCTGGGCTCTGCTGTTAACTGAGACACATGGCAGGTGGCATGTTTTTTTCCTTAAGGCTGAGAAGCCTAGTCCGCTAAGACCTTGTGTGGATGCTGTGACTTATGAAGCATTTGAACACTGCCATCACAAACACTCCCCCCAAACAGTTGTAATTATGCACGCAAGAGGCTTCTGGTTGGCTGTAGCACAGTGACTGTTGCCATGGTGAGTAAACAGAGGCAGGATGATGAGAGATGGGGAAAAAAGTGAGGAGCTGCAGCATGTGGGGGATATTCAGATCTGTGAGGATGTGCTAAACGTGTAAACTACTTTTCCAGAGTTAGAGATGGTGCTCATTTTCAGTGCTTCAGCCCTAGTTTAAGGCTTTTTAACTGCCACTAACTAGCTAAAATGACACTGAAATGTGTGGAAAGAATATTGCAAGAAGTTTGAATCATTTGAAAGGGAAATGAAGTCAATAGTCTTAAAGGAATAATCCAGCGTTTTTCAATCTAAATCAAGTCAAATCAAGTCAAGTCAAGTAGGTTTTTATTGTCATTTCAACCACATACACAGTACATAGTGAAACCTAATAACGTTCCTCCAGGACCCTGGTGCTGCACATAAGACTCACACTTAAGGCGACAAGTGGTGGGATAAAGGCAGCAAGTGAACAGTAAGTCATAAGTTGGTGTGTTGGTAACTTGAAAAAATAGGCAAGTGTGAATCCTATGCTGCCTTTGACAAGTGCCAACTTGTGATTGATGGATTGATGGAGTCAGAGCATCTCAAAAAGACCTTGTCTTGTAAAGTTTTCCCAGTATACAGTGTTTAGGAGTGCCTGCCTATGGGGCCAGAGAAAGACAACTCAAGGCTCATTGTTGTTTGCATGTGGGGTGCCCAGGCTAGTCTGTCTGGTCTAATGCCACCAAATTATTTTCTACATTTCTATTATTTCTACTACAGAAAAGGCCTACAATAAATATGTGGGTATCAGAACTGTACCAGTGACCAATAGTAGAGAATGTCTGGTCTGAGTAATCATTTTTTTCTGTTCCAGAATGGTTTCAGAAACATTACCTATGGTTGGAAGTACTGAGCAATTTCCCCAAGTTCCCCACACCTCAGTCCAATTGAACAGTTTGCAACTTCAAGGACAAAAAGGATCTGTGGTATTGCATGAATGCCACAGCAGACCTTCAGAAGTCTTGATGTTTAGGCAGCATGGGAAGCTTACACAATAAGGGAAATGTTTTTGATGTTTGGGTGATTGGTATATTTACAGCATCTCTCTCTTGCTTTCTATAAGAATTATTTTTGAATAACAGCATTTCTGTGCTTTTGTAACTGTTGCTACAGGTGAGGAAAATAAAGACTTCTTCTCTTGACCTAGTGCACATCCTTCCTAGTTCTGTTTCTCTGTCTAGCTAATCGGTATAAGTCCTTTTCTCCCTCTTTACTGTCCAGCCTATAATATAATTCACCTTACACCTTATCTTTGTATGTACTGCTTTCAGCTACCCTACTTCATCTCCTTCTACTCCTGTCTACTTTCTTCATCACTCTGACTATCCCACTTCTACTTCACATGCCTCTTCTTCCGTTTAAACTCCTGGAATTGTGGGTTCCACCACCAGGTTTCCTTATCCTCCTTCTTTCCTGATGTCACACCCCTGAGTAGCTTTCTAACTGTTTCCCGTACCACTTTTGCAGTGGTTTTCCAGCAATCTGGTAACTCTTACTACCTCCCAGTGTATATTGGCACTCTGCCTGGTACTTTTACCCAGTCAATCCTTTGCTGTGTGGCTCCATATTTTCCTTCAGAATAACATTTAACCCATTCCTCCTGCCATCCTACCCCAGGGTAGAACAGTTTAAACCCTCCTCCAGTACACCTGGCCTTACTACCCTTCCATCTAGTCTCTTGCACACACAAAATATAAACCTTTCTTCTCTCCATCAACCTTCCAATTCTCACCCTTTAACACTCATGCTACCAGCATTCAATGTTCCAACCTTCACTTCCACTTTTCTACCCTTTCTTCTCTCCTGCTGCCTCTGGACATGCCTTCCTTCTCTTCTTCTACTTCTCTTTTGGCCAGCAGTAGCCCAATTTTCACCAGCACCCTGTAAACTAACAGTGGTGGTTGTTGTTATCCTGGGTCTTGAAAGATCTGACAAAGAAGCCTGTTTTCGTTGTCAGCATATTTGTTTTGCCAAAGATTTTACATTGGATTACATTTGTGACGCAAACCTTCCCATTTATCCAGGCTTGGTACTGGCACAAAGAAATACACTAGCCTGTATATACCTAGTGGTTGTGATAAAGACTAGGTTGTGAAAATCTGGAAGAATGCTCCATCATCCAATTCGTGAAAATATTTAATGCAAATGCTTAATAATACCATGATGGACCAGTGACAAGTACAGGGTATTTCTCACCCTTTGCCCTGTGAGCACTGGAGTAATGTACCACCCGTGACCCAGGATAAGTGGTTAAGATAGTGAGTGCGTGAGAAAATGGTTAATAATGAGATAAGATTGAAAGTGCATGTTTAAATCATGGATAATAGCAATAATATTACAAACTAAACAACAAAATGCAATTTCTTCAACCCTTTGTAAAAGGGCAATATGCAAAAACCAATATAAAATATGACTGTCTTTCTTCATCTCTGAATTACTCGTCTGAGATGTGTATGTTGTGTATGTTGTGTGCTGAGAAGGTGTCTGTTTGATGTGAATGTTGTGTGATGTGAAGGTGTGTGATGTGTACTGTGTGATGTGAAGGTGTAAGCTGATGGTGCTGATCCCAAGCGTATCTCAGTGCTGGGTGCAGTATCATTGTCTTTGGTGCCACATTACTAATTTGCAGGTGCATAAGTTAACCATGTACCAGAGCTGTCAAAATACAGAGAAGCTGTACGTAAATTATAGTGTGCATTGTGTCAAAATCTTAATCACTTTAAACTGAAATATGAAAAATATATAGTATTGTGCAAAAGTCTTGAGCCACTATCGTTTCTTTTTTTGCTAGGGAATCACCTTGTAGGTGAAAAAATACTATTTTATGCATGTCAAACTCATAGGCATACTATTACTCTCATACCACTGTGTGCTGCTAATAATAATAATACTGCTTTAACTGTGATCTTTCAAAGTCTTTTTACTGCTGCGTGGGAATACCCCCGCCCCACCCCCATACACACACACACACACACATCGTATGTGGAAACAGGAATCCAACACTGAAACTTCCCCATGTACTTAATACACACTGCATGTATCTACACTCCCGGTACAATATTCCTCTGATGGTGAAAGCTTTTGAAGAATCTCAAGCTGTGTGTGCCCTCAAGTGGCTCAATATACAAGTACAGAATTCCCTTCTCTGTCCTCACATGGCTGTTTCACTTCCAAATGCAAACAGTAGATGGCTGCATACACTTACAAAACAGTGTAAAAGCTCTTTTTAAAACTAAACAGCAGGAACATTGCTCTTTCAATATAATGGGGAAATGGGGGAGAAGCCCACTTTATACATATCAGTTTACTTCAAAGGTAAAACCATATTTATACATAGATAAAAAGATTAGAACAGCAGCCAGTGTTGTACATTTAAGATGGGCATCTTGTCCCACTATCAGGGCACGGTAATCCAGGAAAGCCATTGTTGAATCTTATATCCACTCCTTATCATCAAAAGGAAACTACAAAAAGCAAACAAAAAAACAAGTTTTCTTTCATTTGTGTTTGTGTATATTTATATAACCTCTATAATGTATTAAGTGTACTGAGATGAGTTTCCATTGCATCTCAAGTGCATAACATGAAATAATGACCAATCCTCTGTTGCATCACTGACTACAGAGTGCGAATATCTGAATGCAGCATTAGGGAACTGTTAGAATCTTCATGAAATGGTTTGCCTGGGTGGAGCAGCCTTTTTCTATATATAAATAGAAATATAATTAGGAACAGGATCCCCATTTCACTTAATTTCATTTCATTTACAGCATTTAGCAGCAACTCCCAGTTCCTGATTACAGGGAAACTCCCCCTGAGCTGTTTTGATCAGGAGCCCAATGGTGGCAGAGCTGGAAGTGGGAGATGGGACTCCAACAAGTTTATTTAGCTGTGTTGGGTGTTTAGGTGTCACCATTATTGGATATATGGTGCAGGTAAAGAGCAGGGAGCGTGTAAATGCACAGATGTAAGCACCAGCATAAAAAATGATATATGTGTGTAAATTAATGATATAATAAATGCAAATATTATGAAGATACTTTGTATTTAGTTGTGTAATCGCTTCAAGTCAGCCAGTGGCTTAAAAATCCAGGTCACCAGTGTTTGGCATAAAAAATGCGACTGAATATGCTGGAGAGAGGAAGAGAGGTTGCTGGAGGGTGGAAACTCAGCAGGTTTATCATTAATGAAGGTATTGGCGGCTGGGCTTGTTGTGTGCTGTGCAGCGCTGTTTGTTTGGACAGGTCGGACAGGTAGATGTGTCAATGAGTTGCAAGCAATTAATGACTTTCTGCTCAAAGTCCATGATGAAATTATGTGCAGTGTTAAAGCAAGTGTGGAAAAGGTTGGGGGGCATGGATGGAAGAAAGAAAAAAACGAAAAGATTTTTTTCTGGGTAGACATACATACGGATATAAAAAAATGAATAACGAGGGAATTGTTGCTGTTGTGTTAGCTGAATACAGAGACCGGTAATTATTATTTATTTTAGATCAGATTATTTCAGAATACTTTGAAGGCATTTAACACAGAAATATGTCTCAGAGATTAGATGTTATAAAACTTCATACTCTGATGGTTTTACTATTTGCTTCCTGTGGAATAGTTCATAGACTTTAATACTTTTTAATGACATAAGTGGGTCTGAACCTTGGATTAAAGCAAAGTTCATGAAAAAATAGTAACTTTAACAGGATAATAATGATATTATAATTATTATTACTATTATTATTAGCACTATGATGATGATGATGATTATTATTATCAGGGCTGATCTATTATTTGTGAGTTGGAGCCTCCATGGATAAGACATATTTATCCAGCCCTTCCCTAACATGATCAATTGGCTTGAGATCTGGAGAAGAAAACTCTTTTTGTTCCTCATATGCTTCCTAAATATTTTTTCAATATTTTTTCTGAATACCATTGCAATTCATCTTCATACTTTGTCTGCAATGTTGGTGTAAGTGGTACATGTAAAAGTAACATCCAGATGAATACCAAGACCCAGAACTTCCCAGCAGAACATTGCCCACATCATCACTCTGCCTCTACCATGTTGCCTTCCTCCCAAAGTGCATCCTCTTCCTTTCTGGATTATGTTAAAGAATATTCACCACAAACCAAGCAGAACAGTTATCAGTCACTATCAAAACCCATTATCAAGACTTATTATTATTATGTTCAAGAGTGTACTTTGGTCATCATCAAGATGTTAGCAGCAGATGTTAAAGCATGGCAACTGTTTCTATTGCAAAACTATTCTGTAAGGTTAAATGATCATAGACTGCAGTTGGGTTAATGAAGTGAAAATAACAGCTAGTTTTTTGAAGTGTGATTATTAGATATTGTGGAGCAAGTAAAAATAATGTGTGCTTATATTGTTATATTTTACTTTGATGTATGTTTTTTATTTCTCTTGCTATGCGTGAGTTTGAGGAAAGCCGTTGCGCTCTAATTTTGCAGCAGTGCATTGGAGAGGAAAGCGTGTGTTGACAGAGGGATGACTGGTCTCATCCTGTCATGTCAGCGTCAGTCCACCAGAAAGCTGTATGGTGTTAAACATACTGTTTGAATACAAGCAAAAGCAGATGCCTGGATGGGAGGCATGAGTAATACTGTTCTCCCTGCAGCAATTTTTCTCTCTGTAGGCCTGCGCTTACACTAGTAATGATAGTTTTGGCAGGCGCATTGAAGCGGTTAGCAGGAACTCCCACAAATCAATAGCTGCATCAATAACTGGATCAATTTCCCCACTGCCCTACTGACCCAGCTGAATGGAGACAATGTGTAGATGTTAAAAGTCAATTCAATAGACACATATACACATATACAGGATATGCATGTGGCTAATATGCTACATTAGTTTAAACCTACTCTGAATGTTTAGAGAATCAGGGATAGCTATTACATGTAATTTTTCATGTCGTCTAGTATTCTGCAGAGAATATGTATGCAACATGAGTCTAGTGTTCTGTTGCACAGCAGTTTTTAACTGGAGAAATTCAAGATTGTATGTTGTTTTCATGGTTTAATAGAGCAGAATGTTTTAGTATTACAATATGTAGCATTCATTACCCACATAGGTCACTTAAGTTTGTGTGTCAACCTTTCCTTATTAGTTCTTTAGACATTGATCTATAGGCCAATATTACATACCAAACAGCATTAGCATAACTCTGACCTTAGATATCAAACAAAAGGTAAATACATTTTTAAACAAGTTTTTCTCCCTTCGGCCAAAAAACAGGAAAGTCAGTCAGTCAGTCATTTTCTGGTCTGCTTGTCCCAATCAGGGTCGTGGGGGTGGGGGTTGGGGGTTCTGGAGTCCATCCCAGCTCTGGGAGGCGAAGGATCAGGGTTACACCCTGGACAGGTCGCCAGCCTATTGCAGGAAAAACAGGAAAGATTACGTGAACTTTTTGGTTTGTTGCCTTCCTTATATTACTAGCAATTTCAGAGACTTGAATACCCCATTAGACAGATTGATACTATTGATACTTTTATGGGCACAGTAAGATGCTGTGCATTCTAGTAGTAACATTAGCTATTTGCCTGGCTTCCAAACTCCCCAGCTAAAGAAAAAAAAATCTTCCCCCTCCCAGATATTCATTACAAAGCAAATGTAGTTTTTCTGCCAACATTTAAAATATCATAAGGTAATTTATTGGTCCTTTAATGGACAAATCTGATGCAAGAGACTACAGATAACCTTCTATAGGAGGTAAGTAAGCATGTATAGAAGCTTGTCCAGCCATTTTCCGAGATTGTTGCTGATTTCCACTATTTTTCACGTACATATCTGCAAATGCTGATAATGATGCAGATACAAAAACACTTAAGGAACTGTGGCTACATCAGCATGGCTGAAAAAACAGATATAATTTACATATTATTCTGTGTAATTCTATGAACTGAGAAGACACACCATTTCATCAGAATTGTCTAAACATTCACCAGATAATCTTTCTGTTCTAGAGTACAATAAATGCCATATTAAATATCTGCTTGAAATACTGGTGAAATCTAAACATGTAGAAATCTATACATTGTCCAGTGTTCATATCATTTTTTAAGCAAATCTGCTGAAATGCATGTGAGTCTGATATCTTTGTGCATCAGAGTACCTTCTCATTACTATGTTGTGCTGCAAGAAACCAACACATCTTAGGTTGCAGTTTAGCTCTTAGACACTAGAAGGCTTCAAAGTCCTGCAGGAAGTGTTTACACCTGATGGGTTTTGGAGTATTCCACTGAAACCCCAAACCACTTTTACTCATCTTGGGTTGGAAAATATTTAGCATGTTTCCACACTCAGTGGAATCATGTCACTGCATTCATTATCAAGCTGCCACTCCAAATAGCTCTGAGTGATTATACATTAGTTATTATTCTAATACAGCAGCTGCCAGGCATGTTCGATAGTATAACCCAATGTAAACTAATGCTTCTGAATAATGGATCCAATGGCTGAAGTGTTTGCTTACAACAGTTTTTGTCGAATATGAATCGGTGTTGTCTGTGTCTGCTGTAAAACAATGAAGGAGGAAGATTTAAGTAAATGAGGTGAAGTTAGCTTGATGAAACGCAATAATGCATGGCAGGAACAAAATTATGATGCAGTATATCACATAATCTGTCATTTTAGCTTTTTATTGCTTCTTTTTTGGAGACTTGGCTATGATAGCCCAATTTGGAGCAATTCTATTATGCTTAATCTACCTATTCTCCAAATGACAAGGAGTTGGATGGTACATCATACTGTATCAAACAAAGTGTGTGAACACCACTTGGATGTAATGCATTATCATATAATTATTTAAACGGCTTAATGAATAGAAAAACACATTTTGTCCTACAACAATTTAACTAACTGAAAGAGTAACATAACCTAGAAAATGACCTTATTGACTTTCTAGTCAATGAGGAAAAGGCCTTATATCTGTTAGTGACAACTCTAACGTATGGTGGGCTATAAAAAAGGCTTAGAAGAGCTTAGTTAACCAGCAATAGTTTATAGAATTACAACTGTCAAGGTTATGCCAGACTAAACATACAATCTCCTCCAGTGCTTTCTTTCTGTCAGCAACTTATAATTGCAGCAAATGAAGAATCAGCAGCCAAAAATAAATAAATGTCCATATTTTTGAAAAAGCTGTTTGCAGTCCTACTTGCCTTGAATGCTGGTTAATTATGAAAAAGGAAATGTCTTGGGTGTATAATGCGTCTGTATATAGCACACCAAATGCAGTTACAGATGGGATTTGGAATATTCTGCATTTAATAATCCTGCTCCTGAAATGAATTCCCCTCCATCCCCATTTTGAAACTCTGTAGTCAGTCATATACTGGTACTGACTTCCAGCAAAAACACACCTGCAGATTTCATATATTCAGTTTTCATTTACTCTACAAGAACCCTCTTATGAGGACATACAGGCCTGCAGGTCTTTAGCATCTAATATACAAAAAGTTTTACAGGTGTTGCAGTGCTAACCAGTATGTTGAGCTGTTACAGCAAACTAGCTGTAACAATTTTGAACTTGGGCAAAAAATCTGCTGATGAAGTTGTTCATAAATATGAATGACATGCTGTTTTGTCTTTGTCCCTCAAGAGACCATCCAATAACACTGTAAATATCAGCTAATTATTGCTAAGCAAAAAAAGTGATTGGTCAAAAGGCAATACTTTTGGCCATTTCAGATAAGATGGAATGTTGTAGGCTAGGTGCAATAAGATAGGAGGGAAATGAAAGTCATCCTTATTGGCCAGTATGGGCTTCTGGCTTACACTACCCGAATAACTTGGAAATCCTTCTTCATGAAATGGTTCACGGAGGAATAGCGTGTGTGCAAATAAAGACAGTGTAGATAAATCAAAGCTGCTGTGGGAAGTAGTTTCTTCAGCACATCACACAAACCAATTCCTCTGCACCAGCCGAATAAATCATCATTTCAAAATTTGATGTTGTTAGTTTGAGTGGTTGAGGTCTGTAAATTCTTTACGTCTGTTGGACTTTGGCTCCTGATGAAAGTGGACAATTTAGTGGCACATCTGAAGGTTTGAATGAGGAACTTTGATTTAAATCTGTAAACAAGTAATCAATATTCCCTGATTCAAATTTCAGTGAATTGATCAAAAAGAAGAGCAGCCTTGTGGTGTAGAGGAATTGGGGAGGATGGGAGCTGTACTATCTACAGCTCCTGCTCACATCCGCCTCCATTAAAATTCATGAGATGTATTGGCTTTTGGCTTTGACTGCCAAGGCTTTCTGAGAGAGAGAGAGAGACAGAGAGAGAGAGAGAGATAGACAGACAAACAGACAGACACTTAGAAAGACAGGCACAAACCCAGACACAGACAGACTGGAAGGCTCTCATGTGTCCTCAAGGTGTTAAAAAGAGGGAAGAAAGTTACAGTTCTTCTAATAAAAGTGAAGTCAGAATCAAATTATTAGGATTTATGTATATACAGTACTGTGCAAAAGTTTTAGGCAGGTGTGAAAAAAATGCTGTAAACAAAGAATGCTTTCAAAAATGGAAGTGTTAATCATTTTATTTTCAACAATCAATAAAATGCAGTGAATGAACAGAAGAGAAATCGAAATCAAATCAATATTTGGTGCTGACCACCTTTGCCTTCAAAAGCGGCATCCAATTCTTCTAGGTACACTTGCACAGTTTTTGAAGGAACTCGGCTGGTAGGTTGTTCCAAACATCTCGGAGAACGAACCACAGATCTTCTGTGGATGTAGGCTTCCTCACATCCTTCTGTCTCTTCATGATCCAGACACACTGGATGATGTTGAGATCAGAAGAAGGGCTCTGTAGGGCCAGAAGAACTGATGTAGTTTGAAGCAAAAAGTAGTAACACCAAATATTGATCTGATTTAGATTTTTCTTTTGTTCCTCACTTTGCATTTTGTAAATTGATCAAAATAAACAATCATTATTTATATTTCTGAAAGCGTTCTTTGTTTAATATACTTGGTGGCCCGAGGTGCGGAAGGACGTCGTGCAGAGCCAGGAGTTGAAACATAGTTTTGTATTCCCCAGTTACAAAAAACGAAACAAGGACAGAAGTTCAATCCAAACCCAAGTGCCAGGAACTGCAGTCGATACCTCAAGATACCAAGTTACACAGACAGAACCACCCTTACACATAGGCTTCGCCTAATGAGCCACGCTCTGTTCTGACTCGTCGGGGCTTAAATAGTCAGCCCCAATGATGCACACCTGTGCGTGCATGGGCTCAGGTGTGCTCAGTCAGAACAGAGCGCCCTCTAGCGTACCCAAAACACCTCATACTTGATAGAGAGCGCCCTCTAGCGTGCCCAAAACACCCCACATGTGACAGTTTACAGCATTTTTTCCACACCTGCCTAAAACCTTTGCACAGTACTGTATATATATATGTATTTAATTATATATATATATATATATATATATGTATATATATATATATATATATATATATATATATATATATATATATATAAAATTAAGTAGAAAATTATGATATAAACAAAATAATTCAATGATTGAATTAATTTATTGTTTTAAAGTTCCCTTTAATGGGTTTCTATACATTTAATGCTGAATGCCACAAGAATTAAAGTCAGTCTTTTGATAGAATTTTTAAATAAAACATTTCTTTGACCTTGAACATGACTAGATGCCTTAATTATCAGTGTGACCCAGGGGAATATAATTCATTCCTTTCCAAGAATCTCCCAGATTTTAACACCAATTTTACAGATTTCTTCTTTACTTTGTAATGAAGTGTTGCACAGCAGATGTGCAGCTATTATTTTCTATCTGACCCACAGTTGTTAATGGCTCATTTATCCCATTTAATTACAGTGCAAATATGAGGCGAACGTTGCAGACATTAACACTGAGCAGCGTGCACCCTGTGCTGAATGCCTGATTTCTGAGTGTATAATGCAAACTTCTGTTGTCTGATTTATATATTAAATAAGGTCACCTAAGACACAGAATAACAGTTTCTGGTTTCATAGTCTAGTTATGATAAAAGCTTTACAGGGTTTTTGAATACTTTCTTCTACTTCTGTGTTATTTTCCATATAAATGGGGCAGCGGTGGCCTAGTGGTTAGGGAGTTGGCTAGAAGGTCATGGGTTCAAATCCCAGACCAGTAGGTTGCCCTGAGTAACCCTTGAGCAAGGTACCATCCCTGTCACTGCTCCCCAATCACTGCTGCATGTGTATGGGTAAAATGCAGAGGTGTAATTTCTTTGTGGTTCACTGTGTGTTGTGCTGTGTTTAACAATGATGAGAATAGTCACTTTCACTTTACACACACTCATTTTAGGTTGTCTGGTGGAGTCCTCAGCTTTTGTACTAAAATACTTTTTTATTGTAAAGTATTGTAAAGTAATCCCAAGAGATGGCAGCAAAGAGTAGAGACCTGGTAGTTTAGGAAGTTTAGGCTTATTACAGTGACTTCTTTCTTTGACAAGTTCAAAATACATTATAATGTAAACTCAGATAGCGTTGTCCTGGCAGACCTTTCTATTTCCAGATATTGATACTGATTTTCATACCTGTTTTGATCTAGAAATTCAAATGATTTAATGAACTAATGAACTAACAATTAACTAATTGGAATTTTTATCTGGATATCTTACGTTTATGCACAAGATATAATGACACATTTGGTATTTGATTATATCTGTCTACATCTGCATATGAACATTGGGCTTTTGAGCTGTTGAACCCGGGAATCATGTAACTGCATCCAGTACCTTTGGGGTGAGTTGGAGTGGTGTCTATAATCCAGAACCAATCATCCAGGTTCCTGACCTCCTGGGGTTTATTGCAATCTGATTTTTGAATCCGCAATGCTCTAACATCTACTATAAGGCTTTCCAAGAAAAGCAGAGGCAAACTTCCCTTTAATTTTAAAAGAAAAACTGGATTGGTAAATGCTAGGAAATAAGAGATCAGTCAAGGATTATGCCTATCGACTACATCTCAAATGTTTTTTTTTTGGAGAATCCTCATTCTGTTGTAATCTGCTGTAATTTTGTACTATATTCTTAGCAAACTGGTTCTATGTGAGAAAGAAAGGTATGTTGCATGGCAATAATGGAATCCTTTTTGTTGACATTTAGAACCAACTATATACCAACTTCCCTTTTTTTCCTTCCTTTCCCTTGCTCTCTGTTAACCTACCTCCTCCGTCACCCATGAAAAGAGAAAATCCAATCCAAGTAATATTTCTTTAAATATTGATGTGATGGTACGAATTGGAATTGAAGAGGTAAGTGAGGAGTCACACAATTTGCTTACACACATTGAACTCTCTCAAAACTGTACTGTACTCCCAGAGCAGCCCTTGGTCTACCCCATTGAAAAGATTTTTGCCCAAAGGTTCTTTAACTCTCTGACTTGGTCCATGTTTCTTTTGGCAGCAACACAGATGTAGAAAAAAGACTGGGGGTCTGTATAAGCTCAGTGTGCTGATCGGCTTATGCTTGATTTTCGCAAAAGTGCCCCCCAATTAACAGAGAGAGAGTGAAGGCAGGAGACGGTGAAAGGTGACGCGATTTAAATAACTTCATTAATGGTGTGGAATCCAGTGGGTGCTTTAGCAATTATCACTGTGACCTAGAGCAATTAGCTGCTGGTCTCACAGGACTTGACCCAATCTCACGTTAACGAGAATGGAGCTGGAGCTGTGCTGCCCACCCATATCTCTAAGCACAGGTTTGCTATGAATAAGCACAGAGAGACTGCACAATGCCACAACAACAAAAAAGAGACACATGCACAGAAAAGAAAGCGGGTCATTATTATTCCAGTATTACATCCTTGTGTATTGTATGTAAACAAGGCACTTTGATATTGTTTATTTACTATTTGTGGAGAGCTGGGGGATGAGTTAACACTCATGATTTGATGAGTTCAAACAAAGAATGAATACTTTATGAGCCTTGAGCTAATACTCGTTATCAATGTCCACTTTTTTTTCTGATTACAGTTTTTGACTGATATCAGAAGCATTCCCAGACTCTTCTGAAAGATTGTAGTATTCAGTCATTAAGCAGGACTTATTGTTTGGGTAGGCCGATGCAAAAGTGTGCAGGCTACTTAGGGTGTTACATAACCAAGAGTTCAGTGTTATGACACGAGGCTGCAGCCTATTGCTGACAGCGGTTCAGCCATCATTAAAGCTGCTCCAGTACTTCAAGTGGTACGAAACAACAGCACAGCTGAAGTTTACACATCATTTCACATAAATCCACATAAATCCAGCCAACACTGCAACTAGCAAACGTGAAGATGTCAGGAATCAAATGAGACAGTGGAGATGTTGCAGAGAAAGATCAAAGCAAACTTAAAACCCAAACCGTTCAAACCAGGCTAAAGTAGAGTGCCATGGCAGGCATGAAAAACTGTTTATGGACCATTTATGTTTCACCTTTGAATACTTTATGGACAGAAGCTGACATTGACATTTTGAAGGAGCAGTGTAATTATCAGATTCACTTTAACACAAGCTGAATTTTTCATTTGTTTTTGGGTACAACATGCTCTATTGTTATTGTCTTACTTTTATAAGTCCCCAAAGCACCATGGTGTTTAAATTAAGAATGCCCAAACACTATAGAACTGAAATCTTATTGTGACAGCAGTTGCTGAGCAATGATTAGAGGACTGAGGAAATTAGGCCAAACTCAGAATGAATAGGATTGGACTATGCGTCACATATTCAGGAATGGGGCTGAGAGTGTAATGATTTTGAAGGGCTGTAATACAATGGCAGAACTCACCAAACACAATTTCTTCCACAAAGTTTCATCTTAAAAGATTTTTTGTCTTTGTTTTTGTCAGCGCCACCGTCTCCTATCCATATAGCACAGCTGGTCTCGCTACCGTCCTGTTAACCTTCCCTTTACTCCCTTTACTCTGTCTGTCACAGATCACTCCAGCCACTCTTCTCCACCCATTCCAACCTGTCTGCACTCTCATCTTCACCTTTGTCCCCTCTACTCCCTGCATTCTTACCACTCCATCATTCTCGCCATTTAGTTCTTTTAGTCTTCTTGGTATTGGCTCAAAGAAATACACTGGCTTGTGCATCCCTAGTGGGTGGGTTTATCTTAACTATGCTTGTGAATATGTGTTTGCATAACCATACTACATGATGTGTACTTAAATACCAGAAAAAGGCCATTGCTCTGCTTTTATATAATTCTTTTAGCAGTCTGTGTATGCTTTTTGTTTAATTTGGCAGTAGTTTGATGCCTGAGTGTCCTTGACTAACTATATTCTATTCTTTGTCACAACAGACCAAGCTGTAGCCCAGCCCCAAAAATTTTCTTCATCTGTGGATGCGGCACATTGTTAGTGAGTTGTTTATTTGTTACCGTGTGTGCATGACCCATGTATCACTGCCAGTGAATTATGTGCCGTTAGTTAGGTTTTTACTCACCTTTTCATTGCCTACCTCTCTCTCTTTTCTTCTCTCTCTATTAGCACAGCATTGTCTTTCATTTCTCCTCCTGACTAGAAAAATGTAGAGCTATTCCTGGAGCCCAGTGAGAGTAGGGTCAACCAGGGCTGCAGAGAGAAAAAGAGGGAAGCAGAAATTAGGAGAGGGAAGTGACAATGAGACTGTGTAAGAGAAGGACCAACAAAGTTTGCATAGTGTTTATAGGTCTCCAAACACCAGAAGCTTTTTATTGTGAAAAAGTATCTGCTTATATCTGCCTATTTTGTGTGATTCTCTGCCACAGCTTCAAGCTACGCGTAACTAATCATCAGAACTACAGCACAGATGCAAGGCAGTTTAGCAGTATGTGCCTCTCCCAGGCTGGTTAACCACTAGGCATGGACCTTCCATGAATCAGCTGATTACTCTGAAATATCAAATTTAAGCATAATGATTGGTCCATGTTTACTCCATGTTTAGTATGGCGTACATAGTGTCGGTGGTCCAGTGGTAGGGTACTTGCTTATGGACCTATGGCTCAAAAAGTCCCAGGTTTGAATCCCACCACTGGGACCCTGAGCAAGACCCTTAACCCCGAATTGCTCCAGGGGGACTGTCCCTGTAATTAGGACTTGGAAGTCGCTCTGGGTAAGAGTGTCTGTTAAATGCTGCAAATGTAAATGTTTATATGCACTGGATTTATTGTTTCTATGTATAACACAAAGGGCTATCTGAGTGTGTTTATGTAAAACTTGATTTGATTTAACATTTTACTGCTCTTCCAATGATAAAGAACACAAAGTAAATAAAATGATAGGCGACTATATAACACCGGGAGCCAGGAATATGGGGGTGTGGGAGTGTTTTTAGTCCTTAAAGGTTGAAATTTAGAGAAGCGCTTTAAATACATGGCAGGACACACAAATAGACAAAAACACACAGTCTAGGGGCAATTTAGCATCTCTAATCCACCTGACATACATGTCTTCAGAGTGTGGGAGGAAATCAGCTACTGGCAGACACCCATGCAGACGCAGGAGAACATGCCAACTTTCCACAAAAAAGGCCACAGGGTGCCTTCACTCTGGCCTGGACTGAACCCAGAACTTGCTCACTGTGAGGAAATGACACTAACCACTGCACCACTATGCAACCCACAGAACAAAATGTAAAAGTATATCTGAGGATTCACTGTGTTTAACTAAAAGAACACAAGTGTCTAAGCATCTCTCCATTACATGCATTTGTTCTGGAACATCAACATCAAGAGAAAGTGGATTTAAACAGTCTCTTTCCCTTCAGTGTAATGGTTGGGAACATCTCCATTCTTGTAACCAGTTATTTTATCCTCATAAACTTGAAGATGTGAGAATGCAGCTTTATTATAAAACATCTTTCTGATGAGATAGTACGAGCCTGAGCAACAGAGCAGTGCACTCCAGCTGTGTGCAATACTTGTCTAATTTCAGTCATTATTCACAAGGACTTCTGCAGTCGGCCTAGCCTTCCTCAGACATGTTTACGCACTGAGAAGTATTTCTCTGGGTAATGCTCAGAACTAATCGGTAAAGGGAGACAAGAACCTGCCAAGCTGAAGAATGTCATGTGCCAATCGATTAGTTGTAGATGATCATCTTCAGCTCAAACAGGTTTGTAAATTCCATCACCGACTACAATCTCTGGAGTAACATGAGTTATAAAACTGGCATTTAATCAATACACACCTTACCTCATTTTGCTTCGTGGGTTTCTATAATGTGTTCCTGGGTAAGTCTAGGAGAGAGGGAAGATGACAGACACATGCACACACACACACACACACACACACACACACATACACACACACATTATACACACGCTCAGTTCTTGAGAGAGATGCTGTGAGATTATAGAATTAGCGCCAGGCTGGACGGTAATGGTTGGTATGGTTTTGTAAATGAGAGCTAAATGTTCAATATTAATATAATTATCTAATTACTGTGTATTCAGATTATGGATATTCATTTTCATGCATGAGCTAAGAAGCATATTAATGCTTGAGTATAAATGGAGGTTAATCTCTGTGGAATGGCTTCTATAAAATTATGAAAATGTAAAATGTTAATTGTAAAAGACATCTTTAGGACAAGCATTATGGGACACATTTAAACAGAATACATTAGAATATCACATGCCTAATGCATGTATGTAATGCTCTAGAGAGTATGTGAAACACTCACTTTGCACAGAAGTACAATTAAAGCCGTGATATTCATACTTTAATGAATTCGATTTTGAAGCTTAATGCCAAATCAAAGGAACAACAGAGACTGTAATTAAGTTACTTAACTGTAGATGCAGACTGGCAGCACTATTATCATTTGAAGGCTTCTTTTTCAGCACCAAAATCTGCCCTGCCAAAGTGATTGGAACTGTTCCTGACTGGACCTTTAAACACAGGCACCTTTGGCACTGAGATCGATAGAATGTACATGCTGCATGCTAGAGGGAGTGTTACAGTAAACTGCTGATATAGGTTGAAGGAATATTGAGCTCACTGACATTTAACTATTGAGCTAATGCCACCTTCAGTCAGCCTTTTGCTAAGCAAACATCCTAACCTTCTGTTTGCCATCACTGTAGATCAGCCATTTCTTAACACACCTACCTAAACCCTGAAGCAAAGAATGAAGGTGATACTTTGTTCAGTTAATCACATCTAGTAAACCAACACATATGTGTGCACGAATCTTAGAATCTACTGCTCAGATGTTTTGGAATGAAATCAGTAGTGCACAAAGTGGTTATTAGGTAAAAGCATTTACATTTACGGCATTTAGCAGACACTCTTATCCAGAGCGACTTTCATGTCCTAATTACAGGGACAGTCCCCCTGGAGCAACTCAGGGTTAAGGGTCTTGCTCAGAGACCCAGTAGTGGCAGTGCTGGTGGTGGGATTTGAACCTGGGACCTTTTGATCCAGAGGTTTGTAGGCAAGTACCCTACCACTAGACCACAGCCACCCCATTTAGCAGTATTGTTAGCAGTATTATTATTTCTTTTGTTTACATTAACTGTGGAGGAATTAAAGGAGGAGGAATACTCTGGACAGGTTCTTAGACCTCAGTGCTTCGCAGGACAGACACACAGACAAGCATACTAACACAGTCACAGGGAAGTGGTGGCATAGAGGTAAGAGACTAAGCCCCAGGTTCAGAAGGGACCTGCACTGTACTTGCACTGTAAGTTGTTCTGCACTTGTTTGGTCTTTAGTCCTATCATGTCTTCTGTGTCATGTTCTATATCGTCTCATATGTAGCACCAAAGTCCTGGAGGGACGTTGTTTTGTTTCACTGTGTACTGTGTATATGGCTGAAATGACCTAACCTACATAATTAGGTTTGCAGGGCTGCCTTGACTTGTAAAGTGCTAAAGTGTACTGCACCGTTAACAAGTTTATTTTATAATTTGAATATCTGCCTGCTGTGTGTTGCCTTGTCTTTTCTACATGTCTACATGCCTGTGTGTGAGTGAATCTGAATGTATGTGCTTGTGTAGTACAGGAGTGTAAAGGACTGTAATCTGTCTGCTCAACCTGGAGAGTGCAATTTCGATTACATTATGATAAGGAGAGAGATACTGAGGCAGGCAGGGGGAAAGGCTGATAGTTTTGGTGGCTAGTCTTGTCTGATTGTGTGTAAACAGGAGTGACGGCAGTTGACACTCGGTTGCTGTTTGCACACTTGAATTTGGGTTAAAAGAGGACACAAATTCTACTTATACTTATACTGATCCTGTGTCCTTTCAACTTATTAGACGCCTATTGCTGTTGCAAAAAGGTTGGCCCTCAAGTCTTTTCTAATGTTTTTTAAACTCATGTTTTAAACACTGCTCTTTATAATGTGTGAACATTTCATGATAAATGGACCAATAGAAATGGTCCATATTTACTTGTTTTTCTTACTTCGTCTACAAAAGCAGATGTATGGAGATAGGAGGTGTGAGCCCCGTGTTTGACTATTAAGTCTCTGGTACTCTCTGAGGCGCCAGACCCCGCCATCCCCTGCCATGCCCCTGGGGGGAATAAGAGATGGATGGAAGGAGATAGAAGATTCTGTTATGACAGCTTTGCTTTTTTCCTTCATGAGCATTGAGGCTGGCTGCTGAAATCAATAGCCAATCCATACCTGTCTCCAGCTATCATTTATTCTTGATAATTTTGTTGGTGGATATTTTTTTTGCTTTTCTTTTGCACCTAATGTTCCTGTAATAACCGAAGCTACTTCAAATGTTTCATTTGGTTTAACTGAACAGTTTAAGACATTAGTGGCAAAGTTTAGAGGTGGAATGTCATTTGGCTCTTTTTGAAATTACAGAAATATCAATTTTTGATATTAAAGAAGTTAACAGTGACCGAGCAAGGCTTTTGTTGAAAATGTTATGTTTCTAGGATATACATGTGGTTTTAGAGCTCATTATATATATGTATATATATAGACTGAAAAGATTATTTTATGCTGTCTTGCAAAATCTGCATAAAATATGGGGTGGCGGTGGTTTAGTGGTAGGGTACTTGGCTATGGACATCTGGATCAAGAGGTCCCAGATTCAAATCCCACCTCTGGCACTACCATCACTGGGTCCCTGAGCAAGACCTTAACCCCGAGTTGCTCCAGGGGGACTGTCTCTGTAATAAGGACATGTAAGTCCCTCTGGATAAGAGCGTCTGCTAAATGCTGTAAATGTAAAATCATTTTCTGCAAGACAGCATAAAATCAAAAGTAATCATTTTGGCATGTATATTTGCATGGCTTTGAAGTATATGGCCATTGAGAACATACAGTCATATTTGATCATATCACTCAGTAAAGTGCTGCTTAAAAGACTGTTGGAGCATAAAATATCTACTTTTTAAAATATTTATTTTTATAGGCAATTTTTCACTGGCAAATTTCATTCTTTAAAATGATCATTTTTGGTATTAAACACTTAATTGTAATATTGGTCAGGTCTGGGGGGGAATGTCAGTTCCAAAATGTAACAAAATGTGTTGAAAGTCCTTTTCTTTTAGGAGTACTTTGGGTTTTGATCCTCCTGAAGCAAAAATAACTGCAGCCTCAGTGACCCTGTCTGACCCTGTAGAGCTGCTCAGATCCCCCATCCACTTCTCTATCAGGAATGAGCTGAACTAAATGACCTTTACAGACTCTCTTACACACACACACTCACACACACAGGCACACACACTACAGTCTTTAATAGAGGGATGACTGACTGCCTCTTCAGGACCCACACACACACACACACACACACACCCCCACACACACACACTGTAGCTGTATGATTGCTATGTCTATCAGGATGAAAGCAGGTGGATTGCTTTTTGACTTGATGTTTCACGGGTTATATTTTGACAATTACTGAAAACAAGGCAATTTTATTTTGGATTTGTGACAAATGACAGCATAGATCACACACAAAAAAAGTTTTACTGGAATTATGCAGACTAAAGAGATGCTTTTATTTATTATTTTTTATGATTCAAGTATTTCAGTGGGTTGCACATGCATTAAACATGTTACAACAGCACAATTGCTGTCTCAGTTTACTGCTCAGATCTGTGCTGTTGCAGCTGTGTTTATTCAAGTACAAACCATTAAAATCATATACATTTAAGCAATGCAACTGGTTAACCTCTTAGACCGCTAGACTGATTATTCAGTTATTAGTATGAATGCTTATTTTCCAGTAACTGTAATTTTTGATTCATGTGGTATTTATGATAAACAGGGTTAGTGATTAATGAAACCCTGCAATCCCTGAGTTCTTGGTGATATCATCATTAGAAGATCATCTCATCTCACCAAGCATGAGAGGAGGGTCAACACAACAGTCCTGTAGTGAGAATACAGCAAAATATTAAAGTTACACTAAGTAGATTTACATGAAATACTGCTTAATTTTTAAAAATTCTCAGTCATAACTAATGCCTGGAATGACAAACAGTATCCTGTACAGCACATGTTTAGTGGCAAAATTGCTGAGGTGACTTAACCCTTGCTGTTTTTCCCTCTGAATTCCACTTCTGTCTCAACAGAGTCTGTCAAAGGCAAGCAGCACTGGTCTTTCCACATTCATTGTTGGGTTTTAGGTTTTTTTCTTATAAAGAAAACAGCAAAGGTTTAGGCACCTCTTGTGCTGGAGTTCATCTTATCTTCATCTTATTGACTGTTGGTCCAGTAAGGTATGGATTTTTTTTTTCTTGGCATGGGTGGTTTCTGGCAGTGATAGTTTCTTTTTCCTTCAGGTGAACCTTCATTGTAAGCCATTTCTGTTTGTGTATAAAGCAGCTGGTATTTTCATGCAATGTTTTTCATTAAAAGAAATTATTAGTATCAATAGCAAACTCAATGCAATCATGTCACATCTAAGACATTTCTGCAATGTTTTGTGCAAAAATGACTGCCAAACGCTATTTAATGAAACTTCACCAAACGGATGCAAGTGAGTGGCACAGGAATTCACAGATTATGGTTTTACAATATTATCATCGTATTATTGAGTTTCACTGAACTTTCATATCTGTTGTTTAAATTAGGTATTGCACATCATCCCGCAGTAAAAGTTATGGCTCAGTTATTATGAATAATAATATTGGCCAAACAAACAGGTTGAGACTGCATTTTGCATTACTAAAAAAGTCTGCTGATGTGATTATTTTGGAAAGTTTTTAGAGATGGTAAAGAGGTCCACAGAGACTGTATTTGCAAGGCATGGCATCTGTCAGTGTGTGTGTGTGTTTGTCTGCAAATAAGAGGGAAGGTGAGCAGCATATGGCAGGTTGACATCAGAGTAATGTTCATCATTAAACACATGTCCCCAGCCTTTGTCAATGCAAAACAGCTCATCAACATCTCATCTCATACATATAAATGTATCTATTACTTCAGGGCTGAGGAGGGCTCTGTAGATCAGGGAGGACAAGCTCACTTTATCTTCAAATCAATTTGAATATTGCCTTTTTTCACTTTTCAAATTCCATTAAACATAACACACTGATGTTAAAATGCTCAGACGTACTGTTTATATTATTCTTAAATAGTTTGTAACATCACCTCACAGCGAGAAGGTCCTGGATTTGATTTCCATATGGGATGATTTGGGTCCTTTCTGTGTGGAATTTGCATGTTCTCCCTGTGCCTGCATGGGTTTCCTCCAAAGACATGCAAGTCAGGTGGATTGGAGATGCTATAATTGCCTCATTAACAGGAGTCCAGGAGAACATGTTTGACCTGAGCTGTTCTTCCTCCTACAAAACAATGACAGCAGATGTGCTTTGGCTGATGAGGCAGAATAAGCAGGTGGTGTTCTCCACCAAGTGTGATGATCTGTGTGATGAGTTTATGTATGTATGTGTATATGTACGTATGAAGATGTTGTAGATGTTGTAGTGCATCCTAGCCTTCCCCTTGAATAAGTCTGTTGTGCTTTAGTGCAGAGTTGTGTGACAGTCAAAAAACTCCATCACCACCATCAACATCATCATCCTCATCACCTCAACATCATCATCCTCACCCCCATCAACAACATTGTTGTCATCATAAGCAACATCATCACTATCATCAGCATCATTATCCTCATCACCATCAGAACCATCAATATCATCATCCTCATCAGCTTCAACATCATCATTGACAGTATCATCACCATCACCATCATCAGCATCATTATCCTCATCACCATCAGAACCATCAATATCATCATCCTCATCAGCTTCAACATCATCATCGACAGCATCATCACATCAATATCATCACCATCACCACCATCAACATTATCATCCTCATCACCGTCACCACCATCAACATCATCATTACTATCAACATCATAAGCAATAGCATTATCGTCATCACTATCAACATCATTACCCTCATCAAAATAATCAATATATCAACATCATCATCAGCATCATCATCGTCATTGTCATCACTATCAACATCGTTACTCTCGTCATCATCATCAACAGCATCATCCTCATCATCATCATCCTCATCATCTTATCACTGTAATAATGGAAACAATCAAAACTCTTATTTCCATAATGAAGTAAAAGTGACACATTGCACTGATTGATTATCCATCATTTTGCAATTATGGTGTTGCTTGAAATTTAAGACATTGATTTTTTTTCAGTGTGGTTAACGGGAGGACACTGTGGCTGTGTTGGAAAATGAATGGGATCAAATCTGATAAGATGATCTTGATCCACACAGTAACTGTGTTTGACGTGTTTGAGCTGTTGGGCCTTCAAATGACAAGTTTTATTGAAGGTTGCAGTGCTGAGCTATATTGTGTTTTTGTGCTGATGTTTGTACGCGCTCAGATTCAGTACCCAGACACACACGCGCGCGCGAGCGCACACACACACACACACACACACACACAGCCACACCTCCTCTTCAGCTCCACTCAGTGCTGCCCCTCCTGCCCAAACCCTCATCTCAGCTCTGTATCCGGCTGGACAGAGGGGGAGAGAGAGAGAGAGAGAGAGAGAGAGAGAGAGAGAGAGAGAGAGAGAGAGAGAGAGAGAGAGCTGCTGTGGAATAGACACCACATCCAGACAAGCGGCAGGAGAGTGACGGGCTGCTGATCTGGGTGTTTATTTTTTGATCAGATTTTTTCAGTCCCAGCTGTGCGTGTGTGTGTGTGTGTGTGTGTGTGTGTGTGTGTGTTTCGGGACTGGAGGATGACGTACCAGGGCGGCTTGAACCAGAGAGCGAACCCGCAGCAGGACGAGTAAGCCGAGCCTAAAGCGAGCTTCAGGGCATGAGTGTGGAGGGCGGGATTGGTCGCAGCCTGCAGGGGTCGGGGAGAGAGAGAGAGAGAGAAGAGAGAGAGAGAGAGAGAGAGAGAGAGAGAGCTGATAAAGAGCTGCAGACAAGCTGCAGTCAGAGCACGGCGTGCTCAGATGAGCCGCGGCTTAAACTAGGCTCGGGGTTCAGCTTTCAGAAACGATCATCCCGCTTTGATGCTCTGGATGCTGCTGCCATTGTCTTTGAGCACCTGAGGTCCAGCATCTTTCCTTGAACCCTCACAAGCACCACGCTGTCTGAGAACAGCCCCTCATCCTCCCATCCCATCATGCGCAGGGTAATAACATCCCCCTACCTGCCCTCCTGCCTTTCAACGTGACTTACATCTCCAGTACACCGGTGCAACATTTTATTTTGGGGGCTGGGGGGGGGGGGGGGGGCAGGGGTGAATAATTGATGCCCTCGTAAATGTTTCAGCGGAGCGGGATCAGGTCGTTACTGCAGGAGGTTTAACTCCAAATAGACGCCCTGACTGTTAAATGTTTGATAGGAGAGGCGTCAGAGAGAGAGAGAGAAAGAAAGAAAGAAAGAGAAAGAGAGAAAGCCACGTTCACCGGCCAAGCTGTAGTGACTGCTCGGTTCGGATCACCTTCCTGGTACCGATTCTCGCGTATTCTGTCCGATTCAACGAGTCATTGAGTCATAAGACTTTGTCCTCCACAGACAGTGACTTACAGACTCCTATTCTCCAGTCAGGATCTCTGAGTTGGGTGGAGAATGTGGGTCAACTTTAGCTGAGTTATAAGGCTGTGAGCGGTGCGATATGCTGAAGAAATGAACGCTCTTATAGCAGCTTAGGGTGTTGCATGTTGTTTTGATTTGCAAGGGCGGTCTGTGATGTAGTTGGCGTGTCGTCACCCTGCTCACACTTGGCTCTCAGGGGCCTGTTCTCTCTGGACCAACCTTCATCACTGGCTGGGCACCAGCACCAGTACAACTGCAATTGCAGTTGAGGGAATATCAGTGCCTCGTTCAACACCAGTGGAGTGAAAATAGTGAAACAGTACCTAACTTTAAACAGGGTTAGAGGTAGAAAACAATAAAAAATAAATGGCAGAAATATGTGCGTCAAAATAAAAAAAATTGAGGTTTTTTATGCAGAGAGTGAAGCAAGGTCACCACTACTGACACAGCTAAAAAAAAAAGCACATTAAAGACTTGGCATGAATAACACTCATAAGACCTCTTGTAGTTCAAGGCGACTGTCTACCACTTGAAACAGCCTTGTATGGGATTAAATTGTGAAAGGCTCGTAATTCATGTTCCAATCCTTGGCACTGGAAAAAAAGAAAAAAGAACAAGAAAAAAAAAACATTTATTAGTTGATTAGTGGGATCAGGTGTGTTGAGAGATCTGGAAACTCCAACTGTGTAGAGCAGAGGGGCGTCTAGTTGAAAGCTACTGCATTAGAGGTCTTCACCCTATAACATGGACAAAAACACTATAACAGGTTTTACCAAAACAGATGATTTAATTAGCTTTTTAACCAATAGAATGAAGCATAGCTGGTCCCTCAAGCCCTGTGAAGGAAGGTTTACTCACCCTGCTTCTGGTAACACAGAAGCTGAGGGCTGGGTGAATGTCACTGTACATAAAAGTGATTAAGGTTAGTGTTGCTGTGCTCTCGTTAGGATTACTTTGGACTTGTTTTATACTTCAGCTGGGTTGACATACTGTGTTAGATGATGCCGTGTTCATCATAACAGTGCTGTGTTTGTGATTCTTTAGATATTTTTCATACTCTTGATTAGTTGCCGTCCTTCCCACTGCCTACTCAGTCAGTTTATCCCAAATTAAATCTCATAAGCTTTTTTAGTCTCTCTAGTTTGAGAGGGATTCCATCAATAATAACCCCCTACAGCCACCAGTATTTACTAACCTCAGCTGTCAGCATCACCGCAGCTTTCATCAAACTTTTATTTGTGTGCAGACTCTGCTGGATAGATGTCTGCAGAAATACACCAATGGATCCTCATTATTGTGGCTAAATGTACAAGAATAGCCTTTGCGAAGATCATGAGTAAGTAATGTTTAATCACTGATGAGGTTTGACAGCAAAATTGTAATCCTGGCTTGCTGAGCTTAAAAGTGACAGCATGCAAAATCAAACCTTAAATTAATGTGTCAGACTCTGTAAATTGCACATAACATGACATTAGTCCGTTTTTATGACCAAGAGAAATCAAGCAGTCATTGTTTAAAATGTCCATCCTCCTAAATAAAATCTGAATGGAACTTTACAAGGAAGCTTTTCACACTCAGAAAAGTCAGCTGTGCGTTGTAGTGAAATACAAATGACTTGTCAGGTTTACTTGATAAGGGTTTGTTGGATCATTGAAGCATTTTGGAATTATTTCCCAGTGGGTTCTGCCTTCAGCTATTTGCATACTCAGTGTATTGTTCCTGCTTCTTTTACTGTAACTCTGTGAGGTCTCTCCCCTTTCCCTGCCTTCCTTTTCAACATAATATTACTATGTTTTTAAAATGAATAAAAAAGAACACTCCTAATCATTTGCATTCACTTGAATGAAATGTATTTAATCTAATACCCAGGAGCCTTATTTTGTAGCTACATGGAATCACCTTACAACAGTTAAGTACTCTTACCTGTATGCCGGTCTGTCTACCAACAGTGCAATTGAAAAGTCAGAAACCAAAAATTTGTTTTATTTCCAGTCAAAACAGCCTCTAGGTATGAGTTACTCTTTTTTAGCACGGGAAAAAGGGGAACATAAAAGCCTCCAACACAAGAAAATACTGAATCGATCAGCAGCTATTTTGTTCCTTATGCCTCTGGATCCTACGTCCACCTCAACTGTACTATTCTCCTAATCTTTAAATCAATCTTAGAACAGGAACAGCTCTGTCAAGTCCTCTCAACACCTGTTTCTGACGGTGTCACTGACACGATGCTACCCTTTAGAGAGACACTAACATTCACAAAGGAAACCACCCCAGCCCTTTACCTTTCCTTCTCATGTTCATCTAAAATGGCAAAAGAGAATATTTCTGAGGAAAGATAATAGGCATTTCATGTAAATTAGAAGGTGTGGGATGTCAAAGAATAATAAGTAAAAAAGGAACTTTTAAAAGTTTATGCAAAGCTGGAAAAACAATCAAAAGATTTAGAGAAAATGAAACTCCTAACAACTGTGCAAGACCTGGTAGACCACCTAAACATGATTATTAGATAAGCAACACTTCAGTTTGTAACAGATATCACAGAAGCAAAAATGAACTGTGGAGTTGTTTGCAAAGCGCATGAAAAATCTGAAAGCAAGTTTCCTGAATCTGAAGCTCTACTAAAGGGTGCACATCCACAATACTGAACTTGCAATTATATTTAGAAGTTTACTGAATGAATCAGCCCTGCAATGTACTGGGCAGCCTTATTAGAGTGCTGCTTCTGAACGCTGCACTCTAGGGTTACTCCATTATATAACACGGTAAAAGAGTCACACTGCAGTAGAAAGTGACACGCTAGGGTTAGAGCAGTTCTTGTCAGAGTTATGGTAATAGGGGAGAGGAATATGCCTATAGAAGGTAACACTCAAGACTTATAATAGTGCTCAGTGTAAATATTGCTGTGGAGAAACAGTAGTAATATCTGACCTTTGCTGGGAATCTCAAAACAGCGGGTTACCATAATCTAGCTTTTAAATACTGGACTAAAAGCTTTCAGTGATATTCAGTCGAGTTACAGTTATAAGGTAAAAAGCAACACTAAGACACTAAGGCAACACTAAGTAGAGCTTTAGAGTTTTGAAACCCATAAAAGGATGTTCTCTTGTTTGGGTTATAGTGATTCTATTTTTGAAGACTGTCAAATGCATTAGGATTGCATTAAGGCAATAATGCAGCTTTAGAAGGTTGCTCTCTGGAAAGCTCTTTTGTAGTTCGGCTTCTCTTGGTTATATTAATAAGCAATGTCAGCCTCTCTGTGCTGAAGGTGAAATTGCCCATCTTTGTTGTTTCAAACCAAGGGGTTACAGTGTTTACAGTGTTGTGTCTGTTTTTTGACTTTGAAAGTTGTGAGTGGATATATCGTGTGATGAGCTTCTGGTCCGTTGGAATGGAGAAGAGCAAAATGTTGCTAATTATACAGAGAAAAATGATAAACTTTCTTCTGCAGTGTCACACACAGCTTTATTGTGACATTTTGGCTGAAGTGGCTCTTCATCAGGTCTCTGTTTTCTCACAGCGCTGTTTCAGAATGAGGCAGGATCTCCCTGTGATTGCTATAGAAATGACATTTAGTGTTTCTGTTGTGCTCTGCTCCTGCCATCATAGTGAATTACTGAGTAAAACATAAGGGAGACTAACATGGATGACCTCAGCTAGATCTCAGTTTGTAGAACTTAAATAATCCCATTCAACAGCAAAAGCTGGACTCCATTTGCCAAACAGTGATATTTTCTGGTGACTGGCAATGTAGTGAACCTGCGAATGCCTGATTCATTTACCATTTCAAATGACATTAATATTGCTTTTTAGTAACGGGCGAGTGTCCTAAAGTAGATGTTGCTTTATATCAAGGACATATCTCTGTTTAATATTTACAGCTACTTGCGCACATACAAAGCGGTTCACATCCTGAACAACACACCTTTGCTATACCTTAATACATTTCATAAAAATGAAAATTCCTGTTTAATATTAGAGCAGAAATACAAACGGGTTATTTTAAATCATGTAGTGAGATGTGTGCAATTGTTATGCGGTTAAACAGAATACTATGAGCTTTTTTTAATAAGGTGCAAGGCAAGACAGTAAAATGATTTGTGCGTAATTAGACAGGGGCACATGGGGCAGTGGTGGCCTAGTGGGTAGGGTGTTGGCCACATGGTCGGCGGATCGGGGGTTCGAACACCTTCCCAATGGGTTGCCCTGAGGTACTCTTGAGCAAGGTGCTGTTCCCGTCCCGCTCCTCCCTGCGATGGGCTGGCGACCTGTCCAGGGTACGTCCCCGGTCTTCACCCTGTGTGCGCTGGGTTGGACGCCAGCAATCCCCCGCGACCCTGTTTGGGACAAGCGGCAGATAATGGATGGATAGACAGGGGCACACTTTTGCAATATTTGCAATAAAATAATGACTCAGACTCTCAGCTTCAATTAAAGCATTTGTCCACATTGGGAGAACAAGCCACAACCATGTTCATAGGTATGTTCCCATTCACACTTTTACAGCACAAGATCTCCTGGTGAGAATTAACAGCAGTAGAAAACCTGGCAGATCCTATGGAAGACCATAGAAAGATATAATAAAAGATTCCTCATGGAAAAAAAAAACTATAATCTGGAAGGATGTACAAATTGGAAGATACATTAACAGATGTGGCAAATAATCAGTAGTTCCTGATACTGCCCACAAGCCTAGGCAAAGTTACAGTTTGATAGAAATACATAAAAAGCCTGTAGATTTCTTGAATGTTCAGTGAAGGTGAAAAGCCAGATTGAAGAGATGAAAAGAGGAGCTTATCATCCAAAGCACACTTGTATAGCAAGATATCTTGGACATGAATGGGTGCCCTTGAATTTTTATGGTTCACTTGTCTTTATGTCTACCAACTGTAGCAGAAGGCCAGATACTGAATTTACATTTCTGCGTTTGGCAGTGGTTCTTATCCAGACACTCATCTTACACATGTAGGTCGAATGTAGTATTAAGGTTTTGCCCAAGAACTCTAGCTGAAGTAGCCTGATGTCAGCTTCACTTTCAGTAGTGGGTGCACCTTCATGCACAACTTGCTTATTAGCAGATGTGTCTGGATATTTTTGGGTGTAGAGTATATTTACCTATAGATATTTCAAATGCCAGACAGTATAGGAAGTGACTCTGAAGCCTGAAGCCATAAAAATGAGCCAAACGTGCATTCACTAGAGCCACAGATCATGACATATATATTTTAATTAACCTCTCATTAAGATGTTCTCTCTGTCTCTTTAGCATACTGCATTTATTTTAAAGCCAAGACGTATTAATGTCTTGCCCCATGCAAACGCACAGACTGTGTACACCAACCCGTGTGCTAGCTTGTTGTGAAGGAATATTGTAGTTAGTTTTGGTGTTTAATTTGAGAGAGTGCTTGTCTGTGTCTTGCTGAGGGACTGTGTGGTCTGTAGTGTCTCAGCTTCTCCTGCAGATGTGTTTACCGTTGTTTATTTTCAGAATCCCTCATGTGTGGTTCCTTGGCAGAGCTGAGACAGTGAAGGTTCCTGATTACATCATGGGCATCACATCAATCAGCATCCTTCCAGACAAGCGCCGAAGCCAAAAGCCTTTAGGCAATGCAATTTCTCTGCCCTTATGTCTTTACACACAGAAATATACTTACACCCCTAGAGCTGACTCACCATTAAGCATGCTCTCTCAAACCAAGCTGATCCCCCCAACTACCACACATACACGTTTTTGTCTTACTTAGACGTGATAATCCACAAAACACTGTGGAGTTAAAATGCTCATGGTATGATTGGATGTAAAATATCTGAATCACAATACCCTTTTCATTGTCTCTCCATTTTCCGGCCAAAAATAATTGGAAAAACTACCTTCTATATTGGTAAATCATGGCATGCTTGTTCCACACTAAACCAATAACATTTCTTGGGCAAGACTAACATTTCAGTCTCCGAAATATAGATTAATGTTTAGACATCAACACACTTCAGACATCTGTTTTAACTTAATATGCTTACGTGTGTAACTAAGGACACAATATGACTTTTAAGAGACTCAAAATGGCCTGTAACACATTTGATCTGAGAATGTTTCATTCAGCAACAAAGAATGGAACAAATAAGGTGTTTCTTCTCTGCTCATGCTTGCCAACCCTGTAATGTAGTCATTTCCTACATGTTTCAGGGGCTTTTTGTCTTCAGTCCATCGTTCATTAGGTTTCAGATCAGGAAGACTGACTTCAATCTGAAAACCTCGACAGATTCTTTAAAGGCATGGTTCAGGTCATTGGCCCGCTGTAAGATGAAGTGCTAACTAAAGCGTTTTAAAGCATTTGACAGAATCTGAGCAGCTATGAAGCTCCTCTGAACTTGCTGCCCTCTATAGCAGAACCCAGACCTTTTGTTTCGACTCACAAATACACTGTATGGCCAGAAGTATTCAAATAAAGCTTAGAATTACTGCGTTCAACTGAATTAAGGCGTACCCACTGCTGACACAAGTGTTCAGCTGGACACACACAGTACTACCCATAGGATGCTCTGCAGCATTGGGCTGTGGAGCAGTGGAACTGTGTTCTCTGGAGTGATTAAGCTCCATCCAACACCTTTGTTTGGAGTAGAAATGGTGATTGTCATCCAGAACAAATCATCAAAACTCTTGTTTTTTTGCTGCTATTGCATTGTGAACACCAGCCCCAAAACTTATGTTATATTTTCTTTTTCTTTACTTCACCTTAGCTGCTAACCTTGTTACAACAGGAAGATGTGCAGGTTTACTCGGTCCCAAGTTCTGTACTGTCTTTGGTGAGCCTGCTTTCCACTTCAATCAGCATCTTAATGACAAACACATATAACACTGAGCTATTCAAATACATTATACAGAATGAATATTGTTCCCACAGGTTTTATTTCCTGGCAAATGAATGAAACACTCAGCAGGATTTCTCTCGTATTCATGGGCTGTTTAGCTACTGCTTGATTTTGGTAGCCTGTCTAAGAGTCAGCATGCCAAAGGGCCAATAAAACTTGATCAAATCTAAGCACCCCCCAATTTTGGCTATTACAGACTGTTCAGCACCAGCATTTTGTGAAAGTGACTATTCTGGTCATTGTGAAACACAGCACAGCACACAATGAAATTAGACCTGCTGGTCTGGGATTCAAACCCACAACCTTCTAATCCTGAGGCCTAGTCCCTAACCACTAGGCCACTGCTGCATCGTTGTGAAGTTTTTTGTTTTATTTATGACATATTTTATAGAGTGTGATAACCTGTGAGATTTGCATTCATGGCCAAGAGACTGAGGCAAGATATCTTCAGTCTCACAGATGAACCATGAGACTTGACATGCTTCACATACCGCTCTGCATAAACAGCAGAACACAACAAGTAATTGTCAGTCTAGGCTACCTGATCCTTATCATTTGCCACATTTTATTCTCACCTAAATCATACCCAACTGTCCTCTCTTGTTTTTGCACAGTGTTGGGTTCATTTTGAAACAACATAACTCCAGAAAATTAGCATCTGGACAGGACGGAAAGTGAGAGGGGAATCAGCTATATTTTCTCCATAAACATTCTATATTTGGGAGGTTTTAATTGTACTATTTGTGACTTTGGTTTTAAAGTCAAGCGTATTTCCTAAAACAATTAGTTCAACAATGTACATTTTGTGTTCAAGCAAGGAAAAGATGATGATTTTTTTGGCCAAAAAGGTGTGTCGCTGTAGTAAGTGTGTGAAGCGTTTTTTGCCAAAGAGAACTGAACTGGCTTCTTAGCAATGGTAAGAAAGTATATTACCCCTAATGACACTAGATATGCAGCTATCAACTTGTGCTTTAACTGTATTTACAGTTTGTGAAGAGTATGTGTATGTGGGAGGAAGGAAGGTGTGATGCTCATAGAGTTGTGCCCTGCTGTCAGACTGTGAGAATATTGTAGAGACTACTCTGAACAGAAGCTCTTCACCAAGCTCCTAGGATTTAGAGCCTCACAGCATTTAAGCTTTCACTGCTAACTCTCTCATTTTGTTCTCTCTTAACAGCTTTCTGTAGTTCTGTTCTTAAGGCAGAGAGCACCAGCGTACCCTTGTACTCTTGAGCCTCTCTTTAATCTACACACGTTCTCCCAAAATACACCCTCTTCCAGTAAATGTACTGCAGCATACACTTACCTAAATACACAGTATTTAACAGTATATGATGGTGACGATGTTGATCGTTTTTAAATATTTATGTATTTACTTACTTACTTAATTTTTCAAAGACTTACTTACTTATTCTGACGTTGGTTCCAAAGTTCAGATCACTGCCTTAGTATACATTTCAAATGCACATTGTTTTGTCTGATGTTTTATCTAAAACACAACAGGAGAAAAAGAATAGGAATAATCCAAGGAAGTGCTATTAGTAGTAATGTAAATTAAGTGTTTCATATGTAAATGTTTAAATTGGGTGTTAGATTTTGAGTGGTTTAACAAGAATTTAAGCTTCAGGCAAGGCTTTATCTAATCGCCTGTTACTTGGCTTATCATGGTATCCACGCTATAGAAATGACCGGGAACAGGAGAAGTCTGAGGAGGCTTTAGGGACATTTGCTTTGTTAAGAGGTTCTTTAAACTTTAAAAGTTTCTTAGTCTCATGTCATGAAAGGTCCTTTAAAGAATGTCCATTTAAAGGACTTTTCAAAAAAAGACACTAGTCACTAGTGTGCAAATGAACTGTAAGCTCTGTAGAAACTCAGTCAAGCTTAAGTGGACTTGAGCAGGTTTGAGAAAGGCACTATATAAATTAAACACATTACTATTATTGTTTTTATTAATTCAAAACACTAAACTACACAAAATCATTTTTAGGTGGGATTATCAGAAAGCACTATCATAAATATACTCAGCGTTGAAAATTGGATTGCAGTGCAGTGTCATGCACCCTAATGCAGTTGAAATAAAGCAGACATGGAAATAAACATAAAATAAACATGGAACATAAAATAAACATGGAAAAAGTCTTGAAATTATTTTGTTCTGAACTGTTTTGCATGGACAGGACAATGCAGTTTTGTTCTACTAGATAATAATATTACACATGAACCAATCTATTAACAGTTTTTTTTTTAATACAAACATTGCAGTTAGCGTTTGTGTTCTCTCTCAGAGAATGGTTACAACCTGGCCCAAACACTAATCATAAAAAATTGAAACAGAAGAAAAATGTATCATCATAAGTAATTCATACTCAAGTACTCATATTAATTGGGCAGGCCCTAGTTACATTAGTAAATGTCTACATGATAAACATGCTTAGTACCAGGCAATTTCACTAAAACACTAATAAAGTATTTATACTGTACAAAACAAACTGAGAATAGAACGCATTTAGGGTTGCCATAGCTACAGCATTATTACAGGATATTTTTTTTGGACATGCAAAAGGGCAGAATGTGGCATTTTAGCAGTGGACACAGAGTGAATGCTTTCCTTTCTGCATTAGAAAGCTGAAGAGCCGATGTGGTGATTGCCATCGGAAATGGTGGCCTGGGAAGCTGGAAGAGAGGTGTTTCCTGCTGTGGCCTGCAGGTCACTGCTGTACTTGCACTCTATGAGTACTGAAGTCATTTAAAGTCTTTAATATGTTTTAATGTTTGTTTTTCTGTGGGTTTTCTGAGATGGGACATCATCAAGTAGAATCACAGTTAAAAGAGCATCGGTTATGCAGATCTATGTTCAGGATTTGCTTCTGATCACCTGTTCAGATTGGTGACTAAACCGCACTTCTGGAAACACATATAGATCTATTAATCCAAAGTCAGTTTGATATGAATATATCAGTGTCAATTCTAAACTGAAGGCAGTAATATGTTCAACTTAAATTTTAGGTCAGAATGTCTCCTAACTTCACTGGCCTTGTGTTTTCAGTGCCACAATAAGGAAACATGCTAAACCTTCAAGAATGTAACACGAAGTTTATGCTTGGCCTTTTTGAGCATATGTGCCAGAAATGGAAGAAGGGGGTCCCACAGAAACACACACACACACACACACACACACACACACACACACACACAAACAGAACTATTCCGAGACTCCCTAAATGCTGAACGGTTGAAAAACGTCCTCATGTCGTTACATTCTGTACACTCTGGCACATACCATGCTGGGAGCAGGAGGAGGTACGTAACAGCTTTCTTTGAGGCTGAGTACAAAAGCACTCAGAATTCACATCGTCTAGCAGGCTGATATGTGCTGGTGTCTTGGAGTCTGCTGTGTTCTGCTTTTGAGTTAAAATCGCTTTTAGCTATGAATCAGTGTTTGTGTTCATAAAGGCTGCATAATTAGCTTTGAGGATTAAGATTTGATGAGATAGTAACAATGGCATGTTGGAATGGCACTAACGAGGGATGGAGCAGGAGAGATTAATGCTGTGTTTTGGCACTAATCTGTTCATTCGCCTGCCTGTCCTACCGCTCGCACAGCAAGGTCGAACAAACGGGCACACAGATTCTTGCCCGGCTAAAAATAGGGTGCTTATTAAACACACACACAGACACACACACCCACACACACACACACACACACAGAAAATTTCTACATGCACAGTCACTCGCTCAGTCACTCAGTGACAAGCACAAAGGATGGGGGATTTGGGGTTGGTTTGCTTTCTGCACCTGTAAGATGCAATCCAGTCCACATTAATCCAGCTGTATATCCAGTTAAAGAGGAAGGCCACTTCTGCAGCAATCTTAAGCTCAGCCTCATTCACAGACATGCAAGCAGTAGGGTTGGAACACTTCAGTCTTTCTGTGATTATGTTTGTAACAGAGTTCAGCTTAAAAATAAATACATTATTTAAGTTAAAATGTAAACCCTAATGTTTTATTATACATAAGTTTAATTCAAGGCATGCAGAAGTGAATGTATTTTAACCTGTCATCGTCTCAACTGGAATTAAGGCGCAAATGCATAGCTTCCTTCAGGATACGTTTAATCTGACACGAACCAAGCAGTGCTCACAGATACAGACATTCAGAAACAACAGCGAACAGACAAGGCTGGGGCAGGCTGGCAGGCTTGAAATACTCGGCTACCCAGGTGCAGGTGATCAAAGGTGATGAGTGAGGGTGAGTGTGAATCTCTGGCTCAGTATTCCGGGGATTGGGCCCTCGCCCCTGGCCTGGACACGGCAGTGGGCGTGACAAAACCAAAGAATAGGATAAAATTCATTTAAAAGAAGACAAAATCCAGTATTATGCATTATCAGTTCTATTCAGTGACCCATTCATAAACTGGATGTCTTGAAAAAATATATATTTTAAACTTCCTGTATTGGTCATGTAATGTAATGTCTATAATGACTATTATAAAAGTCTGTTTGCTGTTATAATTGCAATGAATTTTACCTTCATCAGTTCTTTATAAAGTTTTGTCCTTGTTTCTTAATTAATTTTGTACAGCAATGTACAATTAATTTTGGTCTACTTTGAGACCCATACCATGGCAAGAGTACATTTAATCTAATTCAGAATCCTGCGCTGAAGTCCATTAAACCTCCAGTGGAAACCTGTTGCTCAAGTACATTTTACTTCAGTTGGAACCCTGGTCTCAAGTACATTTAACCTCCATCTGAATCATGTGGCTCAAGTACATTTAACCTGTATATGAATCCTGTGACTCAGGCACATTAAACTTCCATTTGAATCCTGTGAGTCAAATTAATTTAATCTCCATCGGATTCCTGTTGCTCAAGTGCATTTTACTTCCATTGGAATCCTGCGCCAAAGCACATTTATCTTTTTTTTTGGAAAACTGTTGCTTCAGCCTCCATGATAATCCTCTAGCATGAGCACTTCCACTGGAATCAAGTGGCATGAGCCCATTCAGCTCTGACTGAAATCTTGTGAAATGACCAAATGTTAACATTCATTCAGCTTCCATTGGAAAGGGGAGCATGCCTACAAACCCATGTAAGCTTTGTTCTGTTTCAATAAATGTGACAAAGTGCTCTCTTAGTAAGAAAAGAAAAAAATCTGTGGTTTATATAAAGCATGTGTCATGAGTCAAACCAGATTTTGAATTTGATTCAAAACTTGCGCCATGACTAAGCAACTGCCTGTGCATACATGATCATTGGTGCAATTTACCATGTTATGAACTAGAATGCTAAACGAAACACAAGTTTTTCTTTAAAAGATGGCATTTATAGAACCAGTTACAGCCTGGTTATATAATACATCCATAACATCAATCCAAATACATCCATAACATCCATAGAGCAGTGGTGACCTAGTGGTTAGGGACTAAGGTCCCAGACCTGTAGATTGCCCTGAGGTACCGTCCCCAGCACTGCTCCATGGGTGCTGGATAAGGCTGCATGAGTGTGCATGAGTGAAAAGCAGAGGTTTTGTTTCACTGTGTGCTGTGCTATGTTTCACAATGACAAATAGTTACTTTGACTTTTCACTTTTAACTGAGCTGTTTGTGGCATTTTCATTTGCGTCAGGATAAAGGATGTTGGATTAGATTATATTACCCATCATTAAATGGCAAACATGTGTGACTTCATCTAAAAGAATTCCGTAATACAATGTTGTTGTGGAGAGGCACTCTTATTTAGAGTGCTGTTCACTTTCCACTTACCACTCACTGAGTTCCGCCTTTACAAGCATGCAGCCAAATGCAGTCATATAAATGTACATATAGTGGAGTCTGTAGGTAAGTGACTCCGTAATCCAGCACATTTGATCCGAAGTGAATCCGTGACTATTAGGTTAAAGTGCTAAATGTTTGAGGATATAAATTTCTGTATTGACTGACAATACAGAACGAAATGGTAGTTTGAATAAAACTTATATATAAATGTGTAGATATAAATGTGTGACTTACCTACAGACTCCACTATATGTACATTTATATGAATGCATTTGGCTGCATGCTTGTAAAAGTAAATTGTTCAGTGAAATATTGCATAAAAATAAAACTACCTAAAAAGATTAGGACAGGAATATTGAAAATCTGGCTCTGGTGTTTTGCTGGCCTGCTGTTCTTATTAAACCTCTAGAAAACAGAATATTGGGATACACTTGGGGAAGTTGTGGCCCATTGGTTAGAAACTAGTCCCAGACCAGTAGGTTACCCTGAGGTACCCTTGAGCATAGTATCATCACCACATGCAGGATTTGGCTGCTTACTGCTCCTCAGAGAAGCATTTTGTTGTAGTTTTCTGTGTGCTGTGTTGTGGTGTTCATGATGCTGAAAGCTCACTTTCACTTTCACTTCTCTAAAATTTTTCTTTTTAACAATATTGTGTTGTTATAGTCTCTCCATAGCGCCGAAAACATGGTACATGAAAGTAAAGAGAATTTAACTGAGATGAATTAACTGGGTTCATGTAACATTCATGTGCGACCACTAGACCACTAAAACATTTAAATAATATGTACTTTTCAAGACTCTTTTTAAGAACAAACCAGCCCAATCCAGGCTACCAAGCATAATTAAATAACCACTTAGGCTAATTAAAATATTTGGATTTTGTTTCGGTGGAATAATTCATTTTTAGATAAACTGTGATTCTCCCTAGAAGGATTTACAATCAAAAATCACATCACAGTAATCATCTTTTCTGTTATCCGAAGTTATTAACTGTAATAACAGGAATATACCAAGCATTTCTTTCTCTGTGTGTTTGAGTGTGTTACTTTTTGGTGCTTCATGGCAGTAATTTTCAACTCTAGTTGTTTTGCCTTTTAATTAAATATTTTAGCAGCAGACATTTCTGATGAAAAATAAATGCCATAAGACCATTAATGCCATAAGTGTTTCTCAACACTGGTCCTGTAGCCCACTGTCTTGCATGTAAGTGTTTTTCCTTGTTGCTCTCAGCACACTTGATGAACATTGTCATTAACATCTCTTTACTGAAGTTAAAGTAAGTACATTAAAGCAGAGAAGATTATTCATGCTGTATATATATCGAGTACAGTTTTCTGACCTTTCTCGTTTCAGATTCTCAAAATTGATCAAATGTATTTCATTTTTTTTATCATCAATCTACACAATACTCCACAGTGACCAGGCTAAACAGTTTTTTAGTGTTTTGCTAATGAAAAAAAAATTATTATATCCTATTTACATTTTTACTTTTTACTTCATGTAGTATTTAGTAAGCAACTTTGGCCTCTAGTCTTCTTGAGAAACCTACACGCTTTTCAAGCTTTTCTTTGGAAATATGTCCTGTTATTCTTGATGGAATTGTTTAAGCGCAACCAGGTTGGATGGAAAGCAGCAGTGCACAGCAATTTTCCATCTTCTCCAGAGATACTCTGTTGAACCACTCCAGGACTTTCACAGAGTTTTCTCAAAGCTACTCCTGTGTTTTCTTGAAACTGTAACCAAATAGTTCAATGATCGTTTTGGAGAGAAATGGCATCCTTCTGACCACTCTGGTGAGCCTCTGGCCACTCAACAACCTGATTGAAGGGCTGTTGCACTGATAGCTGTAAGTTTGCAAAGAGGAACTCTGGATTCCATTCATAGTGACCTTTGGGCTCTTAGTTACTTCTGTCTTGACTAATTTCCTTAGTCTCTAATTACTCAGTTTGTGTGGGTGACTAGATCTAAGAAGACATTTTGTGATTCCAAATCTCTTCCATTTCGGATTGAAGGCGGCCAGCATGCTCTTGGGCATGTTCACTGTTGCAGAATTGTTCTTGTATTTTGCCCAGATCTTTCACTCTGACAGTCAGCTGTGGGACCTCATGAAGTCCTTTGAGTTCACTTGATCAATTCCGTTTGCACAGGTGGATTCAAAATTGCAGAAGCATCTCCACATCCACTGATAAAAGTAGGATGTACCAGACTTAACAAACTAATAACAAGGGGTATGAATACTTATAAAAGTGAGTTATTTATTTCTCATTGTGGAGAATTAGGTGGATTTAATTGAAAGATTCGATTAGTCTAAAACAGGGGTGTCCAGCTCCAGTCCTGGAGGGCTGGAGTCCAGCACAATTCTGTGATTTCCTTAAACGCACCTGGTTCGCACTTAGTGGCGGGTGTAGTGAGTGTGTTTGAGGAGGGAAACTATCAAACTGTGGTGAATACCAGCCCTCCAGGACTGCGGTTCCACACCCCTATTCTAAAACTTCGGCTAAATTAGTCTGAAACGTAAGATAAAGTGGAACACACATTTTTGTTGTTGTCATTGTATGCAGCTATTTATGAACAGTCCTGAAATGTATAAAATGACAGATTAGCTGATTCCTTCCTATATTTTTGCTCTAGAACTAATGATAGACACACTTTGAGCTTAAACATTAATCCCTGCTGCCCTCTAAGCACATTAAAGCTCCAGTCTGAAATTAGCATTTTTGTAAAACCCACATGTCCCCCTAAGTGTATTTTCTGCTTTTAGTTCATGCATTTTTTCCCTCAGCACAGTGGATGAAAACACAGCTGAATTACATCCACTGGTGCCATGCATTATCTGCCGTGGTCAGTTTCAGACAATTATTTAAGCTTATTAATTATGTATAGTCTTTATATTCAGATTTGTCAATAGTAAAAAGAAAGCATGGTAAAAGTGTGACTGTGCAATTGACTCAAGGTAAAGAACATTCCACTTTATAAAATGTTCATTTTAAGGCTGAATTATAATGTGTCTGAGATTTTACCTTATGTAGTATATTCATTTTAATTGAACTAAAACAAAAGTTTGCTTTGCAGTGGTTAGGATAAGTGTCTTAAAAATGTAATTGCTCAATTGTTCCCTTGGTAGGCCTACTATTCATTTTTTACCCATCACCTGTTTTACAGATGTTATTGGTTTTTCTCCATATTTCTTTACTTCACTGCAGTTTAAATGAATCCTCCCTCAACTGAACTTTAAACTTTACTGTGTCCCACACTCTTTTACTGAAATCACCAGCTTGCTCTTGCTTCTCAACTCAGATTTTTACGCAAAATATTTTGTTGTGACTTTAGTTGATTTTTTGATAGAATTTCAGCCTTGTGATGGCCTGCTTTACTGACACTAACACTTTCTTCATCCTTGTGATGAAAGACAACAACAAAGGCTCAAGATGCCAAGTCTTGACAAGTAAATTGTTCAATTACAGTTCCTTGAAAGGAAGAATTTTGTATAAAAGCGATGTAATTCCTGCATTATCTCCCGTGGCCCATATTTATGGGTCTTTCTCCTTTTCCCAAATAACAGTGTGATGCACAAAGAAAGAAGAACATTTGGAAGATGTAGTGCAGTATTGACAGAAAATCAAATGAGAGAGAGAGAGAGACAGAGGAGAGAGTGGGAGAGAGAGAGTGTGTGTGAAAGAGAGAGAGAGGAGAGAGTGGGAGAGAGCGAGAGAGAGAGAGAGAGAGAGAGAGAGAGAGAGAGAGAGAGAGAGAGAGTGTGTGTGTGTGTGTGTGTGAGTTGTGTGTGTGTGTGTGTGAGAGAGAGAGAGAGAGGAGAGAGAGGAGAGAGAGAGAGAGTTAGTGGGAGAGAGAGGGAGAGTGGGAGAGAGAGAGAAGAGAGAGAGAGAGGAGAGTGGGAGAGAGAGAGAGAGAGAGAGAGAGAGAGAGATGATGTGGAGAGAGTCTGTGTAGCCAGTGGGTGTGTCAAGATTTGTGAGTGACGTTTTGTTATCTGTTGTGATTCTGATTATGTAAATCGTAATGAAGCCCTGACTTTTGGGGGCAAATCTGTAAAGTGTTGATATATGTGTAGTGCTGCCCTGACCCTCCCTCTATTTTGCTTCTTATAACTCAAAGTATAAATGAACCTACATCAGTTTTTGCAGCTGAGCAAGAAATGGATGAAGGAGAGGAAGGAGCACTGGGCATGACAGCATTCAGCCATTTTGAATCAATGTTAGTTTTAGCAAAATTCACTCTTTGCCCACAATTTTATCTTTATATATATATACACACATATTCACACTCACATACCATTGTTTTTTCCTCTTCCTAAGATGTCAGCATGCAGGATGAGGTCAGAGGGAACTCAAGTGAGATAATGTTGGAGTGTCCTAGCCATGTAAAGTATAGCTTAAAACTGCACAACAATAAATTATTCATCATCATCATCATCGTCATCGTCATCGTTATCATCATATTGGCCTCTGCAGTTATGATCCTGTAATAATCTGCATTACTGTTTATGTGGAGACCACAGTGACTAATGGTGTCTTTGGGTGAGTTAATGAGTCCAAAACTAGCTGCAGCTGTATGTGATGATAAATGGGTCGATTCAGTGTGAAGCCAAAGCCAGGAAGAAAAAAAGGGAATTTTGTCCATTTCTATTAACCCATTCATAATAAGAAATAATGTTTCAAATTGTTTCCCAAATAATCCAACATTCATCACTTATGTTCTCTGGTTTGCAGAGATAGCTGGCTGAGAGATTAGCCCAGGTATTGCTTTCCTGCCCCCTTACACAAAAGCTCTTCACAAGGGCTCTGTTGATGCCTCAGGACAGAGATATATAATCTTTCTGGATCTGCCCCATAGTCTCCTCTCGGTTGGTGCTATCCAGAATATGGATATGCCTGGAAGGCATCCTAACTAGAAGCCAGAATGTCCTCTAATGTTTTCTTTCAATACGGAGGAGCAGCAACTCCACTCCAAGCTCCTCTCAGGTTTCAGAGCTCCTCACCCAGTTATGGAGGGTGAGCCTTATAAAGGACACTCATTTTGTACACTTTCAATCACTACCCAGAGATCAAGATCATAGGTGCAGGTTGGAACAAAGATCGACTGGTAAATTGGAAGCTTTGCCCTCTTCTCCACAATTGTTTGAAGAAATGTTGTGTTGAAAATGTTGCTTGCTACCCAAATCTGTCTCACTCGTTTCACCCTCACTCATGAACAAGATCGAGAGATACTTAAACTCGAGTTGCATTCAGTGAAGCCACTTAACAACCACAACAATTTCAAAAAGCAATCCTGAGGTCAGTATACTACACCATACTCACCTTGAAATCCTGTCCAGAAAAATCACAAACAGGACAGGGGACAAGGGGCATGCCCTGGTGGAGTCCAGCACCCTTTGAGAATGAGTTAGACTTAATGCCAAGAATATTGACACAGCTTCAACAGTGGAAATATATTTTTACTGTTTTCTGTGAGCCAGCTGAGCAATAATGGATGTTTAAAGTTTCTTTTGTGTTTGATGATTCAAAGATGGTTTCATAAATCGTGGGGATTAATTTATTGTAGTGTTGTAGTTATTAAGTGTTGTTATAAGAAGTAGAGTCAATGAGTCAGTAGGCTGCTGTGTGTAGATATAAAGTTATCTGTAAAATGTAGTTATAAGAGATGGAGTCTGAATCAGTAGGTTGGTGTTTGTTGTGTTATAGTTATCTGTAAATAGTAGGTATAAAAGAAGGAGTTAGTGAATCAGCAGGTTGGGAGTAGGTATTGTTATAGTTATTTGTAGACTGTAATAATAAGAGATAGAGTCAGTGATCAGTAGGCTGGGTGTGTATAGTGTTCTAGTTGTTGTAGACTGTAATTATAGGAGTAGAGTCAGTGAGTCAGTAGGATTGGTGTATAGTGTTCCTAGTTATTTGTAGACTGTAATTAGAGGTAGAGTCAGTGAGTCAGCAGTGGGGTTGGTGTGTAAAGTGTTTCTAGTTATTTGTAGACTGTAATTATAGAGGTAGAGTCAGTGAGTCAGTGGGCTGGTGTGTATAGTGTTCTAGTTATTTGTAGACTGTAATTAAAAGAGGTAGAGTCAGTGAGTCAGTAGGCTGGTGTGTATAGTGTTCTAGTTATTTGTAGACTGTAATTAAAAGAGGTAGAGTCAGTGAGTCAGTAGGCTGGTGTGTATAGTGTTGTCATTATTTGTAGACTGTAATAAGAGGCATGACTAGTGGATCAGTAGGTTGCAGTGAGTAGTGTTATAGTTATCTGTACATTGTAGGTCTAAAAAGTAGAGTCAATAAATAAGGAGGTATGTGTGCATTGTTACAGTTATCTGTGGAGTGTAGTTTGTAGAGTGTAGTATCTGTGTCTGAGAAATGGAACCTGGAAGCTGCATTTAGCTATAACCCAGACACATATACTTCCTCCTATTTATTCATTGCAGTTTATTTATTATTATGCTGCCACTCTATAAGCCTCTCTGAGTTGAATTATGAATCACATGTCTCTGCTGCACAAACAAAGGGAGGCTGATGAATAATGTACCAATGGGGTTTAGTAATGTTCAGAGGCACGTGGAGTACAGAAACTACACATGCACAGGAAGAAGAAATCATGTCCTTGCATCAGAATTTTCAGTACTCTACTAGAGCTCTTATCTTTTGTTTTGTTGGGTTTTGTTTGCAGCTCCTATTGTGTTCATATGTTGTGTGTCTTGTAAGAAACAGGGCTAATCTGTAATATGTTGCTTTTACAGAAGCTTTGGTTCACTTATTTTTATTACTTATAGATGAAACATGCTCACCAGACACTTGAAAAACAGTAATTCTCTCAATCTGTCTGTCTCTCTTTCTGTAGGATCTGGGTGGGGTGAGTCCTCCTCAGAGGAACTGGAAGGGGATAGCGATTGCTTTGCTGGTCATTTTGCTGGTCTGTTCACTTATCACCATGTCAGTCATCTTGCTCACCCCAGGTAAACACACACACACACACACACACACACACACACACACACACACACAACATTCAACAGTGCTTTTTATTGTGTACTTTGATTTGGTAATAGATGGCATACAATCTGACACAAAAAGAATTCCATTCCATGCTTTGTAAGACAGAAATGCAGCCTTTGTATGCCACATTTCAACTACCGCCTCCTCCGAAAGGGCGATTTGACACACTAATCAAGCAGTCGCAGAACATTCAAATATCTGTGTTGAATACAGTGCCGGTTAAGAAACACACAGGAAATGCTTCCTACCTACAGCTTCAAACAAAAAATCAGGTCTAACTTTAAACTGAATGTTGCGCCATCATGTGGGCTTCCTGCTCATCTGTATTCTTAACCAAACTGACTATCACTGGGGTCTCTGGCTCACTTAACCTCCAGGCCAGTTCAACCATTATGTGTCACCTGTGTTGCCCAACCCTAATCAAAGCTACTTTTGCTTTACTACAGACTCAATGCCACAGCTGCGAATGATAGACGTTACAGGTTATTCACGAAGTCTGTAAACTTCTGCATCTTATTTTTAGACATCATCTTTGTGAAATTCTGTTATTTTTCATACTTTTTTGTTTCTAGTCTTGATTAGAGAAGGATGGGTTTCCTCTTAAGATTCTTGTTTCCTACCAAGGTTTTTTCCTCCAGGGAGTTTTTCCTTGCTACTCTTGACTTTCGCTGCTCACCAGGTGCTCGGACCCAGATTCTATAAAGCGCTTTAGAAATTAAATGGATTTGAAGTAGCTTCAATGTTTGAGTGACTAGGTCTCTGACAGAATTATTGGCATGTAGAGATGCAACTGTGTGCACCAAACTTTTACCTTGATAAACAATTGCCTGTTTTACACTGAACAAAATCGTGATAGCCGGAGCCAAGTTCTCAGTGAAAGCCAGAGGCATTAGAATGACTTTGTGAGAGGTGAGTTTTTAGGAGCCGTGGTTATTTTAGTGTGCAGTTTTTTTTTTCCTGTGTACTTCTAAGGGCAGAGCCCGAGGCTGGAATAGACTGAAATACAACAAAAACACTTCTGCAAATTTCACCCCTCAAACTGCAGTACATGCTGTTAGCCCTAACCCATTTAGAGCAATAACAGTACAGACCCCATTATATACCGTTTATGAAATCATATTCTTTCCAATAATTTTTCTAACAATTCTTAGCATCAGTTATATTCCATTTAATTATATTCCCTTTTATTATTATTACTATTATTATTATTATTATTATTATCTGTGTGAAAAAAGTAAAAAATGGCAGAATCTACTTGGAAGATTAAAGCAGTAAAGACCAGTAAATAGATATCTTCTGAATAGACAGTACTCTTCATTAACATCTTTTGTCCTGTTAAATTTATTTTGCACAAAAAGGAGGTTATTCCATAATCAGCATTACCAAATGTTCACTAAATTATTGCATGGCAATTTTTTTACATTTGTGCTGTGCTTGACTGGAATGAATGATGAATTCAGTAGTTTCATTATATACTCGCAATTACATATGATTATTTTTATATAATAGTATCTAATATATAAATAATGTAATGATGTTTGAATATGTATGATACTTTTGTGATGTGTCAAGGAAGAGTAAGATAAACTAAGCTGAAAAAATGGTTACCTGTACAATGATTGTTCAACATTAAGTTAAACGCACTGCCGGTGTGCATTATTGTCATCCTTAAACTTTTAACCACTCAGATCAGTATCAGAGTATCCTTCAACTTAGGATGAATTCCTCATGAAGGTGTGTGGGTAAGGTGAGAATGTGACTCCTGTCGTGTACAGCACACACTCAACCTCTGCAGCCACTACTAGACAGAAAAGGTTTGTGTCTGGTTTCTGATGACTTGGGAATGTGTGTGTGTGTGTTGACAGCGGACAGTCTGGCTGGGAGTGATACTAAGTTGACAGTGGAGGACCTGTTTGGCCCTGATTTCTATGTACATGATCCTGAGGCCCGCTGGATCAACGGTAAGACAATCTGGATAAGGCTTTTATCTTTAATGTTGATGCTGCTGCTGTGCTGGACACTTGCTCTGTTTCTCTTACACAAAAACACAGACACATGACCACGCTCTAAATACTGAAAGAGTATGCTCTTAGGTAATGGCAGTTGGACTCTGTGTTATGTCAGTGAACACATATAATATACCTCTCCTAAGTAATGGCTGTGGGACAGCCTCAGTGATTGGCAGGAAGGCAGGAACCCTAAGCGCGTGCTTTATTCATGCTGTTGTCAGTGTGCTGACGGTGGCTTTTTTACACATTTTTTCATAAAACGTAAATGACGAACAATCAATAGAAATGTTCCAAAATGAGTCATAACGCACCTTGTTACAAAGGTTTTTCAGATTTTCAGCTTTTATTTCAACCCACTAGCTAGAGTTCTCCTTGTCAAACAGTTCCATCCTTTCTAGGAATTTGGAGAAATTCATGTGGATTTTATGTGAAGCCACCATATTTTATAATAATCCATCCATACCTGGTCTAACAATGGTGGCTGGGGGTGCTAGAACTTATGCCAGCAAACCCAGGGCAAAGGGCAGACAAATACTTAGCAAATGCATCAAGGTAGATACACAGACAAGCACACTCACACACAGTCCTACCTAGGGGGCAATTGTACATTTCCAGTTTACCTGAGGGGCATGGTTTTGGATTGTGGGGTGAAAACCCACAGAAGAAATCCATGAAACTCATGAAACATAAAGGGATCCATGTTACGCCAGCTGAGAATTGAATTTCCAACATCCTTACTGTGAGCCCACAGTGCAAACCAATGTCCCAGTAAACAATATTTTATTATATGTGTTTTTAGCACATTATAATTTGTGTTATATATTGAATGTTATGTATTTGTGCCCTCTTAATAGTTATTGCCCATGTGTATCACTGTACATCATTTCATATTACATATATTGTCTGCTTTTTAGGTGGGTTTGTAACTGGTTGTTTTGTCTGATGTAATGGATGTTGTTTTGTAGTTGATATATGTGGTGAACGTGGTTGTGTGTATTTTGATGCTCTATTGTGCTCTTTTGATGAATGTCTGTTGGTACTGGATGTCTCTAAGAGAGGCATTGTTTGTGTATGTGTGTATGTGTGGGGTTATGGCCTGCCAGGCCTGTTTTCTGCATATTTGAACATGTTTTTACGTTTTAACATCAAAGGAGAGAGCTTGCTTCAGGAAGAAAGCTCTTTGCTTCATGTGTTTGCCTTGTTTGCTACAAAGCAGAGATGGATGAAGCAGATCTGTCCATCAATATCTCCAGCCTTAATGGCCTTCGTAGTAGTCCATACACTGCACCCAAGATAGCTCTCGTCCCCTGTTTCAGACAATAACACAACACACACATGTACACACACGCAAGAATAGGGCTGAGTGTTTACTGCTCTGTAAAAATATAGTAAATTAACTTTAAAAAAGAAGTAACTAGGCTGTCTTAAGAGTTTGACTTCAGTAAACCTAAAGGCAATGTAATGTCAGATAGATATTTGTTGTGTTTATGTTCCTAATCCAGTTACGTACTAAAAAAACGAAACTAAAAGGAGGAAAAATATATCAGCACACACCCACTGAGTACAATCTTCATGTCCAGAGTTTGACCCTGGGGCTTCTTAGCTGCAGAGGGGCCAGGCATGTCAATTAAATATCTTAAGATATTTTAATTTTGAAAGCATTCAAGAAGAGTGAGCAGTCTGCAAAATGAATACTGTGTTAATGGAGAGGGAAACCCATCATTTAGTCTCGGTCAGCAAGTGATCAATATGGCAGAGGAACACACATCCTGTGCTCTAATGGCAGGTGTTCTGCAGGGCAACCTGCACATTTCACAGAGGCACTGTTGTCCAGGTTGTTTGAATGTGTTCATGTCTGTGTGTTTGTGTGTGTGTGTGTGTGTGTTGACTTATCTTAGTTACAAAGTGGGGCAAAGAGAGGCTCTGCGAGTCTGTTTGCCATTAAAAGTTCTGAAATGTAGTGGATTTCAAATACTCCCCCTCAGAAATGAGAAATAGCAGGTTTTGAAAGGACAGGAACAATATAGTGGATAAAAATGCAAGGCTTAATACTATTACCATATTCGTCTTCTTTCACTGCTCCAGTTAGGGGTCACCACAGCAAATCAACTGTCTCCATTTCTTCCTGTCCTCTGCATTTTCCTCCTTCAAACCAACTGCCTGTATGTCCTCTTAAACCACATCCATAAACCTCCTCTTTGGCCTTCCTTTTTTCCTCTTTCCTGGAAACTCCATCCTCAGCATCCTTCTCCCAATATAATCCTTGTCTCTCATCTGGACAACCAAACCAACGCAACCTTGCTTTTCTATCTTTGTGAACTGTCTCTCTAAAAAACTAATTTCTAATCCTGCCAATCCTCATCACACCCAACGAAAATCTCAGCATCTTTAACTCTGCCACATCTGCTCTTCTGCCTGTCTTTTCATCAGCACCACTGTCTCCAACCCATATAGCATAGCTGGTATCACTACCATCCTGTAAACCAGGGGCGTCGAACAGTGTCCTGGAGGGCCGGAGTCCAGCATAATTTGGTGATTTCCCTCTCACACTCACTACACCTGCCACTAAGTGTGAACCAGGTATGTTTAAGGAGGGAATTCTTCTAATTGCGCTGGACTCCTGGCCCTCCAGGACTGCGGTTCGACATCCCTGCTGTAAAACTTTCCTTTCACTCTCGCTGCTACCTGTCTGTCACAGATCTCTCCTGTCACTCTTCTCAACCTATTCCAATCTGCTTACAATCTGCCTGCAATCTGCTTTATCTTTAGCCTTCACCACTACTTTCTTCACCCTGTGCTTTGTGTCCTACAGTTACTACAAACTGTCTACCCTGAATGACACTAAATACACATAATTCTGATAAGTTATTTTTTTATCTTTAAGTGAGAGTTACTGTTAAACAGCTGAATACTTGCTGCCTTTAACCCATACACGTCCTGCAGCAATGGACTGCCATTTCCAGCACCCAGGGAGCAGTAATGGGGATGGTCCCATGCTCAAGGGTACCTCAGGGCAACCTACAAGTCCAGGATTCTAACCAACAACCTTCTGATCCTGAGGCCTAGTCCCTAACCACTAGGGTAGGAGAGAGAGAGAGAGAGAGAGAGAGAGAGAGAGAGAGAGAGAGAGAGAGAGAGAGAGAAAGAGAAAGATAGAGAAGTAGAGAGATTAAACTGTGCAAGAATAGTATTGATGGTAGAGTGGCAGAGTGAAAACCACTGCTGAAAACATAATGCAAGAACCTATTCCCACCCCGGCCACAAGGGGGAGTCATACAGCTGTAGGGACACATGAAGTGACATGAAGTAATGAGGAATAATTCCCTACAGCTGTCATTCCCCTTATATAAGGCCAACGAGCCAGCAAATTTGCTGGACTGTTTTATGACTTTGCCAGTAATTTGGTAAAAACACTTGAGTTGACTCTCCATTCTCTATGTTTCTTCAGAATGAAACCCTTGAGCATTGTCACGAGCAGGGACACATGAACGCTCTTCAGGGCTATAGCCCTCCCAGTCCACCAGAATCTGGGAGTTAACCCCGATCCTGGCGTTCCTTTAACAGACGCCAGACAGTGTAACTGTTTACAAGATGTGGGGCTGGGGGCCGAGACCTGTGCACAACAGAGCACAGGCACAGACTGGCTTGCCTGATTTTGTTGTCTGGTCTGTAGTTTGCCTGGTCTGTAGTCCCCGGTCTATCCATTGCTGTCATTCCTATATTGAACAGGCTCAACCTCTTAACCCTCCCCATGCCAGATGGACATTGGATCAGGTATTATCGACCTGGGTCTAAGAACACCAAGCCTGATTTTTCGGCAGTGGGACCCTCCAGTCTCAGAGGGGTGACTAAACCCACCTATATGTTGAGGAACTGAAGCACAGGTTTGTAATGCCCTGGCCCAGATCCTGGGGGATGGAACCTCAGGCAAGATATGCATACCTTTATCTGTGAAGTTCAAAATAATGGAATGGGGGCATGCCTCAACTTTTACTGCCCACGAAGAGGTAACCCACAACCTGGAGTTCCTTAAAAGGCAGTTCTGACCGGACCGAGAGGTGTGAGCCCACATGGCAGCCTGCAGACCTAGGCCTGCACCCCTTGCCTGTCCCTAAGCACCCCTGTTCACATTTCTCACTGGACTTCATTAAAGGGCTATCACCTTCCCATGGAAACACTATTATTCTATTAATTGTGGACAGATTCTCAAAAGCTAGCAGATTTGTAGCACTGCTATAGACTCCCATCAGACATGGAGACAGCAGAGCTGCTACTCCAACATCCATGGCCTGTAGGTGGACAAAGTTTCAGACTGGGGTTCACAATTCATTAGCCATTTCTGGAAAGCATTTTGTAAATCCCTGGTGGCCACTGCCAGCCTCTCCTCAGGTTTCCATCAGCAGTCCAATGACCAGACTGAAAGAGCTTGAACAAACCCTCCGTTGCCTGGTTTCATAGAACCATTCCTCTTTGGTGAACCAACTTATATGGGCAGACTATGCTCACAACACCCTCTGGCACTCGTCTTTGGGCATGATTGCATTTGTTCTTCCTATGTTCCCACAACAGAAAGAGGAAGTAGAGGTCCCAGCAGTGGCCCAGTTGGTGCAATGTTGTGAAAAGAGAACTGGATGTAATAAAGGAGTATTTTCATTCATTTATCTGCACTGTAAGCAGATCCGTACACTACACACACACATACACACACACTGCTCTGAGCAGTAATTCTAAGAACAAAAAGTCATTTAGAATGAACAAGCTCTCCCAAGAGTCCCTGACTGACAATAATTGACTAGAAAAGGATACTGTTTTAAATAGAGGTGAGATTTTGTGATTGAACATGGAGCACTTATTTAAATTTCCCCACTGTCCTGGCTTTACAAATGTTTATTTTTTCCTTGACCCTCTCTTAAACAGACATGTCACCCTTCTCACCCATTTAGAAAAATGTTCCCCTGCTGTTTTTTCCTAAACTGTAGAATCTAGTAGTAAGGGAATCTCTGGGGTATGGAGAATTGTTAGGTGATGATGTTGGGAATCTTTATGAGTCTCATTTTATGAGCATTTGCATTTTCATTTATCATGTTTCCAACATACGATAGATACACAATAACTTTTAATTACACCAATCCCTGTGTCTGTCTAACTTGCTGCACACACACAGTAAAAAACAGATCCCCACAATTGGTAGGGAATTACTACCCTTGATTGGCTTGAACCACTGTGCCCTAAGAAAAAGAAGTTGTCATATTACCTAGTAGGATAGCAGGATAAAGTTGATGCATATGAATGCCATGGCTTTTCAAGGAAATAATCTTGGTTATATATTGTAATTGAATTAGCTAAGAATGGAAAGGCTGTTGGACCAGATGACATACCAGTGGAGCCATGGAGGTGTTTAGGGAACAGGGCAGTTGAGTTTCTGACCAGATTGTTTAACACAATCTTGGAAAGTGAGAGGATGCCTGAGGAGTAGTGTACGTGTACTGGTACCGATTTCCAAGAATAAGGGTGATGCAGAGCTGTAGTAACTATAGAGGGATAAAGTTGATCAGCCACAGCATGAAGTTATGGGAAAATGTAGTGGAAGCTAGGTTAAGAAAAGAGGTGAGGATTAGTGAACAGCAGTATGGTTTTATGCCAGGAAAGAGCACTACAGATGCAATGTTTGCTCTGAGGGTGTTGATGGAGAAGTACAGAGAAGGTCAGAAGGAGCTGCATTGTGCCTTTGTGGATTTGGAAAAAGCATATGACAGGGTGCCTAGAGAGGAGTTGTGGTTTTGTATGAGGAAGTCAGGTGTTACAGAGATGTATGTGAGAGAAGTTCAGGATATGTATAATAGCAGTGTAACAGTGGTGAGATCTGCAGTGGGAGTGACGGATGCATTTAAGGTAGAGGTTGGATTACATAAAGGATCAGCACTGAGCCCATTCTTGTTTGCAATAGTAATGGACAGATTGATGGACAAGGATAGACAGGAGTCTCCGTGAACGATGATGTTTGCTGATGATATTATGGTTTACAGTGAGAATAGGGAGCAGCTTGAGGAGGACCTGGAGAGATGGAGATATGTTCTAGAGAGGAGAGGAACGACAAAGGTCAAAGACAGAATAAATGAGTGTGAATGAAAGGGAGGAAAATGGAGTGGTAAGGATGCAGGGAGTAGAGGTGAAAAAAGGTGGAGGAGTAAATACTTGGGATCAGCAGTTGAGAGTAATGGCGAATGTGGAAGAGAGGTGAAGAGGAGAGTGAAGGCAGGTTGGAATGGGTTGAGAAGAGTGGCTAGAGTGATTTGTGACATACAGGTACCAGCAAGAGTAAAAGGCAAGGTTAACAGTAGACAGTAGTGAGACCAGCTATGTTGTACGGGTTGGAAATGGTGGCACTGACGAAAACACAGGAGGCGGAGCTGGAGGTGTCAGAGTTAAAGATGCTGAGATTTTCATTGGGTGTGACGAGGATGGACAGGATTAGAAATGAATATATTAGAGGGACAGCTCAAGTCTGGAGACAAAGTTAGAGAAGCAAAGTTGCACTGGTTTGGACATGTCCAGAGGAGAGATGAGGATTAAATTGGGAGGAGGATGTTGAAGATGGACCTGCCAAGAAAGAGGAAAATAGGGGTACCAAAGAGGAGGTTTATGGATGAGGTGAGAGAGGACATGCAGGTGGTTGGTTTGAAAATGAAGATGACTATTCTTGTCATTGCAAGTTCACAGCAAACTGGACCTCTGTATTTAACCCATGCAAACACTGTGCAGCAATGAAAGCAACCAGGGAGCAGTGACAAGGACAGTACCTTGCTCAAGGGTATCTCAGGGCAACCTACTGGTAAAGGGTTTGAACCCACAATCTTACGATCCTGTGGCCATCTCCCTAACCACTAGGCCACCGCTGCCCTTGCTGTCCTCTGCATCTTGAAGCAGGAAGATGCAGAGGACCGGAAGAAATGGAGATGGTTGATCCTCTGTGGCGACCCCTAAATGAGAGCAGCCAAAAGAAGTAGAAGAAGAAGACTGAATAAATTAGGTGCTTTAACAAACACGGTCTGAAATCCACAGCACACAAAGCTGGATAAAATCACAGAATTGTATCAGTTCTGTTCTGATTACTTGTGCACATATCCATGTGTGCATGCTTTTTTTAGTGGTATTTATGTGTCTACTGGGAATACTTTTATTAGACTTTTGATATGGGTATTGATACATTTGCTAGACTAAGAAAAGTGTGAAATTCACAGTATAGGGTTTTGCATATTCAAGGATTTTCATTGAAGGAGTTAGTACATTTTAGTGAGCTTTAATGAGTGGTACTGGACATCAACCTATGAAATCAGATGTGTATTGTATTAGAGCCCAGGTCTGAATAAAGTGTGGGATTAAGGCAGATTTAAAGGCAGTTCCATGTTCCAGAGTGATGTGGAATAAGCACTGAAAATATTGTCGTTTTAATCCAACAAAAATGAACTTTAACCCCTTGTTTGTCTTTATTTACTATTATCATACCCATCATTTTGCAGTTTAGAGGGGCTTTTGCTGTCAGTAAAAGTGAACAGGCAGCCAGATAGACAATTCGTTTATTACAAGTGGTTTTTTAACAGTATGTTTATTAGAGCATGCATGAAACTTGGAAATGTTTATTTTTTTCAACCTTTCTAGATACAACTAAGCTTTTTGTTAAATGCTCTTAAAAGATAGTCATTTTACAATAGTGTTTTGCTTGATAAAAATGTTATAACTTAAAGGGCAAAAGAAGATGTGGTGCACTGCTTAATGATCAGTCAAGAAACCTTTTTCAGAGACATTTTCCTTTAATTTTTTTTCTGCCCTTAAAAAAGAGGCCAGTAAATAAAAGCCTGAAAAGTTGGGAGCCTTTTCTTCTTTTGGTCTCTGAAGTGTTTGGGAATGCTGTGGATGCCTCAGCTGCAGCATCTTGGTAAGCGTGATTTGGAGACATTAGACCATCTGCAGTTTGTGTTCTGTTCTCTTTGCAGTTCACTGTCCTTGAACACCTGAACAAGCAGAACTCTTATGTCAGGATGACATTTATTGACTACGGCTCTGCCTTCAGTATAGTCACGCTGGTGAAAGTGGCCATCTAAGCTTATGGAGCTGTACACTTCCATATGTGCACTTACACACACACACACAACAACACACTCAGTCAGTGCTGATGTAACCTGCGCTGGAGAGGTTGAGCTTTCCAGCTGAGTCTGAAATTTTGTGAAGAACATTTAAGTATTCATGTGGAAGCACCCATGCGTACTGAACACTGTAGGCACGCAAGCACTCCCTTCAGGCTCAGGTTTAAAGGGTAGTGTATGCACATGGGACATTGTATGTGTGTATGTGTGTGTGCTTGTGTGTGTGTGTGTGTGTGTGTGTGTGTGTGTGTGTGTGTGTGTATGTGTGCGAGGTAATATTTGTATGAATCAATGTGAGGGATGTCCATTGGGATATACAGTCCCCTCCAAAATGTACTGGAAAAGCAAGGTCAAATCATTTGTTTTTGCTATGCATTGAATTTTCAGCTTATGCTTCCTGTTGTTTACATATAGAAATGTTAACTTCTAAAGCACCTTTTGTATCTGACCACAGTTTTTTTTGTATGTGAACATTTATTTCAACACTGAGTTTTAAATTAAAAAAGAGGAAATGAAAATTATATTTAGTTGCAGATCCCTTGCTTGCTATAAGTGAGAAAAGGGTGTCACCTAATGAACTGACCAAATTGTTGGGTTCTTCTGTTATGGAATTCCAGGTTTTCCCCACAACAGTCTTTCCTCGGTTGTTTGTTCAGGGGGTTTCTCTCTTGAGTTTCCTCTTCAGGAGATTGGATGTATGTTTTATTGTATCAAAATCTGATGATCATTTTATCCAGTACAAAACTTTCCAGTGCAATTATTTGAAATGTTTTGAAAAAGGAAGGAAACAACTGGCGTAAATCACAACAGACCACAAAGCTGTCAGTTAAGAAAAGCAAGAACAGGTGATGACAGACAGATTATGAGAGCAGCAAAGAAAAACGCAACAGTGAACATCATGAATAATCTCCTTCAGGCAGGGGCAGCGGTATCACAATCCACTGTTCAAAGAAGATTTTTAGAAAAGTATAAAGACCATAACACCAAATACAAACCTCTCAATGAGCAGTGAGAATTGTTTAAACAGATTGTCATTTGCAAAAAAGTACAAAATGAGCCACAAAGTTCCTGGAACAAGTTTTATTAACTGAAAAGACAAAAACAATTCTTAACCAAAGTGAAGGAAAGGCAAAAGTGTGAAAAAAGGAAAGAATATGCTGATGATCCAAAACATTCAAGTACTTTTTGAAGCATGGTGGAGCATCAAAGATTGGGATTGCATGGCTGCTTCTGGCTCAGTAATCTTAAGTGATAATGTAACTCATGGTGGTATCGTCAGACTGAATTTTGAAGTCTGCTGGAACATTTTGTCTACCAGTTTACAAAGGAATGCATCCAAACTCATCAGGAGGAACTTCATCATGTAGCAAGAAAATTATCTAAGACATTGTCAAGTGTGAGGACTCCTATCAGTCCTTCACCTGATTTTAACCCAATATGAACACACACTTCATACAAGATCTTGTTTTAAAAGCATGGAATACATAACTAAAGAAGAAACCAACAATTTTGTGCAATCAGTGGGTAGCAGGTTTGATGCGGTTATGGCAAGCAAGGAATATTAATTGTCATTTTCTTTAGTTAATTTTAAAACATTTTGTTCCAAAAATTTTGCTGACTGGAAAAAGTGGGTGGTCAGACATAAATGGTACTGCTCTCTATGTAATCTAAAATATCTGTATGTAAATACCAGGAATAAAAACTGAAAATCCGATCTCTCATCTCACATTCACCGTTTGAGCTCAAACCTTGGATTTCTCCACTACTTTGAAAATACTATTAATTCTGGATATGGCTTTTATTATAACTTAATTCCCAATGCCATTCAGCCTTTTCAGTCAGTTTCAGAAACATATTTTATTATTTTAATTGACTGAATTTAAGCTTCCTACCGACCCCTACTTACGTACTAGAAAATGATGTTTTATGTACCAGAATGTTAAACTGCAATATTATACTTGATGTATACCCTTGTCTGCTAACACTGAACAGCAATCCTCAAATTCTGAATATTTTGCTATTTCTGGCTGTCTAAGATCTAAGCTGATCTTGTCTAAATGGATCTGTTCACAACACTGAAACAAACACATGCGTACGTACTAACTCTAACACAAACAAGCTCAAGCTCATTCAGATGTTTATGGCAGAGGAGAGCACAATGTCTTAGTCTGTAAAGTTCAAACAAATGTTTATGCAAATGAAGTTTAGTAGTTAATAAATGCGGTAGTTCAACTTTTGATACATTGACATTGTTACTGATATCTAAATTATACTTTCTAGAAGGTTTTAATACTTTTTCATTGATTTTTTTTAGATAATTTTAGATACTTTTTGGTTTAAACACAAAATGAATATGAGCTGCGGGTAATGTGTATATTTACTAACAGATTGCAATCTAATCATGTGCTAAAGTTAAGCACATGCAAGCAGAATGTAATTTACCCTTCAGCAATCTGGATTTTGAAAGAAGCTTGCTAATAGACTCACTGACACTGATAAGACACTTGGAAGATCGCTTGGAAATTTGGACAAATTCAAGGCTCAACCTTTATCTTAACTTACCCTTTTATGGGACTGGGTGATATAGATGATATTTTAATATTTCAATAAATATAAAGAAAATAGGAGGAACAGCATAAATAAAAAAGAAATTCTCTCTTTAATAACAGACTTTGGTTGGTACTATAAACTCTTAGCTTTTGGCTACAGTATATTTTGTACAGGATGGCCAGTTATATTGATGTAGAGAAGGAAAAACTTTGTTCTATTTATTTGCAGGAGTCTATTGCATGTGTTGTCTTTATTTCCTTTGCTGATATCGGTCAGAATTACCAGTTGTTTTATTGACTCAGCCGGATTACAAGCACTAAATTTAAGAAAGCAATTTCCTTTAAAACACATTTGTGCTAACGAATTGTCACGGTTATATCTTGTTAGAGGGAGCACTGTTCTGACTGAGCACACCTGAGCTCATGGGGGCACAGGTGTGCTTAGTCAGAACAGAGCGCCCTCTACCGAGACATAACCGTGACACAAATCTACTTTATCTGTATTTAAAACTACTCAATAAGAAATGTCATGCGTTTTTTGGTTGTGCGTTTTAGTGTTGTCATTTTTTTTTAAATAAAATTTTATATAATTATGTTTTTCATTACTGAATGCACGTTTTATGTTTTATGCTAATTTAATGTTCTTTAGATCCCTTCTGTGAAATGAGCTTTTGATTCCTATATCCAGATTGAAAAATAAAGTACGGCTGTTAAGGACTAAACTATAACGCTTGGGTGGTGGTGTGGTTTGGATGTATTTGCAGAGCCAGGGATCCGTGAACTTGACTTTATTCGTGCAAACATACAACACCCTCACATCTGTAAAAACACATAACATCAATGACGGACGCTCTATTCTGACTCAGTGGGGCTTATAAAGCCAACCTCAATGAAGCAAACCTGTGCTCTGATGACGTGTGCTCAGTCAGAGTAGAGCGCCATCTACGGTGATATAACCCACCCCTCCCACCCCTCAAAAAATGGTGCCAGCCCCGGAACTGGACCTTTGAGGGGAGGCCAACAAAAAATCAAAAACATAAACTGCCCCCTTAATGGGCCCACAAAAACAAAACTAAACAAAAAGGGACCTCAGATCAGGCGCGGCCACATCCAGGGCCACTGGCGGTGGTGCGGGGTATCCCAATCCCTCGGTCCATATGGCTTGTGCTGGCTCTCACAATCCAAGGCATGCACAGAATCAAAAACAGGTATCCTGCCCTCTATGGCAGAGACATCAGTAACAGGGACCCCCTCCTCCAAGACAGGGGCATTAGCAGGAATAGGAATCCCGCCATTCACGGCTGGCACAGAATCAAAAACAGGAATCTCACTCTCCAAGGCAGGCACAGAATCAAAAACAGGAATCTCACTCTCCAAGGCAGGCAAAGAATCAAAAACAGGAATCCTGCCCTCCATGGCCAGGACATCAGGAACAGGAGCCCTGTCCTCCAAGGCAGGGGCATCACCAGGAATAGGGATCCCGCCCTTCCAGGCAGGTACAGAATCAAAAACAGGAATCCCACCCTCTAAGGCGGGCACAGAATCAAGGTCATTTTCGTTATTCTTTTCTTCATCAAACACATGGCTGTAGAGAATGCACTCATCTCTCTCTTTGGTTTGGTGCTCACAGGGTTTTCCTCTTGGTCACTGCGATGGTGGATGTCTATGCAGTTCTTATCTGCAAAGCTCATATTGTCATCTCTGGTGTTCAGTCATCGCTGCTGTTCAGTCAAGCACAGTGTTTCGTCAGTACTTTTCAGAATACAGACTGCACCTTGCCTGCACCCTCAGGGTAGTTCTGATGGTTCTCCTACACCACAGAGGGGCACTCAGCTTGTACTATATTGGACGTTGTATCGTGAGGAATTTTAGTGATCAGAGGACAGATTGCTTCTTCTATGCTGTCCGCACATGTCTCTCGCCATGTCACACAGGAAATCCCTGGGACTGCAGTAACCTTTGTTATAGTTGCAGTGACTGCAGTTCTCACACTCACAGTCTGCAGTGCTTCCTACTTCAACCATTACCTCTGATGTTTATGGAAATGTGATGACATCCAGATAGTGGGGGGGTTTATGAGCTTCTCATGAAAAGAGTCTAATTGGGGTTCCAATGCATTTTGTACACTTCCTTTGTAGTCTTACTTGTTTTTCACCTCTTTGTAGGTTGTTTCTCAGCTGCTCCACCTCGGGGTTGTCCTTCAGGGATCCAGTTTGCATTGGCTTCAGCTGAGCAAATTGAGATTTCAGAATCTTCACCTTCGAGCTCCAGGCCGTTAGTTCTCTTTCCATGCTCCTGACCTGGGCACACGCTCTGTGAGTTCAATGGCCTCTTTCAGTTCAGTCTGAAGATGGGCTTGGTTGTCTTGTACCTGCTCCAGCTCTGCCTTGGTCTGATTTAGCCGTTGTTCCAAAGTGGCCACTGGAGTCTTCAGTTTCTCTATGTTCCTTGACCCTTTCTGTCGGAGAATGACCATGGCTTGAAGCTTCTTCCTCAAGAACTCTCTTTTTTTCTTGAGTTTACTGCTCTCTCTCTGCAGTTCACTGTTATCTTGAGCCAGATCTTTCCCTCAAGATTTTACCCTCAAGTCCACTAGATCCAATTGATGATTCAAAGCATGCATTTTCTGGTCCTTGATCACCCTCAAGCTCCCTCTCCTTCACTTGGAGTTGCTCAGCCAGAACATTCTTGGCCTGTCTTTCTTCATCCAGAACTAACAGCCACTCCTTTTCAGATTCCTGCAGTGTTAGTCCCATTCTTTGAACTTTGGTTCTCAATCTGCAGGTTAATTCATCCTTCACACTAACCTGGAGCTGATCTCTGCCTTTTTCCTGGACTGTTTAAACCTTACAGTCCCAGTGACTCTCGGCGAGTGGTTAGCTATGCTTCGTTATTGCATCAGCATCGCAATCCCGCCCTCAGTGACGCAGGCTTTCGTCCTTGTTGGGGCCTCACCTTCTGTGAGACGGGCGGCCCTTTCTGCCGCTGCCCCGTCTTCCATGACCCAGGTGGCCTTCACTGCCAATGCCCCTTCTGCCATTGCGCGTGTGGAAGTCCTCCACGTCACTGGCGAGGGAGCTAGCTTAGCAGCCACGCCATTCATGGTGTGAATAGGAGCAGACACCTGATTTAGCGTGTGGAGGTATTGCCTGATGCTCTCGACTAAGAGAGCTATCACCCGGAGAACAAGCACATACCTATCCCTGCGCAGCTCGGGCTCCAGTGTGGGAATGAGCGAAATCTCCGGCATCACCCACTTCAGATGTAGCTCAAGCCCCGTGACTGTGGCCACCGGCGTCTGTCGTACCCATTGCTCACCTTCCAGTTGTTCGTGGAGATCCGGAGAAGCAAACCCGGTCGACTCCCTAGTCGTACATGATCAGCGCTATTGTGATTTTCTTGGACGACGTGGAGAATCACTCCATGACACCTTCACACAGCCCTCGAAGAGGGTAATCCTGTTTAATGTCCCCCCATTGGACGAGGCCCTGGAGAGGGAACTATCCTGACACGGGCGGCTGATTTTGAAAATTTAAATGATCCCTAGGGCTGTAAATCTCCCGCCTTGAAGCACGTGGTTTCCTTTCATATGGAACGTGGTTTCCTGCTTGGTTCATATGATTCTGAGAAATAATGATGAGGATTAGAACCTGGCGCTGAAGTTCAAGGTGGACGAGTTTGACTACATGGTGTTTGCCACCTCTGCCCTAATGAAATGTTTCGGGTGTGGACAAGAGGGGCATCTGGGGAGAACATGTCCTGAACAAAGTGGAAATCGTGGTGATGGCAGTGTCAGTACCGAGGCGATTATAAAGTCAGTCAGTACTGAGGCAATTATAAAGCTTATAAAGCCAGCCCCAGTGAAGCACACCTGGACTCATCAGAGCTCATGTGTGCTCAGTCAGAGTAGAGTGCCATCTACCATGACATAAACAAAAGCACAGTTTTTCTTTAAGGAGTTCTTTAAGGCTTTCTGGACTGTCCTGGGGGATGAGCTGCTGAGTGACAGTTTGTCTGGGGGAACTCTGCCGTTGAGTTGCAGGAGAGCAGTGATCACTCTGTTGCCTAAAAAGGGGGATCTGCGGCAAATCAACAACTGGAGACCTGTCTCCTTGTTGTGTGCCGACTACAAGATCCTGTCTAGATACTTGCTCTGAGACTGAAAACAGTCATGGAATTTGCGGTGCATTCAGATCAGACGAACTGTGTTCCTAGCAGGTCCATCCATGATAATCTGATTCGTGATGTTCTCCAGAGTATTGGGGATCAAGATTGGTCTGATTTCTTTGGACCAGGTATTTGACAGGGTTGAACATCCATATTTGTGGCGGGTACTGAGCTAGAGGTTCAGCTCAGGTCTCATCACCATGACCAGGGTGCTGTATGAGGACGTGGAGAGTGTACTGAAAATCAATAGTGTTTTAAGTGCTCCCTTTAAAATAAGGAGAGGAATAAGGCAGGTCTGTTCTCTTTCTGGGATTGCCGTTTTTGAATGAGATCTTAACGTATCTTGGTGATGCTGCTTCAGTCCAGAAAAACTGGGATGGACCAGTGGATGTGGTGGAAGTTTGGCTGGACAGATGGAGGTGCATCCTTCCCCACATGTGTTATAGGGGCCTGAGCCTGGTCATCAACAATCTGGTGGCATCCTCATTGTGGCATCGACTGACCTCAATGGAACTGCCAACTGGACAGTCGATGCTAGTGGACTTCTTTTGGGACCGCCTCCATGGGTGCCTCATAGTCTGTTTTTCTTGTCCAGGGACGAAGGAGGCCATTGGGTTGATGTGTCACAAGGGCAGAAAGGCAGTTTTCCGTGTCCAGTTCCTCCAAAACCTCCTGTAGGAGGATTTTACAACTGCATTGTGGGACACAATAAAGCAGAGGAGAAAGGACTTTTAATGGACTATTGGAAGCGTGCCCAGCGAGGAGGACCCTTTTCCAACATGTAGACTGTCTGTGGATTTTAGTGACTGTGAGCTGTCAGGCAGTCTATTGGATGTCACAGGATGTATGGATGTGAACATGCAGGCTGTGAGCGGTAAAGTTTTATATTACTGTGCAGTGAAGGCTCTTAACAAACTGAAACTGTGTAAAAGGGTGGAGATTGTCTGGAGGGACAAACTAAAAGTTGGCAAAGACAGTAAGCCAGTGTGGAGAGTCCTCTATAAACCGCCACTGCCAAAAAGAGTGGAAGACCTCCAGTGGAGGCTGCTGCACAGACCATAGCCATCAGTTCTTTTGTTTTGATTTTAAATGAGAATGTAACTGATGCCTGTGTGTTCTGACAGACCCGAGAGATGGTTTTTCACTGTTTTAATTAATGTTTTAGGCTGAAGCTGCTGTTTTTAACTCTTTTGCCAACATTTGTAATGTCTTTGGTGAATGTTTTAATGAAATTGTTTTTATTTTTGGTTTTAAATACTGTAGAAAACAGAAGGTGAGAGGCCAGTTATTGAATTTTACAATCAGGCTATAATATATCCTGCCAAATATGCAATCTATTTTAGTCGTCAGTCTGTGCTGGAACAGGGTTTGAGCGGTGAGGTGCTGCCAGTGTTTAAGAGTTTAGTCAGGTCCGGGATTTTGGTGGATTTTAACTTCTATAAAGCAATGGTGGCAGCGGTGGCCTAGTGGTTATGGAGTTGGCCCTGGCTCGAAAGATTGTGGGTTTGATTCCCTCACCAGTGGGTTGTGCTGAGGTACCCTTGAGCAAGGTACCGTCCCTGTCACTGCTCCCTGGGCGCTTTCCCCTGCTGCACGTGTGTGTATGGGTGAAACGCAGATGTTGAATTCTGTTGTGTTGTGCTGTGCTGTGTTTCATAATGACAAGGGTAGTCACTTTCACTTAAATGAGTGATCGGGACAGCTTTGAGCTGAAGTGGTGCTGCAATGAAGTCGTGTTTACTGTGTGATGGAAATGTGACTTTTTCTGTGGAACTAAAATAACCAACCTTTATTTATTATTCTTTTTTTCCCCCTCATCCTAATGGATGATTGTTGTATTAAGTCGTGATGATGGAATGATGGAACATGCATAATGTGCAATAAAGTATGTATGTCTCTCTCTCTCTCTCTCTCTCTCTCTCTCTCTCTCTCTCTTTCAGAATCGGAAGTCATCTATAGGAACCGCAATGGCCATGTCATTAAGTTCAACATCTTCTCCAATGAAACTGAGATTGTCCTGAAGAACAGCACGTTTGTGAGTTGTTTTCATCAAAATTTTAAAATCAGATCATGTGCAGAATGCACAATCAGGAGTCTTTTTGCACACTGCCATTATTACAGATGTCCAAAACTTTTCTCTTTTTAATGGCGCAGAACGGTTTTCCCCCACATTCAGAGATCAACACAGACACATTCAGAAAGCTTCATGATTGTAGATCATCAGATGGAATCATCGAACGGAACAGAACTGAATAATTGAATGTTCTTTTCTTTCCAGGTTGCTTTTAAAGCCACTAAGTACTCAATAAGCCCGGATATGAAGTATGTGCTTTTTGCATATGATGTTAAACAGGTATGTATTAGTTTACTGCACTGTGGTGTTTCCTGTTTAAATATGAACCAATCAGTTCCTAAACAAGAATGTTTTAAAATATTATGTGATTTTTGAAGCCTAATGGTATAACTTTCATTTTGCTGTACTATTACCAGTTTACAGTTGTAGTAACTATAGAGGGATAAAGTTGATCAGCCACACCATGAAGTTATGGGAAAGAGTAGTGGAAGCTCGGTTAAGAAAAGAGGTGAGGATTAGTGAACAGCAGTATGGTTTTATGCCGAGAAAGTGCACCACAGATGCAATGTTTGCTCTGAGGGTGTTGATGGAGAAGTACAGAGAAGGTCAGAAGGAGCTGCATTGTGCCTTTGTGGATTTGGAGAAAGCATATGACAGGGTGCCAAGAGAGGAGTTGTGATTTTGTATGAGGAAGTCTGGTGTTACAGAGAAGTATGTGAGAGTAGTTCAGGATATGTATGAGGGCAGTGTAACAGTGGTGAGATCTGCAGTGGGAGTGACGGATGCATTTAAAGTAGAGGTTGGATTACATCAAGGATCAGCACTGAGCCCGTTCTTGTTTGCAGTAGTGATGGACAGGTTGACGGACGAGGTTAGACAGGAGTCTCCGTGGACGATGATGTTTGCTGATGATATTGTGATCTGTAGTGAGAGTAGGGAGCAGCTTGAGGAGAACCTGGAGAGATGGAGATATGCTCTGGAGAGGAGAGGAATGAAAGTGAGTAGGGCAAAGACAGAATACATGAGTGTGAATGAAAGGGAGGAAAGTGGAGTGGTTAGGATGCAGGGAGTGGAGGTAACAAAGGTGGAGGAGTTTAAATACTTGGGATCAACAGTTCAGTGTAACGGCGAATGTGGAAGAGAGGTGAAGAAGAGAGTGCAGGCTGGTTGGAATGGGTGGAGAAGAGTGGCTGGAGTGATTTGTGACAGACGCGTACCAGCTAGAGTAAAAGGGAAGGTTTACAGGACAGTAGTGAGACCAGCTATGTTGTATGGGTTGGAGACGGTGGCACTGACGAAAAGGCAGGAGGCGGAGCTGGAGGTGTCAGAGTTAAAGATGCTGAGATTTTCGTTGGGTGTGACGAGGTTGGACAGGATTAGAAATGAGTCTATTAGAGGGACAGCTCATGTTAGACGTCTTGGAGACAAGGTTAGAGAAGCAAGGTTGCGTTGGTTTGGCCATGTGCAGAGGAGAGACGATGATTATATTGGAAGGAGGATGTTGAGGATGGAGCTGCCAGGAAAGAGGAGAAGAGGAAGACCAAAGAGGAGGTTTATGGATGTGGTGAGAGAGGACATGCAGGTGGTCGGGTTGAAGCAGGAAGATGCAAAAGACAGGAAGAAATGGAGACAGTTGATCCGCTGTGGCGACCCCTAAACGGGAGCAGCCGAAAGAAAAAGAAGAAGATTACCAGTTTACAGTTGGTTACATTTCTGAGTTTTTTCTCATCTCTCAGTTTCATTTGCTTTTACACAGAATGATTTTAATGGCTATTTTAAAATTCTTTTCTCAGTCAGACTCACCAGCAAAATCCTTTGTTTCCTATGTTACAGATTTTCTTTGACAAACTCTTTAGAACTGATCTCAAAGTGATCTTTATTCAAAATCTAGCAGAACACATATCTACTAGATAGGCATTTCTCATATCTCACTAGTAATAATATATAAACATAAAAAAAGCAGAAACTTCCTCACCTTTGCTGAAGGTATAGCCTGCTCTTTCAATTCTGTTCCATTAGTGTCTGTAAAATGGAGACATATTTAAAATGAGATATAGGTAAACATACATCTGAGCAGAAATGCACTAAAAAAGGAAAAATAGTTGCTTGATAGCATTCCTTTGTTTATGTATATTTTGTAATATATCTATAACATATTACAGTTCTTTATTTTCCTCTGGTCTGGAAGACGACTAAGAGGAATAGGTGCAGCTTTAGTCTCAGATAAGATTAGAACGGTGAAATGTATTTATAATTGGTTGCGACAAAGTGACATTTCTGTGCTCCTTTACTGTGACAGAATGGTTTACCAGCTGCTCAAGAATAGGGTGATGTTTCTAGCCATGCTGGGTCCATGCTGGATGCTTGGGCATATCTGCAGTAGTTGGTCTGGCATGGGTTAGAGTTTTCTTACAGAGAAGATAAAGTGTGATCAGTATTTGAACTGGTGGTCACATGCAGATGACTGTTGAAGTAAATCATTGCCTTACATCTGTAGTACATTACACTTTTGCACTTTTGAGAGAATTTTTCTTTTGCGAGAGAGAGAGAGAGAGAGAGAGAGAGATAAACACCTCTATCTATTCAGAAAAACTAGTCAGCTCACAACCTGTGTGTGTGTGTGTGTGTGTGTGTGTGTGTGTGTGTGTGTGTGTGTGCGTGTGCGTACGTGTGTGTGAGTGCATGATTTCAGGTTTAAAAGGCATGTATCATGTAAAACATTTTTGAAACACAAGAGTTTAATTTGGCATTTGGCAAGTTTTAAAGTGTGATATTTAGTACTTAGTTTAAATATAGAAATGGAGTCCATATAAAGGAATGATGCTACAAAAATAGCCTGTTTTGAACAGATTGTGAAAGTATATTGTGAGAGTATGTTTTCATAGATCTGACTATTTAGCCTAGTTTTCATGTTCATTTACGATGAGGTTATAAGGAGTTTTTAATCACACCACAGCCAGTCCAATTAGAGGTTATTTGTACATCAGTCTTGAAGGCCCAGTAACAAAACCAAGGGAATGGTTGGAAATGATCTGGTAAAAATATATAAACTAGAGTGTTGCTGTTAAATAAGACATTATAAGTGGAATTCAGGACAAACAAAATAAAAATGAAATATAAGATTTGGGACAATGATCTACCTGAGTTAAGATGATTTGACTTAAACCAGCTCAAATCTGCAACAGGTAAGAGTTAAGCTTGGGCTCATTTGTCCTCTGCGTGAGTGCAGGGGCTGAAGGAAATAGCAATGGCACCACTGTGTGTCTCACAGTTCTGCAAGCTTTTGAATGAGCTGTGATGATAATTCACTATACTTGTTAGTTACACAGTACAAATCAGTGCGTGGCCTTAATACTGCAGGCAGCGTCCCCTGTTCTGTATCACACTCACATACACAAGAGACATGAAGAACAGGACGATTAGTCAAAGCCAGCAGCAGATCCACTGCCATCCCTCACTCTCACTCTGTTTCTGTCAGAAAGAGTATCTGCCATCACTTTGTCTTTTACTTCTTCTTCTCCCTCTCTTAGCCTCTCTCCCTCCACCTTTCTCACTACACTTTTTTTTTCTCATCTGTTCGGCATGATTCAGAGCTCTGTTTTTTAATAGCACTTAACTACCCACTGTCTGCTCTCTCTCTCTCTCTCTCTCTCTCTCTCTCTCTCTCTCTCTCTCTCTCTCTCTCTCTCTCTCTCTCTCTGTCTCTCTCTCTCGTTCTCTCTCTTTCTCTCTGTCTCTCTCTCTCTCTCTCTCTCTGTCTCTCTCTCTCTCGTTCTCTCTCTCTTTCTCTCTCTCTCTCTCCTCTCTCTCTCTCTCTCTCTCTCTACTCTCTCTCTCTGTCTCTCTCTCCTCTCATTCTCTCTCTCTTTCTCTCTCTCTCTCTCTCCTCTCTCTCTCTCTCTCTCTCTCTGCCTCTCTCCCTCTTTCTCTCTTTCTCTCTCAGTCTCCCTGTTTTCTTCTCTCTGTCTCCCTTTGTCTCTCTTTCTGTAAAATATAAATACAACATGTTTTGAATGTTAGAAATTAAATTGACAGTAGATTTACATTTAGTCTTTAGGAGAAAAAAACAGTTTTGCTTTAAAAAAAATCATTTAAAAGAGATAAACTCTAAAAAGCAACAACTAAATCAAAAAATGAAAACATAAGTGAACGACACTCAAAAGGAGTTGTCCTCAACCACCGGGCTGCAGACCTACTAAAATAAAAAAAATAAAAAAACAAAACACTTGTCTTGGTCACGAGATATGGTACATCATAAATTAAGCCCACAAGCTCAACTGCTTTAAGCAGTTTTTATGCCAGTCCGTGAAAATATTGTTTCACATGAAACCGGTCTGTGGTTCAAGAAAGGTTGGGGACCACAGCTCTAAAGCACCTGATTAATTAGTTTCAAGTCATCTATCTTTTAAAGTATGTATCAAAAAACTCTGTTTTAGTTGTCAGCAGAACAAATAGGAAATCACATTATGATAGCTAAAGTAACTTGTTTTAAAGCAGTCGATAAGGGTTTTGAGGTATTTAGTAAAAACCCAGGTTGGATCTGAGATTTCTTCTCTTTGCCTCCAGCCATCACTTTAACTTAATGAAGCACTGACAGGCCAGTCAAGCTACTGGATGCCTAATACAAATAGTACTGAGCTACCATTAGAAGAGTTTAATCAGTCCTTAAACACATTGACCTAAAGCCCTAAACTTATATATCCACTAATTGTCATAATCTTCTTCAGCACTGGTGTTCGTTGTTAACCCGGGCCTCGACCGATCCGGTATGGAATTCTGTTTCATTGTCTGCATATTGATTTGGCCAAATTTTACACCGGATGCCCTTCCTGACGTAACCCTCCCCATTTATCCGGGCTTGGGACCGGCATGAGTTGTGCCGAGTTGTGCATGAGTTCACAAGAGTTGTGAATCCCTAGTGGCTGGGTTTAGCTTTTTATTTTAATATGTGTTTTTTTTTTAGTTTCACTGTATTTATGAAAAATAAACAATAAAGTGAGACGATAAAAACAGGCAAGTAAAGGACACTCCACTATCCCCACTGCTTGCTCCACTGTTCCCTCTTGCCCTTTCTGTTCCTCTCTCTCTCTCTCTCTCTCTCTCTCTCTCTCTCTCTGCTTGTTGCAGTGCAGCAGTGCTGTTTTTTGTTATAGTTTCATTGGTCTTAGTAGCTGGAGCTCAATCTAGCCTTACTGACCATGATCTGACTGACCATGATCTGATGACCTGGCCTCTACAAAAAAACTTGCAGGCTCTTTGATCTGTGCTCATTCATGAGCCCTTAGCCAATCTATTCTCTGATCTGAGCTCATGCAGCAGCTAGTAGCCAATCACTACTGCGCCTTAGCCTGCTGTAGTCTTGCATAATGGATTATGGATTTTTGTTGCATTTATGTCTGAGTGAACATGTAACTCTCTCTTTTTGTGTGTGTGTGTGTGTGTGTGTGTGAGGGCAAGAAAGAGAAAAAGAGACTGATCACACTGTCTGCTGCTGGCAGTTTGATGTTATTCATCTTTACTGAGACTCTGTGAAGCCATTTTTGCCATTCAAGCTGTTCTCTTTGATCTTTTCCCACCACACTTTATAAACCTACACTACTGCTGTGCTGCAGAGTCGTGTTTTTTCCCACAGCAGCACATTTGATTCAATTCACTAGCTAATTATCCTCTGAAACAAGCACCCTAATATCTTAATGATGTGTGATGTGTTAAAAAATGCTGAATAAAGGTGGGAGATGATATTAAATCACAGCATTTCAAGACAATTTTCCAGTTTGTTACACACACACACACACACATATATATATATATATATATATATAATTTTTTTTTTATAATTTTTTTTTTTTTTTAATCCAGTTAACTAAATACAGTTCACCAGGAAAAAAATCTGCTCTCAAGCATGCTTTCAGTCTGCTACTACGGACAACATGCATGTAAGGAAAGCATAATGTGACAAAAAGTGCACAATACAGAACATATTTTTGCATTCTTTCTCTTTTATATCCATTTCCAGTTTCAAACAAAGACATGTAAAATATGCGTCTTAAACAAGAATAAATTCGAATAAATTATTATTATTATTATTATTACATTTATTATTTATTATTACATTTATATTCATATTTTTGCTATATTTATATTTTGCTACTTGTTATTTATATGTATAATTCATTCATAATTTATTACCGTGTATATTGTAGATATGTATATGTATATATATATAGATATATATAGATAGATAATTTATTATTTATTTATAGCTCCTCTTTTTTCTCCTGTACTTGTTCCTGTTCTCTCTCTATATCTTTATATATTTTTTTCTTCTCTTTCTGTACACCTGTCTTTTTTAAGAGCCCTGTAACGCCCAAATTTCCCATTCGTGGGATAATAAAAGATCACTCTACTCTACTCTACTCTACTCTAAATACAGTTGCTTTATCTTCTGTTTTAACAAGTTAGTGCTCATTTCTGCTTTCGATTTTGTTCTACTTCCACAAAATGTAAAGGCAAAACAAGACAGTGTAAATTTTTTTTTATTTATCTTTACCATTTATCCAATAATAACAATAATGTTTTGTTTCATTTAAATAATGCTGAAATCTCATACTTGTGGAATAGTATTAATTAAAAGAATTGCAAATGCTAATAATAAAGAAACAATTTGTCTTTGTCGAGAATAGACTTAGTAAAAATATTGAGTACATTACGTAAATGGGAACAAATGCTTTACTCTGACAGGCTACAGATTCCAACCACTCTGCATTCAGCATCACCAGGCCACAAAAATCTAATGATGATCTGTAACCATCTACACGTTTTTCTTCACTACTTCATGATTTAAGTTAGATGACTTTGCATAAGCTGGAATAATTCATAGGTACGTTACTGTGTGGCTTAGCAAACAAAAGCAGCCCTCTGAAACTGGTGCAAAGTCTGCAGTGTCTGGAGTGAAAATGAGAGAAAAAAACTTTTCTTTTTCTGGAAAACTGGTGAATAAGTTAAATAATGCAATTTTTAATACAACCTTTGGAAGCAAAATATGAAGAAATGAGGAGTCCTTTGCACAGCACATGTATATGTATGTATACACTAGATTTTTATACAGTTACTGTCTGTTATATGACTCTGCCTTGTCTTGCTTGTCTTGTAATTTCAGGTTTACAGACACTCCTTCACAGCTTCCTATATAATCTACAATATTCACACCAGGTAATTGATGCACTTGCCCTCTACCAGATAAAGGGGTTCTCGGTGGTACTGACAAGAGTATAAGATACTGGAAAACTTAACATATAAAAGGGCCATTTGTAGTTTACAGTTGAAATTCAACAAATAAATAAAGTGTGCTGAGATTTGTCTTATTTTCATTTGCAAAATCCACAAGACATTATATCATTTTAATAGGGCCTCCCAAACATTTGTATCTGCCTGTAACTGTGAATGTGATGTGGTTTTATTTGTGTGTTTGTGTTCACGTTACAGGGAAGTGTGGGAGCTGGATCCTCCGGAGGTGCTTAATTCCAGGTTGCAGCATGCTGCGTGGGGGGTACAGGGACAGCAGCTGGTAAGGGGGAAAAAAAATAAAATTTTCTCTCTTTGTTAAGTTCACTGATATCTGCCACGCATTACCATTTACATTCAAACCAGCTATTCTCAAATTCCCAGAATGTTGAGGCACTGCATGATAAATGTAAGTTAATGCTTTCAAATTCAATGAGAGGTGGTCAAATTTAATTGCTATTCTGTCTGCAAAAAAAAGGAGAAACATGCTTTTTCAACAGGCTTTGTGGGCTTAACAGCCCACTTAAACAAAACTGGTTCAATGTTCAATATTTTCTTAAGAGATTAGTCATTGATGAAACTAATAAGCCTCATTTAACAAATAAATGGTGGTTTATTTTCACCTACACATAGATTTCTATTTTTTTAAAGGGGATTATAAACATACAGTATCTCACAAAAGTGAGTACACCCCTTCAATTTTTGTAAATATGTTATTATATCTTTTGATGGGACAACACTGAAGATATGACACTTTGATACAATGTAAAGTAGTCAGTGTACAGCTTGTAAAACAGTGTAAAATTGCTGTCCCCTCAAAATAATACAGAACACACAGCCATTAATGTCTAAATCACTGGTAACAAAAGTGAGTTCACCCCTAAGTGAATAATGTCCACATTGTGCCCAAAGTGTCAATATTTTGTGTGGCCACCATTATTTTCCAGCACCACCTGAACTCTCTTGGGCATGGAGTTCACTAGAGCTTCACAGGTTGCCATGGAATCCTCTTCCACTCCTCCATGACGACATCACAGAGCTGGTGGATGTTAGAGACCACACATGTGGTCTGATGTGGTCCTCATCAGACCACAGGACATGGTTCCAGTAATCAGTGTCCTTAGTCTGCTTGTCTTCAGCAAACTGTTGGCGGGCTTTCATCTTTAGAAGAGGCTTCCTTCTGGGACGACAGCCATGCAGACAATTTGATGTGTGGCGTATGGTCTGAGCACTGACAGGCTGACCCCCCACCCCTTCAACCTCTGCAGCAATGCTGGCAGCACTCATACATCGATTTTCCAAAGACAATCTCTGGATATGATGCTGAGCACGTGCACTCAACTTCTTTGGTCGACCATGGCGAGGCCTATTCTGAGTGGAACCTGTCCCGTTAAACCGCTATATAGTCTTAGCTACCGTGCTGCAGCTCAGTTTCAGGGTGTTGGCAATCTTCTTATAGCCTGGCATCTTTATGTAGAGCAACAAATCTTTTTTTCAGATCCTCAGAGAGTTCTTTGCCATGAGATGCCTTGTTAAACTTCCAGTGACCAGTAGGAGAGAGTGTGAGAGTGATAACACCAAATTTAACACACCTGCTCCCCATTCACACCTGAGACCTTGTAACACTATAGAGTCACATGACAACGGGCAGGGAAAATGGCTAATTTGGCACAAAGTGGGCATTTTTCACTTAGGGGTGTACTCACTTTTGCTGCCAGTGGTTTAGACATTACTGGCTGTGTGCTGAGTTATTTTGAGGAGACAGCAAATTTACACTGTTATACAAACTGTACACTGACTACTTTATATTGTATCAAAGCGTCATATCTTCAGTGTTGTCCCATGAAAAGATATAATAAAATATTTACAAAAATGTGAGGGGTATCTCACTTTTGTGAGATACTGTATATGCTAAAGGAAATCAATTTAAGGTGGTTCAAGACAAGTTTGTTCAGACTCTGAGCCATTTGTTCACACACATGCAGAGATAAGCTAACACTGTAGATGTTGCAGGCTGCAGAAAAGATATAGGTGTGAGTAGGAAGCTGAAAGAAAACCACATGAACCTAAACAAAAACCATACTCACAAAGAACCATATCATGCAAGACTGAGAAGCTAACAGCATACAGAGAGGAAGAAGATTTACAACAACAGACTAAGACAAAAAACAGGAGGATTTACAACAAGACCAATCACATAGCACCTGTGCCAAGCAAGGAGACATGAACTAAAGACACCTGGACATGGGCAGGAAATAAGTGGGACCAGAACCAAGACAAAAATTCACCACGCATTACCATTTACATTTAAACCAGTTATTCTCAAATTCCCTGGATGTTGAGGCACTGTGCAATAAATGTAAGTTAATGCCTTAAATTCAATAAGAGGGGGTATAATTTAATTGCAATTCTGTCTGCAAAATAAGAAAGAAAAAAAGGAAAAAAAAGAAACATGCTTTTTCCTCCAGGCTCAGGCTCGTGAGTTTCTCTGGAGATTTTCTGGCATCTGTACTTTCTGAAATTTGAAGGGTTTTTTTCCCCCTGTGAGTTACTTTTTAATATGAGGCAATTTGTGCACCCTGCAGGAAGTCAGAGCTACAGAGAGTCAGATGCTATCACAGCTTTGCAACAGTATGTTGCTATGACCTTCAATTGGAAAAGCAGCTTGTATTCTATAGTACTGTCTTGTGCAAAGGTTTTTAAGCTCCTGGGGACCCACTGCTCTATACAGTTTTGTTCAGTCACTGCAGGATAAAGAGTCTGCTAATCAGCCAATGAGTTGAACCAGGTGTATTACAGTATGGAAGACACAGTATCATGCTGAGCAGTAGGTCCACAGGGCAGCTAGCAACAAGTTTGTTTTGATACCATACTAAGCTCCTTTAATGTGCATTAAGCCTTTCTGAACTTTTCTCTCTCTCTCTGTCTCTGTAGGTTTATATCTTTGAGAATAATATATATTACCAGTCAGATGTGAGGAGTAACTCCCTTCGATTAACTTCATCTGGGAAGGAAGGCGTTGTGTATAATGGCATTGCTGACTGGCTTTACGAGGGTATGAACTTTCTTAATGTTCTTAAATGCTGGTGTATTATCTCACATTTCTCATGCCCCCTCAATTCATGCTGGGATTCTTCTGTTCTCCTTCCAGGAGTAGAAAGAGGCATTTCAGGCTACTAAAAAAAAAAATGCTCACCCGCCGGGTGAGGACAGGCTACCACATACTGGACACATCAGATGCTCAGAGTCCATACTCAGTTGTTGGTCATGTGGTTTGAAATGTGTCAGTTAACTGAGTCTATGAAAGTTAGTAAACACATATGATGAATTCATTAAATTATGTTTAAATCCAGTGATTGCACTACTGGCCACATGGCCACAGGATCAGAAGATTGTGGGTTCAAACCCCTTGCCAGAAGGTTGCCCTGAGGTACCTTTGAGCAAGGTACAGTCCCCGTCACTGCTCCCCAGGCGCTTTCATAGCTGCCTCCTGCTGCATGGGTTAAATGCAGAGGTCTAATTTTGTTGTGATTCACTGTATGCTGTGCTGTGACCTCGCAATGACAAGAATAGTCACTTTCACTTACAGGCCAGAGGTTTGGGCCCACCCTTAGAGTTTAAAAAAAAAATGCTTGTCCCTTGCCAGCTCAAAGGAAGGAAGATCTGGAAACTCGGGAGGCTGGGACACAATTCTCAAATGTTATGTTTGGGATCATTAGCCCATTGAAGAATACAATTTTGTCCAGTGATCCATAAACTAGGATGAACTGTGATGCTGAAGAACTGAATGAGAATCTTTATCTCTTTAATTGGCTCTCCAGATCTTCCTTCGCCAAAACCATCCTGGGCATAAAGTGAATGTTCTTAAGCGTAAAGAAAACTTTTGCATAGTGTTTGCTATCAGTGCTTCTTTACGATTCTTGCTTTGGACTATTAGTATGTTTTGTACTGTGTACTGCACAGACATTAAGATAAGTAGACACATTGTCTGCTTGAGCCTGTTGCTTTAAAAAGGTCAACACTTCAATCGTATTGGTCATTGCAAACAAGTATTTGTAAACAGAGCTGGCGTTTTCCAGATTTAAAAAAAAGAAAAACACACTAACATTATTTAGTTAAGGATTTACTGTGTTTACTAAATAGTTTTGTCACCAATGGTTTACCTACAATCACTCCATTTAGGCTCAGAAAGCCACTTGACACACTTATTATAAGACTTGACAGTCCACTTTAACAAAATTGGTTAAATGTTAAATATTTTAATAGTTTTTTCATTGATAAAACCTTAACAGCATACAGAGAGGATGAACATTTATTACAGCAGACCAAGAATAAACAACAACTAAGCCAAAAACAGGGGAATTTATAACAAGATAAACACAACACCTAGGCCAAACAAGGAGCCATGAACTAAAGGGTGGCCTAGTGGTTAGGGCGTTGGCCACATGATCGGAGGATCGGGGGTTCGAACCCCTTCCCAATAGGTTGCCTACTGAGGTACCCTTGAGCAAGGTGCTGTCCCCCTCATTGCTCCCCAGCTGCGCGGTGTTTGAGTGTGCATGGGTTAAATGCAGAGGTCCAATTTTGTTGTGGTCCATCGTCTGCTGTGCTTTGACCTCGCAATGGTTGTCACTTTCACTTTAAAGACACCTGGACATGAGCAGGACAAGAACCAAAACAAAAGCACATTACACACGTATAAACAAACACACATGGATGTGGAAAACAGAAACAAAGACACGGACATGGAACAGAAACACAAAACACAGAACACAAACAGAAGACCATGACAATAGATTATGTAGTGCGGAAGAGCAGAACTGTGCTAACCATGTAAATGAATTAACATCAAATTTTTTTCAGTTATTTTAAACATATAAAACTTACACAGCCCCAGTCAGCTCTTCCACGGCGATGTGATAATCATCAGATCAAATAATCAGTTGCTAGATTAGGTGCCTAACTTTCCCACAGTACCAGGTGTTACAGATTTTTGTGTATTACTAAAAAAGTAATTGTCAAAATTGTTTTATAAAACACATTTCTTTTGCTCCCCAGATATCTAAGGGTCACAGTTCTTAGGTTGATAAGAGCTGCTGAACTACACTAGTGTGCTGCCAGCTGGTTAGAATCTACATTTTTCAATAATCATTTGCCTTTTGGGGCTGTTTCATGGAAACAGAGAAGAAAGAGCTGTTTTTTTTTTCAGAGAAAAAGCTTGTTTTACTATTCAAAGGAGCAACTGTATCTCTCATCTTGCTGCAATAAATCTGAATTGAATATTAAATTAGAACGATTGCAAGTTTATCTCAAACAATGGTTAAAAATGAAATCAGTGTGGAAACTTTGTGTTGGGGGAATGTGTTATGAGTTAGTGCATATATTTATGAGTGAACATTTATGTATTGATGTTCCATAATTAAATTATAGAATCAAGTCTGTTCTTAGAGATTATACTGATCTAACTCCAGCTGACTGAAACACACACACACACACAGACACACACACACACACACACACACACACACACACACACACACAGACACACACACACACACACACAGTTAATGACCTAATCAAAATGCCAGTCACCTCAACTTCATATCAGATCATCTAATTATATGGGCATCAATCATTAGCAGTGTGCATGATATCTTTGTGTGTGTACATTTGTGTTTGTAGAGGAGATTCTGCACACACATGTGTCTCACTGGTGGTCTCCTGATGGGGAACGTTTGGCATTCCTGGTGCTGAATGACAGTCTGGTGCCCAACATGGTACTGCCCACCTTTACAGGAGCCACATACCCCAAAGGCAAACAGTATCCATACCCTAAGGTAAATCACTCTTATCCAAAGATGGTTCACGCACACAGAAAAGGAAACTGAACTTACTTGAATCAAGGGTGTTCATCCTTACATATGATTGATCATATCAACACATTTGTTAATTTGCTTTAGGCATTTTTAAACACTTTATTTAAGCACACATAGCATGCATTGTTTTTAACACTTTTGCTGACCCAGGTGTTGAGCCGTGTGCAGACATAGCTGGTATAATCTCAGCCGAACGGGATGCTCAGGTGCCACCGGACACAATCCTAATGTCACAATGTCCAATAACAAGCACTGAACAGAAGAATATAAAGTGCTTCTGTTCTCTGAAGTGATACCTAACTAAATTGTTATACCTCAGTAAATCTCTAGTAGTTGAATACAATCAAATCCTCACAGCAATGTTCCAACATCTAGTGTAGAGCGTTTCCTGGAGAGCACAGGCTGAGTCTGCAGCAAAGGAGGACAAACTCCCGGTTTTACCCTTGATTTCAGAGAAAATGTTAAATTTCTATACATACTATGTGTGGAATATTTAATTCTGTAATTTTTGGTTTGCAAATACAAGCTCGCTCTACAAACACACTGTTTACACACTGGATCTGTGTCTACTTAAAGGTAAATTAAATCCAACTCCCCTCAGCACACACATGCACACATGCACACACACACGCACACGCACACACACACACACACACACACACACACACACACACACACACACACACACACACACACACACACACACATTCCAAAAAGCTGATGCATCACCCTCTGTTGATTAACAGCTTCTTCTAGTGTAATCAGCCATAATTATCAGGTTAAGCTGGGCTAGACTGTGTAATAGTGTGTACCGCTGTGTTTGAAGGCAGGTCAGCCCAACCCCATGGTCAAACTGTTTGTGGTTAATCTTTATGGACCAACGCACACTCTGGAACTCACACCACCTGATGGGCTCAAACTCAGGTGTGTGTACTTAAACTTGCAAATTGTTAAATGACAAATGACAGAAAGTAATTATGAATATGTATTATGTACACTTCATAGTCTCTCTTTCTTTTCTCACTTGTCACTCTCTCTCTCTTGCTCTTTCCCTTTCTGCAGTCTATTGAGACCTGCTTATGTTTTTTTCATGTGCATATGTGTGTTTGTTTGTTTTTAGAGAACATTATGTAGTGATGGTGAAGTGGATAAGTAAGACTAAGACTGCTGTCAGATGGCTGAATCGAGCTCAGAATGTTTCCATCCTGACTGTATGCGACTCCACAACTGGAGCCTGCATCAAGGTTACACACAGACACACTTTACATATTCAGCAGGTGCTTTTTTCCAAACTGATTTACAGTGTTAGCTGAATGTGGCATTAGGAGTCTAGCCCAAGGTTACTCTTTTTTCTAAAGCCGTGGCAAACGTGAACTGACCTTCTTTGATAATATATTTCTTGTACAATGTTTAGAGACATGAGGAGACATCAGAGCTCTGGCTTTCCAAGCAGGTGAGACCCCCCCCCCCCCCTTTCTCTGTCTGTCATTCATAGCATTTAGAAGCTCTATCACATCAGCCATCAGCACTTTGGGATAATGTTTTAACACCATGTGTCTTTGTCTCTCCACAGAACCAAGAGCCCTTCTTCTCGCAGGATGGCAGTCGCCTCTTTCTGGCCGTTCCAGTAAAGCAAGGGGGTCGTGGAGAGTTCCACCATATTGCAATGTTCACCACCCAGGTGAAGATCTCACTACTGTTATACAATATATAATGATGCATAATGTATGTAGATGCTGTTTCGAAACCAGTACCATATATACCTGTACCTGTACATCCAAATCATACATCATCCAAATCATACAGCAAACAAGAAATAATAAATTCATCAAAAAATTTAAAATAACATCACCCTCAAGTATAACCCATTTTCTAGTTGTAGAGCTGATAGAGTACTCAGTGTGTTAGTTATTAACAGCATCTCAGACAATATAGTGTCACTTCTCTCTCATAAACATGCCCTGAAGTTTTTGTTTCTGGAAAATGGACTTGTCTGCCTACACGACCCCCCACCTCCAACCACCCACCAATAGAATATAGCACATGATCTCTAATTTAGTGTGTGGGATTGCAGTTCTCAACTTTCTGGTCTAAGGACAACCTTATATGTCTATTTGATTGAAGGATACACACTGCTGCAACAGAGATTTATTACTATGATCACAGCAAGGAATTTCTTTTGCTCCGTTCATTGTTATTCAAGTGGACAGGTGGAAAAGGTTAACAACGATGTGTTTTGTGCGTTGTGTATAAATTTCAGTTTCCCCCAGGGATCAATAAAGTATCTATCTATCTTCAGTTTGTTGAATGTATATGAAATATCACACTCAAGGCACTTTTTTAAATTATGAATGATTTTTTCTAAGAAGGTGATTTTTCTCTGGGTATGTTGCAATAATCTCTCCTCAGCTGTGTTGTTTGGCATCACAGTGACCTTGTGTGCAGGGAGTTATTATGGTTATTGTAAGCACTGTTGTGCAAGCCTTTTTCCTGAAATGGCTGAAGCACTTATATAAAAGGTCCAGTGATGACTTTGCTTATTCATCTTTCAGGCTTTATACCATAAAAGTCTCATTTAGATTCTATTGTGTGTTCCAATTATGTTAGTACCCGCTCTCGAAATTATAGATAAGTCTGATAATTCCGTTTCAGTTAAGCAGTCTTATAAGTTATTTCAGCCACAAATTCATTGTGTTAATTACAACAAATAACATTTTCTAATCAGTTCTTCAGGTGACTGCTGAAGGTTTTTTATGAATGGAAAAAACATGGTAATGTAATTTTCCCCTTAGATAATCAGAAGTCAATACTACACCAAATTGTTTTATAAAAAAATTCTCTGCTCAGTCCACATCCATCTCTTCATTATTGTGGCACAGACTCATCCATGTAGTTTAGAGCACAGTATGACTTATTGTGAGCTAAATACAGGCAGCCATTTCAGACACACCAGGGCTGGTATCTGCAAAGCATTTTTCATATCAGCACTGAGTAAAAAGAAAGCGCTTGTTATCTAAAACAGTGTTTAGCTGCACAGTGAGGTTTTTCATTCAGCCGGACAGCTCACGGTACATTGAACCATGCCCACCTTGAAAAGAGTGGGTGTATTTGCAAAAAGTATTTGCTTGGGGCTTTAGTTATTTGTAGTGTTTGTAGCTCCAGCACTAAACTAAGAAAAAGTTAAATTTACAAACCAAATATGTTGTGGCTGAATAATTACAACTAGGATGAATGGATGTTTGTGTAAATGTGTTCTTTCAAGTTTATTTTATTAAATCCCTATTGATGTCTTTGAAAGGACGGTTATCCATTAAAAAATCCATACTGCATAGAAAAACTGCTAAAATCCAAACGACAATAAAAATAAAGTGTGAATGGAAACAGACCTTAACTAAAAAGCAAGATAAAGAACAAGCAAAGAAACCCACAATGCACAAAAAAGACAAGACAGAAAA